>PUQB01000022.1:271069-949180 GCA_003024785.1 Selaginella tamariscina | reverse complement strand
TCATCTGTACACCTTCAAACGCATGCAATATAAGCTTGGTTTTTTGAGTGTGCGTGAATATACATACACACATAAAGTTGTTAGATGAATCTCAACAGTTAAGAGAAAGCATATGTGTGTGTGTGACTGTGTGTAGTTTTAATAGAGTAAACTAATCTCCACAACATATATATATTCCAGTTATATCTATCTACTTATTACACAGTATATATACAAAACTAACCGTGAGAGAGATATCTAAATCTTCGATTTCAATAAGCTGCTCAAGAACTTTGAGTCTGAGGCATCTGTTAGCAACCGAAATAAGAGGTTAAGTTCCAGTATCTAGATTCAGAATGTGATTAATTACCTGTTAAGCTTCTTCCATCTGCGTACAATGCCGCCATATCCAGCGCCTCGTTCCTTGGCCATCCGCAGCTCCTGCACTGCCTTGTGCGCCGAGCCCCATCCCGGCGCCCGCCTCGTCTCATCCCTCTCCATGCCTGTGCATAAACCCTAACCCCTCCCAACATTCCCCAATTTGAATTTTGAAAAGCCCTAGAAAACATACCTTCCATTTTAAAATATAAATGTCAACCACCCTTGTCGTATTATTGACGGATCTACAGCTAACATCGATTACAACGGATCTTTATATATTATATATACTGTACACACGTGCACATACACACATCACTACTATGCTTTAGAGAATTCGGAGTCCGATACGAAGCTCAAGTCGGACTCCGACGTGGACCAGTGCGAGCTCGAGTCGGACTCTGAAGTGGACCGGTGGAGCTCGAGTCGGAGTCCGAGGCCAACTCCGGACATGAACTAAGCATACTCCTGATGTACTCCTGCCTGGCAGGCCGTTCAGGATCAAGTACAACGCTCTTCCAAACGTCCGGCTCGTGTCCGTCCTTGAACAGCTCAAGAACAGAACCTGCCTTGTCGTTAATCCCCAACTGTTTGACCGTCTCAAAACCTGTCGGATCAATTAAGAGCTTGTTGCGTCCGTCTTTCCATCCTATAAGCTCCGGCGGCTCCCCTGATTTGCTGGTCGAGTAGATCCTAGCCTGGTCCACAAGACTGCAGTACTTCTCCAGGGACGCCGCAAACAACCGGTGGGAACGAAGCTGGCCCTCGATCGGAACCCCACGTTTCGTGATGATCGCCCGTCGGATCCCCCGTACAACCGCCAGGAGCGGGTCGCATGTCACCCCGACAAGCTCTATCCTGTACGGTAGCCGGTCCGGACTGTACGGTCTCACCGTCCGGCACCCAGTACTCCTCGGTGTTGTCCTCCTGTACATATCCCCGTCCCAGGCGGTACCGCCTGTTGTGTACGTCTCTCGCCATGGAGATAGTCTGGAGAACAAACGGCTCCCACGACATAGTTCCGTCAAATATCACGTCGCGCCCCTCGTTGAGAGCCGCCACGAGCAGAGAAGAAGCAGCATCCGTGGAGGACTTGTGAACCAGCTGATGCCATGGCGATGTCCACTCCGTCACGGAGCTTGGAGGAGCTTATCGTCCGGTATATGATGTCTGTCTCCTTGAAGGCATCCGCCTCAACTACAACTGCTCCGTGGGCGGCACTCGACCAGAAAGATCCGGACAGGATCTCTTTTACAACCGTACTCTTGCCGGCGCCCATTCCGCCTCCTATCAGGAGGAGAACCGGACTCCTGACGTTGGAGTCCGCCGGCACGACCACTTGCCCCTCCTGAGGAACTCCCCTGTCCACAATGTGCATAGCACGGAACATTTCGAGTATCGTTGAGAACGTCCGCTTGATCTTGAGTTTGCTACTGATCCTCTCGAGCCTCTCCTTCCGGGTCGCAGCCATTACTGCAGTCTTCAGCTTGTGTTCCCTTGCCTTCTGGACCTGGTCGAGCAGCAGTGCCGAGTGGCTCCAGTGAAACGCAAAATACGACACCAAACACGCATCGAACTCCCGTATAAGCTCTCTGCTCAGGCGCACCATCTCTTCCTCGGAGGAGCACATCCGGCTCAGAAACAGTAACAGACCTTCCATACTCTTGTCCGAGTGCTCTTGTCCCCGGACAGATACTGAAATGCAACCTTGGCGAGCACTACTCTCACGTGTGCACGCGATCTGCCTCGCAACGTACTCACCAAAGACCTCGATTCTCTTCGGTGATCCGGATCCTGACAATGAAATCTGTGCAGTGAGGTGCTCGTACCTTCGTCTCTTGTCATTGTCTTCTTTTGTGTGGTGGTGAAGGTGCAGTTTGCTCTGGAAGTACAGGAGTATACCCAGCAATCCCGTGCCGGATCTCTGCTTGAGGTCCATGTTGTTAATCCGATCCGAAACCCTTATCTATCTTAGAGCATTAAAAATGTGAGTTTATGTAAGGCTTTCGTGCTAGCGTTTAATATAGATAATGTGTGTATATATATGTTTTAATTTAAATTTTACTTTTATTAAACTCTTTCTTATTTGATCACGTGAACTAATGATGTTAAGACACATTTAACCTTATCACACAATTATAATTTAACATAATAATTATTATTAAAATCTGTGTTAAAACTTATTATACAAATACTATATTATAACGATTTGTTTTAATTAATACTCCAAATGTTACATACTCAAAACCTTTTTTATATTAAGAAGTATTCATAAGAAAAAAATAAGACAGTACAAATAATAATCACACTACTTAAGTATTTTTTAGTATGTTTAAAAGCTTAATATATAAAAAAAAAAAATTCTTTTTAAATGAGATTAAAACTGAATCTACATTTGATATATAAAGTTTCTAATTTAAAATCTAAATTAAATAATTTAAAATTATGTCTAATCGTAGATAAAATCATATCATATCAAAAACTTTCATGGTTTCCACATGTTATAACATCAATATATAATACACATATCCTTATTATTAAATCATCTTACCATAAAGCTAATTATTTTAACTACAAAGGCTTTTATAATTTTGTTTTTTTAAGTGTTTTTTATTATTTTTTTAACTATAAAGACTTTTATAGTTTTGTTCTTTTATATATTTGCATTATGTTTTTATTATGGTCAATAGTCATATGAAACAATAAAGATTAAACACACATCAATAATATTTTTAAAATATATTATTTTAAAAGAAAATGATTTAATTTACAATCTCAAAACCTTAATATATTAACATATATTCCACTTACTATTTATATTTAATTAAAATTACATATTAAAATACGCACATACACATACACACATGATGCACACTTGAATTACTATGTAAGAATTATCATAATTCCAAATAAGATAATATAATATTCAATAAGTTTAAAAGGACATTCCTAAAATCTCCTACAGAGTGAATTAAAAAACATTTCTTATTATTAATTTAAAATTAAAATGTAAATTGAATTAATAAACTTATAATCGCATGAATTACACTTGAATTTGAATATAAAAGTATTTATTATCTTAGAACATTAAAAATGTGAGTTTATGTAACCTTTTGTGCTAACGTTTAATATATATATATATGTTTTAATTTAACTTTTACTTCTATTATACTCTTTTTTATTTAATTGAATCACGTGGATCATGTGAACTTAATCATGTTCATAAGATTACAATTATAATTTAACATAACAATTATTATTAAAAGTTATGTTAAAACTTAATGTTTATTTTAATTAATAAAATGTTATGAATCCAAAACCTTCTCTTATACCAAGAAGTATTTATAGGATTGTTTTGAGTAATTAAAAAAATAAGACAATATAAGTAATAATCATTTATCATTGGCGAATACACATTATGTGACTATGTACGTCACATCAAACGAGTTATCAAACTCATGTTTGCAAGTTTGAAAGACATTGTTTGAGTTTATATTATGCAAGTCTAGTGGTTAAAGCCTTGTTCTAATTGCCTCACAGGCCAAGGTAGAAACAACACTCGTAGCTTAGCTAGTCATGCATTCTAACTTATAGAGTGAGCATTGTTTATGTACTTAACCATTTATGGGTGTGAGTTCTTTAATATGTATTAACTTACTAGATTTGTAGGTTTCCAAAGTTGGTATCTAGCAAGTTGCACTTATGGCACCAGGTGAGGGCTTTGATTGTCATAGTTTTTATTATGACTTGACCCTTTACTTTGGGGTTTGACTATTGTTACTTACTGAGTTGTGTGACGAACCTTAGATGTAGTAGGAAACAGGCCCGCTTAGTGCACTTGGATATTTAGTGATGGTCTAGCTAGGTCATTAGGTATTTGCAGAAAACTCTAGGCGAAGCTAGAACTTACCTTTTAGAAAACTCTCCCCCAATTTGATGTTAGATTTTTCCAATATAGCTTGTAAAAGAAAAAGGGTTAAAGACACTCCTAGGGTTGACCTAACCCTAGCCCAAACCCCGCCTAGGGGTTAGGTTTAGGTTTAGGGTTAGGCATCTCATTTCATTAAGGGTTGGCATTTCCGTGCCAGCCTACTTACTCACTTAGGGAAATAGTGGAGGGCGCTCCGTCACATAAATAAGGTAAAGTATGTGTAGTGCGGCTTCCTGGATTCAAAAGAGAATTCATTAACCTCCTAAGCTTATGTCGTCAAGGCGCAACCTTTTGTTGTGCCGCCCAAACTACCACACGATAGGGGTATGTCTCACTTTCGGGGTAGCTCACCCTTAACGTTGGCGAATCCATGCCTGGAAAGTCTTGTCGAAATGCACTTTTCAAGAGGCAGAGGTTGAGGCTTATCTCCAGCCTCCTCCTTTATGTCAAACTAGGTGTAGCACTCATGACCAAGCAAGGCACATTCATGTCCTTGTCAAATTGTGGGTGTGGGATCTTGTTTGATAGGTTCACATTATCCAGTTCCTGAGAGTTCAGCTCCGGTACCAATTGTTAGAGTTTTAACCCGGAGGGCTAACACGTGGCAACACGTGGCTGTCAATTGGCCTTCTTGCATCAATTCCCTGTGTGAGCAACGCTAAGCCTTTCAAAATGACCCCAAGACTCTAACTCAGATGCCTAGTTAAACAAAAGACTTAAAGTCCTACCCTAAGTCCCCTAGAATGACCATCCCCAAACCCTAGAGGAGACTTTAGGATCCTATCCCAGTAGACCTAGACAGGCTCATGCCCTAACCTCATCAAGGACATGTGCCTTACACATACCTCCGTGACAAAGCTAAGGCATCGCCACTTTCCCCTTGAGGAATCACCCTCATTTGGGCATACAACCCCTTTAGGGCGACAAGGGGTACCCTGAACCACGACTAACCCTTGAGGGTTTGAGTGGTCAAGTTATACCCTAGACCTAGGGCTAGTACTTAGTGAGGGCACGAGTGTTCTACTAAGTAAACTCCCTAAAGCTAGGTTTGAATAACTTTAAGTACATAACCTTGCGGATGCTTCACAAAGGGCTCTTACTAACAAGCTTAGGTTGTTTAACCCCTGGATTCTAAAGAGAACACTCCCTTAGCCAAGTGTGCCTAAGCACACCTAGTTATGAGACCTAACCTCCCTTGAGCAAATGCCCAAGGCTTAGCACTCTAGTGCAAACACAAACATGCCTGTTTGCTAGAGTATGCAACCCCTTGGCGACAAACCCATGACACAATCCCAAAGGGCGTGCCTCGGGTGTTGTATCGTGTGACGTATAGCTTAGTGTCACATCTCCATGTGACACTGCCTTCCACGATGTGGGCTATCATGCCATAGCCCTTAGATTCAAGAGTTGCATCAAGTGCCACAAACATGGCTCCTAAATGTCAACTCTAGAACACCTTAGTTAACCCTTAAGAACTTAAGCCCCTAGCTGACCAAGTCCACGAACAAGGCTCACCTTGTGAATCAGGATACATGGACTAGCTGAGCTATAGGTGTCGTTCCTAACTTGGCGTGGTTGAGGTGGTCGGAATAAGGTCTCAACCACTAGTTCTGCGAACGTGAACTCGAGCAATACCTTTGAGCTTGCAAGCAGATTTTCGGCCCAAGGAATTTGACTAATTCCTTGGAAGTAATGTACCTTTGTCACAAATGTGAGATCCTACCAACGATAAGGATAGTCTAATCCAAAGGTGGGACGCACCCCTCTCGTGTGGAAGTTTGGGCAGCACAACAGAGGGTACGACACAAGCTTAACTTGCACCGATAAGAGGTTAACGAACTCTCTTTTGAACCTAGGAAGCCTCATTACACACACTCTACCTTATTTATGTGACAGAGCCCCCCCCCACCCCCCTGTTTTCCTAGTGAGTAAGTGGGCTCGCACGGAAATGCCAGCCCTTAATGAAATGAGATACCTAACCCTAACCTTAAACCTAACCCCTAGGGTAGTCCCTAACCCTTTTTTTTGACAAGCTATACTGGAAAAACTTAACGTCAAACCAGGGGAGAGTTTTTTAGAAAATAAGTTTTAGCTTTGCCTAGAGTAGAGCCAAGCGTGAGTAGAAACGCCTCTAGTTGCACCTTCTAGGAGGAAGGGCATGAGTAAATGCCTCTGGCTACACCTTCTGGAGGAAGGCATAGTAGCAACCCTTAAGTTTGTGGATGAGGGCATCCACTTTCTCAAATGGGTGAGTGTCATAGTTCTAACTTGGTGGGTTGACTACCTAGGTAAAGATTGTGGAATATGTGGGATATGTGGGCAAAAAGACTCAAGCGTAACTGAGTCACCATGACCAGGGGCCCTCTCATAAACACCAATTGGCCCTTTGCCTAGTTGGCATAAGGGGAGAGGGAAAGGTTGTGACACGGCCGGACCATCACTAGATACCCAAGTGCACTAAGCGGGCCTGTTTTCTACTACATCTAGGGTTCGTCACACAACTTGGTAAGTAACAACAGTCAAACCCCAAAGTAAAGGGTCGAGTCATAGTAAAAACTATGATACACTCCCCGCCTTTGAAAATGTCAATGTCCTCCTTGATGTCCAACTCCAAGACTAGAGAATGTT
Organism: Selaginella tamariscina; assembly: GCA_003024785.1. Classification (NCBI taxonomy): domain Eukaryota; kingdom Viridiplantae; phylum Streptophyta; class Lycopodiopsida; order Selaginellales; family Selaginellaceae; genus Selaginella; species Selaginella tamariscina. The sequence goes on along the minus strand of PUQB01000022.1, from coordinate 942,264 downwards.
AAAGAAAATTAACCAAAATTAACTATTCACATTAATATTCATTACTCTCCTTGCATTTATGCGAAGCCAAGTACTTCAGAATCATCATTCACTGAGTCATAAACCCAGCTGCCAGAGGCACCACCACATGAAGTCACTTGGAGACCTTTTGCATGTCTGCAAAGTTTGTCACTCGACACACACAACATAGTGGTTAATTTCTTTACTTAACTAAAATTTATATTGGAGGCCTTTAGTTAGTGCCGGCCCCTTAGTTAATAAGAAATAAAAGCTTCCTTTATTCCTTAATATTAAATGCTGTTGATGACCTCTATCGTTTAACACACAACAAGCAGTTTGAGTTAATCTCAAATGCTTGACCAAACGCCTTTGTGTTTCTTTGATTTTCCAATGGTTTCACATTTTCACATGTTATAGTATTATAACCTCACATTTCTATATCCCTCGATGTTTCTCATTACCCTTTTATATAAGTGTCTGCTATTATACCTATCCCTTGTTAGTATATAGCTATCCTAGACTAAGTATAAACTTTTATTAAAATCAAGCTCTTTCCGATATAATAGTATTATTCATTCTTCGTAAACATGTCAATTTGACAAGAGGCGATCACAGAGGTGCAACACATGTATACAACAAGGTCATGCCAACTTGCCAACTGCCATTCACTTGGTGTGTTATTAACATAAATTTATTTTCGATAAGAATCAAATTTAGTCAAATTCATGACCAAGTGGAACAACACTACCATTCGTCTTTCGCAACCTAGCTTGTACTTTTTTATAATAGTCGGATTTCTATTGGAGGTTTAAGTGCATGTACCTCCTCAGAGAGTTGGTATTTGATAAGAATTAAAAGTTGGTATTAGTTTCCAATATCAATTTCATTTTAGAGTCAAATACAATTATTCAAAAGATAGTTTATTGACTCTGCATCATGGTCGCAAATGTGGGCACTTGAAGAAAAATAAAGTATGTATCATTAATCCTTCGGAATATTGAAAAGTAGAACTTTCTTCTCTCAAGGTTGATGGTGCTCCTTGGGTTCATTACATGTTTTATCTCAAGGTATATTGGTGTTCCTTGAGTCTAGTGGAATATCCTTGAAAGTGAAGTGGCGAGATTAACTTAAGAAGATGGTCTCCCTTCTTGATGATCTTGATATGATGTTCCTAGTGTATGGTCCAATATCTGTTTCGAGAATATAAGGTTTCCTATCACATCATCATTAAGATATTCATATGTTAGACTTTGGAAGGATTTGTGATAATCTTTTCAAGATTGGTTATAAATGACTTATCAAAGTATGGTATAATATCTCTTTAATATTGAGTTTGGAGTGCGGCATAATCATAAAATATAAAGACTCAAGCGGATTTGAGTCCTACACTTTGATAAGGAAGTACCTTAGTGTTGTAACTTGAAACGTATTTTCAAGTTAGCTGAGAAATGAGGAGTTTCTCAATACATTGCTTGTGATGATTGCTATGTGTTTAGAATGAATAATGTATCTTAGTTTGATGTACTGAACTAGATATCTTATTCATGTTTGAGGAGATTTATTGAATTATAAGGTATGACTGAAACATGAAGTTGATATAACACTTTAGTGTTATGATAACATTTATGTGAAGGTTGATATCTTACTAAATCAGTTAGATGAACCTCATGATTCTTCTTAGTCTTTGAACGAGTTCCTCAGAATACTGTCATAACATTATATTTCCATCTCAAAATTGAAGTTTGGTTCATTTAAACTAAGACCATGTCTATATTATAGTTGTAGCATTTTGATTAAATTGATATATTTGTAAAGTTATATTTGCTAGTATAATAACTAATTGGTAAACTTAAGGATTTGAACGTTAAAACGATCATTATCAATTTGAGAGTATCAATATTGAAATTGCAACTATTTATGGATTAAGGATTAGTTTGAAGATGTTTGTCAAAAAAAAAGAAAAAAAAAAACACTAATTGCTCGAATTAGTGGAAATATATACATTAGTATAGTGTTAAGGGACATTTGCATAATCAGTTTAAGAGTTGGAAATGAATATAATGTTACGAAGATGTGCAGTATTTTCAATTCAGGGAGACTCTTATTATAAAAATTAAGTTTTGAAATTTGGTATTTTAAACTTAGTGAGATGAGAATTAGGAATTATGGAATGGCATCTAGTATGTTGTGCTCTTTGGAGAATGAATACAATAAATGTGTTAGTTAAGATTCTTGGTTTCCACATTGGTTTTTAAAGAAAGGTATGTTAGCTTATTTGGTCCCTAAACCACATAAATAAGGTAAAGTATGTGTAGTGAGGCTTCCTAGGTTCAAAAGAGAGCTTGTTAACCTTCTATCAGTGCAAGTTAAGCTTGTGTTGTCAAGGCACAACCCTCTGTTGTGCAACCCAAATTTCCACACGATAGGGGTACATCCCACCTTTGGGTTAGACTATCCTTATCATTGGCAGGATCTCGCCTTTGTGACAGGGGTACGTTACTTCCAAGGAGTTAGTCAAATCCTTGGGCCAAAAACCTGCTCGCAAGCTTAAAGGCATTGCTCGAGTTCACGTTCTACAGAACTAGTGGTTGAGGCCTTGCTTCGACTGCTTCAACCACGCCAAGCTAGGAATGACACCTATAGCTTGGCTAGTCCGTGTATCTTGATTCACAAGGTGAGCCTTGTTCGTAAATTTGGTCAGCTAAGGGCTTAAGTTCCTAAGGGTTGGGTTTCTAATACGGGTTATTATACCAGATTTCGCGGGGTTTCCAAAGAGGGGATTCTAGGGTTGGCACTTGGCAAGCCGTCTTTGTGGCACCAGGTAAAAACTCTGACATTGATGGTAGGTGTGGAGGTGAGCATGCCAAATGTCAAGTTTCAACCCAAAAGGCCAACACGTGGCTGCCTAGTGGCCATCCGGTGTCATCACCATGTGTGAGCAACGCTAATGACCCTAAGAGTCCTGACTCAGATGCCTAGTTAAACAGAAGACTTAGAGTCTTACTCTAAGTCCCCTAAAATGACCATCCCCCAAACCCTAGAGGATATCCCAAGTTGACTTTAGGATCCTATCCCAGTAGACCTAGACAGGCTCATGCCCTAACCCCACAAAGGAGATGTGTCTCATACATACCCTCATGATAGAGCTAAGGCATCGTCACTTACCCCTTGAGGAATCACCCTCATCTGGGCGTACAACTTTTTAGGGCAACAAGCGATACCATGAACCACGACTAACCCTTGAGAGTTTGAGTGGTCAAGTTATACCCTAGACCTAGGGCTAGTACTTAATGAGGACACTAGTGTGCACCGTAGACAGACACGAGTGTTCTGTTAAGCAAACTCCCTAGGGCTAAGTTTGGATAATCCTAAGTACATGACCTTACGAAAGGGCTTATGTTAACAAGCTTAAGTTGTTCAACCCTTGAATTCTAAGGAGAATATTCCCTAGCCAAGTGTGCCAAAGCACACTTAGTTACGAGACCTAACCTCCCTTGAGCGGATGCCCAAGGTTAAGTACCCTAGTGCAAGCACAAGCATGCATGTTTACTAAAGTATCCAACCCCTTGGTGACAAACCCATGACACAACCCTAAAGGGTGTGCCTCGGGCATTGTATCGTGTGACGTCTAGCCCAGTGTCACATCTCCATGTGACACTGCCTTCCACCTCAGGAACTGGGTAATGTGAACATGTCAAACAAGATCCCACGCCCATAGTTGGACAAGGACACAAACATGCCCTGCTTGGCCATGAATGCTACACCTAGCTTGATGTGGAGGAGGAGGCTAGAGACAAGCCTCAACCTCTGTCTCTTGGAACGTGCATTCTGACAAGACCTTCAAGGGTGAGCTACCCCAAAGGTGGGACGTACCCTTATCATCTAGAAGTTAGGGCGGCACAAAAGAGGATTATGCCTTGATGACATAAGCTAGAGCTTGCATCGAGAGAAGATAACGGACTCAGTCATGAACCCATGAACCCTCACTCCTACATACTCTACCTTATTTATGTGACGGAGCCCCCCTCCCTCTTTTCCTACATGTGTAAGTGGGCTAACACACAAATTTCAGCCCCTTAGATAAATTAATAGGATGAACATATAACTTACCCTTACTCCTACCCCTAAACCCTACCCAAGGGGGTGGGGGTTTTAGGGCATGGGTTAGGCAACCCTAGGGGTGTTCCTAACCCTACTTAACACGTTGAACATCTGCATTAACCAATCAACTTAACTGGAACGTCTAGAAGGTAAGTTTTAGCTTTGCTTAAGTTTCTTATAAATAGTTAATGACACCTGTGAATCATCACCAGATACCCAAGTACATTGAACGGACATGTTTCTTACTACATCTAAGGTCCATTAACATAGTATAGTAGGTAACAATAGTCAATGTCCAAAGTAAAGGGAGTCATAGTAAAAACTATGATACCAAAGATATCTGGTTCCTTCCTCCCCTATCAATATAAGCCTAGCTTGTGTCGTCAAGACACAACTTTTATTTTTACTAACTTCTAGCCTGTCGAGGTACATCACACCTTAATAATAACCCTATCCTTAACATTGGCAAATCTAACTAATGTGATTGAGTATGTTGCATCCATGGGGTAATTTAATTTTTTTCGTTTTAGTACATTTGAAGGGTCTTGTTCAAGTACATGTTTTATTAGTCTAGAGGTTGACACCTTGCTCTGGCCTCCTCCATGCCAAGCTCATCATTATACAGCACATGTATGTTAGTGCATGTGGTTGTGTGTGCATGTGTGGCATGCTACATTTGTGTATAAATAAAAAAGCTTACATTCGAGCTAAAAAAGTATGGGTAGAATCAAACAACGAAGAACCAATACACAAAAACTGGAACAAAGAGAAAGCTGGAATGACATTCATAGCTAAGCATGGAACGCATCTTAACTCACAATGTAAACATTGTTCATGCCTTTGTCCAACTATGATTGTGGATTCATGATAGTCAGATTCTTTAAATTCATAATGAGGAAGTTTAAGGTTGGCATTTGCAAAGTGTGTTCATGGCTTCAAGTGTAACTCTTATCTTTGAGGGGCTATGGTGATAGCTTATAGCTCAAAAAACAGTGTCACATGTACATATAACACTAGAATGGATAGTGCACGATACAACACCCAAGGCATGGTTGTGTCACAGGTTTAATGTCGAAGGGTTAGAGATTTTGGCAAACAAACTTGTTTGTGCTCATATCATGGTGTTAAGCCTTAAACATCTGTTTAATAAAGGTTAAGTCTTGTAAGCATGTGTGCTTGCCAACACACTTAGCTAAGGGTGTTCATCATGGGGTGTGTGAACGTGTTTGGAGGTTAAACAATTTAAACTCATTAGTAGAGACCCTTATATGAAGCCTCACATGGTCGCGTGCTTAGTATTGTGTAAACTTAACCTTAGGGATTTGTTTAGCAAAACACTCATGTTTGCCTAAGGGGTTGTATTCTCAAGTAAAAGCGATTCCTCGAGGTGCTAGGATGATGCCTTAGCTCTATCATGGGATATAATAAGGAGCGGATACTAAGTCTGCTTGGGTTATCCTCTAGGGTTTTGAGGGTAATTGATTTAAAACCTACCATATTCTCGTGACAAAGTGTCACTCTTAACCCTCTACCACTTTGAATATGCATGTGAGGTGTGCTTTTTGGACAATGATGAAAATAATAATGATACACATTAAACACTTCTTTATCAAATGCTAATTTTTCATCAACATCTAAGCTCTCACCATTCCAAATCAAGATTGTTTCTTCTTCTCCTTAATCTCAACATTGTACTGTGTTGTTAGTCTTTTGAACTTACTTTTTAAGGATTTTTAATCTCAAAGAGGATGCTCAATTGCAATCATTTTCTTTTATATATGTATCCACGACTCTAGTTTACTTTCATACTTTCAAACTTGTTATCAAGCTCAACTCTATAAACAAAATTAATAAGAAAACAAAACACACAGTTACAAGTGATAAGATATATCATTTTTGCATTAAAGAAAATGTTTAGCCCCATTTATAGACGAGTCACTTCCCCATTAATGTTTTCAATAACAATAATTAGGTGAACATCAATAATTTGAGTTTGCTTTTTCTTTAAGGATGAAGCTTTTTTCAACTTTTTGTTTCTTAAGATTCTTAACAGTATTGTCACGTTTATACGGCCATTCATATTTCTTTGCATTTTCTATGAACCTTTAATCACCATGGTTCTTATTTGTGGTGAGTCCCAATTGAAAATCTTTAATAAAGGTTAATATAGAACATAACCGAATCTAAAATGTAAGATCCTTCTTATCACCAACATGAACATTCATGTTCAAGTCAAAAATAATTTTTAAATTGTTTCATGAAAACTTAATTTCTTGTATTTTTTTCAAAGCTATGAAAATAAATTTTATAATGTGAATTTAATAAATTATTTAATTTTACATAAATGTGGGGGGAAGAGTTTTGTGTAATATTGTAAAATTAATTTTCACAATTCTAATATGAAAACTCCTCTTTAAACCATAAGAGTGAATTAAGATTGTCAATATTAATTATTTATAGTATAATTCTAGAATATTAATTTCCATTATTTATTAATTTATAAAATTTTATGTGGTTTTTTATCCATTAACTTAGCTTAGCAATTTTAAGCTAAGTTAAACTAAAAATTCAAGAACACTCCCATCACTGATATTTATCACATTAAGTGGTTGTAATGAAAGTTTAATAAATTCTTAACTTAGTGATTATGTGTCATTTTATGGGAAGTGTACTTCTATTTGCTGATGTCATTTAATGTTATTATGCTCCCATTAGTATCATGTGTGAATATTTTTAAATTTTAAATTTAAATTTAAATTTAAATTCAAACTTTAATTCAAATTAGTCAACATAAATTCAAGTGTTTACAAAGTAGATCTAAAGATTAAATGTGATAATAATATAACTCTAATAGTTTGAATATCATCCATTACTTCTTTAAGCTCTTCAAGATCTTGTGGCCGAGGCCAATGCTTGACTAAAAAATAGTTTGCTTCATAGCTTGGTTGGTTGGAAGGTAGCTGCCCCAAAAACCACCCATAGAAGGGCCACTTAAGCTACTCATGCCTTACAAACTTGTTAGAGGAAGATCAAAGAAAGAAGAGCCTTGCTTGTTAAAACTTGAAGTAGCGTTTATTGGTTACATGAATTTAAACTTATTTGGAATATGCATGCTTACTTGAGCCATGACATCTTGAATCTTTCTTACTCCAATCTCCAAAAGCTTTGGTTGCACCCTCATTAAGCCCTAGCTGCACCTCAGATCACTCCTTATGCCCTAGTTGTGCCTTAGATCACTCCAATTTCTTCTTCTCAAGCCCTAGTTACGCTCCAATATCCAAAAGCTCTAGCCATACCCTTCTCAAGCCTTAACACTCCAATATGCAAAAACTTTGTGCACCCAAGCTATGCCTTGCACTCCACTCCAATGTGTACCTAACAACAATGCGCAAGCCCTACTAAAGTTCCCACCTTTGCTTTGCCTGCCTTGAATGAGCAAACACTCATAGTTATGGGACATGTCACTTAAAAAATACAAATGCTGCTAAAAATCACATAAAACTAACAAAGCTAATATGTAAATGGGATATGCAATACTTAAAGTTGTTGGGTATAAATTTTGTTAAGTGGGCATCTCATATGTTAAGTATGTGGTGGGAGCAATTTTATTCCATAAAATTTCATAATTAACAACTTTAAATTAAGCTAATGGACAATAAGAGTTGGTCCTAGACCCTCCAAATTTTCATAAAGTACATAATAAAAAATTTGGCACATATAAGTGTCATATCACCATATACACATGTCAAATTAATATATAAATTTACAGATTGCATTATAGTTGACATATTTCTTTAAAATTGTCATGATAATTTTGGCTATGTCATATGGCAATTACATCTTTATATATGGAAGAAAATTTACATCCAGATCTCAATTATTGAAAAAACTTAAAGAGTTAGGGTCGTTTTGCACCACACTTAACTTAACTTAAGTGAGCTTAAGTAAGGGAAAATGGATTCGTACTCGCCCTTAAGTTGAGTAACCATTTACTTAACTTTTTTAAGGGTTTGACCACTAAGGGCATTGAATTCACACCTGCCCTTAACTTAAGAAGCCACTTACTTAAGATTATTTAAGGGCTTGACCACTAAGGGCAGTGCTTTCGCAACCTTCCCTTCCCTTAACTTAATTTAAGGGAATAAAATAAAAAATAAAATTTTACATGCGTAATGTGCATTTTTATATGTAAAATATATATTTATATTTTATATTTTATTTTAACATATATAATTAAAATTAAAAAAAATAATAATATGAATTTCTCATTATTCTTAGTATCTTCCTAGTATATTCTAAGTATATTCTCCTTTTACCCTAATTTGTAAGTTTCTGCGCATTGGGAAAGAAGAATTCAGGAGAAATCAGGAGAGAAGGCAGAAGAGCAAGCACATCAGGTAGTCTTCTTTCCTTTCTTCTTCTCTTCTTGCATTCATTTGCATCAGGAGGTGGCCATAGAAACTACTAGGTTCACCAGCTCTATTCGAGCTCAAGGGGCGCCCAAAGCCCGATTGCAACTGCTATCGTGCTTTAGCCACCCCTGGTTGGGATGCCACGAGCTCGGCCAGTGGCCGAGCTCATGGGCCGGCCGAAAACCTGGCAGCAACTGTTGCCGGGCTTTCTGCCAATTCTAGTTGGGCTGGCTTGAGCTCAGCCAGCATTGGCCGAGCTCAGGGCCGGCCGAAAGCGCGGCAGCAACTGCTGCCAGGCTTTCGGCCGATATGGCTGGGCTGGCTTGAGCTTGGGTTGGCCGAGCTCATGGGATGGTCGAAAGCCCGGCAGCAACTGCTGCCTGCTTTCTGCCAATTATGGCTGGGTTGGCTTGAGCTCAGCCAATGCTGGCCAAGCTCATGGGCAGTAGAAAGCCCGGCAACAACTGTGCTGGGCTTTCTGCAGCCCCTGGTTGGGATGGCTTGAGCTCGGCCAGCATTGGCCGAGCTCATGGGGCAACAGAAAGCCCGACAGCAACTGCTACTGGGCTTTCTACCGCCCCTGGCTGGGTTGGCTTGAGCTCGACTAGCATTGGCCTGGCTTGAGCTCGGCTAGCATTGGCCTGGCTTGAGCTTGGCTAGCATTGGCCTGGCTTGAGCTCGACTAGCATTGCCGAGCTCATGGGGCGGCCCAAAGCCTGGCAGCTACTGTTGTCGGGCTTTCTGCCGCCCTGGTTGGACTGGCTTGAGTTCAGCCAGCATTGGCCAAGCTCATGGGGCAGTAGAAAGCCCGACAACTACTGCCGGGCTTTCTGCCACCCCTGGCTGGGCTGGCCGAGCTCATGGGGCGGCCCAAAGCCCAACAGCAACTGCTGCCAGGCTTTCTACCTCCGGCCCCACCCATGAAGCCCAGCAGCAAGTGAAAGAACTTGAGCTAGGTCAGCTAGGTATGTCCGGTCAAGGAAACAACAACAATCTTCAAGGGTGGTAGGCGAAACAATTGACATTAAATGAGGGTGAGGGCCAAGGTTTTGGAGAAACTTCACATGAGATTGAGGGGCAAGCAAGAAGCAAACGACCTCGGTCTCGGAATTGGACAATGGATGAGACAAAGATGCTTGTGGAGTTGAAACGACAAGAGTTCATGGCTAGGTTACAGATGTCAACTAGGCAACTTGTCAGTGTAACAACAAATGCATGTTGGAGACAGATTGCAAAGAAATGCAAGCACAAGGTTTCGACGATCGTGATGGAGAACAATGTCATAAGAAGTGGGAGAATTTGATCAACGATTATAAAGTTATTCACAACCACAACAGGAAGTCGGGAGCTGCTGCATATTCGAACTTGTCGAATCTAGAGAAACGACGCCTTGGATTGCCAGACATGGACTTGGACCTGTTTGATTTATTGGATTCATTTCAAGGTGACCAAAGCTGCATGACGCCCCAACATGTAAACGACTCTGAAAATGATCCACCCATGACTCTAGTTTCACAAACAACTTCCACAAGTGCACCTTTGACTGCTGATCACTCATATGATGATGGAGATGGTGTCACTGCGACGAGAAGACAAGCAAAGAAGGAAAAGTCTAGTTTGGTTGAAGTGGTTAATGAAGGTACAAATGTACTTCGAGCCCAGGTTGAGATGAAGAGCCACTAATTTGAAAGGACATTAGAGTTGAGGAGGGAAAAGAACGCTTCTATTGAGAAGTTCGCATTGGCTATGACACGAATTGTTGATCACATTTGTGGACATGGCAACAAAGACTATATTAGCATGGGTGCATATAGGTTGCATATATTTATCATTTGCAAGCTTTTATTTGGATTATGTTAATGCATTTTTGTTTGTTATTTATAATATCGATTATATTATTTTTTCAAGACCGTTTAATAGGATTAGCCTCGACCATGGCTAGAGATTTTTTTATTCAATTCATCATGAACGACTCGGATTCTGATTCGGATACTGAAGATGAAGAACGTGACAATTCAAATGATGATGATGCAGTAGTTCAGTACATGCGGAGGTCAATAAAGCTGCAATTGATAGTCTTCTCCTTCACAGTGGTTCGACTACGGAGTGAGGCATGGTGGGACACTTTTATGATGTCACACTACGATGATGAGAGGTGGATAAAACTTCTTCGAATGTCACGGAGAACCTTTGTTATGATTTGTAATGTATTAAGGATGACATCTCAAGGCGGGATACCCACTATAGAGAAGTGTACGAGTGGATATTAGAGTTGGAGCTACACTTTGGAAGATGGTGAGAAACAGTGACTACATGGACATTGGTGAGAGGTTTGCTATTGGAACTTCGATTGTTATGGCTGTGTTTGTAAGACGACAGCAGCTATTTGTCGACGTTTCTGGTATAAGGTGGCATTTCCATCGACGGAAAATGAGGTTCGTGAGATGGCACATGAGTTCCAAGATGTGACACACACTCATTTACCAAATGTTGTGGGGGCCATAGATTGCACACATGTGGAGATACTTCAGCCTTCTACAAATGACCGGACGGACTACTTTGACAGGAAGCAACGAATAGCATCATTGTGCAAGGGGTTGTTGATGCACGTAAGAGGTTTATAAATGTGAATGCTGGATGGCCAGTGAGCAAGTTACATTCATTTTGATTATGTTTGTGTAATGTTTTGGTATTTGCAGGTAGCGTGCATGATATGCGAGTTTGGAAAATTGCTCACTTCATCAAAAGATCATCGATGGGGTTTATCTTCATGGACCTTTGGAGGCTACTCATGTTGATTTCGTGAAGCCTTATATTGTGGGTGATAAAGGATACCAATTACAACCATTTTTAATGGTCCCATACACAGGCATGTAAAGTTAATATATTTATAACATATTTAACTTGAGTTTTTATAGGTGTCCATCTTAATCTTGGTCAGGAGACCTTTAACAAGGAGCTTACTAAAGCACGATTGGTTGAGCAAGCATTTGGCCTTTTAAAGCAAAAATTTCGTTGCCTTGATTATAAGTTGAGAGTCCACCTTCCACACATTCCGAATACTGTGAGTGCTTGTGTTATTCTCATAACATCCTCATTGATGAGGGCGAGGTCAATTATGAGGCAACTTACGAGCAAGGGAGCAAAGAATTCGACACGTCAAGAAAGAGGAGATTGGGTGGAGTATGATGATCCTTCACAAGATCCTCAGAACTTGTGAGGTAATTACACATGCTCGCACTATTAATCAGTTCTTGAAGCTCATCTTATTTTTGGGACGCCATTTGTTAGGCATTAATTTGGAAATTGTTAATTTATGTTTTCTTTATTATTATTTTTTGTTTTACCACAATAAATATCACGTGTTAAAGATAAACGTGAAATATGAAAAAGGATGTATACTAGAAATATAATATATTTAGCCACATGCATATGTATATATAATATTTTTCATGAAGTTTTTACTTGTTTAAACATATCCAAAATATATAAAATTTAATTATCTATAGAATGTACCCATATACAATATTATATATAAGTATATAATTTCATCTCATCATATTTTTTATTTTTTATAATAAGTAAAATTACTTTAAATGTTAATAAAAATTAAGGATGCACATATTATTTAAATCATAAATATTATAAATATATTTTAAAGTGGTTAAAAATATTTATTACAAATTGAAAATAAATTTTTATTACAAATTAAAAATTATTTAAAAATATTTATTATAACTTGACATAATAATGTTAAATTAAATGTAGATATGTTAAGTTCATTAAAAATAATTAAGTTAATAATCTTAACTTAAATGTAAATATAAAAATATATTATATTAAAGCAATATTCGAATTCATAGCCCTTAATATTTTTATTGTAAATATCTATGCAATCCATTGCCCTTAACACAATTCCTTAATTTAAGTAAAAAAATTAAGGGTTGATGAGTGCAAAACGACCTTTAGATCTCCCTCTTACCTGACGTTGACATTAATTTGATGTAACACTTCCAAACCCATAAATTAAATCAATGCAATTAGAGTGGGAAGACCTTAGGAAAAAATAATTAATAGATTTAAAATTGAATTAAGAAAACAGTTAGTATAAAACACACATAATTGAAACAAAAATGCATGGCTGAGTTAAGCTTTAAATTCCGATTATAACCAATGCATTCCTCAGTAATAAACGCTTCCAATCCGAATGAATTTGTATTTTACTCCAGGGCTTATCTGCACACCACAAAATAACAAAGTTACTTGTGAGTATTAACTCTGAAACATATGTTTTAAAATAAATATAGAGGAAGCTTACTTTGTTAAACAATTTCCCATCCTCTTATTGTTTAAACGTATAGAATGTACTAAACCTTGTTAATGAACGTAGTCTTCACCCCACCTGCATAGTGTAAACCATTATCAAAATCTGTGCGCGTGTGTGTTCCATGTAATATGCTCACCTTCTGCTTCTTCAAATACAACCTCACGACTATTTTCAGAATCCATGTAGTACTCAAACCTATTGATAACGTTAGTATTCATAATATGTTTAATCACTGTTAATGACATGATAAACTAAACGTAACACTATAAGCGGATAGCTCAACTTGCCCTCCAGCACATTGAACACACACACACACACACACACAACTCACCGGTTTGCAAAGCAGACTTCAAGGGGAGCATCGAGCTTCCTAGTGGCCTCTTGAAGAATAGTAACAATCTCAGTCTTGTGTGTACTAGCAAAGAGGCAATCATACTCCGTAGATACTGAAATGGCAAAGAAATTATCACTAAGCTCGCTTAACATGACCTTGTCAATCGCAGACAGTGAGATCCGGCGCCTGAGATTGAACCAGTCTGGATCGAGGCTGTATAGTGCCACGTCAGTGATGAGTAGGACTCTCTTTCGGACCTTCGCACGCCTGTTGATCTTTATTACGTTGTCGGCAAATAAAACTTGCCTATCACCTGCATTGTGTGCGTGCGTGTGTTATCAAACATATACATTATACTCAGAACTATATTCTATGAGGCTAGCTATATGTTTTATATGTCTATATATGTATGTATATATACAAAACAATGTATAGTATAACTTATATTTTGTAATCAATAAAATTAACTGCATGCGGGATACAGACATACACATATATTATATATATTCCGTAGTATATGTAATATGTATGTATACATACTATCCATAGAAAGAAAGAGAACTGCATATAGAACATCAACAACTTATGATATACAAGTACTTTGTATACACACATGTGCATTTGTGTGTTTATCATATTCTACATGCAACATTATCTACGTGTTGAATATGTATGTGCATTCACACATACATGTTATTCTCTCTGTTCAGACAGCATGCACACACATGCACACGCGCGCGCGCACAGATAGAGAGAGAGATAAGCAACTTGCAATCTATCATAAACACCCATATGAGCATATATATACATGATCAATAAATTCATATATTATGTATGTATATACATCTCTGTGTGTATTCATCATATTCACAGTCTACATCCAAATGTCATTTTGTGTGTGTATGTGTTTCAATAAAACATAAACATTTTAAATTATCACCTAGACTCGACTATCTAAGAAGCTGTACATCATACACCACATTCACACTATAGATAAACCTGGAAATACACATGTATATATGTAACTACAGACATATATACGTATAGATATATGTTTATTTGATGGATTAAGTACCTTGTTTAGTGAGGAGTTTGAGGACGTATGGATTCTCAGCGACATTGATATAATCCCCCAAGAACTGGCGATACATGGAAGAACGGCGCCGGATCTTGACGCCCATGAACGGCTCCTGCGCCTCCGTTGTGAGCGTCGGACTGGGGCGCGTTCGCGGTTGGATATCGTCGCCACTTCCTGCCGCTTCATCCTCCTGCATTCGTACCCTCCTCGCCATTCTCCCTGTTTTTAGGGCTCCCCTGTTTTAGGGTTCGTACTAAAAATGAATAAATAAAATCATTTTATAATTAAAAGTTCTTTACAAATTTTTTATAAAATGCTACAAAGGTTTATAAGAAATTTTATTTTATTAAATTCAAATGCAAGCTATAAAAAACCATAATTTTTTCTGCATTACATATATGTATATTGGATCACTTTTTAGATTAAATTAATAAATTATTTTTTTTCTGGCTATTTTATATAAGTGATATATATAAATAATAAATCTCCGGTGTATTTTATTTATATATATGTACACAGTTATATATACTTTTTTAAGTTAATTCCATTGTACTTTAAAACTATGTTTTCAATATTCTGAAATTCAAAGAATGAATATTAATTAATTTTAAACTGCTTTATTAGTAAAACCAATTGTAAGAGATTAGTAAAAAATGTATTAAGTTACAACTACATCCCCATCCATATATTAGAAAGAAGAACATGAGTAGCACTGTCCTCCGCAGTCTGCATATCACACTCTGCCATCCTCGCCCCGCGCTCGGCATCAGAATGCAAGGTACAGGCACCGAGCAGAGTCCTCCATGCAACCGAGTCCGGTGAACACGGCATGACCTCGATAAGATCCTCGGCCAGCCCGAGCTCACCGGCCCGTCCGAGCATGTCCGTCATACAGCTGTAATGTTCCTGCGAGGGCCGCACGCCATAGTCGGACACCATGGAGGAGATGTACCTCAGTCCGTCGGCCACTAACCCGTCGTGGCTGCATCCGTTTAAGACACTTAGAAACGCAACCTCGTCCGGCACAAACCCATCAAGCTGCATACCTAGGAACGTCTCCAGTGCACACCTGGCATGTCCGTTGTACCCGTATCCGGCAAGGAGCGCGTTCCACGACAAGAGGTTACGGTCAGGCATGTCCTCAAAAACCTCCCTGCCTTTGTCCAGATGCCCAGTTCGGGCATTTGCTGCTATCGTTGCATTCCAAGAGACGAGATCCCGGTGTGGCATTACACCAAGTATTCGATTCGCCTCGAGGCTTTCCCCATTCTCTGCATATGCTGCAATAAGCGTGTTCCATGAGACAACGTCTCTCCCTGTCATGCAGTCGAACATCTCCCTCGCCTCGTGCAAATGCCCATGCCGGGCATACGCCGAGAACAGAGCCGTCTCGGCTACAAAGTCATGCTCAGGCATCTGTTCAAAGAGCTTCCTCGCCTCCTCAAGGCATCCCTTGTCCGAGTACGCAACCAACATGGCAGTGCTCGACTGCAAGTCCCATCGTGGCATCCGGTAAAACACAAGACTAGCTTCCTGCAAATGCCCCTTGTGGGCATTTGCCAGAAGAACGCTGTTCCACGATATAGAGTCGCGCTCCGGCATTCTGTCAAAGAGTGCCTTCACTCCTTGGAGCTGCCCGCTGTGTAGTCTCGCTTGTAGCATGCCTGTCTCCCCTAACCCATAGCAGTGAAACATTACGTTCCATGATACAATGTTCCGTTGTGGCATTCTCTCAAATATACTGCTTGCAGCATCCTGGTCCGTCTTTTACATGCATACGTTTTAGTCTCTATATACACACACACGCACACGCACACGCACCGGAGCGTAAGCAGAGATGACGGACGTCCATGACACCACGTCTCGAACAGGCATCTTGTCGAACGTAACCTTGGCTTTCTCGGGATACCCAGAATGGGCATACGCCTGAAGAATACAATTCAACGAGACGATATCATGCAAGGGCATCCGATCATACGTCTCCCTTGCATCATTCAGCATACGTTGCTGCAAAAGCACACACATATGTATACACACACGAGAGAACACAGGCGTACACACCTGGGCGTATCCAGTGAGAAGGGCGTTCCAGGAGATAACATGACGGTCCAGCATGATATCGAAAGTGTGTTTTGCAGAGGACAAATGCCCATTCAGGGCATATGCTGCAACAACTGAAGTCCAGCTGACGGAGTTGTGCTGGGGCATTCTAGTAAACACAGAGATGGCATCCGAGAGTCGAGATTTCGCTACGTACGCCTGTGTTATCGTCGTCCAGGAGACCACATTCCTGTTCGGTGTCCTGTCGAAGAGCTCCTTCGCAATCTGGGTTTGCCCATAAGCTGTGTATCCAGCCATCATGATATTCCACGAGAAAACGTTTGGATTCTCGATGGTATCGAATACCATTCTGGCCTCCTCGATGCTCCCGCACCGGCTGTACATATGTACCAGTAAGTTGAGCAAGTATGTGCTGTGGCTGTGCCCATGCTTGTTACTGCTTGTAATATGCGAATGTAGCCTTCTTCCTTCTCTCAAGCTGCAGCACGACTTGATCTTTTCACCCAATTCATTCGCAGATAGCTCCTCTTGCACCACTGCTGCACCAACAGTGCGTCTCCACATTCATTTGGTGCGTCCTCTGTTCCTAGGGTTCTTCATCTTCTCTTAGGGTTCATGCTCTGTTACATTTAGGGTTCTTCGTGTTACTCAGGGTGCTCTGTTTTTAGGGCTCTTCATCTGGCTATGGCGTCTGCGCTGAGGGCAGGGTTGCGCCGCGGCAGATCTCTAGGAGGGCCGCTGGACATCGGATTGAAAGCTTCTCTTCCTGCTTCTAGAGGCGTGCTTGATTCGATCTATGATTCGTTGGGTGAGTGAATTTCTAGCTTGGATCATGAAAATGTAGGTGCTTTTGCTAGATAATCTTCTTACCTCCCCCCAATATTGATCGATTTCATGTCCAAAATGGGTAATTATATCGTGTAGAATCGGAGATTGGGGTGCGTCATGCTTACAACTTGGCACATAGAGGTGCGCCTTTGGTTGTGAAGAGCACTGGAGGGTTTTCAGCTGCTACGTAAGTGCGTGCGTGCGTGCGTGCGTGTGTGTGTGAGAAATATATATAACAAGCAACCAAAAGGATATGTGTTAAGTACGTTCAAAGTTATGGATTTTGATGCAGTGGGCTTGTAGTAACCATCTTTGGATCAACAGGCCAGCTTGGACGTGCAGTGGTTAATCAGCTTGGTAATTTTCATCTTCCCTTCATCACTCATTGATGGATCTCTCTCTCTCTCTCTCTCTCCTCTCTCTCTCTTCTCTCTATATATATATATATATATATATTTATTTATTGTGAGAGAGAGTAACAATGTTAACGAGACATTTGGTAATGAAAAATTATTGATGACAGAAAATACTATACATTTGATAATGGGAAATACAAATATACTAAATTGCTTTCTACTTTTTTTGTAGGAAAGATTGGGGCGCAATGTATGATACCTTACAGAGGTATAGATGACAAGCCCAGGCATCTAAAATTGATGGGAGACCTTGGCCAGGTACTTCGTAACGTTATATATGCATATAACTTATATGATATAGGTAACGTATGTAGATTGGTATGCAGCGTGTAAGTAGGGAGAGAACAGTTAACTAATTTGGCTAGCATTTTAAACTTACCAGTTTTATTTGAAGGTCAGATCGTACCCTTCCTTTGCAATCTACGGGACGATGATGCCATACGCACTGCTATTTCTAAGTCCAACATCGTCATCAACTTCATTGGTTAGAGTTAATATGTTTATATGTGTGAAAATAATTTATGCTAAATATACAAGACGATTAATATATGATTACTTTAACTTGCATTTGAAGTTTTAGTTTTCCTGTTTCGGTTTTCTTATAATATAGCGTTACACAGGTAGAGACTATGAGACGCGTAACTACAGTTTTGATGAAGTAAACATTGAAATTGCCGAACGTATAGCTCGGGTAATCTCTCTCTCTCACTCACTCACACACACACCTGTTTGTAACATATTGTGTGTCTCTAGATATCTGCCGAGCACGGTGGGATTGTGCGGTATGTTCATGCTTCATGCCTTGGTGCTGATGTAAACTCTCCTTCAAAACAATTTAGAACTAAAGCTCTCGGTGAAGAAGCAGTTTTACGTGCATTTCCTGGGTTAGTTATTATTTAAAACTCTGTATGTGTATTTAAACTCTATACACATATGATACGTGGGTACACACATAAATTTTAAATTTGTAGGCTACAATTATGAGGCCTGGACCAATGTTTGGATATCACGACCGCTTTCTTAACAAATTTGCCACAAAAGCTAAATTCTGGCCCAATGTTCCCATTTCATGGGAGGCAAAACCAAGTACTATATATATATATATATATTGATTTTTGTCCAGTATATTCAGTTTTTTAGTTGAACGATTTGTATATACACACATGTCCATAATCTCTGAAGTAATTATTAACTATGTAATGGTGTAATCACGTACGTGTGCGTGCATACACACCTAATTTACTGAACTAGTTATGACTATTTTAGTAGGTTATGTACTTAATTTGTGACAACCGGTTTCAACCGGTTGCTACTTGGATGTGGCAAATGCAGTTATTGCAGCTGTGAAAGAGAAGGAAGGTATCCACGTTGGCAAAGTGTATGAACTCGGTGGACCCGAAGTGTATACCATTCATGAGCTGGTAAACTTGTAATGTATTTAAACTGTTTAGATTTACATATAACAATGTGTTAATATTCTATTAATTCTGTTTATTCTGTCTTAGCTTCTTTGGATGTTCGAAGTTCTCCGTGAGAAACCACGTATAATCAACGTACCAATGCCGCTTGCAGAGGTACGTGTGCGCTACATCCCGTATATAATAATTTAACTCCTTAATTATTGTTACTATTAACAGGGCTTTGCTGAAATACGAGAGTTTTTCTTTAAGAGAATTCCTGCTCCAATCCCCAAGTTTTGGCCATTCTATAAGCATTACTTGGACACGCTCAAAGCTGATCAAATTGTATCTCCCGAAGGTGCGTGTGTGTGTGCGTGCGTGCGCGCGCGTACTAAACTTATTGCATTTCAAATTAGCTCAGTTATGTATATTGCGCTAATGTATATATAATTCAAATAATTATGAATAGTTTACTTTTGGACACACACACACACACACACATTACTAAACATATATATGTGTATTAATTATTAATTATATTATAATTAATATATTATTTGAATTTCAGCTTTAAATTTTTCGGATTTGGGAATCCGGCCAAGAGCACTGGGAGGCATTGCAACGGATTATCTCTTCTATTACCGATCTGGAGGTGCACACATGGGAGAATTCCGTATGTAGACGATCCAACGGACACCCTTTTTTTAAAATTTTGGAGCATTTTAAATAATGCTTTTTTACTGAAGAAAACAAAGATAAACATTATATTTATATACTTTGTTTTCATATTGTTTATTTAATAAAATGTTAATGTCCTTATAAATTAAATATTATTACATTAATTATCTGTCCATTTAACTAACAAAGACATGTTTAACAAAACAATTATTAAAATTTCGAACACAGCCCGCTTTCCCCGCTTTTGCATTCTCCGTTGGCGCTCGACAGCGGGAATCGCTCCTCCACTCACAATTCGACACGTCTAGTAAAGAATTGATTTTGTCTGCACATTCCCTCGGAGCTTCCACGTGGCTAACGCTCATTGGTTCTAGTCTTGAATAGAATTGTGTACCGAAGCAGCCACGCACTGTGCATTGTTTGATATTCAAACGCTGTTCCCACGCTTTCGCACTTGTTTATGCGTTCATCCGTGGTTTAGATTATTACTCACACGTTTGAAACACAGTTTGCATTTAAGATCTCTCTCTCCCTCTCTCTCTCTCTCTCTCGCGTTTCATAGTATGAGCTAAACAAGTGATTTCTCTCGGTACTAAGGTAAATATGTGTTCTTCTTACTGGGTTTCAGAAGAATCGATGTGGGTTTAGATGGGTTTCGCAATATATATACAGAGAGAGAACTATTTCTTTCTGGGTTTTATCTGATGTTCAACAGTTGTTTATGAGCTTTCTTCTGTGTATTAATCAGTGAGATAGACCAAGTAGCTTGAAGTTCAGATGGGTGCATCCGGAAAGTGGTTTAGGAACTTAATCGGGGTGAAGAAGACGAGCAGAAGCAGTAGCAGCAATTCCTTGATCGATGATCATGTAAGTGTATGCATATGTGTGTGTATGTTTATATACACTGTTTTGTAGAAGAAGGGGACAGAAAAGCCGTCGAAGCGATGGGGTATTTGGAAACAACATGATGAGAAATCTTGTAAAGTCAATGAGGTTCTGCACGATGAAGTGATTAATCGGGTTATAAAAGACACGCGGTACAACCATTCGGAATACTATGCTTCTACAGGTACTCATATTTATATATGCAATGTTTTTATATGTAATATTTATCACACAATGTGTGGAAAATGTCACACTCATATATGTATTTGAACTTGCACGTGTGATGATGTAAGTGATTTATTGCAGAATGCGAGATATATCTGGTGTTTCCCGTGTGTGTGTGTGTGTGTGTGTGTGTGTGTGTGTGGTGTGTGTATAGAGTATTTATATATATAGAGTGAACAGCGTATATCTTGCTTGCATCATATAACAAATTTGATGTGGATATATATCTGATGTTGCGTAAAGTTGAAAAGTTTCTAAATGTCATTTTCTTTCAGTTGTATGTAATATATGTGATTTGCAATGCCGTATACATTTGAGACACATCTAATGTACAGAGTAATATAAGATTTGTGGATATAGGTATATGTATATATGCATATTACACAGTTTTTATGCTTATACTTGTCATTTTATTGTAGTTATATAATGCTAAGTAACTACACTGAAAAGAAAGTAATAGATCGAATATGACACCACGTATAATGTCTATAGAATACATAGTGAAACAGAAAGCATTTAATGCCATGTTATGGTTAAATATTTTACACTGATACAGATGTGTGCTGTATATGTAATTATATATACATATTTATTGCTTTTAGCTGCAAAGCTATATGGAATGCATACTGTTCTGTATACTCAGTTATTATTGTTACTACAGTACCATATACCTTAATATACGTATATGTATATGTGTATATGTGCCGTATATACGTTTTTAACTCGATGTTTTTGGTTACAGAGATGACTACGAGTAAACTTGAGGCTGTAAATGAGGGGGATACAAAGCAGCAGGCGTTGGCCGTGGCGGCAGTGGCAGCAGAGGCGGCCGTGGCTGCTGCAAATGCGGCTGCAGAGGTTGCCCGTCTAACCGGAGCATCTGTCAGAAATCACAACTACTGGACAGTGAAGGAGGAATGGGCTGCTATCCGCGTACAATCGGCATTTCGCAGCTTTCTGGTAAGCCTGTGTGCGTGCGTGTATTGTTATTGTGTTTATTCGCGTGTGTATGTAGCATAGATTATACGTATGTTAATATTAGTTATGCAGTTTTATACACCCGTGCTCGTGAATTCTTCTCTACAGAAGTATGTATCAAACAGACATATAAGCACAAACAGTATACATATATGCATTTATAAGCATAATTATGAGGTTGTATACGACATATAACAGACAGCACATACGGAAAATGATGTCGGTATGCATGGCAGTACATCATTAAATCTCATTTACTAAAGTTGACATTGTAGATACGTGTGTATACGTGTGTATACGTGTGTGTGTGTGTGTGTGTGAATATTTACAATACTTGGAACTTGTTTATGTTGGTGTTGTCAGTGTTGATATGATACAATGCCAATAGTGTCAATTCTCTATATTGGAGCTTACCAACTTAAGTTACATTCTATTAAGCTGTGCTCTCTCTCTCTCTCTTTCTCTCTCTCTCACACACACACACAGCTAACTGGTGACAATGCTACATAGTCGAGGAGGGCATTACGCGCATTGAAGGGTCTAGTACGGCTTCAAGCACTTGTCCGAGGTCATCTTGTACGGAAACAGGCAGCCTTAACACTCCGGTGCATGCAAGCTCTTGTCAGAGTTCAAGCCCGAGTCCGAGCTCGGCAAGTCCGCATGTCCGAGCAAGGCCAGCAGGTCCAACGCCGAATTGAACAACGTAGACGCCTTGAAGCCCAACGTCACCAAGCTGAGGTCTCTCTCTCTCTCTCACACACACACACAAAAATATGTATGTTATGCATATGTAAATTGTAATGTTGTTTATTGGTAGCTTGGATGGTGCGGCTGTCATGGGACTAAAGAAGAGATTGAGGCTAAGTTCCAGCAGAAACAAGAAGCCGCCATAAAACGGGAGCGGGCAATGGCGTATGCATTCTCCCATCAGGTGTGTATGCTGTGTGTGTGTTTGTGTGCATGTCTATGCATGCATGATGTGTATAAGCGTGAATGATGTAGACGTATTTATTCGACCTTTATATATTAGAAAGTATGTATTTTGTGTGTTATCTATATACCTTTAAATATCTACCTATGTCAATCTTGTTACATATCTCTGATAATTAAATTCTGCCTCCGTTATTAGCGTGTGAAACAGACTTAAATAGTTAAAACTCTTATAAGGTATACATGCATATATGTACATGTGTGTGTGTGAGTGTGTGTACGTAATATATTTATGTTGTGTATAAAAGCAAATATCAAGAGATTATGTTACAGTGGAGGCCTCAATCAAGTTCAGGAATGTACATAAGCCCAGAACCAGAGAAGAACCACTGGGGCTGGAGTTGGCTGGAGCGTTGGATGGCCGCAAAACCATGGGAGAATCGGACGGTCTCCGATCACCAGTTCAACAACGATGCACTCTCGGTCAAAAGCTCTGGAGATAGTCAGCATCGGTCAACCCCGGTAAACTCTGGTCCACCCCGGTCAACCACTCATAAGCCAAGCATGCACCATAGAGCCTATCCTTCTCAGGACAGCTTCAAGTTCTCGTCTGTATACTCGGATAGGCACTCTGAAGGTGGTAGTCCACGCTCAAGAGGTATTATACGCGCACATGCGTGTGTGTGTGATGTATATATAGCTTTAAGATCTGTATATTAAACATTTTGTTTGTATGTGTTTATATATACTATCTTATATTTTCTTACTATTTTTATAAATACGTGTATATATGTGTATGGTGTGTGTGTGTGTGTGTGTGTGTGTGTGATACTTATAAATTCATTATGTATAGAGCTCTCATATGTTTTACGATTTTATAGATAAGATCTGTATATGTATGATATTATCTTATATTTTTTACTATTTTTTTTTATAAATACGTGTATTTATGTATATGGTGTGTGTGTGTGTGAATATAGCTTGATATGTTTTACGATTTATTTTAAATATGTGTGTATATGTAAATGTACGTGTGTTAACAGAGCGTTAATAGGAACCCCACCGTCATGTTCAAGAGGTACAAGTACTGCAACGCCACGCTCAATATTACACACGCAGCGTGCACTCTCAACTAAGGCTGGTCAGAACCAGAGCTCTCCATATACACCGGGTTACATGTCACAGACGGTAAGCGCTAAGGCAAAGACGAGGTCCGTGAGCACTCCGAGACAGAGACCTGGTTCAGAGCATGCTGGTGAGGAGCGGAAGAGCAGGTTTACTATGCCAACTCCGCCGAGGTATGGGATGTCCAAGCTGGAGAATGGGATTCTGGGGAATGGGAGAGATGGGAATGGGATTCTGGGGTATGTAGAGAATGGAAAAGAGTGGGGTTTTGGATTGGTGGAGAATGGGAAGGGGCAGACTAGGAAGAAAATGCTGCCCCCTGTGTCGAGAATGGAGGCGGGGTGTGAACAGCTTAGGAAGGCTTTCAGGTGAAGTTTAAGGTTTGTTAATGCACAGCTTGTGCTAATTAAGCCTTTCTTTTTATTTATGTATTTTCTATATATGATAATATCTTTTAATAAAAACATTTGTAGTGGTACACAAATGAAGTGGCTGCATTTTTATGTTTTGTGCTTTATATAAATTTCATTTATAGAAATTATTATATGAATTAATAAGTTATATTATAATATTAGAATATTATTTATGTAAACATAAATTATATATGTATGTATAAATATGATTATTGTTATATATATATATATATAACTTAAATTCCTTTATAGATGTTCATGCATGTAAATTTATAAATATAAATGTGTATATAGATGTAATCATTACAAGGTTTTTTAAATATTTATATAGCTGTTATAATATAATTTATTAATTATTTTATGTATTGATAAACATATATAGTTCTTTATATATATTTAAAGTTTTAATGTAAGTATTATATAGTTTTTATGTGTATACATACACACTTTTTAGCCAATACATATATATATTGTGTTTATTTTATTGACATCTATATTTGTCGATGAGTTAACTAAATAGTTTAGTTTTGGGAGAGGGTTAAGAATATGATTTAAATTTTATTTTAAACATATTAATAGTAAAAAATAATAAAAATTAAAATATTCTTCTATGCTTAAGGGTAAAAAATGGATAGTTTATATCATAAATATTTTAATAAAAAAATAAACTATATATTTATGTTTAATTTGAGGAGGCTTAAATATTGCACATTATGTATATATATCCAAAACAAATTTTGGTCATTTCTATACAGAAAGGAATCAGCCTGTTAGAAAGCAGCACCCCCAAGCTGCATCACTACTGACACGTGGCAGGCGCTTTGGCGGGTCCTTTCGTGATTCGTCCACCTTGAAATTTGCACCACACATACACCCCTGGCTATCAACACGTGGCACCGGTTTAATCGGGTTGAATGGATGCTCAAAACTACGTAAACCTCCTCCGCTCGTGAAGAAACAACCTACACACACGTCATTTTAACACACACACACAAGCACGCACGCACATATATAAATGTGCTTGTATGAAGGTTTTAGTATATAATGCCTGTTTAAATACGTAATAACAAGTTTTTCGATTTAGTATACATAATTGTATGTTTCTATAATGCTAATGTTCGACTTACCAGCAGGAAATGGTGCAAAAGATTTACCACAACCCTCCTTAAGTAATGCAGCATTATCCGAGAATGCAAGAGCTCCATCTGCCGCTATCCCCCAGAAAAATGGCACTTTACCTTGATTATCCTGCACATATATCATATAAATCTCTCTCTCTCACTCACACACACACACACACAAACACACACTTACATTAGCGACCAGGAGTGTCTTGGTGAGGTTATCAAAGAGGACAAAGGCAAACTGTCCACAGAGGTCCTTAACAACTTGGTCAGCTGGATAAGGGCACGGTCCCTTAGTGCCTTGTACATCTCAATGAGCAGTGTAACCTCACATACGTTCTTGGAGAGCCCATACTGCTGCCTTAGAGCCGGTAGATTCTCTACCGCGCCAACGAATATGCAGAATATGTCGTCTACCACTCCAAACGCCCTGTTCCCAAAAGTTTATAGTTAATCAGGACGTTGTGTGTGTGTGTGGTGTGACGTAGACACATCTATATTAAAACACCACAATATGTTCCAGTCATATATACACACACTTTTATTAAACCACAAGTTATATATATACAATATGTATTCAAGTGTGTGTAGATATTATAAGTTATCCACAATATGTACAAGCTAATAAACACAAACACACACACACACACACACACATATATATATATATTATATAGTCAGTAAATATATATACTAAAGTATAAATACTACATATATAGGGAGAATAACAAGTGAATTAGTATGTTTCCATAAGAAAAGATATGTAACTAGTAAATAGAAAAGTATAGCTCTAATACCAGTACACAAGGTCGATATTTAACTAGTAACAAGATTAAGGTGTTACGATATTAACAAAATCGAATTAAATTAATCTAACACAAACCAGTATTAATTAATAATCTTAGATTAGGGTTTAGAAAAATACGCACCTGGGCTTAAGAAGCGACTGGAGCTCATGGGAATAGGCCATGGAGCTAAACGCATCAAGCTTCACATAAGCAGATTCCGGAATCGTGGACACAAAAGATTCCAGAATCTGGGCCCCTGTCTTCCTGGAATCATTCTCAGAAACAGATAGCTCCGCAGGCCCACACGCGATTGATTTGTGGAATATACCCAACATTTCCACAAAATACTGAAAAATCAAGAAAATATTTACACAAAATCTAAATAAATATACATACACATAGGATATACATACGCGCACACACATATACACACGCATACACATACCTGAATAGAAGAAAGAAACACAATGGATAGGAAATAGAGGTGCCCTAAATGTGTATAAATAGGGTGCCGCTGGTGCATCGTGGTATGGCTTAATACGGCGGCCACCGACGTGGATTGCTTACGTGGCAGATTCTATCCATATCTTATCACATTTGACTTATCCACGTACTTATCACGGATGCTGCAGGAATATGCGAATCATTTAATAGTATTTTTGACACGCTGCATACTTTAAACTATGACCAATTTATATAAGTTATATTTATAAATAAACTATTATGGATTCCATTTTATTTTATTTCAGTAATCTAACAAGCTTAGCACGAATATACTAATAAATATTATATATATCCTTATGAATAAAAATTGATGACATATATGTATATACACACGTTATGCACGTCCGGGCAGTTGGTAACCTACCTCACCAACTTTGATTGATTTGTTATATATATATTATATATATATATAATATATATATATATATATACATATATATATATTTATACCGAAATTTACATGTATACCCTCGAATTTAACTTTATTGTATTTTAATTGCTAAAATTACAGTAATATAACAATCAATTAAATATAACAAGTTTAAATGGTGTTTATGAAATAAATATTATATATAAGCAAGACCATAATTTTTTGTTATATTGTAATATTTATATCCACGAATTAAAAATTAATCATAAATTAAATTACTAATTATGTATATATTTAATTTGTAACAAATTAGAATAAAATAAAATGATTTTTTCATTGTTTTAATCATATGTTAAATTATAAAATTTAAAAGAATAATACACAAATTATAATTATAATTTTAAATTTATATAAATATATAGAATATAGAATTTATATATTTACATATTATATACATTTATATGCCATTACAAATAATAAACTTCAGATTTTTATTAATTATGATATTTCATTTCATTTTTAATTAAATTTAATTTGAAAACTTAGACTCCAAAATTTAAAATACAAATTTTATATATTTAATTAAGTGATAAATTTTTAAATAATTATTTTAAAACAAATAAAATGGAATAATTTCATGAAAATAAGGATTAAAACAACAATCTAAATTATAAATGAAAATAAAAGAAATTATAATTATATATAATTAAAATATCATTTAAAAAAATAAAATTAGGCTGCATGGAAGTGTCATTTAATTAAAATTAAATATACAAATGTTGATAAATGTCATAATTTTATAAATTACATTATGTTACAATACTTATACATTATACATATTTTATAAAATAGTGTACTTATACTTTATATATATTTAATTAATTATGTTCTAAATCAATTTCATAAATTACAAGTTTTTAATAAATATGTAATTTTGAAATGCATAAAGTTTTAAACTAAAGTTTAAAATGTATATAATAAGTTATAATTTTCAAAATGTTTTAATGAAAATAAAACATGAAATCTTATATATAATTGAAACCTATTAATAAATTCATTTAAATTAATAATATTTTATCATGAAAAAAAAAATTAATACTTTTATTTACTGCAACTTTAACATGTGAAAGAAATAATAAAATAAAAATGTTCAATATTAAATAATAATTGAATAATTAAAATATGCTTACATAGATAAATACTTAATTACTCTTAATAAATTTTTTTTTAGTAAAGAAAAGGTTTTGAATTAAATAATAAATAAATAATGTAAGTCATATAAATCTCCATAAAAAAATACATAATTATATTAAAAGAAAAAATATTTAAATATATTTTATCAACGTGATTGACTTAAAAAAGGAGAAACAAATAACATATATTATCATGTTCCACATATGCATAAGTTTATTAAAATTTACTAAGTGGTTTATACATTATAAAACATTGTATTTGAGTAATATATTTTTATTCACCCCATTCTATTAAAAAAAGAATTTAATGATTTATTCTATTATAAACAACATTATATTTTAAAAACACCCACACTCACATACACATATACACACAAGAGTATATTATATAAAAAGAAAAATTAAAAGACATGAATGTCACGTGATATATTTAAAAATAAAAATTCAAAATCATATTTAAATAGTCCTGTACAAGGATACTTACAAAACTATTGTATATTAAATACATATTTTTGTCAAGTTATTAAATAGATTTTAAATAAAATATAAACATTTTTAAATGTTTATCATGAGTATGACATGTATATACATTTCAAATATTTATATTTAAAAAATTATAAAGTAAAACGTATATTTATTACTATTAAAATCTTATCAAAAGACTTCTATAAAGATATTTGAAGACTACTGTATATACTTGGATTTATATATTTATATATATATTATTAAATAAATCTTAATCATGTTGACATGTGTATAAACTTTCATCATCGTTTTATATAAAATCATTTTAAATACTTATACTTTAAAAAAATTATAAAGTCAATTAAAGTGTGTATTTGTTATTAATTAATTTACTATAATAATCACTAAAATCACAACCGACATCTTCAACTGTTTCAATTTCTTTTTTAAATTTAAATCTTTTCAAAACTCTATTTTTATAATATATATCAAGAATTTCAATTATAAAAGATATTGATGTGGTCCCATTAGAACATAATCAAATAAAATATGTGGCTTTAAATAACATATAAAGCATATTATTTATGAAATGCTTTTTGGATATTTTATAAAATACTTTATACATATTTAATTAATTATGTTTTAGAGTTAAATTTCATAAAATTACATATAGAATTTTATTATTTTAATTTCTAGATTTGAAATGCATACAGAAGTATATTAGTGAATTTTAAAATTTAAATACACATACAATAAATTTTTTAATATATAGCAAGAATCTCAGTACAAAAAGGTGCATTATGTGGGTCCTTTATATGTACATTAAAAAACATGTATAAAACATGTCTTGTTTATGGAATAATGGAGTACTTGTCTTTCTTTCATACAGAAACAAACACATTTGGATGCTCAGAATCTTTCGTTATGGCAAGTCCTTTACAAACATCAACATGTGTACGAGAATAATACAAGGACTAATAAAATATTTAAATAACTTCTTATTAGAAGACAGAGATGCCACTTTTCAGTATGGGCCATGCTGTGTCTCCATTCCATATAAAGAAAACAATACTCTGTGTACGTATGTATGTGCATACGTATGTGTATTATATATACACACCAACGTGTGTGTACGTTACATGCGTGGCGTTGCACTAACACATAAGTGGTTAGTGCGAACACATGCCAGTCCGGTAGTTTCCAGCATATCTACATCGGATGCCTGCTTTCCAACAGGAGGCCTCCAGTGAAATCTATGGAGAAGATAAGCAAGCGTGAGAGTTATATGGACGGCTGCCAGTGGGATCCCTGCACACCTCCGTCTACCCGCCGAGAAGGGTATGAACTCGAAATGCCTGCCGAACAAGTTGTAATCTTTACCAATGAACCTCTCGGGTTTGAACTCGTCCGGATGTTCCCAGTACCTCGGATCCCGACATATAGCCCATATGTTCACATGTATGGTGGAGTCAGTGGGGAGTGTGTACCCGGAGATGTTCACGGGCTTGGTGTTCGAGTGTGGAAGTCCCAGAGGAGCAGCCGGATGCAGCCTCATTATCTCTTTCACGACCGCCTGTGTGTAAACGAGACTCTTCAAGTCAGACTCCTCCACGTCCCTTTCCCTCCCCACCACTCGGTCCAGCTCTTCCTGTGCCTTCCGTTGGACTTCTGGATGCCGGATAATCTCCGAGAATCCCCACTCCAGTGTTGCTCTCGTCGTACCGGTCCCTGCCAGTAACATATCCTACACACATACGCTCCTGTTATATCGAAATAATGATGTAAGAACTATATATACGGGGTACGGATATCACCATCTGAGGCAGGCAAGTTACCTGAATGATTGCCATTATGCCATGAGTAGACAGGCCTTCTTGCCGGTCCAAGTCCAGCATTACGTCCAGGAAGTCCATCGCAACACCCTGTTTGGAGGCCGCACGCTGTGCCTGTCTCTCGGTGACAACCGCGTGGAGGAGTGCTTGGAGAGCTGGTATTATGGTAGTCCTCACCTTCCTGTCTTTACCGCGGAGGCAGTCGAGCCAGCGGAGAGCAGGGACGTAGTCACCGACGTAGAGCTTCCCACTCTCCTTCACCAGCATCCCCCATGTGGCACGGTACGCCTCAGCCTCGGGCATCACACAGGAGTCCGGCTGGCCGTAAAACTTCTTACCGAACAGCACCGTGGTCATCAGGTTTGTGAGAAGCTCCTGAAACATGACGCTCAAGTTGATGTCTCTCCCCTCCTTGGAATACATTTCGATGTCCGTGGCGAACGACTGCATCTCGACCCTCCGGACTCTTGAGAACATACTGACTTTGGAGCTCGTGAAGAGCTCGGTACTGCATATCTTCCTCAGGTACCTCCAGCGGACTCCGTGCGGGGAGAACACCAGGTCAGTGTAGCTGTAACTGAGGTGCCTGAAAACAGTCGAATACATGGGCCGGTTAGCGAATTCAATATCACATTCCCGTAGCACCAGCTCCGCCAGCTCCGGACTGCTCACAACTGCAGTCGGACGACTCCCCATGTTCAGGTACACAATGGGACCATACGTCGTCGACAGCCTTGCAAAGTACCGGTGCAGCGGCTTCTCCACGCAGAAGAGGGAACCGAACACCGGTACTCCCCACGGACCTGGTGGGAGCCTCCGGTTCCTCATCACCGACGACCTCACTGCAGCAGCAACACACAACAGGAATATGGAGAGACAGCTTACCAGAACAAGCAAATCCATCTTTGCTATAAAGTCTTCAATGGTTTTTTATTTGTTTTCTTTTTTTTTACCGTTTGACAAAGAGGCCCAATGTCAAGTTGCTCTAAATCGAGTATGTTCCTGTACATTGTTCCACTAGGATTTATGCACCGGTTTTCGAAGTTTCCAAGCCACCTTCCCTTCCCTTTATCACTTAATTAAGAAACGTTAACACCTATATGTATTATATAAAATAGTTATGACGATCTATATTACCATACACTGTACAAGTTTAGTGGGAACTGCATAAAAGTCAATTATTTGATACCATGTTCCACAATAGATACCCAAAAGCCCAGTTTATCACAAGTGCCACCTGTAAAGACTGTGTGTGTGTGTGTGCGTGTGCGTGTGTTAACAAAACTACTGTTCATATATTTGGATGTGGTAAAGATTGTTAACAATCAGAAATTTCTGGATGTGACAAAGTTTATGTAGGCAGAAAAGCACATACTACCCTGTCGGTATACCAGAAGACAGAAAAAAAACTCGAGCAAAATAAGTTCACCCGTACGTAAACAAGTATATGTGTGTATGCACACAATGTATGTATATGCATGTGTATGAGAAACTTCACACAGTAATAAACATTATGAAACTGTGACTTGGAATCTAAGTGAATAAATAAATGAGACAACTACGATACTGTTTCAAAATGGACAGATCAACCAATACAGAATCTAAATGGTTCAGATATTTGAACTTTTAAAGTTTCTTACGCAAATAATAATAATAATTTATAAAAAAAGACATTCATAACTAGTTTTATCATGGTTTACATATATAAATCCAAGAAAAGTTGATACACGGCGCGTACAATAATCTAATAAGTATAATATGTATGCTAATTAAATAAAAATAACCACGTCGCATTCGGTTAAAATATTGACTTTAATGAGGAAATGCACTTACCTGGAGACCTTCCACAAAAGGACGATATTGGGAGCCATACTAGGCAGTTGATACAGTTGTGTCTATACGGCCACCCCATTCTGTCCACGAGCCATCGTATACGGGTACATACGGTATACCAATCTCATACAGTGCCTAATTACACATTATTACGGTTAATTATATTAATAATGATATATATCTCTTACAAAGCAAGGATGCAAGCAGTGACACCGGTTCCACATGATGCGACGATTGGAGCATCCAGAGATACTCCTGTCGTGTAAATGTTATATATATACAAATATATAACACTAACTAACACCAGCTGTGTGTCATTACACCAATGAGATGAATTAATAATAATATAATTTAATCAGCCATGAGTTTCATGAGGGTACGGCCTTGTAGCCCATGCGTATGTAACAGTGTCCATGCGACTAATTCAAATTTAAACTTATGACCGAAATTACACACGCACGCATGCACACGTACCGGCTTCCTTGAACTTTGTATGAAGGACATCCGGCGGTAAAAGCAGTCCATCTTTATCAAGAACCTGTATAAACCGTGTGTGTGTGTATGTGTGTGTGTGTAGAGAGAGAGAGAGAGACCTCAGTAAAGGGTACACATTTACTTCCAGGTACATGGCCTGCACGTACACCCTTTCTCGGCTCCGGGACACTGCCATCAAACCTGCTTACGCAGTTAGTATATAATGGTGCACACACGCACCCGCACAGACACACACATGCGTGTGTGTTTCCGTGTGTGTATGTGCGTGTTTATAGTTCTCTAACATAGTATAGTTAGAACCATAAAACAAACTACATATTATATATTAATGAAAGCAATCAAGTTAACCAATATAATTTCATTACCTTGCTTTACTGCGTGCATCAACAAGTTGAAATTTTTTATCCTCCACATTTCTTTTAACCTGTTTAAGTGGTTAATATTTAAATATTACAAAATACTTTTTTAAAAAGTATACCTCTTCTAGAGACCGCACCAAGCTCTTCTGTAGTTTCGCATCAAAATTCCCCACGTCCAACTAAAAGAACAAACGCTATTATTAAACCGTATAACCATAGAAACTATAGTATTCAACATCCTATAATAAAGTATGAAGTACAGTATAATATAATTATGTTTGAAGTACCTGAGTACCCTTTTTAGCAGCTTCAGTAGAAGCACGAATTTTTGATAAAGTATCCTCCGATGCATCAGACTCTATTGGTAGAGATAAACTACGCCACGTGGTAAACCTCCGTTTAGTACGTAAACTTCTTTTGTCCGAACACTCTAAACATCCTATGTATAACCATGTGTGTATAAGTGTGTACCTCTCTCTCTCTCTCTCTCTCTATATATAAATATATATATATATATATATATATATATCTGTGTGTGTGTGTGTGTGTGTGTGTGTGTGTGTGTGTGTACGTATGTATGTATATGTGTATGTATGTATGAGAAGATAAGTACCACCAAGCACGAGCAGCACTGAAGATGCCTTTGGCATCGTATACAACAACTTTATCGGTATTCTGCAAGCCCAAAGATGTCATTGAGGCGGCAAATGCTGTCTCTGAAGGAAGCATATGGGGCAGCTGGCAGACAAATATAAGTACCTTTTGCAATACATATTTTATTTTATATACATACTTTTACTATATAGACATATACTTAATATAATTAAAGTTATAATGGTATATAATAATTGATAATAGTAAGAGAGTCCTAGTTCTCCACACTTACTTACATCCACTGAAAAGTCCACAATTCCATCGATATCAAAGAAGAGAGCACCAGGAATATGGGAATTCTGTGAACATCATGACATGAATATTCCAGTTAATGTATTAGTAAGTTAATTATCATTAAGACATCAATATATGTTAGTTATGTAAAGAGTTCAGTCTTACAATGAACTCCTGCAATGGGTTCCGTTGTTCAGCCGGCATATACCAAGAGGCATCTAGGACCTATGAAGCAGCAGTAGCCTTAACATATAAGTGCATGTACACACACACACACAATAAGGTGCCTGGACTCGTCTCGAGTGTATATTTATAAAGCATGCATGCATGTGTGTGTGTATGTGTGTAAGTATACATACACTAACAGATACACACACCTACATACATATACCTTGATGTCAGGTTGATTAAGGTGTTCATGAAGCCACTCAACAGAAACTACTGCACCCTTTGTATTGATGGTTTCTCAACAGGATATACTTCAGTCTCTGAGGAATATCCTACGTGCATTTGAGGAGGAAAGCTAGACATTTTTGTAGTTAAACCTCTGCTGCTAGATGGAGCTGTAAATGACACCTAAACATAAATATAAAAAGTTAACACTAAGATTATAAAATATATAATATAAACTTCAATGTCGTGAATTATAAACTATATACAATCCTTACTAAGAACATAGAGAGAGAGAGAGAGAGGTCACAAAATAAGCAGAATGTGGAGACAAAAAACTCTGCTGTGTATATGTTAACAAGTATTTACTCAATATTTGTTAAGTTATGAATTTGTATAAAACCTAGTGGCTATAGAAATAGTATGTATTCTTAGAATTCACAGTTATGCAGAAAAATGATAGATTCTGATGTGTTATGTGTTTGCTTGTGTGTATGAATGTGCATACACATGTACTTAGAAAAAACACAGTAAACGCTCTATCTATGAAGTATACACAAAGTTAATACTATAATACACATAAATTTCTTATGTTCAATTTTAGCTGATTAAAATGTCCGCTACGCATGTATAGATATGAAAATCTATCAACACCATCACAATCTATGCAGAAAATGTATGTGTTATATTTGTGTGTATGCGTGTGCATGATATATTCACAAAGTGTATTTTGAAGCAATAAACTCTCCACGCACGCATGCGCGCGCGCACACTAAATAAAACTAGTTTTTTATATAACAACGTGACATCGTCAGACACACTTGGTCAAGTTTAATTATACAGAAGGCACTTAAATAAGATATATATAAAATATGATAATCTACCACCACCAACACAGATTATGTAAAATAATAGATTGCAATGCGTGTGTGTATGAATGTGTATACATATGTATGGAATGAGTCATAAATATGCAGTAAATACTATAGTCAGACATAAAAATGTATTATACATTGAAGAAAATGCAGGAAAAAAATTGAATAAAACGGAGAAAAAATGTGGATTACCTTTGATGAATTGAATCCGCAGCGAATATATGCCTTGCGAAGGAACACTAATTGCGTGCAGGCGCGAAGTACAGACGTCGTGCTCATCGTCGGGAAGAACCCTAAAACAGAGTAGTTAACCTAATTGTAAAACCCTAAAATATTTATCAGGATTAGGGTAAAAAAGTTAGGGTTGCTTCCAATGGCGCTGAGCAAGGCGAAGGAGATCGTGGCGCATAATCCTCTCGTTGTCTTCAGGTGGATATGTCCGTGTGCGTGTGCGCGTGCGTGTGTGTGTGTGGATTTTTTATAGCAGAACATGTATCTGTTTTTTCTTTGGCTTTGTAACAAAATGTCCTCTGTGTGTGTGTGTTTTAGATGGCTATATGGTTTGCAACAATGCGTAGTCTGGGTGTGTGTGAGTGTTGCTTGTGTGTGTTGGTACATACTCTCCATTTGTAATCTGATATTTGGTTTTGCAGCAAAACGTACTGTCCGTTTTGCATCAAGGTTAAGGAGCTTTTCACAAGCATTGGTGCAAAGCCCAAAGTCGTGGAGCTTGACACTGAAGGTGTGTGCGTGTGCGTGTGTTTGTTGTGTATGAGAATTTTTTTATCAAGCCAGAGATATATACGTGCATAAACAGATAATATATAGAACAACACATTTATATTATATATTGTAATATTTATATTGTACCTGTATTGATATATACATACGTATGTTTATATAGTTCTATTTTGATATACACACATACATATTTGTTTTACTTTTTGTTTAGCCGATGGAGCGGATTTACAAGCTGCATTAGCTGAATGGACTGGGCAGAGGACTGTGCCCAGTGTGTTCGTGGGTGGGAAGCACATTGGTGGCTGTGACGGTTAGTTTGAATAGATAAATTTAAGTTTAATTATTAATTGATTAGTGCTAAACGTATAAAACTTGTTAACGCTCTCATTATATACACACACGCAGACACACAGGCGCACATGCATACATAAACTATCAACAATTCATTAGTAAACTTGCAAAAATAAAATAATAATCAATTTAATTATTTTATACAGATACTACGAAGAAGCACAACAGCGGTCAGTTAATGCCGTTGCTCAGGGAGGCAGGGGTACTTAAATAGACAATATGCCCTTCATTTAAGTTGTTTATTTACTTTCTTTTATTAAGTTGGCAATAAATTTTATTTGTTATTTTGTAGTTACATGGATATGCTAGTTTAATTTTCTTTAAAAAAATTCTTAATGATTCATCAATACAAACTTTAAAATATATTTATATATTATTGTATACTTTCATATACTAAAATATTAAGGCATATATGTATATAAGTTAAAATCTTATTACAATTTATAATTATTAATTATTTTTGTATATTTATAAATGCATATATATAAGTTTCTTTAATTGGATGGGTTACTTTTTATTTCAGTTTTAAATTTTAAAAAAAATAATTATTATTATAAAAATGAAAATATGCTAGTAATTTCTATGTTTAAGGTATACTTTAATCGATGCGTACTCTTTAACTATTTAAAAATGTTAATTGTAAGAAAATTAAAATAATATTATCTTATATTAAATGTAAGAGGGGGCCCCGAGTATATTAAATGGATGCCAAGTATATATTAAAAATTATATTTAAAATTTAAATTTTATTTAAGAAATGTAATTATAAAAATAGTCTGCTTAATTTAAATTATGTTGTGTGTATATATCGTACCTTATTATTAATTCATATACATATAACATATTTAAAGCATACACATGTATATCATATTATAGTTCATTGTAACACTAATCCCAACCTTTAAGGAATGTGATTGGTAACTGTAAGTATATCCTTCTTCTTTTAATCAGAAAACAAATGGTCAATGGGCTATATTACTTAATTGGGTGACATGAGTAACTCTTATATGAATAATTCTTACCATATAGAAATTGTAGCATTAAGTGTTCATCCCTAACTTGATGTAATTAAAACAATGATAATAAAGGCCTTAATTACTAATGTTTTTGGAAATTCAATCAAGGGAAGCATCTTGAAGTAAAAGAGTTAAAAGATGTTATTTAACATCACTCTAAGACACCATTGGGATACACGCTTGCATATTAATTATATTGTTCCTTTACATATTTTTTCAATTATAAAATTTTACACAAAATAGAGCTAAGTGTTAAGCATAAATTTTTAAATTTCATTTTTGTTGAAGTTGTGAGATTAACTATAACTTCTATCTTTCATTTTATTGCATTTTATTGAGGTCATAAGGTTAACTCTAACTCCTACTTTGTAGAATTTCACATAAAGTAGGTTTAACTTTCATTTTTGTTGATTTATTTTAATTTATAGATTTATGCATATTTACTTATTTTTTAGTTGTATTGAAACCATCAATATACATCATTATAATTCACTCAAGAACACATTGTTTATCATTATATAAAAAGTTATTATAATGTTACACAATCTAAATAACAAAAACTTAAATAATCTGTTATAGTTTTTACTATGACTCGATCCTTTATTTTGGGGTTTGACTGTTGTTACTTACTAAGTTGTGTGACGAACCCTAGATGTAGTAGGAAATAGTCCCGCTTAATGCACTTAGGTATATAGTGATGGTTTGGCCGGGTGTCATTAGGTATTTATAAGAAACTTATAACTTACCTTCTAGAAAACTCTCTCTTGGTTTGACGTTAGGTTTTTCTAGTATAACTTGTTAAAAAAAGGGTTAAAGACACCCCTAGGGTTGCCCTACCCCCCTAGGGGTTAGGTTTAGGGTTAGGGTTAGGCATATCTCATAAGGGTTGGCATTTCCGTGCCAGCCACTTACTCACTTAGGAAAACAGGGGCGGGGGGCTCCGTCACATAAATAAGGTAAAGTATGTGTAATGAAGCTTCTTGGGTTCAAAAGAGAGCTCATTAACCTTTTACCAGTGCAAGCTAAGCTTGTGTCGTCAAGGCGCAACCTTCTATTGTGCCACCCAAACTTCCACATGACAGGGGTACGTCCCACCTTTAAATTAAATTATCCTTATCATTGACAGGAACTCGTCTTTGTGACAAGGGTACGTTACTTCTAAGGAGTTAGTCAAATTCCTTGAGTCAAAAACCCATAGTTATTAACACGATCGGGATCCCGGCTGTGTTCACCATGTTTCATGAACACGGCCATGGGTCGTGTTCTCACGACTGTGTTCGTGAATAGTGTTTCATGTTACGAACACGGGCCATGATCCTGGTGACCACGGTCGGGATCACGGCCCATGTTTGTAACATGAAACATTGTTCAGAATATTGTCGACCAAATATACTCGTGAAATATTCTTTCTAGGGTGTACAGCGTCACATAGCAATCCAGGGCGCACAAATTAAATAGCAAATACTCTATACTTAAATACGTACACACGTGAGCACACATTTAATTTTAAAACATAAATTTTTAATG
Organism: Selaginella tamariscina; assembly: GCA_003024785.1. Classification (NCBI taxonomy): domain Eukaryota; kingdom Viridiplantae; phylum Streptophyta; class Lycopodiopsida; order Selaginellales; family Selaginellaceae; genus Selaginella; species Selaginella tamariscina. The sequence continues at coordinate 903,322 of PUQB01000022.1, read as the reverse complement.
GTTGTAATACATTAATAGCCAAACACACACACACACACACATAATTATTTATTAAGATTTAGAATACTAAATACAATGGAATTTTAAATTAATTTTAAGGGTATATATCGATATATATTTAAATTTAAAACTTCTAAAATATATATGTAAGCATATTTAAAAAGTATATAAGTCATTTTCCCTATAATTTATGTATATTTTAAATAACAAAATTTCAAATTCAATCTCATGCTCTATATTTAACAACTTTCACATCTCTAGTGTGTAAAGTAGCATATAGTATGCATGCGTGTGTATATACTACATGCAATATATACACATGCATAATGATACATGGGTGGTCCTATGTGTCGCACATGTGCCAGGTGGCAATAGAGACTCACTATATAATTAAGGTTTCTCCCTATAAAAAAACATCATTCAATTTATACATTTTCTTTTTTTCCATTAGTGTAAAAGTTCATATTTTGATATTTTTTTTCTCTCTTTTCATTTCATTTTTTTTCTCAACTTTTTGTATTCTATCAATTGTTGTCACACAAACCAAGCTTTTAGAGTGACTTGTCGATGGTGGGTCATCTTCTTTGCATCCATGTCTTATGTCGACTTCACAAATCTAAGAGTTCATTCTAAAAAATGTGATCTAAAAGATATGTTTACCACTAGTTATATCATTTCTATGTGATTGTTTGTTATCCATAGTTGGTCCCCCACATGTTTGGAAAGGGCAGCTCTCAAGTGGTATAACAAACTAGCGTTTAGAGATTCGCCAGAACATTACACATCTAACAAATTATTTCAATGGGACATTTGGTAAAGTTGAAGATTTGGATGATGTTTTTCAATAGTTACATATAATTTGATAACATTCTAATGATGTTGTCATGTGCTTCAAAATTTGAGTTGAATTTGGCCTTAGTCACCTTTCAAATGCATGATGAATGAACTTTTTGATGATATGTCAAACATCACTGTTGACTTTATTAATGATGTTTTAATTCATGGAACTAGATTATGAAAGGTCAGCCTCAAGAAGTTAGTTTGTGATTAAAACTTAAAAAGTGTATATTCAATTTAGCAAACACCACTTATTTAGAATTATTTCATTTCTCGTGAGAGTATGTAGATGGATTTAACAAAGCTACGTGTAATACAAAAGTTTACTTGTCCTTACGTAATTCAAAATGGTCAACATTTCCTTAGCAAAGTGCAATGTTTAGAGTAATTCATTCATCACTTGTTAGATCCAACTACTCTTCTTTAAGAGGTGGTTTGTCCCATGACCTTTTTTATGGACACAAAAGTGTCACTAAATGTTTGATATGTTAATAGAGCTATTAATAACTCCTTATGTGCTTCAATATTCAAATTTCATTTGACCATTTATTTTACGAGTCAATGTATCAAATATTAACATTGAAGGTGTATTGATAGAAACAAATGTACTTAATCCCTATTCAACATCCAATGACTATATCAATTAAGCACTTCAACTAGCAAAACAGAACTAATCAACCATAAAATAAGAATGTCTTGTTGTTGTTTGGGATTTGGAGCACCTTCATGCTTATTTATGTGGGAGTGAGACATTATTGAAGTGTGATCATGCTGTAATAACTTCTTTATTAAAACATAAGAACTTGGTAGGGCGTGCATCGGCCTGGACAAACAACAGTGAATGCTAATGCTTTTTCACAAACATCTTTTATTGATTCCATGTTGCATAATAATACTTTTGCTACTTATTTTGGTTTGGTACAAGAACCTCAAGTGTTTGATGTTGACTTAATTTATCATCTTTGGCTACACAAGAACTTAAGCCATGAATAAGGTGTTTACGGGATGGGTTTTGAAGTCTTTTTTCTAGCTTAGAACCTTAGTTGAAGCAGTATCATGCTCAATTCTAGCTCCACTATAGTTTGTTATACTTTGTGAGGACTAGTTTAGAAGATTAGTTGCAATTGGTTATACAATTTATTTATGTTTCACATTTTTTGTAGGCATATCACAATTCTTCTCTAATGGGGGGTCATCTCAATCATCAATGTGTATTGAAGAAACTTTGGCATTTATTTTACTGTTCAAGTCTATGTGCCAATGTGGTTAGGTACATTCAGAGTTATTCGACTTGTGAAACTCAGAATTCCAACACAACATGATCAACAATGGTGTTAAAGTCTATCAATATCTCTCACCCTTCTAAATTGGTTGCGATTGATTTTTATAGGACCTTTTTCACATTCTTACTTGACTCCTTGGGTAAAGGTTGTGCACTTTTGAATGCAATTTCTATGTTAGTGATATTGTTTTTATTTGATCATGTCATCTTGCAACACTTTTAAGAGCGAATATTTCGAGACAATGGTCTAGCTTTCATCACAAAGGTATTAAGGGTGTTATATACTTGATTATGTATTAAACACTCATTCTCCAAATATATGAACTTTATGTATACAAATTGAAATTGGTATATGTAGTGTTTGAGGTTTGCCTATGTAATTGGCATTCAAAGGATTTGATTTGAAATTGCCTAATGAGTTAGGGTTATCATCGAGTTTACCATGTGCTGAAAATGTTAGGACGTGGGCTCAACACATATATATTGTTCTATATCTTTTGCATGCAGAGTTTGCCACAAACATCTTGGTCAGGTTCAAGTCTGTCAATAGTATTCATATAATACACAACATCAAGCCCCACCAGAATATACATATGGTAATTTAGCACTAATATGTTTTCCAAAGTTAATCCAACTTAATTTAGCCATCGCTTTCAACACTACCGAGTGCTTCAAAGGGTTGGTACTTAAGTATACCAAGTACAACTAGTGGGCTTTCATGAAATAAAATTGTTCACGTGGTTTAAATAAAGCAATTCATAGTTAAAAATCTGTTAAAAACATTTAAACACACCAATCCAGATAGAAGAGAACAGTGTAAAGTAACATACAATATGCATGTATATATATATTGTATGCAATATACACACATGCATAATGAGAGACCTTGTCTTCCATGTGTTGTCATGTGTCACATGTGGGGAGACTCAATATGTAATCAAGGTTTCTCCCTATACAATACCTCATTCAATTTATATGTTTTCTTCTCTTTCAAGTGGATCTAAATGAACACACAAACAACTACAATATGTAAATAAAGCTAGACTAATTATATAGGCATTATGAGATTCATTAGTGTAATTAGTGTGTGGGAAAATTACATATATAATTTTGAAAATTTTCATATCTTATATAATAAATTTATTTAGTGTGTCTATTTGTTTATCATTAACACCCCATCAATGGCCATTTTAATTCTATCTTAAATTTTATTTAACAATTATCTTAAACTTAATCTAACAATTATTCTAAACTCACAAGGTTAAAGTGGGTTAAGGGTCCACTTTAAAAATAAACTCATCAAATTAAGGATAATAATTAAGTCAAGGGTGGAATAAAATCACCATGCTTAAGGATAAACTCATTAAGGATAAACAATTAGGTTAAGTATCTAACTTAAGATAAATGTATTATGTTAAGGGTTTAACTAAGGAATAAACTCACTAAGTTAAATAATTAAATAGTTAAGTTCACCAAATCTTAAATCAAGTATGAGTGATTAGGGATAAACTCACCAAATTAAGGATAATAACTAAATTAAAAAAAATACTTAAAAATAAATTCATTAGGTTAAATATAACAACTAGTTAAAGGTCTAGGTTAAAAATAAAGAATAAACTAGATTAAGAGTCATTAAATAAATAAGCATGATAAACTCATCATGTTAAAAATAATAACTAAGTTAAAAGATTGATAATGTTAATGATAAGAATTGGTTTAAAGGTCCAATTTAAAAATATTAAACTCACCAAGTTAAAAATAACAATTGATTAAAAGTTTATTAATTAATAAATTATTATAAAATAATTAAGTCCACCAACGGTGGGCATGTGTACGAGTTTATATATATATTCATGAAGTTTTTAAAATTACATTTTTACCTTTAAAGAACATCATAAATAACTTTAATTTTAGCATTAACATGTAAGATTTTAACTAAAAACAAAATTTAGAAATAAATAATTAAAAGTAAAATACATTTATTTAAGAACTTTAAACATAAATTTACTTGAAGAAATCCTAAGTCACTTTATTTAAAACTTAATGAATATGTTCATGTTATTATTTTACATATTTATGTTGGAAATTCAAATGTAATAGAGTTGTATTAATTAAAAAATATTTACTTGATTCTGTAGAGCATTATAATGAAAAAAATAATATACATATATTTAATTTATAATAAATTAAAGTGAAATAAATCAAATAGGAAAATGTCATAATCTTTTTTAAAATAACTATATTATATTGCAAAATAATAATGAATTGATTGTGTTTTCAAGTTAAATACCACAAATTACAAATTAATTATAAAATTGTATGATTATTATATATATATAATATATATATATTCCATCTACTTTATATATTTTATTTTAATAGAACGTGGTTTTTGTATTCGTGCCACATATGTATACGGATGATATGCTGCTGTGCATATCTGTGTGGAGTCGTAAACAATCGATATAGTGCATATCAAGTTGAATTTTGTTCAAACTTAATAATTTACTTTAAATATCTTAATTTAAATCATATTTTTTTAGTCACATCCGACATGTGTTCCCATTGCGTAAGTTTGAAACTTTTCTACATATCTATATCGTTTCTTCTGTCTCTCCGCATCCACATGTATCCTCAATACAATACATGTTAAATTTCTATAAACTTAATTTGTCGAAGAAAATCAATTGTACGGGGATAATATTGCAGCATGTACGGGGATGAGATTGCAGTAGCGTGAAGAACGTGGGCTTGCAGGTTTAAATAGCAATCACATAGAACACAAACATACAAGCTTTCTACATTGTCCGATTAATCAATTAATCACCATGTTTCCTGCTATCTTTGCTTTAGTTTTACTTATCCACCCCATCTCTGTGCACCCCGCTTCGCCACCACCCGGTTCGTGCTCCACCGATGCAGACTGCCCAGCAGATTTCCCTTGCTGCAGTGCATGGGAAACTGCGGCAATGTTCCTCCGTGGTGCCCATCTTCACCTCCTCCGCCTCCTCCGCCTTGTAAATCCCTCTCTATGGTACAGAAGATGGCGGTGCCCTTTTCGACGATGGTGCATCTCAAGGTGTCGTCAAGGTGAAGATAATAAGTGGCTGTGTTATAGATGCTATCCAGTCCAAGTGGATAATGGGAAGCTCATGACTGGCTGGAACTTCATGGAACTAAATCCAACGCAAACCAGAATCAGGTAATATAAGTTTGTTGAGTAACTTTATATAGGTTTTGACTAATAAATCTGTTTTTGTTTAACCAGATAGATTTGGACTACCCAAATGAGTACATCTACAAAGATATCTGGATACACTGGACAAGATACAAATGTGGTGCTGGATGGGCTAAAGCGGTTATCACGCGGCTTTCTATTCATACAAAAAGAAGGATAGTGGCGAAACAGCGACTTATGGTCCTTATGGAGCCTCTACAAGTGGGACTCCGTTCGAGTCGAGTGAAGGGAATGTACTGGGATTCTGGGGGTATGCAAGTACTAGTGCGTATATGAAAGGTATTGGTGTCTACTTTGAGGCCCTTGTCCCCTCTAACTCTTCCATCCAGAGCTTTTGATCTTTGTCAATGTCACCTGCTTCTAATAAAGTTTGATATAAAATTTCTACCGTATTTTTAAAAATCCGTACAAAAGTTTTAAAAACATTAAACACGTGTGGGATTGAGACAACTTAACACGTTTGTGAATAAGTTTCAAAGTTAGGTCATGGGAAACACATCTTTGTTGGTATAGAATTGACTCTGGAATATGCAGGATATTCGATTGTTTACAACTCCATGTATGAGTATGAAGTCCAATCTATATGTGCATAATCTGTATTAAATAATATAAGTAATTACAAATAGATCTAAAGTATTATAAATTACACTGATGAAATCTAAAAAACTTATAAAAGACTTGTTAACTATGAACAAGTACTTAATCTAATTTGATTTACAATGTGTGTGTGAGAGTTATCGGGCAATCATATTAAGGCCCTCATTGTAATAGACATAAAAATAACATACACATATATTTATACTAATACATACATAATTAGTTCAATCTTCAACCTAAAAAAATAAATATACAATTGTTATTTCATATCATGGGATGTATGCAATTAAATGATTATATTTACATATATAAAATTTCATATCATCAAAATAAATTTTATTATATATTTGATATTGTATAATTATCAATATTATTTTTATTATATATATAATGATGGAATATAACCTAGTTTAGACGCATTATACATATAATGAATTATACGTATGTATATTGATATTAAGAATTTAAATGATGGAGTATTTAAGTAATTTTAACACATGTATGCCAACAACACATACAGTAAAGTCATCCATTAAGAGGTTAAATAGTTTTTAAACAAATTTTTGGTTTGAATAGAATATATTGTTAAATTATATTTTATTATAGATCTTATTTGATTCATGCAAATTTCAAAATTATAAAGAGAGAAAATCCTTTTAAACTGTGGTTTCCAAATCTCTTTTGTACACTTTATATAATTTATTTTAACCTGTCTTTGTCAATTGACAAAACATAAACTAACAATTGTAAATTTCAAAAAAAAATGTAAACAATATTTCATTTTTAATTTATATTCTTCACTCGGATAAATTATTTACAAATTTACACATGCACACACACACACACACACAAATCAAAAACACAACTCTTTGAGCTGTTGCAATTAAACTGTAGAAAGCCAGTTATATTTTTGTGCGTGAGAATTTGTATGTGTTGAGTTTGGAGAGCTGTAATGTGCTTAACACACGTTATGTGAGAGGAAATCTCTACCCAATGTATAGCGAACACTGACGTGCGGCAGTACTCTAGAAAAATTATTTGAGCTGACTGTGTGGGGTGCAACCGGATTGGTGGTGTGAGGACTTCATAAATAGGGGAAACAGTACCTTGCCTATAACCACCTTTACTTTTTTTCTTCAATTAACTTTGATTTAAATTCACATTCAAACTTTCAAATGTACCGACCCATGCTCACTCAAATAAATATGATGAGAATTTTAATGAATTTCAATTTTAATTAATAATTATTATTATTATATTTATGAAACGATTCAAGGTTGGTCCAAAATCAAATAAAGGTTTGCCAACAATTTATTACACTATTTATTTAAATTAATCCAACATTAAATTAAGAAAAGACATTAGGTTAGCCTATGAACCCAACGGAGATAACTACTCAATAGCATTAAGCTCAGTGTTTGCAGCTGAGCCATTGTGTTAATGTGCAACTCCATCTTGTTTGTGTAGTGTTTGTGATTCTTGATATCTTAAAAATGCTATATCTCTTCTGTTTAGTCCATCGTCTATAAATTTCCTATATTCAAATATGAATTTTTATATTTCTATTAATTTGTTATTTTATCAGTTTATGCTCCTCCAATCTATTTCCTTGTTCCTTTAACATTTATCTGAAATTAACTATGGGTGTCTCCCTTTCGTTAATTTATGTTTGAAGACTATGTATGAACTTGTTAACTTCTTTGTCCAATGCTTTGGCCAGAGTGCCGCCATTTTGGAGGCTTGGGGCCCAGGAGGCCTGGGCTTGAATATCTAGAATATTCTAGAATATTTTAGAATATTCTTTCTGGTCAGCAGTATTGGCCCAGTCGGCAAAAAAGAATTCTATTAAAACTGTTGTATTTCTATCTTATTTTTTTTATATTAACTTAATTTATTACTCAATATACATTAGTTAAAGTTTCTTCTTCATCTTAATAAAGCTGCAGTTCTCGAACCACCAGCTACGCTTGGACGTGGAGGTGTTTGAGTAGGTAATTCTCTGGTCTAATGTTCTCTGCGAGCTTGTTTGTTGCCAACCTAGAAAGTTGAAACTCTTCTCGGTTCCTATAATATTCCTTTCGAGCTCGACAGCAGCTAACAACGATGACCCGGTTCCGGAACCAATATCCCAGACTAGTCGCCAGGTCTACTGAGACGCTCGATCAAAAGCTGCATGAGTCGAACACTCTTCGGTTGAATCATCATCCTGCACAAACTTCCATTAGGATAAACAAAGCAAAGTACTTCCTTACCAAGCCTCCTGAAAACGGTCGGCGGTGTCGACGAGGATCGTGTTCGTCAACGCCAGAGGGTTTGGCCTCTTCGACTTCTTCTCAGAGCTTTGCAGCACCAAGAGAACTAACAAGTTATCCTGCCACATAGACCAAGTTAAACTTGAACTTGAATAGCTAGCTTACCTTAATTTTGTCACGGTATCCCCAGCCTGTGCACGGTAGACGCTGTAAGTCCCTGCAACCTCCAAGTTGATTACTGCAGCCGCCTGAATCACTGCCGAAACAGAAGGAGAACTCGCGAAGACGACCATGAAACCACTCGCTGCCAAGTGCATTCCACTGAACTGCAAGGCCTCCTCAAACTTCACCGGATCTAGCTGCACAATGTCCTTGTTGATGCTAGCACCTCCATATACAAGCTCATTGGGCAAGTCGAGGATGATGAGGTTGAAGCCGTATTCACCTACCACTTCCTGGAACACGTTTGTGACTCACCGTATGTAGTCTGTCAACCTGTTGTCGGAGCTTGGTGTACACCTGTCTGGGACCCGGCTCGAAGAAAGACCTGCTCATCTCCTCCATATCGCACACAGCAGGTCGTAGGATCCACGGGATGCAGCCAGGGTCGGGATGAAGGTCATCAGGTCGTCCTTGATGTCCAAACTAGCTACAAGTGGCTGCACCTCATTGATTGTAAAGTCGATTGCCGGGAGGTGCTGTAGAAGAGCTTGGTCCCGCTCCCGATCCCTTTGCAGGTGTAGTTGTCTTCCGCACCGTCTTCTTCATCTTGCTCTTCTTGATAGCCTCTACTTTTCCGGCTCCCAAACAATCGCTGGTAGATCATTGCCGTGCACGTCGAATAGTGAGCTCTCCCAAGCTGGTGGCTGTTGCGACGGACAGTCGAGCCAGAATGGAACATGCTCCCGTTCGAACGGTGTTAGAGCTCCTCTGCTCTTCGACCACATGTGAGGCTCGCTTGTATGATCTGTCCACAGCTTCATCGTCTGAGACGGTGCCATTTCTTCGCCAGTATGAACCTGTAACACAAAGTCAGACAGTAGCAATGCTGGAATGAAAGCTTACCTCCATATCATCCGACGCGCAGACTCCTCACGCTCCAGAAACTCATTCGGCTCCATCGAATAAGTGAACCGTATGCAGTCATGGAAGGGCTGAAAGACCAGGCACTTGCTCCGAGTTTCATCTCGTCAAACCAGCTCATGAAGTCGACATCCGTTCCAACTTCTTCACCATCCTCTCGCAACCCTTAAGGATCTGAATGGCTTCCTCGCGCACAGCCTTCCAATATAAGTCCAAGGTGAACCACTTGATCCACTCTTTGTCCTGCATGCCTGGTAGCCCAAGTGTCTGTTGTTTGCCTTGGATTCGAGACGGGTGAGCTTGTTCAAGTATCGGAGTCACAGCATGTTTGAATCTTGCCTTTGACATCGCATACAGCTTCTCAATGCCCATCCAGCGACACTGCTTATGAGAGATGTTCGTCACCTTCTGGAACCACTCCTCCCCCAAGTCTGGGTCTATGATGGAGAGGAACTTGTGCATACGCTTGTCATGCTTCTTGTACACTAGCTGCTTCAGGTTCACTCAACTGTGGATTGCCCTTAGCACTGGTGACTGCTCTGTCGAGATCATCGTCGATCTCGTTCTGCACATAGAATAAGTTAAAAACTTCTTTCCTATAAATAAATCGGAGGTTACCTTGAAAAGGATCTTTGCGCAGATCAGGTTCGGAAGAGGATGCCAAGCCGTCTTTCCTGTTGAACTCTCCTTCCACTTCCGCACCTCAAGACGATCAACCTCCGTGAGTGACTCGAGGATTTTCTGAGTTCCTTCTGTACTAGTGCAGACCGCCTTTACAGCGAGGAGAATATGTGGTAGCGTTGTTTCCACAGATGTTGCTGAAGATCTGTTCAATGAAACTGTAAGTCTAAACTCTTAACAAAAAGAAAAGAAAATACTCACATGTTAATCGATTGGAACATCGAAACCAGTTGAAGATTGTCGAGGTTCTCCGTGGAGATGAAACTCGATCGAACACGAATAGCCCATCGCTGGTTGTCCTCTGCATCCTCCGGTACAGCTTCTGCAAAGCCTGTAGCCTATGGTTCCCGTCCAGCAGCTGAACTTCCGGTTTGAGAGCCTTGAAGCCCACTGTTTGTACTCCGGCTGAGTAAGAGCTTGCTCGAAAGACCGGTGCTGCTCGTACTGAATCGTGTCCTTCGACAGCTCGATAGCTCCTCAGCAGTGAGTCGATCTCCGATGGACAGAATGAACAAGGCCGTGTTGCATAGATAACCAGCCTTCTTCAACGATGACACCAGCCTGTCCAAGTCCCCTGGGTTCACTCGTCGAACCACCTCGTTCGAATGCATTCTACAGATGGGCACATCAGGAGGATCACCAAGTCCCTTGACAGTAATTTTGTCGAGCAGGTTCGCTGAGCTCTCCAAATGCAGGCTAGCCGGTATGCTGTATAACTCCTTCGGCTCCTTATCGCTCTTCGCCTTCTTGCCTTTTGGATCAGCTTTCCCGCGGCCTCTCTTTTTGCTGACTGCCTCCTCCAAGTCGTCCTCGCTAGCTTCAACTGCCTCTGTCATCTGCACTTGCTCGTTCAGGACTGCAACCTCAGCGGATGAAGGAGGCAACTGCGACGAGCTCTCCGGGAAATCTGTGATGTTGGTGGAGGCTGCTCCTGCTCAACTGGTACTACTCCAGACTGAGTCACTGGAGGATCCTCCTTTGCTACATTAGATGGTTCTCCTCTCTTGCCTGCTTCTGCTTCGATATCCTCTTCTCTTCCCGTGGCTCTTCATCAGGCGCAGTCTCTAGTAGACGTTTTGAAGCTCTCACCATTTTGTAAACTCTGGAAAGCAAACACACAAGTCAATTGATTAGGAGACAAAATAAAAAAACAAACAAAGATGACTAACCTTGTGGCTGCCGACTCAAGCTAGATGGTGCCGACCCTCTCAGTCGGCAGAGAGATGTAGAAGAACAAATCCTGCCGACTGAGATAGTGTGACCCTCTCAGACGGCACTGAAGAGATAATGGTGCCGACTGAGATAGGATGGTGCCGTCCCTCTCAGACGGCACAAATGGGAAGACCCATTAACTCTGAAAAAAGAAATACTTGAGCCGCAAAGAAAAATAAAAAAAATTCAAAATACCTTGTGGCTGCCGACTGAAAGGATGGTGCCGTCACTCTCAGTCGGCACAAAAAGACACATTAACTCTGAAAAAAAAACATTGTGATACGAATACTTGAGCCCAAAGAAAAAAATAAAAAATCAAAATACCTTGTTTGCCGACTGAACCAGGATGGTGCCGTCACTCTCAGTCGGCACAAATGGAAGACCATTAACTCTAAAAAAAACATTGTGACACGATACTTGAGCCGCAAGAAAAAAATAAATAAATCGAATACCTTGTGTTGCCGACTGAACCAGGATGGTGCCGTCGCTCTCAGTCGGCACAAATGGGAAGACCCTTATCTCTGAAAAAAGAAATACTTTGAGCCGCAAATCATAAAATACAGAAATTACACATACCTTGTGGCCGCCGACTGAGCAGGATGGTGCCGACAATCTAAATCGGCACAGAAATCTCCATTGATATACTTGGGGCTGCACGAATCGAGTCGAAATGGATGGCGCCGCAGTGGAAACCGTAACTCTGAGATCTGAGATTGAAAAAACCCTCGGATCTGCAGTGGAAACAGATCTGAGATTGAAAAACCCTAGCCGCAGTGGAAACAGTAAACCCTATCTACCAAAAAACCCTAGCCGCAATGAAAACAGTGAACCCTACGGAATAAATGTGACATTAATATTTAGGGTTTATTTTAAAATATGTGAATAATTGGTAAATGTGAAGATATTTCAAATCATAAAAGGTAGTAATTAAATTAAATCGGTGATACTAGAGAGGACATCATTAAGAACACTGTGAGCTGGGCAGCGATAGAATTAATTATATACAAACGTGTATTCACGTTTATTATCAACGATTATAATTTTTTTTGGCGAAGAGTGTGTTTAATCTTTTGCTTTGCTTTCCTAAACCACCGAGCTTTCTCCTTGCGTTGTCATGGCCAGAGTTACCTATGAAGGCATTGACAAAGATTTCCCAGTCGATGAAGATGGAAATGCTTTTGTGTTTGAACATGATCTTCACATTGCTTTCAACATTCCTTGTTGGTTCAGTATACATGTGGTTCAATTGATGTCAGTTTCTGCGAGTTCTGGAGAAGATGTGGAGTTGTTACCAGAAGGCAATGCATCAAACCAGTTTGTCTTTTACACATTGTGCCCGGCAAAGGGCCCGTTGTTCAGGTTGCGGACAGAGGAGCGTGAGGAATCCATGCTGGTGTGTCTTCTAAGAGCAGACAAATGTAGGATAGGGAAGGATCTCATTGGTTCGTCTGAAGTTAAACGAGTCTCTGAACTACGCAGATATACAATGGAAATGTCATTTACGAACTTCCCCCAAAGAAAGAAAGCACAGAGAAGTACTTGGGGATGAATCGCAAGGATGGCTGCTACCATTGGACACACCCGAGCACAACACACTGGCATGTTCCGGCGCGAGTCAGTCGAAGTTCATGTGTCGGACATCTCAAATGCATCAATCCTACCTGCCCCTACTTGGCTTTTGAGAAGAAAGCAAATGAATGTCACTTCAAGGGTGCTGTGGAGAAGGCAAAGACAACTGAGACAGGCAAAGTAATAGGCATGAAATGTAAGCATTGTGGAGAGGAGCCATTGCTGGTGCACACTTGTCCGGCTTATGTGTACTACATTCTGCCAGACGACATTTCTTTTACAAGGTTGTTCATTCACAGAGGTGTTCATCAGCATCCAGTCAGCCCCTCAGTGTCAGCTTCAAACGTTCAGCGAGCCAGATCTAGTGTCAGCAACGTGGTAAAGAGCAGTCCGCGAACCAATCAACGAGTGATTGAGTTTCAAGCCGCGTGAGCTCATCTTTGAAGAACTTTTCAAGGAAGAAGGAGAAGTCTCGTACACTGGTTTACTCTCAAAACTTGAACCTCTAACAAACCATCGAAGGTATTTTTCTTTAGATCTCTAACACTGACGTGACCTTTCTTTAGGACTCGGGACTGGATTACACAATCAAGACAGAAGGAGACACACTTTAGAGAGGGTTACGAGGGTCTTCTGGAGCTGAAGACAAAGTTGCCAATACCTTTCATTCACGTCATACATGTTCCAGGGATGGAACTGCATGGTGCTGAGGAGCAGCCTCTGATCTTCAAAATGACAGTTGAGGGACCGGGTTCAGGAGTTGAGTACATCAGAAGGTGTCAAAGTGGAGGAGACCTTCATGATCAATGGGTTGTTCTGGACCACACACACCGCATACCAGACTGGGCGACAATTGGAATACACCTTTATGACCCATTGTAAGTTGTAAAACTCTTCATAACACTTTCTAATCTTCGTTATCTAACGCTCTCTTGCAGTGTCAGATCCATGGTGACTATAGCTTACGCAGATATGTGCCGCGAAGATAATGTTGCAGTGCTGAAGTTCTTGAACACAATGCTAGAGGTTTGTAAGAAGCAGGGTTTGGAGAATGTCAACTTTGCTGGTTTCATGTCGGATGAGGCTGGAGCGATATGGATAGCCTTGCGCCAAGTATTCAACAACGGAGCAAAGATGAAAGGGAGGGAAAGAAGCTGTCTATTTCACTTTATGCAATCCGTGCGTCAAGGTGACAAGAAATGGATCAAGAACATCGCGAAGAACACATGAAGCGTGCTCGTGCCTGGCCTGCAGCACTGAATGAACAATCTAAGAAAGAACAACTGGCAATTCTCGAGTCTTTTTGGGAAGGACGAGCGTCAAACATTCGAGCTTTGACGACATGGCTGTCTTGGGGATCAGGCATAAGGACCACATCTCAATGGCGGAACTGGGAAACATGACAGAAGAAGGACTCGCAGCGTTCCAACTACAAACAATGCTGAAGTGATTCATGCGAGAGCAAGAGAGAGCAAGATTGGCCAAAAGAGTACCACTGCTGGAGGCGACAATGTTAGACCTCACCGATACAGTTTATGCAGAGTGCGAAGGTGAAAGCGGCAATAGAAGGGAGGTATACAGGGTCAGGGCTTCAAAGGAAACTCTATTGAAACGAGTGCAACGCAAACTCTCTGAGGGGAAAAGTGTATCTCCATCAACAATTATCAATCTGGTGGAAGGTGAGGAACACTTGACCAGCCCGGAGTTCATGAGTACCACTAACGTTCGAGTGCAAACTATTAAGAGAACAGTCACAGGAACAGAAACAGTCTGATGCTCGACGTTCACATAGACATGATGCAGAGTACACAGAGCGGGTGGTCCAAAACAACAAGAGAAAGAGGTTAAGGTTCGAAGAGGTTTTGGAGAGAGAAATTGCTCAAACAGAGTGGGCCATCAGACGAATCGGAGCATCCAGTAAAGTTAAGTGTTTGGGGATGAATCAGGAAGGAACTGCTCTATGTGGAAAACCAATCGGTTATCCAAGCAGAGTGCCAGCACCAGGATTCTATGGAAAATGAATGTACATTGATGCCTTGGGGAATGAGGAGTATGTACAACAGATGATGTGGTTCTGCCCAAAGATTCAGGGTGTTTCACGCGGCCAAACGGAAAAATTCTTCAATCACGAATTTCAACACCATCAACGGTTTGGCTTGTGCTCAAGGAAACGAAGCTGACAAGTGAGGAGGTCAGAGAACTACAGGATGTAGGCTTTGTTCTGGAAGGTTTACAAGGGACGGCAGGAAGAGTAGATGAAGGTCAGAGGGACAAACACCATCGCCACCATGTGGAGCTGGATATACAACAATTCCACCTTTCGAAGGACGTATGGTCCGGACTCCAACAAAAATGTCTAAGGAACAAGAAGAATTTCCGCAAGGCCAAGACGTTTTTTAGGTCATGTGCGAAATGTTGAAGTGACAGCTAGAGGACGGAAGGAGGCTTTCGTTGTGTCGGCAGGAAATGACTCTGCAAATGTGACTATTAATACTTATCCTACATGCAGTTGTTCTACCTTTTAGAAGAGCAAAAGTTGGAGCCCATATGTATACATGTACTTTGTCTACAGTCGTGTGCTTGGCTTGAACCCAGACGTCACATATTTTCTACAAAGGCGATCGCTCAGTGAGATGGAGGTCCACCGTTTGCTAGTGAATTGCAGCAGAGTTCATGACCCACTGGTGCTACAAGGATAAATGGTTTAGGGTTTAGGATAATGCTTTATTAAGCCAGTCGGCATATTAAAAAAAACTTATATATTCTAGAATATTCTTGAGAATATTCTAGAATATGCTAGAATAAACCTGGAATATCCGCGAATATACTAGAATAATATGAAGCCTCCTGAGTCGGAGCCTCCTTTTCGCCGAGACCCCTTTGGACATCAGCACCAGACGATGATTTGTCTTGTTGAATTTGTGAACTTTCAGCCATATTAAAATTGAAGAAAATTTTAAAATTCTATGTAATTTCTACAACGTTGTTAGGCTATGTTGGATACAATTTTAGAATATTATTTTGTGCTAATTGTAATTATTTCAACCCTTGCTTATTATAATTAAATTCTCAAATAATAGTGATGTATATATGCTAACATGCATCCATTATAACAAGTATTGCTCATTAAAATTTACATAATATCATTTCCGTTCTTGACCTTTTCATTCCTATACCAAGAAATTTTAAGTCCATGCTCCTTATTTGATCTTTTTTTTCCCACGGAATGCACTTCCTCGTACACTTATGTTTTCCATCCGACAATTCTTTCATTAACGTCACGTCAATTGGTTATATATGTGCTATGATTAGATATCATTGTTAGGATTGTAGTTTAGAAGTTTTTTAGTTATGTTTATTTTTTGGCATATAATAGGAAAAATACGCAAAAATATATATATCGTAAAAAAAAATGAAAATATGGAATTATGATCATTATCATAATACAATACAATGGACTTACTATTGTAATACGATATTTAAGATGGAGTACGGCACATTAGGATAAGGATAAAGAATTACAATAACTGACATTATAAAAATTAAGAAGAAGTTTGATAACCACTATTACCAGTACATAAACAAGAGTAAGGGTATAAATATACCAAATTAGGATTAGGAGAGCATATCCAATATACTGTATGTTATATTATGTGCCGTGTGTGGACATAATATAAGTTTTATCTTACTTTCAATATATCTTCTCTTACTTATTTTTCAGTTTTGATGTATATTATTTGTTTATCAACATTTATTAATGTATATTATTCGTTTCTCAAAACTGTAATAGGATCTACATTATTATTACCTACTACATACCTTACCATCCTTACTCTTTTTCGACCTTTTAAAATCTGATCTATATACTTTCTCTTCTTATTCCGATAGTTTCTTAATACGGGCCATTAATGATGACTGCAATTATGTTTTATGTGTTAAGATTTTCTTTATTCAACATCCTCAGTATCCTATGGGATGATTGCAACCTTTTTACAATTTTATTAATAACAAAAACTCACCATCTTTACAAATTTATTAAATGCTCTCAACATACCTTTAAAAGTAAGTAATTTAAGACAACCCACTCTAGTGTGTTCTCATCCTAATCGTTATTAATCTCTTCAAACATCTTGCAAATAAAATTTTAAATTCTATAACTTCTTTGACTGAGCTCGACTAATGTAATTCAATGTCATTGTTAATAATCATACAACTCTAATTAATGTGGGTGTTAATGGAAAAGCTCCTCTTGTTAATGTGCATCTTAATGAATGTGTGATGAGATACATGTACTAATTAAATTATATTAATAAATTCCATTCATTAATTAATGCTTTAATGATGGGTTACTCTTGGCTATATGAATAAAAAATGCATTTACTATTACTCATTCATGTATTCTTTAACCAACTAGTCTAAAATTTCTATAAAGAGTATTTGTACCCAAATGAACCATTGATTATTCATCATCTAAGCACTTTTAAATCTTTTCTCTCTCTACTTGATCTTCACTTTCACGCACCTACCCTTCACCTCTTTCTTGTTTAAGTTCTCTTGGTCTAAAACACTGTCTTGGAATGGATTGTTAACTTGCCATCACTGTTGTACTTTATGTTCCATAACTCTTTTAAGGTTGTCTAGTACATGAAAACTTAGTCGGTGAATAACACCCATTGTACAAGCGCCAGAAATTTCATTGTAGATGTTGTAGGTACTCAATAAAATGTAAATCAGCCTTGTCCCTAAGATTTGTGCGCAATCTCTCGTATCCACCAAAATCAAAAGCATTGTGAAAAGCACAAGTAAAAAGCCCAAAAGATAATAAAGAACAATGAAATTATAATCCCACATAAATATTTAAAATATGTACCGTTTGGTGGTGTACAACACAAATGAATCCTTCTTGGGTTCGTTGTCAACTAATAAGACAATAACGATGGCTTACCGTGGCTCCCTCTAAGTCAACATTGACATTGACTAGGTTTTCCACGAACTCAAGTCTCTAGCCGTTGACTTCGTGTAAATCAATGCACACAACCAGGTAGGAATCCAATTGGATTTGTTCTGATCAACAAATCATCTTTTACATGCTGACTCGTTAGTTGTGCACTAACTCATTTTCCAAACTCATAAAAGGGCCAGCCCAATATGGGTTGCTAGGGTAGAGAGGGCTGTTTAACTATTTTTCATTATTAGGTTGCTGTTAACCAAGCAAGAGCCCCAACCAGCTAATAAAGTTGAATTTTTGTTCAAACTTAAAGAATATAATCATATTCTTTTTATGTTCCCATTGCATAATTTTGAAACTTTTCTACAGAATAATCTATATCGTCTTTCTCGGACACGTTTGAGTCTCACACGTCATTCGCATCTATGCTACATTTTAATAACTTTTTTGTGGAAGAAATCATTGTACGGGGATAAGATTGCAGATATGTCGGGCAGTAGCGTGGAGAACGTGGGCTTGTACCTTAAAGCAAGCTAGATCACATAGAACACAATCATACAAGCTTTCTACATTGTCCGATCAATCAATAATCATCAGTTTCCCTGCTGTCTTTGCTTTCGTTTTACTTCTCCACCCCATCTATGTGCACCCCGCCTCGCCACCACCTGGTTCGTGCTCCACCGATGCAGACTGCCCGCCAGACTTCCCTTGCTGCAGCACATGGGGAAACTGCGGCAATGTACCTCCGTGGTGCCCATCTTCACCTCCTCCGCCTCCTCCGCCCTTTGTAAATCCCCTCTCTACGGTACACAAGATGGCGGTGCCCTTTTCGACGATGGTGCATCTCAAGGTGTGTCAAGGTGAAGGATTATAAGTGGCTGTTGTATTATAGATGCTGTCCAGGTCCAGGTGGATAATGGGGAAGCTCATGACTGGCTGGAACTTCATGGAACTAAATCCAACGCAAACCAGAATCAGGTAATATAAGTTGTTGAGTAACTTATATAGGTTTTGACTAATAAATCTGTTTTTGTTTAACCAGATAGATTGGACTACCCAAATGAGTACATCTACAAGATATCTGGATACACTGGACAAGATACAAAATGTGTGCTGGATGGCTAAAGGGTTATCACGCGGCTTTCTATTCATACAAAGAAGAAGGATAGTGGCAAAAACAGAGACTTATGGTCCTTATGGAGCCTCTACAAGTGGGACTCCGTTCGAGTCGAGTGAAGGGAATGTACTGGGATTCTGGGGGTATGCAAGTACTGATGCGTATATGAAAGGTATTGGTGTCTACTTTGAGGGCCCTTGTCCCTCTAACTCTTCCATCCAGAGCTTTTGATCTTATCAATGTCACTTGCTTCTGTCTAAAATAAATAAAATTTGATACCGTATATTTTAATAAACCCGTACAAAGGTTTTAAAACACGTGACGGATTGAAAAATCTTAAAGAAAACATTACAGATTTGTGATAAGTTTCAAAGTTAGGTGACGGGAACACATCTTTGTGGCAAGAAAAGTACGTAAATAATTGTATATGATTTCGAATATGCGAATGCTCATGGTATATCCTAGGACATATCTGGTCGACAAGCAATATATTGTTTACAACTCCCATACATAATATCTCATCCAATATATAAATGTGTCAACATTGAGATTAAATTTAATGTAAAACATTATGAAATTATTTAATGTTCATTCTAAACTTAATAATTATGTAAATTTTGTGCACCAATTAGCATGAAAGAAAAAAACTTGGTTCTATTCAAAATAAACTTTAACGATCTCATTTTATAAATACATATGTGCATAATCTGTATGCTTTTATTAAATATGTAAGTAATTAGAAATAGATCTAAAGTATATAAAAATTACACTGATGTAACGTGTTAACTATGTAATCTGACCTGAATTACAATGTGTGTGTGTTAGTCATTGTGTCTAGATATTTAGATTTCTACCGTATATTTTTAAAATCCGTACAAAGGTTTTAAAAACATTAAAACACGTGGTTCAAATTAGGTCATGGGAACACATCTTTGTTGTATAACTACGTAAATAATTGTATATGATCTGGAATATGCAGATATTAGATTGTTTACAACTCCATTTATGCAAAACATTATGAAGTCCAATCTATATGTGCATAATCTGTATTAAATAATATAAGTAATTACAAATAGATCTAAAAGTATATAAAATTACACTGATGAAATCTAAAAAAACTTAATAAAAGACGTGTTAACTATGAACAAGTACTTAATCTAATTTGATTTACAATGTGTGTGTGAGAGTTATGGGCAATTCATATTAAGGCCCTCATTGTAATAGACATAAAAATAACATACACATATATATTATATCTAATACATACATAATTAGTTCAATCTTCAACCTAAAAATTAATATACAATTGTTATTTCATGCATAAGTGGTAGACTTATGCGATGCTATATCATGGATGTATGCAATTAAATGATTATATTATATATATAAATTTCATATCATCAAAAATAAATTGTTATTAATATAATTGATATTGTATAATTATTAATATTATTTTTATTATATATATAATGATGGAATAACCTATTTAGACGCATTATACATATAATAGAGTTATACGTATGTATATTGATATTAAGAATTTAATGATGGAGTATTTAAGTAATTTTAACAACACATACAGTAGATAAAACTTAAGTCATCCAATTAAGTAATATTTAAACATAAAAGGTCAAATATTTTTTAAATAAAATTATGGTTTGAATAGAATATATTATTAAATTATATTTTATTATAGATCTTATTTATTCATGCATTTTAGGGCATGCAATTTCAAAATTTCAAAATCTTTTTAAACTGTGGTTTCCAAATCTCTTTTGTACACTTTAATAATTTATTTCATCCTGTCTTTGTCAATTGGCAAACATAAACTAACAATTGTAAATATCAAAAAAAATGTAAACAATATTTCATTTTTATTTATATTCTCCACTCGGATAAACTTATCTACAAATTTACACATGCACACACACACAAATAAAAAACACAACTTTGAGCTGCTGCAATTAAACTGTAGAAAGCCAGTTATATTTTTGTGTGTGAAAATTTGTATGTGTTGAGTTTGGAGAGCTATAATGTGCTTAACACACGTTACGTGAGAGGAAATCCCTAGCCAGTGTATAGCAAACACTGATGTGCGGCAGTGTGCTAGAAAAATTATTTGAGCGGACTATGTGGGGTGCAACTGGATTGGTGGTGTGAAGACTTCATAAATAGGGAAAACAGAAATAGTCATACCTTGGGTCATAATTTTTATTATGACTCGACCTTTTATGATGGACGTTGATTGTTGTTACTTATTGTACTATGTTGATGGACCCTAAATGTAGTAGGAAACGGGTCCACTTAGTGCATTTGAGTATCTCAGAGTTTTTACCTGGTGCCACAAAGGCGGCTTGCCAGGTGCCAATCTAGAATCCCCTCTCTGAAAACCCCACGGAATCTGGTAAAATAACCCGTATTAGGAACCCAAGCCTTAGGAACTCAAACCCCTAACTGACTAAGTCCACAAACGAGACTCACCTTGTGAATCAGGATACAACTAGCCGAGCTTTAGGTGTCGTTCCTAGCTTGGCGTGGTTGAGGCGGCCGGAGCAAGGCCTCAACCACTAGTTTTGGAACGTGAACTCGGGCAATGTCTTTGAGCTTGCGCAGGTTTTCGGACCAAGGAATTGACTAACTCCTTGGAAGTGACGTGCCCCTTCTCAAAGGCAAGATCCTGCCAACGATAAGGATAGTCTAACCCTAGGGTGGGTTGTACCCCTGTGTGTGGAAGTTTGCGGCACAACGGAGGGTTGCACCTTGACGACACAAGCTTAGCTTGCACCGGTAGGAGGTTAACGAGCTCTCTTTTGAACCCAGGAAGCCTCCTACATTATACTCTACCTTATTTATGTGAACGGACCCTCCCCCCGTTTACCTAAGTGAGTAAGTGGGCTGGCACAGAAATGCTAACCCTTAGAGAAAATGGTTGTCCTAACCTAACCCCTAGGGCGTGGGGTTAGGGCAACCCTAGGGTTAGGTCAACCCTAGGGGTGTCCCTAACCCTTATTTTGACAAGCTATAATTTGCAAAGAACCCTAACCTGGAACGTCAAAACGGGGGAGGGTTCTCTAAATGGAAGTGCTAGCTTCGCCTAGAGTTTCTTGCAAATACCTAACGACACCCGGCCGGACCATCACTAGATACCCAAGTGCACTATGCGGGCCTGTTTCTTCTACATCTAGGGTTCGTCACATAATCCAGTAGGTAACAACAGTCAAACCCCAAAGTAAAGGGTCGAGTCATAGTAAAAACTATGACACACTCCCCTTTGAAAATGTCAACGTCCTCGTTGACGTCTAACTCCAAGACTAGACTAGGTTAGGAAAAATTAACTGAAAACTAACGCTAATCACTCTATGCGGAGTCAGCAAAAAGTTCACAAGTTTTATTACCCCCCTTGCATTACGCGAAGCCAAATACTTCAGAACCGTCGTTCACTGAGTGAGAACTCAGCTGCCGGAGGTACCACCTGCGACAAGAAGTCATTTGGAGACCTTTTGCACGTCTGCAAAGTCTGTCACCCGACACAGACAACAAGTTAGTTAATTTCTTTTAGTTAACTAGAATTTATATCGGAGGCCTCTAGTTAATGTTGTCTGTCGGCCCCTAGGTTAAGAAGAAATAACTTTATTCCTTAATTAGTTTGAGACCTTGCCTCAAACTCATTCACCAACTCCATCGCGTTTTGTAGATTCTCCAATGGTTCCCATGTCGATTCGCACGCTGGATAGCCTTTCCATTTGACGAGATACTCAAACTTACGTTTTCGCGGTCCATAAACCTTCCTTTTGCCCAATATGGATTCGACTTCGTACTCCGTACCTTCATGAACCAGCTCAGGGGGGGACGTAAGTTTTCATATCTTTGCGGATGTTTCTCATCTTTGTGGAATGGCTCGAGCAAATTGACATGAAACACATTGTGTATTGTTCCCAACTCTGGAGGAAGATCCAACTCATAAGCCACTTTCCCTACTTGCTTCACCACCTTGTATGGACCTATGTAGTGCGATAGAAACTTCCTCGAAAGAGTCATTGGAACCTTCAGGTTTTTGGTACTCAACAATACCATATCCCCAACCTGATACTCTACATCCCGCCGATGCTTATCGTACTGCTGACGATACCTTTCCTGTGCTGCAGCCATCGCTTGACGAGCAGCTTCCCATGTTCGATACAATTGTCCCGTGAACTCTGCTACAGATGGAACTCGATTGCTATCGTCTTTCGGTAACACCATACTCTGAGGAATACCACCCTTATTCCCAGTTAACACTTCCATCGGGCTACATCCGATTGCAGTGTGTCGAGTTATTGTAACATATCTCAGCCATATCTAAGTGTTCAGCCCAATCAAGTTGATCACCTTGAACATAGCATCTGAGATAGTCCTCGACTTGTCGGTTTACCCTCTCCGTTGACCATCTTTATGATAAGCTACTAAACCTCAGCATCGTCCAAATTGCTTAACAACGTTCCCCAAAACTTCCAGTAAACGAGGATCCCGATCTGAGATCATCGTTTCCGGTAGTCGCACTCTTACGACTTCGTGGAAGAACAACTTTGCTGCTTGTTTTGCATTCACTGTCTCTACAGTTGGAATGAAATGAGCAACCTTTGAAAACGATCGACCACCATGAGCATTAAAACCACAAGATTTTGGCAATCCCATGATAAAGTCCAAAGTAACACTTTGAAATGGCCGCTCTGGAATCGGTATACATGTAACTTCCCAGCTCGTTTTTGCGATCGACTCTTTACTTGTTGACATGTGGGGCATGTCTTGACATACTTGGCAACATCATCTATCATACCCGGCCAATAGAATCCCTGTTTCAACAAAGCCAACGTCTTGTGCCTTCCACCATGCCTGCCAAAGGAACGTCGTGATGCTCTCTTAATAGCCTCTCCCTCCATGTCCCTTCTGGAACATAGAGTCTCTTTTCTTTATAATAAAGAACTCCATCTCGTACTGCAAAATGGGCCTGTTTGAGTGCATCCATTCGACTTTCTATTCCTGCTGGAATATTACCATCTCTTCGTAATTGATGAACTTGTTTCCTCTTTGCCACCAGGCTCAAAGCCTCCTTAGCAAACTTGTCCTGAGGATACGCCGTCACAAATTCATCCACCAAAGTTGACACGGGTGCTGACATAACACGAAGATGACCCTTCCTACTGAGTGCATCGCTACCACATTGTCCTTTCCCGCCTTATGTCTGATTTCAGGCTGAAATCGTGCCAACTTCTGCTGCCATCTAGCATACTTTGGCGATAGCTTCGGCTGCGTTTCAAAATACCTTAGAGTTACACTATCTGTCCAAACCACAGTGCCATGACTTGGAAGATAATGACGCCAATACTCCAAGGAAGCAACAATAGCATACATCTCCTTTTCGTGAGTAGGCCATCGAGTTTGCGCGGCATCTAACTTCTTCGAGAAAAAGGACACTGGATGTCCTTTCTGTTGCAATACACCACCAATTGCAAAGTCGGAAGCGTCACATTCTACTTCAAAGGGATCTTCAAAGATGGGCAACTGCAAAAGAGATAGCCTCTTTGAGTTTGACGAATGCACGTTGGCACTCTGGAGTCCAATGCCATGGAATGTTCTTCGTAAGATCTGTCAATGGGGCCGCTATTTCCGAGTAACCCTTTATGAATCTTCGGTAATACCCTGTCAGACCAAGAAATGATCTAACTTCATGCACATCTTTTAAAGTCATCCACTCGTAATAGCTTGAATTTTCTTTGGGTCCATGGCAACCTCCCCACCTGAGATCAAGTGTCCCAAGAAATCTATCTTGGTTTGACCAAATGCGCACTTGCTTTCTTTAGCATACAACTGGTTCTCTCTCAACCTCTGAAACACTTTTTCTAAGTGTTCCACATGTTCCTCAATTGTCGAACTGAAAACAGAATGTCATCAATATACACCACTACGAACTCGTCTAGATAGTCTCTAAACACATCATCCATCATTGTGCAAAAAGTTGCTGGAGCATTGCACAACCCGAATGGCAAGACTAGAAACTCAAATGATCCATAACGCGTTCGAAAAGCGGTCTTCTCAATGTCATTCTCTGCTACCCGAATCTGATGGTACCCCATCTCAAGTCTATTCTTGAAAAATACTTTGCTTTTGATAGCCTATCAAATAAGTCGTCCACTCGTGGAAGAGGATACTTATTTTTGATAGTTATCGCGTTCAGCGCTCGATAGTCCACACACATTCGCATCGTACCATCCTTTTTCATTACAAACAAGATAGGTGCACCATACGGTGATCGACTAGGTCGAATGTGTCCTCGACCAATCAATTCTGTCAGCTGTCTCTTCAATTCTACTAACTCTTGAGGATTCAACCGATATGGGGCTCTTGCCGGTGGAGACGAACCTGGCAAAATCTCTATCTGTGGTCCACAGCTCGACGTGGAGGTAACTCGGCGGCAAGTCTTCTGGCAACACATCCTTAAACATGTTCAAGACTTCCAAAATAGGTTCAGGAACAGATTCTTGACCATCTCCTATTTTGACTTCACCAGTATCCAAAACCATTGCAAGAAACACACGTTCCCGATGTCTAACTGCCTTACGCAACTGAGTTAAGGTAAGGAACATAGGATTCCAATCCTTATCAGTTAGCGTTTCCATTGAGCGTGTTTTTCTAATGTCTCTTTATCTGCTGCAAGCGTGATTCGATTATCTCCGAACCCCTCATTTCGATTACATGTTTATGGAACCATTCCATACCCAAAAAAGTCAAACCCCGTCATATTCAAGACAACTAAGTCTAGCTTAGCCTTCCAATCTTTGATTTGGACAGGAACTGCCCTTGCTATATTATTAGTATTTTGAGAACCTTTGCCAAAATTGATCTTTATTTCACACATCTTTATTACATCCAAATTCAATCGACGAGCTAGACTAGTCGATATGAAGTTGTATGTTGCTCCAGTATCGATCATCATTCGGACTCGGTCCCCTCGTATCCTTCCTGTCAAATATAGCAAAGGGTCAGTTTTGTCTTGAATAGCGAATAAGGCAGGTTGTGTCTGGCACAACATTACCTCTTCTGACTCATCTTCCGGATCTTCAAGCGTTTCTGGTTCAGCAACTTCCTCTTCTACCATCGCCTTGAAATGTCCTGATTGTTGTGAGGGTGCCGACACTCTTTAGCAAAATGACCAGGCTTGTTACAATTATAACATTTCACACCCCGCCTGCGGAACGCGGGGGAGCAGACTTTGGAGCCGATCCTTTGGCCTGCTGAGGAGGTGGTAACGCCAATGGTTTCCGAAATCCGGTGGGTCTTGATGTGTCCGAAAACTTGGAACTGCCAACAAAGGGACTTGCACTTCGAATTGATGGTTGATCTGGTCGCCTATCAAACCTTCTGAACCCAGACTTTGGAGGAAACCTCCTTGATTTAGGTTTTGCTTCCTCCCCTTTGTACAAGTCTTCTAACGACATGCCATAAGCAACCTTTTGAGCTGCCTCTTGACATTCCCGATAGCTTGTTGGCTTGTACCTTAAGATTTCCTTCGCGTTTCTCATTCAAGCTAGCCATGAAGCAACTTCGAGCTTCATCATCGCTCATATTTGGCACCAATCGCCGTACACTTTCGAATCGATAAACGTGGTCCATTGGACTTCCCCGAACTCCCTGTTGACAAAGTGCCAGGTCAGCACGCAATCGCAAACCGAGATCATCCGGCATATACTGCTTTTTGATCTCCTTTTTCATGTGCTTCCAGCTGTTTCGGTATCCACGTTCACCTTCAACAATTCGCCACCAAGTCTTAGCTTCTTCTTTAAGAAACTGCTTGGCACATGCAACCTTTTCTGTCTTTCTCACGGAAGCAGCCTCGAAATAGCTTTCCATATCATACAACCAGTCATCCAAAACCTTGTAATCCTTTGAACCCATGAAATTCGAAGGCTTTACCGGTTTGAATTTACTGGGACCTCCACCACCTACTTCCGTCGAAGAATCTGATTCAGAGGAACCTGACTCTGAGTCATGCTTCTTCTTCTTTTTCCGTGTGTCTGGTTGCGGAACATCTGGCACTGCAGTATTCGTCGGAATCCGAACGGCAACATTATCGATTCGGTCGTTCAACCCAAACATCCCCTCGAAGTTCGTTTAGGGCATCCATCATTATTTCTCGCCAACCAGGTCGTTGTCTAACCTAGGGGGTCGACCTGGATCAGCCTCATCCATCCTCATTTTGAGCCTCTGCGACAGCCCTCAGGCTCTGGTTGCTTTCTTTTGCTCATCGTATTGAACCCTAGTTTCAACACTCAGAGGGAATATTCCCAATGTTAAGTTGGAAACACCCTGCACAGGTTGTACACCCACACACATCAGCTTAAACTAGCATAAGACTTTCGGACATACCTAGAATCTCACGCCGACTCACTGAGCAAGTGTTCTCCGAAGTTTGACAACTCACAGGATCAAACTCTCTGCGCAGAATACAGACATGTCAACCGAAAGCAATAGAGTATATCAAGAATTTAGAGTTATCTAAACATTGAAACACCCTACGACTTAAGGCAGTCCTACTGACCGCAGAGAACTTGCTCCGATACCAATTGTCAGAGTTTTTACCTGGTGCCACAAAGGCGGCAAACCCTGGAATCCCGGAAACCCCACGGAATCTGGTAAAGTAACCCGTATTAGGAACCCAAGCCTTAGGAACTCAAACCCTAACTGACTAAGTCCACGAACGAGACTCACCTTGTGAATCAGGATACACGGACTAGCCGAGCTTTAGGTGTCGTTCCTAGCTTGGCGTGGTTGAGGCGGCCGGAGCAAGGCCTCAACCACTAGTTTGCGGAACGTGAACTCGGGCAATGCCTTTGAGCTTGCGAAGGTTTTCGGACCAAGGAATCTAACTCCTTGGAAGTGACGTGCCCTTCTCAAAGGCAAGATCCTGCCAACGATAAGGATAGTCTAACCCTAGGGTGGGTTGTACCCCTGTCGTGTGGAAGTTTGGGCGGCACAGAGGGTTGCACCTTGACGACACAAGCTTAGCTTGCACCGGTAGGAGGTTAACGAGCTCTCTTTTGAACCCAGGAAGCCTCACTACATATACTCTACCTTATTTATGTGACGGACCCCCCCCCCCTGTTTACCTAAGTGAGTAAGTGGGCTGGCACGGAAATGCCAGCCCTTAGAGAAAATGGTTGTCCTAACCTAACCTAAACCTAACCCCTAGGGGGGGGTAGGGCGTGGGGTTAGGGCAACCCTAGGGTTAGGTCAACCCTAGGGGTGTCCCTAACCCTTATTTTGACAAGCTATATTTGCGAAGCCTAACCTAGAACGTCAAAATGGGGGAGGTTCTCTAAATGGAAGTGCTAGCTTCGCCTAGAGTTTCTTGCAAATACCTAACGACACTCGAGCGACCATCACTATACCCAAGTGCACTATGCGGGCATGTTTCTTCTACATTAGGGTTCGTCACATAATCTAGTAGGTAACAATAGTCAAACTCCAAAGTAAAGGGTCGAGTCATAATAAAAATTATGACAAGCCAGTGTCATTAGATATTTGCAGAAAACTGTAAACGAAGTTAGAACTTACCTTTTAAAAAACCCACCCTCGATTTTGACTTTCAGTTAAGCTGGTTAATTAAGGTATATGAGTTTGGCGTGTTAAGTAAGGTTAGGAACACCCTAGGGTTGACCTAACCCTAGGGTTGCCCTAACCCAGGCTAAGTTAAACACTCATATCATTAACTAAATAAGGGGCTAGCTAATTCCGTGCCAACCCACTTGCACATTTAGGAAAAGAGGGGGGGCTCCGTCACATAAATAAGATAGAGTATGAGTAGGAGAGCTCTTGGGTTCATGACTGAGTTTGTTGCTTTTCTGCCGGTGCAAGCTTTAATTTGTGTTGTTAAGGTATAACCCTTTGTTGTGCCACCCTCACTTCCAGATAACAGGGGTACATTCCACCTTCGGGATTGCTCACCCTTAATGTTGGTGAATCCATGCATGGAAGGTCTTGTTGGAATGCACGTTCCAAGAGACAAAGGTTGAGGCTTGTCTCCAGCCTCCTCTTCCATGTCTAGCTAAGTGTAGCACTCATGGCCAAGCAAGGCACATCCATGTCCTTGTTCAACTGTGAGATCTTGTTTGACAGGTTCACATTACCTAGTTCCTGAGGGTTCAATGAGGGGTTCTAGAGTTGGCATTTAAGAGCCACATTTGTGGCAATTGGTGCAACTCTTGAACCTAAAGGGCTATGGCATGATAGCTCACATCGTGGAAGGCAATGTCACTTGAAGATGTGACACTGGCTAAACGTCACACAATACAACGCCCGAGGCACGCCGTTTGGGTTGTGTCATGAGTTTGTCGCCAAGGGGTTGAATACTCTAGCAAATAGGCATGTTTATGCTCGCACTAGGGTGCTAAGCCTTGAGCATTTGCTCAAGGAAGGTTAGGTTTCGTAACTAGGTGTGTTTTGGCACACTTGGCTAGGGGAGTGTTCTCCTTAAAAACCACCTAAGCTTGTTAGCATGAGCCCTTTCGTGAGGCACTCGCAAAGTTATGTTCTTAGGGTTATCCAAACTTAGCCTTAGGGAGTTTGCTTACCAAAACACTCGTGTCCACCTACGACGCACACTCATGTCTTCATTAAGTACTAGCCCTAGGTCTAGGGTATGACTTGGCTACTCAAACCCTTAGGGGTTAGTCGTGGTTCAGGGTACCCCTTGTCACCCTAAAGAGGTTGTACTCCCAAACGAGGGAGATTCCTCAAGGGGTAAGTGACGATGCCTTAGCTCTATCATGGGGGCATGTGTGAGACACATTTTCTTTGTGGGTTAGGGCATGAACATGTTTAGGTCTACTGGGAAAGGATCCTAAAGTCTACTTGGGTTGTCCTTTGGGTTCGAGGTATAGTTAGTATAAGGGACTTAGAGTGGGACTTTGAGCCTTTCACCTAATTAGGCATCTAAGTCAGACTCTTGGGGTCATATTAGAAGATTTAATGTTGCTCACTTAGGGTGATGATGTTGGATGGCCACTTGGTAGCCACGTGTTGCCACGTGTTAGCCCTTTGGGTTAAAACTTTGATAATTGGTACTAGAGCCTATTCTCTATAGTCAATAAGACTGCCTAAAGTGTAATGTATTTTAGGTTTTAGTTAATTCTAAATTCTTAAATTACTCTATCACTTTCAGATAACACGTTTGAATTTTGTATAGAGAGTTGGTCTTGAGATTTATAACTCTTTAAGGAACACCTACTTCATAAGTGAGTGTGGGTTATGGACTCCCATGTTAAAGGTAGCACTCGGAAGGTAATTTTCAAATTGCATGCCAGTTTACATTACCTTTACGTTTGTCCAGGTTACTTTACCCTAGGTTTGTGTTGGTTAATTTACCAAAACACTTCCACATAGTTTGTTCTAGCTTAAAAACTAAGTCTTGTAAAGTGGATAATGTGATATGCTAAGTTTACACATTATTAATTTTTTTTTCTTTTTTTCTTTAAAGTGTTTAAATTTGGGATAACACATGATTTAAGAACATGATAGTGTCGATTGAGTTTTGGCTTAGGTCAAGATTCAATATTGGGTTCGGAAATAGTGTTCAAACAGGGAAAAGCTTATGCATCTTTGACTTCGGAAGAAGAGGCATATTCAAACATAAGAGTGAACACTAGAAGATGTAAAATAAGCTCTCATTATAGTGCATATTTTCAAGAGTGTAACTCCAAAAACAAACGAACTTATAATACAATGGAATAACATATGATGAATATGTTAAGTAGTTGGTTCAAAGATCCAATGTAATCAAAATATTGTTCAATGTTCGTAATATTTTAATGATGTTAGCTACAAGTAACATTAGGTGGAATAATTTACTAAGTTCAAGTCAATTAATTTGAACATGTACAACTTAAAACCTTAGTTAGTTATAAGTGCGCACTCTGTATTCAAGTTAGCTAGTCCGACTAACTCATGATTCCTCTTAGTTTATGAACAGTTTCTCAGAATATTGTCGTAACATTATCATTTTTATCTTAAAACTATGTCTATATTATAGTTGTAGCATTTTGATAAATTGACATAAACAGTTGCAATTTTGATATTGATACTTTCGAATGGATAATGATTGTTTTAATGTTCAAATCCTAAGTTTACCAACTAATTGTTATACTAGCGGATATAACCTGGATTAAGTATTAGTTTGAAGTTGTTTATCAAAAAATACTAATTGCTCCAATTAGAGAAAATGCTATATGTTGGTATAGTCTTAAGGGACATTTACATAATCAGTTTGAGAGCTGAAAATGAATATAATGTTACAAAGGCGTGCAGTATTCTAAGTTTAAGAAGACTTTTATCGTGGAAACTAAGTTTTGAAATTTGGTATTTTGAACTTAGTGAGATGGGAGTTAGGAATTATTGAATGGCATTTAATATGTTGTGCTCTTTGGAAAATGAATATAATGAGCGTGTCAATTAAGACATGTGCTATCTAAAGGTCGTTGATTTAGGCACTAGTGATGGGTTGAATTTCTTGGTTTTTACATTGGTTTGTAAGAAAGATATGTTAGCTTATCTAATTCATGAACTGGTCGGTGTTATAAAAAAGTACGAGGTCAGTTGCAAAAGACGAATGATAGTGCCATCATCACACTTGGTCGTAGATTCAACTGAATTTGATTCTTATCAGGAATAGATTTATGTTAATAACACACCAAGTGGATGGCAATTGGCAGGTTAGCATAACCTTGTTATATACATGTATATAGCCATGCACCTTTATGATCACCTTTGGCCATATTGACATGTTTATAAAGAATAAGGTTTCAGGAATAATACTCTAATATTGAAAAAGAGCTTAATTCCAATAAAGTCTCATACTTAGTCTGACATAACTATATATTAACGAGGATAGGTATAGTAGCAGACCCTTATGTAAAAGGGTAATAGGTATGCAAAAATGTGAGGTTATAATATTGTAACATGTGAAAATGTGGAACCATTGGAAAATCAAAGAAACGGGAAGGTGTTTAGTTAAGCATTTGAGATTAATTCAAAATGCTTATTGTGCGCTAGACGACAAAGGTTATCAATAACGTTTAATATTAAGGAATAAAGGCAGCCTTTATTTCTTGTTAACCAGGGGCTAGTTAAAACTCTGAAGCGTTGCCTATAACCACCTTTACTTTATTTTCTTCAATTAACTTTGATTTAAATTCATATTCAAACTTTCAAATGTACCAACCCATGATGAGAATGTTTTAATGAATCTCCATCTTAATTAATATATCGTTATTATTATTATTATATTTATGAAAAGATTCAAGTTTGGTGCCAAAATCAAATAAAGGTTTGCCAACAATTTACTACACTATTTATTTAAGATTAATCCAACATTAAATTAAGAAAGTTAGCCTATGAACCCAATGGAGATAACTATTAAGCTCAGTGTGTTGCAGCTGAGCCATTGTGTTAATGTGCAATTCCATCTTGTTTGTGTAGTGTTTGTGATTCTTGATATCTTAAAAATGCTATATCTCTTCTATTTGGTCCATCATGCATCATTTTTTTTGTCTAAAAATTTCCTATGTTCAAATATAAAATCTTATATTTCTATTAATTTGTTATTTTACGATTGCAACTTTAGTTTATGCTCCTCCAATCTATTTCCTTGTTCCTTTAACATTTATATGAAATTAACTATGGGTGTCTCCCTTTCGTTAATTTATGTTTCAATACTATGTATGAGCTTGTTAACTTCTTTGTCCAATGCTTGACCATCAGCACCAGACAACAATGATTGTCTTGTTGATTTTGTGAACCTTTAGCCATATTAAAAATTGAAGAAAATTTCAAAATTACATGTAATTTCTACAACGTTGTTAGGCAATGTTGGATACAATTCTTTTGTGCTAACTATAATTATTTCAACCCTTGCTTATTATAATTAAATTCTCATCTTAATAATGGTGATGTACATATGCTAACATGCATTGATTATAACAAGTATCACATTATTAAAATTTACATAATATCATTTCCGTTCTTGACTTTTTCATTTTTATACCAAGAAATTTCAAGTTGCGACTCCTTATTTATGCATGTTGTAACTAAAATGGGCATGGATATAGTCCCATTTCCTAATAATTAGCAATTTTAGCTATTTAATTAGCATTTTCTAATATTAAAGGAATATTCTTTAAAATATATGTTTGAAAACAGAATATTCTTTAGAATATTCTGTTTTGTATTCGACCCTTTAATAAATTATAACATTCATTGAACAAAAAATAATAACATTATAAAAGTAGAAGGTATTAAATTATATAATATATTGCCTAATATAACAATTAAGGAAGAGTATAAGAGGTACATTATATAAATTTGTTGTTATTAAAATAGTTATATTTAAATATAACATTATTAATTAAAAATTTGTAGTAGTAATAATATATATATAATATACAAAATCTTATAATAATATAGTCAATCTTCCATATTGTTTTTTAAATTTATATAGTTAAGTAAACAATTTGGTACTATTATTAAAGAGTTTATAATAATTATGAATATTAAATATATGATATTTTATAATTTTGTAATTGCTTTAAGCTTCAGAAAACATACATTCCCTTGCAGTTTTGTTAATCGTAACTTTATCAACACTTCTTGACATCCACCCATATCGAATGGATTTAACATTTATAAAACATGCTGAGTCTTTTTGATTGGGAGACCATGTTTTCTCTAGGCATCCATTATATCTTTCGCTCTCCTTCTCGTGTCGCCTTTTTTGTAGTTTGAACCATGCAACCTTAACCATACTATTTTGTGATTACTTCAGGTGTGTCGATAATTTGACCCATCCAAATAGGCTGATTATATGACACATCTAGAGTAATGAGGACCATCGTTAGCTTTTGAAGATCTTTGCAACAATCAAAGTATGCTTTAGGTTTTTGGTTCCTTTTCCAACAAAGTGTGGGGTTTGCACTTCCACATCACTACTGGCTTCTATGTCGTCTGTGCTCAGTGATGTCATTTCAATCTCCTCTCGCCACCTTGTTTTAGGCCAAAAAGGGTGTTGCAATTTTGTACTTGTGACAGTAGGCCCTTCCAACTCTCGAACAACAGTCTCCCAATAGTCAACCACATGCTTATATAGTTCTGAGTAACTAGTTGCCTTATCAGAATTCTTTAGCATCGATTTTTGAACCCATGCCACATATTTTTTGATGCCATTAATAATAACCTCTTGTTCCTTGAGCTGGGCACTTAATGGAATAGGGTCTTGTTGTTCTTCTGGGAGAAGTGGCTTTCCATTCTCTCCACTTTTGAAGAGCATTAACCCCTCTTTCAGTAACCACTCATGCTCTGATGGCCATAACTTATAGGTATACCATCTCGTATGGAGAAAAAGAATTGTAGTGGCACAAAGTGACCAACTAAATAATCACTCCCCTCTTTTATATACTCGAGAAATTTTTTGAAGTCTGGCACCTCAGTCACAAGCAAAGCACAACTTTTTTTGGAGATGCAGTTTTCAAAAAGATTCATCATATGCGGTAAGGTAAGTGCATTTATCCTTTATGTAAAGTTGGAGACCTTACTGAAGAACGCATCAATATCTTTATGAGTGTGACTAACCATAAGAAAACTGAGCGTGATTGTCTCAAACACACCTTTGGCAACAAGCATTGACAAGTATGCTAGCACATATCTAGAAAATAAAAGCTTGAGAAACCCTTAAGTAAAATGATTTACCTATTTTTGTTCTCGCCTGCACAATTATCCATATGTAAAAGCAAATGACGAGGAAGCTTATTTGATGTTAAGGACACATGTACACTATTTGAGCTAGATCCCTCCACTGAACCTGAACTCTCAACAGGGCCATCTGTTTTTTGTGCAGGATGCTGACAATACCTCTCATATTCCCAAGTAGCCTCAAGTGCAGACGTGTTCATGAGAGCATTATGTAAAGGTTAAAGGTGTTGTTTCTTCACTTTGAGATCATTGATAGGACTTGTCTGTGAGTGGGCTTCAAGGTTTCTGAAACACATGACCAACGACCCAATAGTGAAATTGGAGTTGCTAGACCAATGTGGAAGTGAAAAGTGTCCATATGACTCACAACCGTGTCCATGTGTTAGCACACCTGTTAATGAATCGGAAGTTTCATGACATTTCCAAGGCTGCAACGAGCTTTGGAATGCTGGTCTTTGAATGATCCATCTTGTCATGGATCAAGCACAGGTACTCTGATGGGCGTGACATAGAAAGCATGCGGTGTGCATAGTACTGAGACTGGCAAGTTTGTTGTGCAATCATGTGGGCCTCCATCTTCTTTTGAATGGCAGTGATCTCCACCAAGGTTTTTATACAAGCCTCTGCAGCCTTCAATGATGTACAAGTGTCACACTTGGAAAAGCTAGAGTGTTTTGCAATCTCCACATCCTTAAAATGAGTATTCCATATGTTATTGAAGGTACTAGTGCAGATTGCTTGTAGCCCCATCAAACTGAGGCACTTGTTCACATGTTCACACAGCTTCAATTGAGTGTAGATCGAAGGCAAAACCTTGAGATTTTCCCTGACCCTTGCATTTGTGGTTCGGCATTTGTGAGGCATCCTGTCTGCTTGAGTATCTCTATGGCTGCCATAATGTGAGAACAGGTTTTGACCAAGCGAGTGTTCCCATGTACTGAGGTTCGCGCTCCATCTAGCCACTCATCCCTCCGATGGTAGAACATGGTCTTTGGGATCTCGTATATACTGTACCAAGCTTTGAAGCAGATGGCCACCTTATTAAATACCATGGATGTACTCTGATAATTTGTGTCCAAAGCCATTCCATCAATACACCCAGTTAGTGCAGCATATACAAACTCATGCCTTTGCTTTTGGATAAGCATACGAAAGACATGTCTACATTGGGTAATTTCATTCCGGTCTTCCATCTGACAACACTTTCTTCTTGCAGCAGTCAATCGTGGAAATGCTCGTAACACTTTCGGAAGATGTAGGATCCATCTTGACCCTCTTGCTGAAACTTACAAGGAAGATCTGCAACTCATGAATCGCCTTTTTCTTACAATAGGACCAATGCAAGGAACCTCTTCAAATATGAGTTGTTCTTCCGGGTTGTTAT
Organism: Selaginella tamariscina; assembly: GCA_003024785.1. Lineage (NCBI taxonomy): Eukaryota > Viridiplantae > Streptophyta > Lycopodiopsida > Selaginellales > Selaginellaceae > Selaginella > Selaginella tamariscina. The sequence continues at coordinate 867,348 of PUQB01000022.1, read as the reverse complement.
TATTGAAATCTAACCCAGAATATATTGAACCATCTTACCGTCTTAATTCAAATGTTCGCCACCTCATGAGGGATCTAGGATGCAATGTGCCATTAGGTGAAACCTCTATCACAACTACACTTGGATTTATAGCTGTGATGATGCCTCTCCCAACCTCAATCTCATGAAGAAAAAGAATCACCTCATCCATCACAGCAGGCAAGCCATCATCTGGTAAACTCGTGTTACTATTTGTTTATGACTCTGCATATTCTGTGTCAACCTTGACTTCATCCAATTTCCACAATATAGGAGAACCCTCTTCAAATTTCATTTCCGGAACCTCAACATGCTTGTAAATGGTGTTCACCCATACGTACACACAAAATCCTTGGCAATATTGTGACATGATGCATTATCATCTCGAACTTCCACAGTTCCAGTGCCAACTATCTCATTGTTCCAAAGAAGACATACTTTATCTCCAGTATTAAATATTGTCCTGAACATAAATAATTGTGTTATTTATGATATTTGTTTATGCAATATTTTTAAGAAATCTGAACTGCGGTTGCTTAATAATATGCATGTGCAATAATACATAATTATGTATAGAGATAATATCTCATGCTTCATTAATACAACTGATGGGCGGGATTAATCCCGCTCACGACTCCCTCCGACGAGGAACGGTGGGCGGGATTAATCCCACCGTCGACTCTACCCCTTCGGAGTGAGTCGGCGGGATTAATCCCGCCGACGAAACTACCCCTTCGGAGAGAGTCCGCGGGATTAATCCTGCCCTCGGATATTCCTCGTCGAAGAGGCAGCGGAATTAATTCCGTGGCGGACTCCCTCCGACGAGGAAGTACTGGCGGGATTAATCCTGTCGCCGAATCTTTCTCGTCGGAGAGTGGTGTGGGATTAATCCCGTCGCAACTCACTCTAACGAGGAAGAGGGGCGGGATTAATCCCGCCCACAACTCTGACGACGGGGAATAGGCGGCGGGATTAATCCTGTCCACAACTCTTTCTGAAGATATGATTTCAAAGAGATCTCGGGATAAATCATGCCCACAAATATTTAAAATAGGGAAGTGGTGACGAGATTAATCCCGCCACCCCTTCTCTGCCTCCTAAAATGGTTGGCGAGATTAATCCCGTCGACAACTCTTTCTAATAAATTCAAGTAACTCTTTATCAATTGAAAGAGTTATCGGTGGGATTAATCCCGCCACCTCTTCGAAGAGGCAAAAAAAAATGGCCGGATTAATCCCGCAGCCTCAACTAACCGAGAATATTAAGTTAAAAGTATATTTAAATAGGATAAATCCCTAACGGAATATATTGTAATCCTAATGCATTCCTAAACCCCTAAATTCTAAATTTAAGAAAGAATGTAAGAGAGTGAATCTTTATAACTATATCTAAATTTGTTTATAATACTTATTTGTAAATAGCACTGAAGGCGCCGTGCTTTCCTATAAATAATAATACACCCAATTTAATGTCGCTCTTGAGTTGATCGCTAAGAAGAAAAAAGAAAATCTGAAGAGTGAAAAATAAAGAAATAAAGAAACCCTTGCTGGAGTAAGAACCATATTTGAATTTGAGTAGGAAATTAAATGTATTTTCAAAATTACATGTCAAATCGACAATACTTATGTCAGAAATTCAAAATTTTTGAAAAGAACAAAAAATAAAATTTAATATGAGTTGAAACAAATAACCGACAGTCTGATATATATACTTTCTAATTCCAATGAGTGTTTTAAAATTGCATTTAATGTCATTCAAGTGATTCAAGCTGTTTAATATTACGAAATTTTAGTAATTATTCTACATTCTGAATATTCCAGTATATATTATTAATATATTATAAATATATATACTTATACAATAAATAAATTAATATATTATTATGTATTATTTAAAATATATTCATAGTGTTTATTATTATTATTTTCTTAATTACTCGACTAATTAATTTACATTTCCTACTATTAATGGGATATTCTTTATTATTTTCTTAAAGAATATTCCAATATTAAACCTGATTATCATAATTAAATTAGTCTTATTCTTAATTATTTCAGTAATTATTCTACATTTGTATATATTAATGGGATTTTCTCAATTAATTTCTTATTATTTCAAGAATATTCCTATGTTAAACCTTATTATCAATATTAAATTAATATATATATTTATTTAAAACTATATATGACTATATATTAGATAAAATGATGTATTATTATGTATAATTTAAAATATGTTCATAGTGTGTATATTAATATCATTTTCTTAATTACTTGAGTAATTAATCTTCTTTATATTAATGGGATAATCTTTATTATTTTTCTTATTATTCCAAGAATATTCCAATATTAAACATGATTATCATAATTAATTTAGTTAATTATTTCAGTACTTGATCTACATTTGTATATATTAATGGGATTTTCTCAATTAAATTCTTATTATTTCAAGAATATTCCAGTGTTAAACCTTATTATCAATATTAAATTAATATATATTATTAAAACTATATATGGCTATATATTAAATAAAATCATATATTATTATGTATAATTTAAAATATGTTTGTGAGAGCTCGGAATATAGAAATGTGTATATATCCATTAGTTCAGAAACCCTAACTTATATACAAGAGCGAGTGGTCCAGATTGAATCCAATCCGACGGCTATCAAAATCCACTACGCTAATAATAGTATGTGCACATGCAGCTGTACACGTGGATCTTACATCATCCCCTCCTCTCGGAAGGGTGTAAGTTGGTTAGGGTTCTCTTGTAGACGGGCCCGGATCTGGAGGAACATCAGGAGGGTACTGGTGGATCTGTAGGCGGCACAACTTGTTCCCGTTGCACAAAATGCTTCAACCGTTGCACATGTACAATCTCTGGAGGATCGGGCTGAATGTCGTGCCGAACCTCATAAACCTATGGCCCTACTTGCCGTAGCACTCGATATGGTCCTTTCCACTGAGGAAGGAGACTCTTAGCTAAACCATGTACCGTAAGCTTGGGAAAACGAACCAACACCAGTTCATCAACCTTGTACTCCGTAGGAGGACGATGATGCGAGTTGTAGCGTTGTTGTTGTCCTACTTGTACGCGGCCCAAGTGTTCTGCTGACTCCGCACGAACCAATGGAAGAATGCTCATCAGATACCGATCCCACAACCTAGCATCAGCAGCTCGCGGTAACCGAGAAGGCAAACCCAACTCCGTTGGCAACACCGGGTCATGACCATACAAGAGCTTATATGGGGAAGTACCAATGGAACTTTGAACTCCAGTGACATAAGCATATCGGAGAGACGGCAGATAACCATCCCAATTCGAATGTTGAAAGTTCACATACTTTGCGATCATCCCCTTGAAGGTTCTGACGAACCGTTCCACTAAACCATCCGTCTGAGGATGATAAGCACTTGTGAAAGTGTGGCGTATCCCTAGTCGAGACGTCAAAACATGAAATGCCTCAGCCATAAATGCAGGACCATTATCTGAGAGAATTCGCTCCGGACAAGAATGCTGAAACACGATCCGATTAAGGAGAAACTGACCAACAACAGAAGCAGTCGCACTAGCAAGAGCACCAACTTCTACCCAACGAGTTAGGTAATCAGAAGTAATAATAACATACTCGTTACCAGCAGTTGACCGCGAAAAAGGTCCCATTAAATCAAATGCCACCAACTCAAATGGACGAGAAACTGCAATTGACTCCAACCGTCCTTCTGAAGCACATGGGGAGTATTGCGAGCTTGGCACCACACACAGCTACGCACATACCGAATCACATCTCCTCGCAACTCCGGCCAGTAGAAAGATCTGCACAACTTCTCCATCACCCGACGATGTCCCATGTGCCCACCAAGAATAGGAGAGTCATGGTAAGCATGGAGGAATCGTGGAATGAATATTGAAGGCACCACCAACTGCAAAGGATCATCTGGATCAGTCCCCACAAAATAAAGAAGGTCATCCTGAAGGTGATACTGTGAATGTAAATGCCTGAAAGGCAAGTCATCAGCAAGTGATGCAGGATTTTCAAACCCATCACGAAGCCTTCGAATCCACGGCTCAACCTTTTGAGCTTCCCGAACCTCATCCAACGACGGCAAATCTAACTCTGCATTCTGCGGACACTGAACATCAAGCACAGCAACTGCTGATGGTACGGAATCTTCATCCAAAAAGTCCACTGAAGCTGGAACAACTAGTTCCTCTGGGGCAACAGAAGAGAGAGAAGGTGGAAGAGGAGCCCGAGAAAGAGCATCAGCATCAGCCATGGAACTCCCTGGACGATGAACAACTTCAAAGTCGTAAATTTGAAGTTTCAAGGCCCACCGAGCAGTACGACCAATCAAATTCTTCCGCTTTAACAACGAAGTGACCGCTGCATGATCGCCTTCCAACAACGTCCGCGAACCATGCAAGTAGGCATGGAGCTTCTCAAAACCCCAAACTGCTGCTAGACACTCCTTTTTTGTCGTGGAGTAATTCACCTCTGCTGGCTGCAATGTACGGCTGATGTACGCAATGGGATGTCGTTGGCCAGGAACACTCGTACTCTCCTGCATCAATACGCCCTGAGGCCGATGTCAGAAGCATCTACACGCAAGATGAAAGGACGGGTGTAATCCGGGTACGCCAAAACTGGAGGAGTCGTCAACAACTCTTTGAGATCTGCAAATGCCTGCTTGCAATCCTTAGACCAAACAAAAGAAGTCATTGACGATTTCAACAACGCGCGAAACGGTGCAGTACGATCTGAAAGATGATCCACAAAATGACCCAGATATTGTACCTTGCCAAGAAAGCGTTGCACATCATTCACACACTTTGGCGTAGGGAACTTCAAAACTGCAACTAGTTTGTCAGGATCAACTTGCAAACCTTCACGTGAAATGCGATAACCCAGATAAGTAGTGTCCTTTGATCCAAACACACACTTAAATGGCTTCAACTTCAAACCAACTTCCCGCAACCGATCCAAAACCTTACGTACATCACCGACATGCTCTTCCCATGTTCCATCCGAATGGATCAAAACATCATCGATGAAATCGGCAGTCACCTCCGGCATGTCGCAAAGAACCTCGTCCATCATACGTTGGAAAGTTGCTGGAGCATTGCTTAAACCGAAAGGCATCACCAAGAACTCGTACAGGCCAAATGGTGTCCGAAAAGCAGTCTTGGGAATGTCCATGTCAGCCATCGGAACTTGCCAATATCCAGATGCGAGATCTAACTTGGTGAACCAACGGCTCCGCCCCAATCGATCCAAAAGGTCTGCAGTATGAGGAAGTGGGTACACATCTGAGACGGTTACCTCATTTAATGGGCGATAGTCAATGCAGAATCGAACGCTCCCATCAGGCTTCTTCACAAGGTGAGGTTCGCATGCCCAAGGACTTCGAGATTTTCAGATAACACCCTTCTCCAACATCTCTTTGACATTCGCTCATAAGATCTTGAGCTCCTTTGGTGACCGACGTCGAACAGGTACCTTGATTGGCCTAGCATCTCCAGTTGGAATAGGGTGGCGTGTCGCAATCTTGGCCCCAGATGACAAGTCAAAGTTGAAAAGATCAGCATACTGCTTCTTGAGTTGATCAACAACTACAGCACGATGATCATCTGATGGATTCAGATAAGGAAAGGAAGAGCATGAAGGAAAAATGGTTGGAAACAGGGGTGAGACATAAGTGATGGAAGCAGAGGTGGAAGTAGATGGACGAAGTGAATAGAAGTAAGAGGAATGGAAGAAATACAAGGAAGAGTCAAACAAGGGGGAGACTTCTCAAAGTCACACTTGGCAGGATTGCGAGTTAACCAATCCATACCAAGAATAAGGTGAAAAGCTTGACTCGGCACCACCCGCAAAGATTGAAGCTCGAGCTCACGATCATCCACACGAAACAACAATGTCCACTTCATCTGGCGAACAAGCATGAGTATGTCCGTTGCCGTACAGAATGAAGACTGGTTCTTCCGCACGACGCAAATGAAGGCTACAACGTGTAACAACAGATTGAGAAACAGAGGACAAACTTGAACATGTATCCACCAATACTGAAAGGAAAACAGGACGTGGCGTGTGATTAAAACGAGCTTGAAAAGTGAAAACCGGATGATTTGGTGCCGAGTGAACCCCTTGATGATACTCCCGAAAGAAAGACGGAGGGGTCACTAATTTATTCGCACGAGGACCCTCCTCTACTCGTGCGATTCGTTGTTTCCCGGAAGATCCACTGCATCACAACCTTCCACTGCAGCAGCACCAATCGGACGTTGTTGACGCCATGGCCTCCATCCTGGAAATGGGGGACGCCAATCGGGAAACCGTTGACAGCGCCGATACGTGTGTCCAACCTCATCACACGCCCAACAACGAACTGCACGTCCACGTCCTCGTCCACGGGGCCCACCTTGTGCTGGTACACGAGCGGCAACAGCCTCAACCACCATCAGAGCAGGTCCATCCCCAACATGAAGTGGAACGAGAGCACGTGAAGGCGCAAGTGGGAGAGGTGACGACTCATAAGTGCTGGCCACAACATACCTAACTTGATGCGTTCCGACATGTTAGGTTCTGCGCGCAGCAAAAGGCTTTGAAAGCGAACACTAAACTGCATCACCGACTCAGATGGCTCCTAACGAATACGATGCAACTACTGAAAAGCATCATCACAATCGTCCGCATGCCCAAATGCACGTTTGAAGATCTCTAGAAGAATATTCCAATCTCCACGAGTTGCAATGTCCAGACCATTGTACCACTGCAACGCCGTCCCTTGAAGACAAGTAGGAAACTCGCGCAAACACTGAGCACTGTCCCACGAATGATATGTGGCAACCACAATGAAGTGGTCAAACCAGTGGTACACATCATCTCCAGGATTTCCGCGAAAGAAATCCGGCCAGACACGGGGGTTTGCAACATGAGTAGGAGGAGTACCCTGGACTGTGAATGCTGCCATCAACTGAGAATGATTGTTCAGTTGCACACGCATGGCATCCAACAATTGCATGAGTAACTGCTCCACAGACAAGGGATTTGCCTGTTGTGGATTTATGGACGAAGAAGAGACAAAATCCACAAGAAAAGAATAGATCTAGACAATGGAAAAGCTAGACCTAAGAAGACAAAGAAAATTGATAAAAAGACACAAATCCGAGCACTCCGTAGGGACAATTAGAAGTGCCCCTCACTTCCACCAATGTGAGAGCTCGGAATATAGAAATGTGTATATCCATTAGTTCAGAAAACCTAACTTATATACAAGAGCGAGTGGTCCAGATTGAATCCAATCCGACGGCTATCAAAATCCACTACGCTAATAATAGTATGTGCACATGCAGCCGTACACGTGGATCTTACATGTTCATAAATGTGTTTATTAATATTATTTTCTTAATTATTCAATGTTTGTTTTGCACACATATATAAACACAATCATAAATTTATATATACACGTGCACACGCATTAGAAGCACTTACAAAGACACATATGCACACACATGCACATTACCCTAAACCAAACTTGAGAAATTATATGTTGCTTCTTTATTGAAAAACATCATGTTCAACGCATGTATAATCTATATATGCACGTTGTAACTAAAGTGGGCATGATACGTGAAAATGGGAATATAAAATAAATTACTAATTAATACTTAAGTTTTAATTATTAATTAATCATTTAATTAATATGTAATTAAGCCTTAAATATTAATTAATTAATTAATTAATCCTTCAATAACCTTACTTAGTAAGGAATATTCCTAAAATATCTTAGAATATTCATATTATTCTAAAAATAGTTTACAATAATGAAGAAATACTATCAAACATAATTACAAATGAAATCATTTTCTTATCAACATGTTAATTTTTTATAAATACTTTCTTTCTATCATACAAAGAAATCTTTTCATTTTGTTTAAATCATCACTCTCCGAATTAATCAAATCATTTTGGTCAATATCTTGATGTTGTTGCCACCACTTAACACTCTCACGAATGCAATTGGGAGTTGCCATCCTTGTTAATACATAAGATGTGATAAGAGAAGGTCTGCATAAAGGCTCATTTAAAAACTGACGTTCCTTAAGAATAATATTATAAAGCGCCCGGTTGCTATCCTTCATTTTATAAAATTCAATATCACGAGAAAGAAAAGCTTCAGGAAATGTATGATACGGTGGATACTGCTCACAAAAATTTTCGAGATTCTTCTTTTTGAGGCACGTATCCAAGTAGTTCACTAGCTCATCCATGATATCGGTATCAGAATATGGATCGAAAGTGATTGGATGAATACAAGCAATGTTTTGGTTGAGCATAGCCTTCTGAGGAGAGTCGTCTACTACTAACATCTGTGCGTTCTTCATTATCCTTAAGCGACTGATCTCCCCATGAGTCCCAATTATTCTTTCATTCTTGAAGAAGTATGGCTTGCTTTCCTTTCTTATATTCTGAAATTCGAGAGGTTTATGACAAATTCGCTGGTCAAAAATCTAATCTTTACGAATCACCTCTTCTGCAACACTACAATGTTTCTTAAGTAAACTCAACAGCGGTGTTAAGTTATGAATCTGCATGCATGACCAAATCCCCACAAGCGCACCCATCTCCTTAAGCTTTTGAAAGAGACGATCCAACCCTGGACGAAAAATAATATCATATCGAAATTTACCATGACAAGGAATGAAATCTCCTTGTTTGATTTCTGTTTTTCTATCCTGGGGCCTTTGTCGATGAAGCAGAACACCATTGACATCCAACAACACAATATGGCCATGAGTAACATGAGATGGCGTTGCCTCTTGAATACTTTGCAAATCACTTGTTTGCTCCCTTTCACATTTATCCGTTGCCACTATCTCGTTGCCTATCCCTTCATCATTTAATTGTACATCATCCTTACAAGATTCAGATATTGCATGCGCTGAAGAAATTGATTTCGGAACTGAAGCCAATAAAAATGATGATGAAGTGGCCCCCATGGTAACGATGTTTTGAGCTGCATTATTATCCATTTCCTGCATGAACTCTGTCATTCTGACATGTGGCACAAGAAATTGTCGCCAAACCCTCTCTTACCTCATGCCAATGCTGAAAATCCATGTTCTCAATTATTTCATTACATCTGCAAATGATAATTAGCTGACCTTAAAATTATCAAGGTATATTATTTACCTTGTTAATGTGTGACCCATGTTTGAACTAAAAGCTTCATTAATCCTTGAGAATTTATTTTCTGTACAAATATAAAAGAAATATACAAAAATGCCTTATGTTACACTCATTTACAACTATTCATCACTCTATCAATTCATTATCAATTCTTCTTCGCTATTACCTTCTGAATGAGGCGAACTCGCGCAAACACTGAGCAACTGTCCCACGAATGATATGTGTCAACCACAATGAAGTGGTCAAACCAGTGGTACACATCATCTCCAGGATTTCCGCAAAAGAAATCCGGCCGGACACGGGGGTTTGCAACATGAGTAGGAGGAGTACCCTGGACTGTGAATGCTGCCATCAACTGAGAATGATTGTTCAGTTGCACACGCATGGCATCCAACAATTGCATGAGTAACTGCTCCACAGACAAGGGATTTGCCTGTTGTGGATTTATGGACGAAGAAGAGACAAAATCCACAAGAAAAGAATAGATCTAGACAATGGAAAAGCTAGACCTAAGAAGACAAAGAAAATTGATAAAAAGACACAAATCCGAGCACTCCGTAGGGACAATTAGAAGTGCCCCTCACTTCCACCAATGTGAGAGCTCGGAATATAGAAATGTGTATATCCATTAGTTCAGAAACCCTAACTTATATACAAGAGCGAGTAGTCCAGATTGAATCCAATCCGACGGCTATCAAAATCCACTACGCTAATAATAGTATGTGCACATGCAGCCGTACACGTGGATCTTACATGTTCATAGATGTGTTTATTAATATTATTTTCTTAATTATTCAATGTTTGTTTTGCACACATATATAAACACAATCATAAATTTATATATACACGTGCACACGCATTAGAAGCACTTACAAAGACACATATGCACACACATGCACATTACCCTAAACCAAACTTGAGAAATTATATGTTGCTTCTTTATTGAAAAACATCATGTTCAACGCATGTATAATCTATATGTACTCAGTCTGTGTATATGTAACACATTGAATTTACACATGTAATATATATGTATGTCTGTGTGTATACATGTGTATATGTATATATGTGTACTAATATATGCAATGTGTACAATTTTAATTTGTTAACACTCTCTCTCTTCTCTCATACATACAAATGCATAATCCCTTCTCTCATACATACACACCATGCATGATCATGATCCATAATATGTAGCTTGTCTCTCATGCATGATTCATAATATGTACTGATGTTACAATATTAAACCCTAAACCCTAAACCCTATGTAACACATTGAATTTACACATGTAATATATATGTATGTCTGTGTGTATACACGTGTGTATGTATATATGTGTACTAATATATGCAATGTGTATGAATTTAATTTGTTAACACTTTCTCTCTTCTCTCATACATACACACCATGCATGATCCATGTTAATATGTACTGTCTCTCTTCTCTTAAACATACACACCATGCACGATCCATAATATGTACTGTCTCTCTTCTCTCAAACATACACACCATGCACGATCCATAATATGTACTGTTTCTCTTCTCTCAAACATACACACCATGCACAATCCATAATATGTACTGTATCTCTTCTCTCATACATACACACCATGCATGATCCATAATATGTACTCTGTCTCTCTAATATTATGTATTAATATGTGTGTATATATGTATTGCTATACGTGAAACTTTAACACTCTCATGGACACACACATGTTAAACCCCTGTATAATTTTTATTTTTGGGGTGTATGTGATACACCCATGCATAATATATAATGAAAGAATATTCATTTAGGGTGAATCTATTTTTTATTCTTTTTAGGGTTTAAGTATATTCTTAGAAAGAATATTCGATTAGGGTTAATATATATTCTATTCCTTTTAGGGTTTAGGTATATTCTTAGGGTTTCAAGAAGCAAGGCGGCAGAGGCGGCGGCTGTGAAATCTCCCTCTCTCTCACACACATGAGATCTCTCTCTCTCTCTCACACGCACACTCCTACACACACACACACACACACACATATTTGTGTGTGTGTGTGTTTGTGTATCTGTATAATTTTATTAATTTATTAATTTTATCTCTTGCACACACATGTACACTCCTGTTTATCTATATGATTTTATTTGTTTTGCTCACACACGCATACACATGATATACATATACACATATATATATATATACCTATATACATATACATACATATATTATGTGTATCAGTATCTGTATAATTCTATTTATTTATCTATCTCTCGTACACACACGCACACTCCTATACATACATATATATATATATATATATATATATATATATGTGTGTGTGTGTGTGTGTGTGTATCTGTATAATTTAATTTATTTAGCACACACATACGATATACATATACATATACATATGTGTGTGTGTATTAATATAATTTTATCTGATTTGTCTATCTCTGGCACACACACGCACTCTCCTACACACACATATACATATAGATATATATATTGGGATTAATCTCACCGCTCTTTGGTTAGCCTCACGAGCTGCGGGATTAATCCCGCCGCTATATGGTTAGCCCCGCAGGCGGCGGATTAATCCCGTTGCTATATGGTTAGAGCCTCTGTGGCGGGATTAATCCCGCCTCCGAGGCCCTTCATGCAGGTCATGAGAGGTGGGATTAATCCCGCCGCCCTTCAGGCAGGCTATTCGGTTAGCCTCATGAGCGGCAGGATTAATCCTGCCACCCATGAGGCTAACCAAAGACCGGCGGGAATAATCCCGCCGCCCATGGCCTGCGTGCTGGGCCTAGGCGGCGAGATTAATCCCGCCGCCTACGCATGCCCTGCGTAGAATCCGGTGGGATTTATCCTGCCGCCAATGGCTTGTCTGAAGGGCCTAAGCAACAGGATTAATCCCGCTGGATTCTGTGCATGGCATGAGCGTGCGGCAGGATTAATTCTGCCGCCCATGGCTTGCGTGCTGGGCCTAGACGGCGGGATTAATCCCGCCGCGTACACATGCCCTGTGCGGAATTCGGGGATTTATCCTACTGCCAATGGCCTGTCTGAAGGGCCTAGGCGGCGGGATTAATCCCGCCAGATTCTGTGTAGGGCATGGGCGTGCGGCAGGATTAATCCCGTCGCCCATGGCCTGCGTGAAGGGCCTGTGCAGCGGGATTAATTCCGCCTCATACGTATGCCCTGTGCGGAATCTAATGGGATTCATCCTGCCGCCAATGGCCTGTCTGAAGGGCCTAGGTGGCGGGATTAATCCCGTCGCCCATGGCCTACGTGAAGGGCCTATGCGGTGGGATTAATCCCGCTGCACGCCCATGCCCTGTGCAAAATCTGGCGAGATTAATCCCGCTGCCAATGGCCTATCTAAAGGGCCTAGGCTGTGGGATTAATCCCGCCACACATGGCCTGCGGGAAGGGCCTGGGTAGCGGGATTAATCCCACCGAGTCTTCAATGCCTGGTGGAGGGATGAATCCCGCCACTCTTCTTTTTTTCCTCCATTGGTGAGTTGAACCAATCCCAAACGTCTTTGTTTAAGACATAGAAGGTTTACAACATACCAATGGAGGGGACTAAAAAGGGTGGCGAGATTCATTTCATCATCCCTTACATGGTGGGCGAGATTAATCTCGCCGCCTTTCTGGAGCCCCTGAAGGGTGTGCCAAATAAATTCTGCCCAGTTCTCTCTGAAACCGAGAAGGGTGGTGGGATTAATCCTGCACACCCGTTTAGGGCCTCCAGAAAGGTGGTGAGATTAATCCCGCCGCACCTTCCATGTGAATATATATGTGTATTAGTATATATAAGTTGCATATCTCATTTTATTTACTTTTATCATCTTATCATAATATTTCGAGTAAAAGCTAGGAAACTATGTAAAACTGTAGAGCTCACATTTGTGGTGGTTCTAAAACGAAATGTTATCTTTCTTTTGCACTAGCACAAATGTGAGCTTTGGACAGTTAATTCGTCTACTTCTCTCTGTGTATTATTTTTGTATATTTTGTATATTTAGTTATACAAGTGTGTGTGTTTTTATTATTTGTATTCATAGTGTATTATTTTGCAGAAGGACGATTTGATCAAACAAGGAGATCGAGTCATTAGTATGGAGTCGTCGTCAAATTCTGGGTAAGAATTAAAATAAAATCTGTTATACTCGGATGTGCTTGAACTAATCATTTTTGTATTCAGATGTGGAATTGAGGTGACATTAAAGACAAGAGCAGGAGAAGAGATGGGCAGGGGGATTCTGGAATCAACTTGGCCATATTTCAAACTAAATGGGAAGCGCATTGGCAACCATGGTTGCTGTCAAACTAACCTCTGTCACATCGCATGGACAAGCAAAACAATGGAAAGTAGATTCGCTAGTCAAGCATCCGAAAGCATGCTGCAACCCAGATTGAACGATTCGACACATATGCCTTGTTCCATCCAATGTCACGTTCTCGGATCCAGAGGTCGCAGTTACAACATTAATTTCGGGTGGTTTGTCGACTTGTGGATAATGACGTTCACGTGTTCACTAATGATGTTGACCTTGGAGTTCTTCTTCAACTCAACGAAAGCCCATCTATGGAGGGGATCCAACTGGATGTCTACTTCGAAGATCTTCAGACTAGGTGTATTCTCAGCAGAGATTGCTTCACAATACAGAAATCACAAGTGGAGCAATCGTCCCTCTTCACATTGAAGAAGAACACAGCGACATCATAAGGAGATTGAGAGGGTGGCTCGGTCTCAGGTTCTTTACAGATCACGTTCAATTTGCTTAAAATTTCGGGAGCTGGAAGAGTGTGCCGAGAACATTAGAACAGCATCAATCGGGGATCACACATGTTGATTCGGATCATAGAAGAAAATCATTAGTCGTTTTGTCAGCTGCACCTGTGGCATCCCATGCTGCAATAAGCCACAAGGAAATGATGTTGGATGATAGGATTTACGAGTGTAGGGTTAAGTATTGCAGCGTCAACCCAAACTTCAATTACAGGCCACTCAACAGGAACGTGTAGCTGAGCTCATGGAGAAGATGAAGGACGACAATTCTTATACCGTTCCACATAATGCTGTTTTTGTCCATACTACGAGAGAAACAAAGGCGCTGACAAAGTGTGGATCACAACACCGGAACAAATGATGAAGATTCAGACGGAGAATAGAAAATCAATCAAGTACTACATCATTAGTGGCCAGCACACAATAACGGCAGCCCAACGACTTCTCGATGAACACAACAAAGGAACGATGGCAACAAAACTTTCCGAGCATACCCGTGAGAAGCTGACGAAAAGATCGGCGTTTTTAGCGAAGCCGAATCTCACAATCGAGCAGTACCATAAGTTATCGCGGAATGGGACGCTGCAGACACCAACCACTACAACAGCAAAATATGGGAGAAGTTCAAACACACGCGAGCCGTGTGGGAATCTCTTCAGCGACCACAAAGAGCTACGCAGGGAATACACAATCTGCGGATACCGGGTAAGCAAATTGTTTGGGCGGGATTTATCTCGCCGGTATATTAATCTGTCTTTTTTTCTCAGAGAGTTGAAGAAATTGTAGCAGTTGATTTTGCCCAGGTGGGAAGGAAACATCCTTTTTGATGATGTTGATTTCTTGTCCCGAGGATAGGATCTTTGCCAAATGGTTGGGGATTATGGAATCCTTTGCAAAAGGAACACTGAAGAAGAAGCAGACAAGTGAAGGAGCCCTCAGAGAAGTCTGCAAAAAACCCAGTAAGACGCCGAAGGCTAAGTCTGTTCAATCTAAAAGGATGTAGACAACGATTTCAAGCTCACATGGTTGAAGCCTTTAAATGGAACAACGATGGAGGAGATGGAAGTCTTGGCTGATTTGGTGATTGATGGCAAACTACAGATTAACAACAGCAGCCCCACCTCTCCTTTTCATCTCAAGGCAATGGAGTTGAAGACGGTCAGGCACTTCAAGGAGTGGTTGGGAATACACTGCCACAAACTGGGTTGGACCTCGCTTCAACATAAAGAGGTCAGCAAATATTTGCATGTGACAAACGATGATATGCTTGTCGAATGGGTGAATCAATCGGAAGATCTGGGCAAGAATCTATTGCACGCCAACGCCAAAAAGGAAACATTGGATGACGCCTTCTCTTATGGCAGTCCTTCAGCAGCGGAGAACCGAGTTGAACCTTATAAAGGAGGATGCTACGAATCACGACAAGCCCTACAGATGTTTGTTGTTGATTCGGAGACTTTATGGGGTAACATCACTGCTTGTAGGAAACCGTTTCAATTGTTCGTGATGGATCGGCGGGTGTCAAAAAATCCTTCGACAACAGGACACTAGAGGATTTGGTGGAGAAACTTAGCCGTGCAAGCATGTACAAAGAAGGTATTTATTATTGAATTCATGCTTGCACTCTTGACTGATATCTACGTTTTCAGGTATTTATTTCTTGATTCTTGCTCATGTCACCGATATTTTGCCTTCGCCTTTGCCAAGAAGAATAAACATCGTTGGACAGGATTTTATATGAATGATGCTGATCCGAAGTGCATTGATTCGGTTGTTCACTTGGTTGTTAGGAATGCGCCAAACAATTTCAAACTTCCAAATGACTGGCCAGGCATCTGTTTGCACTCCAACGGCCCTGAACCTCCATCCGATACACCGATAGTGAGACGTATTCGGCAATGTACGTTATCCAAACATTACAAGTCAAGCGGCACGGAGCATCGTCAACTTGATCAGGGGTCCTCACAGTGATGCGTGGGTTTTTGACTACTGCACTAGGGGGTCCGTCTTGAAGGAGTGTTACCTTCGGATACATGTGTGTTTGCCGTTGAAAAGGATAAGACCATGGTTGAGGACCTGAACAAGTGGATAGAGGTTCTCAACTGACTACCCCAACAAACCCATAAGGAGTATTTGAGAAAGTTCCCTCCGATAAGTGCGATAGCTCTGAAGACGAATCTGGTTCAATGTCGGAGTCTGAGGACGAACTTCAATCAGATATTAGACCGGAAGTTATCTCGAGGAGTACAGAACATTCACACACTCCATTACCCATGGAAACATCAACAGAAGATATGAAGATCATGAACCATCTCACAAGCGGCTTAGACCTTCTTCGCCTCACTCAGAAGGTAATAGCGAAGAAGAATTGTTAATAAGTTCTTAGAGTGACGAATAGTTGTAAATGAGTGTAACATAAGGCATTTTTGTATATTTCTTTTATATTTGTACAGAAAATAAATTCTCAAGGATTAATGAAGCTTTTAGTTCAAACATGGGTCACACATTAACAAGGTAAATAATATACCTTGATAATTTAAGGTCAGCTAATTATCATTTTGCAGATGTAATGAAACAATTGAGAACATGGATTTTCAGCATTGCCATGAGGTAAGAGAGGGGTTTGGCGACAATTTCTTGTGCCACATGTCAGAATGACAGAGTTCATGCAGGAAATGGATAATAATGCAGCTCAAAACATCGTTACCATGGGGCCACTTCAGTTTTTTCATCATCATTTTTATTGGCTTCAGTTCCGAAATCAATTTCTTCAGCGCATGCAATATCTGAATCTTGTAAGGATGATGTACAATTAAATGATGAAGGGATAGGCAACGAGATAGTGCAACGGATAAATGTGAAAGGGAGCAAACAAGTGATTTGCAAAGTATTCAAGAGGCAACGCTATCCATGTTACTCATGGCCATATTGTGTTGTTGGATGTCAATGGTGTTCTGCTTCATCGACAAAGGCCCGAGGATAGAAAAAAGAAATCAAACAAGGAGATTTCATTCCTTGTCATGGTAAATTTCGATATGATATTATTTTTTCGTCCAGGGTTGGATCGTCTCTTTCAAAAGCTTAAGGAGATGGGTGCGCTTGTGGGGATTTGGTCATGCATGCAGATTCATAACTTAACACCGCTGTTGAATTTGCTTAAGAAACATTGTAGTGTTGCAGAAGAGGTGATTCGTAAAGATTGGATTTTTGACCAGCGAATATGTTATAAACCTCTCGAATTTCACAATATAAGAAAGGAAAGCAAGCCATACTTCTTCAAGAATGAAAGAATAATTGGGACTCATGGGGAGATCAGTCGCTTAAGGATAATGAAGAACGCACATATTTAGTAGACGACTCTCCTCAGAAGGCTATGCTCAACCAAAACATTGCTTGTATTCATCCAATCACTTTCGATCCATATTCTGATACCGATATCATGGATGAGCTAGTGAACTACTTGGATACGTGCCTCAGAAAGAAGAATCTCGAAAATTTTTGTGAGCAGTATCCACCGTATCATACATTTCCTGAAGCTTTTCTTTCTCGTGATTTTGAATTTTATAAAATGAAGGATAGCAACCGGGCGCTTTATAATATTATTCTTAAGGAACGTCATTTTTAGATGAGCCTTTATGCAGACCTGGTCTTATTACATCTTATGTATTAACAAGGATGGCAACTCCCAATTGCATTCGTGAGAGTGTTAGGTGGTGGCAACAACATCAAGATATTGACCAAAATGATTTGATTAATCCGGAGAGTGATGATTTAGACAAAATGAGGAGATTTCTCTGTATGTTAGGAAGAAAGTATTTATAAAAAAATTAACATGTTGATAAGAAATGATTTCATTTGTAATTATGTTTGATAGTATTTTTCATTATTGTAAACTATTTTTAGAATAATATGAATATTCTAAGATATTTTAGGAATATTCCTTACTAAGTAAGGTTATTGAAGGATTAATTAATTAATTAATTAATATTTAAGGCTTAATTACATATTAATTAAAAATAATTAATTAATAATTAAAACTTAAGTATTAATTAGTAATTTATTTTATATTCCCATTTTCACGTATCATGCCCACTTTAGTTACAACATGCATATTTGGTCCAATTTTTTTTCCTTGAAATACACCTTGATCTCTCCCTCATATACTTGATGTTTTTCATCCGACAGTTCTTCCATGAATGTCACATCAATTGGTTGTATATAATGTGCTAATCATGATTGGGTATCCTCAGTCTCCCACGGGATGATTGCAACCTTCTGTAGTTTTATCAGTAACAAAAACTCAGCATCCTCACAAATTTATTAAATGCCTCTCTAATCTCCCAACATACCTTTAAAAGTAAGTAATTTAGGACAACCCACTCTAGTGTGTTAATGTTTTTCTCGTTCTAATCATTGTTAATCACCTCCTCTCTTCACACAGATCTTACAAATAAAATTTCAAATTCTATAACTTCTTTGATTGAGCTTTACTAATGTAATTCAATATCATTGTTAGCCATCGTACAACTCCAATTCATGTGGGTGTTAATGAAAGAGCTTCTCTTGTTAATGTGTGTCTTAATGAATGTGTGATGAGATACATGTACTGATTAAATTATATCAATAAATTCCATTCATTTAATTGATGCTTTAATGATGGGTTACTCCTGGCTATATGGAGTAAAAAATGCATTTACTATTACTCATTCATGTATTCTTTGACCAACTAGTCTAAAATCAAATGAACCCTTGACTGTTCACCATCCAAGCACTCTTAGACCTTTTCTTTCTCTGCTTGATCTTCACTTTCACGTACCTAGCCTTCACCTCTTTCTTGCTTAACCTATTCTTTTGGTCTAAACCACCGTCCTTGAATTGGATTGTTGACTTGCCATCACAATTGTACTTTACTTTTAAGGTTGTCTCATCACCTGATAAGTATATGAAAACTTAGTCGGTGAATAACACCCATTGTATAAGTGTCAGAAATTTCTTTGTAGATGTTGTAGGTACTCGATAGAATGTAAATCAGCCTTGTCCCCATGATATGTGCATAATCTTAGTCAAAGTTTTAACCCAAAGGGCTAAAACGTGGCAACATGTGGCCGCCAAGTGGCCTTTCAATATTAATTCCCTGTGTGAGCAACGTTAAGTCTTCCAAGATGACCCCAAGAGTTTGACTCAGATGCCTAGTTAAACAGAAGACTTAAAGTCCTACCCTAAATCCCCTAGAATAACCATCTCCCGAACCTTAGAGGATATCCTAAGTAGACTTTAGGATGCTATCCCAGTAAACCTAGACAGGCTCATGCTTTATCCCTACAAAGAAGATGTGTTTCACACATGCTCTTGTGACAGAGCTAAGGCATCGTCACTTACCCCTTGAGGAATCACCCTCATCCAAGCGTACAACCCCTTTAGGGCGACAAGGGTATCTTGAATCACAACTAACCCCTAAGGGTTTGAGTGGCCAAGCCATACCCTAGACCTATGGCTAGTACTTAGTGAGGACATGAGTGTGTGCCATAGGCGAACACGAGTGTTTTGCTAAGCAAACTCCCTAAGGCTAGGTTTGAATAACCCTAAATACATGACCTTGTGAGTGCCTCATGAAAGGGACTCATGATAACAAGCTTAGGTTATTCAATCCCTAGTTCTAAGGAGAACACTTCCCTAGCCAAGTGTGCTAAAGCACACCTAGTTACGAGACCTAACCTCCCTTGAGTGGATGCCCAAGGCTTAGCACCTTAGTGCGAGCACAAGCATGCCTATTTGTTAGAGTATCCAACCCCTTAACGACAAACCCATGACACAACTCCAAAGGGCGTGCCTCGGGCATTGTATCGTGTGACATGTAGCCCAATGTCCCATCTCTATGTGACACTGCCTTCCACGATGTGGGCTATCATGACATAACCCTTAAATTCAATAATTGCACCAAGTGGCTCTTAAATGCCAACTCTAAAACCCCTCAATGAACCCTCAGGAACTAGGTAACATGAACCTGTCAAACAAGATAACACAGTTGGACAAGAACACAGATGTGCCTTGCTTGGCCATGAGTGCTACACCTAGCTTGATGTGGAGAAGGAGGTTGGAGACAAACCTCAACCTCTGCCTCTTGAAACGTGCATTTCGATAAGACCTATTCACCAACGTTAAGGGTGAGCAACCCCGAAAGTGAGACGTACCCCTGTCATTTAGAATTTAGGGCAGCACAACAGGGGGTTATGCCTTAACGACACAAAATAAAGCTTGCACTAGCAGAAAAGTAATGAACTCAGTCATGAACCCAAGAGCTCTCCTACATGTACTACTTAATATATATGACAGAGGGCCCCCCCTGTTTTCTTGTTTACATAAGTGGACTGGTACGGAATTTCATTCTTAAAGGGAATATACTTGGTGAGTTAATTAATGAACCATTAACCCTAAACCTTAACCTATAAATACCTAGGGGTATTTTTAAATATATCTGACACGCCGAACTCACCAAAATTAACCATTAACCCAATTGAGACATGAAAAACAAGGGTAAGAGTTTTTAAAAGATAAGTGCTACTTTCGTTTAGAGTTTCTCACGATATTTAAGAACAATTGGCCGGACTACCCCTAAACACCTAAGTGTACTAAGCAGAGCTATTTCTCATTACATCTAAGGCTTATCGACATAGTTCGGTAGGTAACAACAGCCCTACCAAAATCAAAAGCATTGTGAAAAGCACAAGTAAAAAGCCCAAAAGAATAATAAAGAACAATGAAATTATAATCCCACATGAATATTTAAAATATGCACCATTTGGTGGTGTACAACACAAGTGAATCCTTCTTGGGTTACTTATAAGACAATAACAATGGCTTACCATGGCTCATCTTATTGACTTCCTCTAAGTGGTTTTCCACCGAACTCAAGTCTCTAGCCGTTGACTTTGTGTAAATCAATGCACACAACCAATTGAGTTTGATTGGATTTGTTCCGATCAACAAATCATCTTTTACATGCTGACTCGTTAATTGTGCACTAACTCATTTTCCAAACTCATAAAAGGGCCAGCCCCAATATGGGCTGCTAGGGTAGAGAGGGCTGTTTAACCCAACCAGCTAATAAAGTTGAATTTTTGTTCAAATATTTTAATTTTAAATCATATTCTTTTACGTTCCCATTGCATAATTTTCAGACTTTTCTACAAAATAATCTATATCGTCTTTCTCGAACACGTTTGAGTCTCACACGTCATTCGCATCTATGCTACATTTTTAATAACTTTTTTTGTGGAAGAAAATCAATTGTACGGGGATAAGATTGCAGTATGTACGGGGCAGTAGCGTGGAGAACGTGGGCTTGTACCTTTAAATAGCAAGCTAGATCACATAGAACACAATCATACAAGCTTTCTACATTGTCCATTAATCATCATGTTTCCTGCTGTCTTTGCTTTCGTTTTACTTCTCCACCCCATCTATGTGCACCCCGCCTCGCCACCACCCGGTTCGTGCTCCACCGATGCAGACTGCCCGCCAGACTTCCCTTGCTGCAGCACATGGGGAAACTGCGGCAATGTACCTCCGTGGTGCCCATCTTCACCTCCTCCGCCTCCTCCGCCTTGTAAATCCCCTCTCTACGGTACACAAGATGGCGGTGCCCTTTTCGACGATGGTGCATCTCAAGGTGTCGTCAAGGTGAAGATTATAAGTGGCTGTGTTATAGATGCTGTCCAGGTCCAGGTGGATAATGGGGAAGCTCATGACTGGCTGGAACTTCATGGAACTAAATCCAACGCAAACCAGAATCAGGTAATATAAGTTTGTTGAGTAACTTTATATAGGTTTTGACTAATAATCTGTTTTTGTTTAACCAGATAGATTTGGACTACCCAAATGAGTACATCTACAAGATATCTGGATACACTGGACAAGATACAAAATGTGGTGCTGGATGGGCTAAAGGGGTTATCACGCGGCTTTCTATTCATACAAAGAAGAAGGATAGTGGCAAAACAGAGACTTATGGTCCTTATGGAGCCTCTACAAGTGGGACTCCGTTCGAGTCGAGTGAAGGGAATGTACTGGGATTCTGGGGTATGCAAGTACTGATGCGTATATGAAAGGTATTGGTGTCTACTTTGAGGGCCCTTGTCCCTCTAACTCTTCCATCCAGAGCTTTTGATCTTATCAATGTCACTTGCTTCTGTCTAAAAGTAAATAAAATTTGATACCGTATATTTTAATAAACCGTACAAAGGTTTTAAAACACGTGACGGATTGAAAAATCTTAAAGAAAACATTACAGATTTGTGGATAAGTTTCAAAGTTAGGTGACGGAACACATCTTTGTTGGCAAGAAAAGTACGTAAATAATTGTATATGATTTCGAATATGCGAATGCTCATGGTATATCCTAGGACATATCTCGACAAGCAATATATTGTTTACAACTCCCATACATAATATCTCATCCAATATATAAATGTGTCAACATTGAGATAAATTTAATGTAAAACATTATGAAATTATTTAATGTTCATTCTAACTTAATAATTATGTAAATTTTGTGCACCAATTAGCATGAAAGAAAACTTGGTTCTATTCAAAATAAACTTTAACGATCTCATTTTATAAATACATATGTGCATAATCTGTATGCTTTTATTAAATAATGTAAGTAATTAGAAATAGATCTAAAGTATA
The DNA here is from genome assembly GCA_003024785.1 of Selaginella tamariscina. Lineage (NCBI taxonomy): Eukaryota > Viridiplantae > Streptophyta > Lycopodiopsida > Selaginellales > Selaginellaceae > Selaginella > Selaginella tamariscina. The sequence goes on along the minus strand of PUQB01000022.1, from coordinate 844,661 downwards.
TAAAATTACACTGATGTAACGTGTTAACTATGTAATCTGACCTGAATTACAATGTGTGTGTGTTAATCATTGTGTCTAGATAATAGGCCATAAACATGGCATACACATATATATTTATATCTAATAGATACATAACCTAAAAAAGTTGGTAGACTTAGTTTTTTTAAGGGGGATTGGAATACGACCCTATATCCTAAGCACATATGTAATTAAATAATGATATTTACATATAAAAAATTTCATACCTTCAAATAAATTGTTATTAATATGTTTTGATATTATTTATTATTATTATTATACAATTTTAAATGGTAGTTTAGACACATTATACATAAGGCGTGTACATTGATTAAATGATGGAGTACTTAAAAGTAATTTTAACACATGTATGCCAACACATACACTGAATCAAGCTTAAATATTTTTTAAACAAAATTTTGATTTGAATAGAATATTATACTTTATCATAGATCTTATTTGATTCATGCTTAACCGATGCAGATTGCCATTGCGGCGAACTGTGGCAATGCACTTTTGTGATTTTCAGATTGTAAATCTTTTCTTATATATTTACAAATTTAATTGTAAAACTTTTAATATATCTTCGCTTTAGGGCATGCATCTATAAAGAAAGTCTTTTTTAAAATATGATCTCTCTTTTAAACTTTATATAATTTATTTCATCCTTTTTTGTCAATTGGCAAAACATAAACTAACAATTGTAAATTTCAAAATAATTTTAAACAATATTTTACTTTTAATTTTATTCTATCCACACGAATAAACTTATCTGCAAATTTACACATGCACACACACACACACAACAAACACAACTTTGCAGCTGTGTGTAGGTGTTGAATTTGGACAGCTGTAATGTGCTTAACATATTTTACATGAGACTAAACCTCTATCGAGTGTTACACTGATATCCGATATCACCCCATGAAATCATATAAGGGGATGGAGCAACCGGATTGTACTTGTGAGAACTTTATGAATATGGAAAATAGAAACCAGTTACACCTTGCATGTAAGCAACTTAAAATTTTATTTCATTTTCATATGTTGAACACATACTTTAACTTTCAGATGCATTAACTCATGATCATTGAGGTAAGAGCTCAATGAATCTTACTACATTATCTATCTAAGATTAACCAAACAATAAACTAAGAAAGGTCGCTCGATTCCGTAAGCAACCTAACGGAGATTGGCATGAATCTCTATGATAGTGTGTCGTACCTGAGCCAATGTGTTGTGCAATTCCATTTGTTTATGTAATGTTTGTAGTTTTCATATCTTAGAAATGCCATCCATCTCTTCCATTTGGTCCATCATGCACTACTTTCATCTAAAAGTTCTCATACTCAAGTATGGATTCTTGTATTTCTTATTCAATTTCATGCAATTGCAGCTTTAGTATGCTCCTCTAACCTTTTGTCATTGTTACTTTAGCACTTGTCTGAGATTGACTCCCTCTTGTTAATTTATATTTCAAGATTATGTATGAGCTTGTTGACTTTCCTATCTAGCAATTCACTGTTAGCACTAAACAACAATTCTCTTGTTATCTGAACTCGCTTATACGAACCTTTAGTCATGTTTTAAAACTTTATTAACCTACGTTGGACACCCTTTTAAAGCATCATTCTATATAAGTGTGTCAACTATATCAATTTCAGCCTTCTCTTATAATTAATTCCATCTTGATAATGACGATGTTATCTGTTAGCATGCATCGATTATAATAAAGATTGTGTCGCTGAATTTGCATGATATTGATGATGACAACTAAATCATATCAATAAAATATATTCATTATCATCGTTATGTACACATTCATTTTATGCATATTGCATCCATGGTTTTTTATTCATTTTACAAATACTTTTTACTTTTAAAGATTGCACTTTCAGACTTTCTCATTTCCAACCAAAGAACTTTTAACCAAAAGTCCTCCTTAGGTTCACCTTCTTCTTCCACAAAAGTGGCTTGATCTCTCCCTCGTACACTTATACATTTGCCTACTAATCCTTTGTGAATTTCACATCAATTAATTTACCTAAACTATTGTATACAATGTCCTATTTGAGATTGTCTAGCCGTATTAGAAACAATTTGTGACCTTGCTGGGTTTTTTAGCGACGGGAAACTTATTGTGTTTGGAGCAATGATATATGCCGTAGTAAAAAAATGCTATGAATTAATAATTAAATTAAATTAATAATTAATAAATTAATAATTAAATTAATAATTAAATATTTCCGTAGCATTTTTTGACTACGGATTTAATAACTGGTTCGGAGCACCACCATCCTCATAGAATTTATAAAGGTCTTTCTAAGATCCCTTATATACTTTTAAAAGTAAATCAACTGGATTAAACTGCTCCAGTTTTGTTGTTGTTTTTCTCATCCTAACCATTGTTTATTTATAGATAAAATTTTAAATTTTATAGATTGTTTGTGTTCGTGTGGGTGTTAATGGATGAGCTTCCTTTATTAATTTGTGTGTTAATAGACACGCCTTGAGATACATGCACGAATCAAATTTTATAATTAGCAATTGATACTTTAATTATGGGTTACTCTTGATTATGTGAAAAATTGACTTCATTTTATGGCAACCAGTTGATGGCTTTCAGCTTTTTATTTCATTCTATCTCACACACACCACACACACAATCTAATGGTTGAGCCTTATAAATAAACGAAACATCCATGGATCCAACTCCCACCAGGCCTCATAATAGATCCAAAAGGAAACTCATTCCTAATTATATGTTAGCTTGAGTAAATGCACAACACATGAATATATGCAATGCTAACTACAGTAAAAATTGCATTTACACATTCTCCAACTAATTAGTTTGAAATCTCTTTGAAGTAGTCCTTCGTACTCCATCTAGACGAATATGTGGCTGTCCACTGTTCAAACATTCTTCAACCTTTCTTTTCTTTCCGCATGGTCTTCATTTCCACGCCTTCATTTCTTTCTTGCTCTTCCTAATTTGTAACATTGTTGACTCGTCTTATACATACTCTATGGCCCACAGCCCTCAAGGTAATCTCATCACTTAATAAATATCTCTGAGACTTGAAAATTTAGTTGGTGAATGGTGCTCCTAGAACATGCCATCAAAATTTCTCTTCAGACGTTGCAGTTAAACTTAGATATATTCGACAGACCCACTTGTGCAACACATACAAACCCTTCTTGGGTTCGTCGCTAGCTAATAACGGTTTGCTGTGAATAGGACAGTAGCAACGGCTGGTGATGTTGATGTTCATCTCATCGACTTCCTCTAATTCAACGCTGACATTAAGCAATGAACTCATGGCTCCAGTTAAGTCAACGCAAACTGAGTTCACCAGAAACCCAATTGGGTGCGAATGCAATTGTTCCGATCAACGAGTCACCATTCATATGCTGACTATTGACTCTGTGCTGCCCGCCAGACTTCCCTTGCTGCAGCGCATGGGGAAACTGCGGCAATGTACCTCCGTGGTGCCCAACCTCCGCCTCCTCCGCCTTGTAAATCCCCTCTTTACGGCACACAAGATGGCGGTGTCCTTGTCGACGACGGTGCATCGTCAAGGTGAAGATAATAAGTGGCTGTGTTATAGATGCTGTCCAGGTACAAGTGGATAATGGGGGAAACCCATGACTGGCTGGAAATTCATGGAACTAATGCAAAGAATAACGAGGTAACGAATGGTTCTTTGTAATTTATATAGGTTTTTGTTCGAATAAGTACATCTACAAGATATCTGGATACACTGGACAAGATACAAAATGTGGTGCTGGATGGGCTAAAGAGGTTATCACGCGGCTTTTATTAACACAAAGAAGAAGGATAGTGCGAAACAGCGACGTTTGGACGGTATGGTCCTTACGGAGCTTCTTCAAGTGGGACTCTGTTCGAGTCGAGTGAAGGGAATGTACTGGGATTCTGGGGATATGCCAGTACTGATGCATATATGAAAGGTGTTTGAAGGCCATTGTCCTTCTTCCATCCATCACCTGAAGTAAATAAAGTTTGATACCGTATATTTTAATAAGCACCAGACAAGCATATATCAATTTTTACAACTCCATGTATGCTCCCACACATAATATCTCATCTAAGATGTACGTTCCCACACATAATATCTCATCCAACATGTATATAGATGTGTCAACATTGAGACAAATTTAATGCAAAACATTATGAAACTCTATTCTAACCGAATTTTTATATAAAACTTGTGCATCAATTGGGAGGGTTATTTTGTACGTCGCACGCTCATGTTACAATTCCGTATAACTGTTCCGTACAACTCCGTACAAATTAAATTGAAAATCTACGATTGTCGTAAAGGTCTCGACATCGAGAACATTTTCACGACGTAAAATTTACTATAGTACAACGCTATATGTATTTTGCAAATGTCCTTGGTGTTAAGGACAATTAAATTGATTTGCCAAGTTATAATAGTGTATATGCATTTTGCAAAGATAATTAATTTTTAATAAAGACTGATAGACATACATAATTAAATCTGCATAACAATAATGAATAATTAATGTATAACAATTAACACACTCTTCATTACTATAATAGAGTTCTTTTTATAATAAAAAAGAAAACATGCTCAAAAATATTAATTTTTTAAAGATTCATTAGCAAGTGAAGAATCAACCTAATTGATGTTGGAGTCTATGTGTCTCCATGTACATATGTATGTGTATACACACGTATTTGTATTTCAAAGTATATAGAAGCCTTTTGAAGATTTGAAAAGTTATGTATAAGTAGTGTGTATACAATCTTTATTTATATATATATATATATATCTTTTATTGGATTTACTAGTTTGTTAATTGCTTGGGCATGCATCATCCTCAATATCAAATATGGCTATGAGTTTTGATTCATTTCTGGCATTAAAGATGGTGCATAGTTTTAAAAGGTTATGAGTTTTGCCTCATCCCTTACGGTGTCAAAGATGGTGCATCAGCTTAAAAGCTTTTATATCCTTATACAATTGAAAAAATATCCTTATTTAATTTTAAACTTAAAATACTTTAAAAGTGCCTCCTGGCATCAAGGATGGTCAGTCATGCCCTCAATTTTTAGAGCCATGCACTATTCTTGGCATTGATGATAATGCATGGTCCTATATAAGGATTCTTTTTAATTTATAATATTAATTACAAAGGTTATCTTAATAATAATAAAATATTATTTTAAGAATTTAAAAAAGCCCATGTTATTAAAATCATGGAAGCCAAATAATGTAATATATTTGTTTATATTTCATTCTTTTTATTAATATTAGATTAATAAATTTAAAATAATTTATAATATTTATACTAAAAATAAAATTTAATATTATATATAATTAATTACATAATAATAAGAAATTATTATCTATAATGATATGATTGATACCCAACATACACCTATAACATGTGCAGACTAGTTAAGGGAATAATACAAATTGACATTGATATTTAAATAGTTTCAACTTTAAAAATGTAATACCCAAATTTTAGAAGTTCAAAAAATTTAAGTAATAGGTTTTATTTCCAATTAAATATATTTATTCAATATTAATGTATAGCTTCTTAGGACAATTAGGAAATTACTTGCTAATCAAGGTTTAAACTTAATTATTGTTTTAATTATAACTTGTGTGAAACTTAATTCTTTTTAATTGTTGATTAGAGTTTATTGTAGTTATAGAGATTTCTACTTATACCATTCAAAATAGTCATGTCTTATACATGTGATAGTTGATTCTTTTTAATTATATTGTAATTAGCATTATACACAGTCTATTATGTATGTATTATATGCATGCATTTATGTCTAAGTTACACATGAGCTCCTTAAGACAAACTAAATACAAGTTGTAACTAAAATGGGCATGGCTATAGTCCCATTTCCTAATAATTAGCAATTTTAGCTATTTAATTAGCATTTTCTAATATTAAAGGAATATTCTTTAGAATATATTTGAAAACAGAATATTCTTTAGAATATTCTATTTTGTATTCGACCCTTTAATAAATTATAGCATTCATTGAACAAAAATTAATAACATTATAAAAGTAGAAGTATTAAATTATATAATATATTGCCTAATATAACAATTAAGGAAGAGCATAAGAGGTACATTATATAAATATTGATGTTGTTATTAAAATATTAATATTTAAATATAACATTATTAATTAAAAATTTGTGTAGTAATAATATATATATATATAAAATCCTATAATAATATAGTCAATCTTCCATATTTTTTTAAATTTATATAGTTAAGTAAACAATTTGGTACTATTATTAAAGAGTTTATAATAATTATGAATATTAAATATATGATATTTTATAATTTTGTAATTGCTTTAAGCTTCAGAAAACATACATTCCCTTGCAGTTTTGTTAATCGTGACTTTATCAACGCTTCTTGACATCCACCCATATCGAATGGATTTAACATTTATAAAACATGCTGGGTCTTTTTGATTGGGAGACCATGTTTTCTCTAGGCATCCATTATATCTTTCGCTCTCCTTCTCGTGTCGCCTTTTTTGTGGTTTGAACCATGCAATGCAACCTTAACAATACTATTTTTTGTGATTACTTCAGGTGTGTCGATAATTTGACCCATCCAAATAGGCTGATTATATGACGCATCTGGAGTAATGAGAACCATCATTAGTTTTTGAAGATCCTGGCAGCAATCAAAGTATGCTTTAGGTTTTTGGTTCCTTTGTCCAACAAAGTGTGGGGTTTGCACTTCCACATCACTACTGGCTTCTATGTCGTCTGTGCTCAGTGATGTCATTTCAATCTCCTCTCGCCACCTTGTTTTAGGCCAAAAAGGGTGTTGCAATTCTGTACTTGTGACAGTAGGCCCTTCCAACTCTCGAACAACAGTCTCCCAATAGTGACCACATGCTTATATAGTTCTGAGTAACCAGTTGCCTTATCAGAATTCTTTGGCATCGATTTTTGAACCCATGCCACATATTTTTTGATGCCATCAATAATAACCTCTTGTTCCTTGAGCTGGGCACTCAATGGAATAGGGTCTGGTTGTCCTTCTGGGAGAAGTGGCTTTCCATCTCTCCACTTTTGAAGAGCATTAAGCCCTCTTTCGGTAACCACTCCTGCTCTGATGGCCGTAACTTGTACTGCATAATAGGTATACCATCTCGTATGGAGAAAAAGAATTGTAGCGGCACAAGGTGACCAACTAAAGAATCACTCCCCTCTTTTATATACTCCTTGAGAAATTTTTTGAAGTCTGGCACCTCAGTCACAAGCAAAGCACAACTTTTTTTGGAGATGCAATTTTCAAAAAGATTCATCATATGCGGTAAGGTAAGTGCACTTGTCCTTTTTGTAGAGTTGGAGACCTTGCTGAAGAACGCATCAATATCTTCATGAGTGTGACCAACCATAAGAAAACTGAGCGTGATTGTTCAAACACACCTTTGGCAACAAGCATTGACAAGTATGCTAGCACATATCTAGAAAATAAAAGTAAGTATGAGCTTGAGAAACCCTTAAGTAAAATGATTTACCTATTTTTGTTCTCGCCTGCACAATTATCCATCTGTAAAAGCAAATGACGAGGAAGCTTATTTGATGTTGAGGACACATGTACACTATTTGAGCTAGATCCCTCCACTGAACCTGAACTCTCAACAGGGCCATCTGTTTTTTGTGCAGGCTGCTGACAATGCCTCTCATATTCCCAAGTAGCCTCAAGTGCAGACGTGTTCATGAGAGCATTATGTAAAGGTTGAAGGTGTTGTTTCTTCACTTTGAGATCACTGATAGGACTTGTCTGTGAGTGGGCTTCAAGGTTTCTGAAACACATGGCCAACGACCCAATAGTGAAATTGGAGTCGCTAGACCAATGTGGAAGTGAAAAGTGTCCATATGACTCACAACCGTGTCCATGTGTTAGCACACCTGTCAATGAAATCGGAAGTTTCATGACATTTCCAAGGCACTTTGGTGTTGCAACGAGCTTTGGAATGCTGGTCTTTGAATGATCCATCTTGTCATGGATCAAGCACAGGTACTCTGATGGGCGTGACACAGAAAGCATGCGGTGTGCATAGTACTGAGACCGGCAAGTTTGTTGTGCAATCATGTGGGCCTCCATCTTCTTTTGAATGGCAGTGATCTCCACCAAGGTTTTTGCACAAGCCTCTGCAGCCTTCAATGATGTACAAGTGTCACACTTGGAAAAGCTAGAGTGTTTTGCAATCTCCACATCCTTAAAATGAGTATTCCATATGTTGTTGAAGGTACCAGTGCAGATTGCTTGCAGCCCCATCAAACTGAGGCACTTGTTCACATGTTCACACAGCTTCAATTGAGTGTAGATTGAAGGCAAAACCTTGAGATTTTCCCTGACCCCTGCATTTGTGGTTCGGCATTTGTGAGGCATCCTGTCTGCATTTGCTTCCACAAAAGCCTTGAGTATCTCTATGGCTGCCATAATGTGAGAGCGGGTTTTGACCAAGCGAGTGTTCCCATGTACTGAGGTTCGCGCTCCATCTAGCCACTCATCCCTCCGACGGTAGAACGTGGTCTTTGGGATCCCGTATATACTGTACCAAGCTTTGAAGCAGATGGCCACCTTATTAAATACCATGGATGTACTCTGATAACCTGTGTCCGAGGCCATTCCATCAATACACCCAGTTAGTGCAGCATATACAAACTCATGCCTTTGCTTTTGGGTGAGCGTACGAAAGACATGTCTACATTGGGTAATTTCATTCCGGTCTGCCATCTGACAACACTTCTTCTTGCAGCAGTCAATCGTGGAAATGCTCGTAACACTTTCGGAAGATGTAGGATCCATCTTACCCTCTTGCTGAAACTTGCAGGGGAAGATCTGCAACCCATGAATCGCCTTTTTCTTACAATAGGACCAATGCAAGGAACCTCTTCAAATATGAGTTGTTCTTCCGGGTTGTTATTATTGAAATCCAACCCAGAATATGTTGAACCATCTTGCCGTCTTAATTCAGATGTTCGCCACCTCACGAGGGATCCAGGATGCAAAGTGCCATTAGGTGAAACCTCTGTCACAACTACACCCACGAAGTCGGACCCTAGTTTCTCTTCTGACACTGCTTCCATTGGATTTATAGCTGTGATGATGCCTCTCCCAACCTCAATCTCATGAAGAAAGAGAATCACCTCATCCATCACAGCAGGCAAGCCATCATCTGGAAAACTCGTGCTACTATTTGTTTGTGACTCTGTATATTCTGTGTCAGCCTTGACTTCATCCAAATTCCACAATACACCCTCCTCAAATTCCATTCCCGGAACCTCAACATGCTTGAAAATGGTGTTCACCCATACGTACACACAAGATCCTTGGGCAATATTGTGACATGATGCATTATCATCTCGAACTTCCACAGTTCCAGTGCCAACTATCTCGTTGTTCCGAAGAAGACATACTTTATCTCCAGTATTATACATATTGTCCTGCACATAAATAATTGTGTTATTTATGATATCTGTTTATGCAATATTTTAAGAAATCATAATTGCGGTTGCTTAATAATATGCATGTGCAATAATACATAATTATGTATAAAGATAATATCTCATGCTTTATTAATACAACTGATGGGCGGGATTAATCCCGCCCACGACTCCTCCGACGAGGAACGATGGCGGGATTAATCCCGCCGCACTCTACCCATCGGAGAGAGTCGGCGGGATTAATCCCGCCCCGATTCCCTCCGCGAGGAAGAGGCGGGATTAATCCGCCGCCTCTTCCTCGTCGGAGAGAGCGGCGGGATTAATCCCGCCGCGACTTCTCCGACGAGGAAGAGGGGGGATTAATCCCGCCCACAACCTGACGAAGGAGAATAAGTGGCGGGATTAATCCCGCCCATAACTCTGACGACGGGGAATAAGTGGCGGGATTAATCCCGCCCACAACTCTCTCCGAAATTATGATTTCAAAAAGATTCGGGATGAATCCTGCCCACAAATATTTAAAACAGGAAGTAGTGGCGAGATTAATCCCACCACCCCTTCTCTGCCTCTTTATCAGTTGAGAGTTATCAGCGGGATTAATCCCGCCGCTCTTTTTAAGAGGCGGAGAAGCATTACTCGGACTAATTCTTTCATAATTATCAAAGAGATTGGTGGCGAGATTAATCCCGCCACCTCTTCAAAGAAGCGAAAAAAATTGGCCGGATTAATCCCGCCGCCCCAGCTAACCGAGAATATTAAGTTAGAAGTATATTTAAAGGGATAAATCCTTAACAGAATATATTGTAGTCCTAATGCATTCCTAAATCCCTAAATTTTAAAAATTTAAGAGAGAATGTAAGAGAGTGAATCTTTATAAATATATTTAAATTTGTTTATAATACTTACTTGTAAATAGCATTGAAGGCGCTGTGCTTTCCTATAAACAATAACGCACCCCAATTTAATGTCGCTCCTGAGCTGATCACTAAAAAGAAAAAAAGAAAATCTGAAGGGTGAAAAATAAAGAAATAAGAAACCCTTGTCGGAGAAAGAACCAAATCTAAATTTGAGTGAGAAATTAAATGCATTTCAAATTTACATGTTAGATCGACAATACTTATGTCAGAAATTCAAATTTTTTGAAAATAACAGAAAAGAAAATTTAAAAAGAGTTGAAACAAATAACGGACAGTTTGACATATATACTCTCCAATTCCAATGAGTGTTTTAAAAATTGCATTTAATGTCATTCAAGTGCTTCAAGCTGTTTAATATTATGAAATTTTTGTAATTATTCTACATTCTTAATATTCAAGTATATATTATTAAGTTTATATTATATATATATACATTAATACAATAAATAAATTGATATATTATTATGTATCATTTAAAATATATTCATAGTTTGTTTATTATTATTATTTTCTTAATTACTCGAGTAATTAATTTACATTTCCTATTATTAATGGGATATTCTTTATTATTTTCTTAATATTAAAAGATATTCCAATATTAAACCTGATTATCATAATTAAATTAGTCTTATTCTTAAATATTTCAATAATTATTCTACATTTGTATATATTAATGGGATTTTCTCAATTAATTTGTTATTATTTCAAGAATATTCCTATCTTAAACTTTATTATCAATATTAAATTAATATATTATTAAAACTATATATGACTATATATTAGATAAATGATGTATTATTATGTATAATTTAAAATATGTTCATAGTGTGTATTAATATCATTTTCTTAAATACTTGAGTAATTCTTTATATTAATGGGATATTCTTTATTATTTCTTATTATTCCAAGAATATTCCAATATTAAACATGATTATCATAATTAATTTAGTTAATTATTTCAGTACTTGATCTACATTTGTATATATTAATGGGATTTTCTCAATTAAATTCTTATTATTTCAAGAATATTCCAATGTTAAACCTTATTATTAATATTAAATTAATATATATTATTAAAACTATATATGGCTATATATTAAATAAAATCATATATTATTATGTAAAATATATTCATAGTGTGTTTATTAATATTATTTTCTTAATTATTCGATGTTTGTTTTGCTCACATATATATACACAATCATAAATTTATATATACACGTGCACACATTAGAAGCATTTACAGAGACACATATGCACACACATGCACATTGCCTTAAACCAAACTTGAGAAATATATGTTGCTTCTTTATTAAAAACATCATGTTCAACGCATGTATGATCTATATGTACTCAGTCTATGTGTATGTAACACATTGAATTTAAACATGTAATATATATGTATATCTATGTGTATACATGTGTGTATGTATATATGTGTACTAATATATGCAATGTGTACGATTTCATTTGTTAACAGTCTATCTCTTCTCTCATACATACACATTGTCACCATGCATAATCCCACCATGCATGATCCATAATATGTGTATAACACTCACTCCTCTTATACATAAACACCATGCATGATCCATCCTAACCCTTAATCCTAAACCCTAAACCCTAAACCCTATGTAACACATTGAATTTACACATGTAATATGTATGTATGTCTGTGTGCATACATGTGTATATTATATGTGTGTACTAATATAATTTGTTAACACTCTTTCTCTTCTCTTATACATACACACCATGCATGATCTATATTAATATGTACTGTCTCTCTTCTCTCAAACATACACACCATACATGATCCATAATATGTATTGTCACTCTTCTCTCATACATACACACCATGCATGATCATGTACTCTGTCTCTCTAATATTAATATGTACTAATATGTATGTATGTCTATGTGTATAATACTATGTGTGTATATATGTATCGCTGCACGTGAACTTTAACACTCTCATAGACACACACATGTTAAACCCCTGCATAATTTTTATTCTTGGGGTGTATGTGATACACCCACGCACACGCACACGCTGATAATATAATGAAAAGAATATTCGTTTAGGGCGAATCTATAGTTTATTCTTTTTAGGGTTTAAGTATATTCTTAGAAGGAATATTGATTAGGGTTAATATATATTCTATTCCTTTTAGGGTTTAGGTATATTCCTAGGGTTTCAAGAAGTAAGGCGGCGGAGGCAGCGGCTATGAAATCTCCTTCTCTCTCTCACACACAGGTGAGATGTCTCTCTTCTCTCTCACACGCACACTCCTGAGTTTATTTATTTATTTTTATTCACATATATATTTATATGTGTGTGTATCTTAATAATATAATTTAGATCTCTATTTTTCGCACACACATGCACACTCGATACATATACACACACACACACACACATATATATATATATATATATATATATATATATCTGTGTGTGTTTGTGTTTGTGTATCTGTATAATTTTATTAATTTATTAATTTTATCTCTTGCACACGCACGCACACTCCTGTTTATTTGTATGATTTTATTTGTTTTGCTCACACACGCATACTCACGATACACACACACACACACACACATATGTGTGTGTGTGTGTGTATCTGTATAATTTTATTGATTTGTTAATTGTATCTCTCGCACACACACGCACACCCTGTATATATATATATATGTGTGGTGTGTGTGTATTTGTTTATCTGTATGATTTTATTTGTTTCACACATGCATACACACGATATACATATACACACACATATATATATACCTATGTACATATATACATACATATATTACGTGTACCAGTATCTGTATAATTTTATTTATTTATCTATCTCTCACACACACACGCACACTCCTGTATATACATATACATATACATAAATATACATATACATATATATGTGTGTGTGTGTGTGTGTATTTGTATAATTTAATTTATTTAGCACACACATGCGATATACATATACATATACATATGTCTGTATGTATCAGTATAATTTTATCTGATTTGTCTATCTCTGGCACACACACGCACTCTCCTACACACACATATACATATATATATATATGTGTGTGTGTGCGGCGAGATTAATCCCGCCGCTATATATGGTTAAACCCTTGGCGGCGGGATTAATCCCGCCGCCCTTCAGGTAGGCTATTCGGTTAGCCTCATGAGTGGCGGGATTAATCCCGCCGCCTATGGATGCCCTGCACGGAATCCGGTGGGATTTATCCTGCCGCCAAGGCTGCCTGAAGGGCCTAGGCGGCGAGATTAATCCCGCCCGATTTCGCATAAGGCATTGGCATCCGGCGGGATTAATCCGCGCCTAGGCCGAGAAGGGCCTAGGCGGCGGGATTAATCCCGCTTCCGCAGGAATTCGGGCGGGATTAATCCCGCCGCTGCGAGGCTGGGCCGGCGGGATTAATCCCGCCGAGCCTTCAATGCCTGTTGGAGGAATGAATCCCGCCACCCTTCCTTTTTTCTCCATTGGTGAGTCGGACCAATCCCAAACGTTTCTGTCTGAGACGTAGAAGGTTTACAACATACCAATGGAGGACTGGGAAGGGTGGCCATTTCCATTACATGGTGGGCGAGATTAATCCCGCCTCCTTTCTGGAGTCACGGGGTGTGCCAAATAAATCCTGCCCAAGTTCTCTCTGAGACCGAGAAGGGTGGCAAGATTAATTCCGCACTCCCGTTCAAGGCCTCCAGAAAGGTGGCGAGATTAATCCCGCCCACTCTTTCAGGAGGCATTGAAGGGGTGGCGAGATTAATCCCGCCGCACCTTCCATGTGAATATATATGTGTATTAGTATATATAAGTTGCATATCTCATTTTATTTACTTTTATCATCTTATCATAATATTTCGAGTAAAAGCTAGGAATCTATGTAAAACTGTCCAGAGCTCACATTTGTGGTGGTTCTAAAACGAAATGTTATCTTTCTTTTGCACTAGCACAAATGTGAGCTTTGGACAGTTAATTCCGTCACTTCTCTCTGTGTATTATTTTTGTATATTCGGGTTTATACAAGTGTGTGTGCGTTTTTATATGATTTGTATTCATAGTGTATTATTTTGCAGAAGGACGATTTAATTAAACAAGGAGATCGAGTCATTAGTATGGAGTCGTCGTCAAATTCTGGGTAAGAATTAAAATAAAATCTGTTATACTCGGATATGTGCTTGAACTAATCATTTTTGTATTCAGATGTGGAATTGAGGTGACATTAAACGAGAGCAGAGAGGAGAAGAGATGGGCAGGGGGATTCTGGAATCAACTTGGCCATATTTAAACTAAACGGGAAGCGCATTGGAACAACCATGGTTGCTGTCAAACTAACCTCTGTCACATCGCATGGACAAGCAAAACAATGGAAAGTGGGTGTGCTAGTCAAGCATCCGAAAGCATGCTGTGAACCCAGATTGAACGATGCTCGACACATATGCCTTGTTCCATCCAATGTCACGTTCTCGGATCCAGAGGTCGCCAGTTACAACATTAATTTCGGGTGGTTTTGTCGACTTGTGGATAATGACGTTCACGTGTTCACTAATGATGTTGACCGTGGAGTTCTTCTTCAACTCAACGAAAGCCCATCTATGGAGGGGATCCAACTGGATGTCTACTTCGAAGATCTTCAGACTCATCGAGTAGGTGTATTCTCAGGAGATATTGCTTCACAATACAGAAAATCCACAAGTGGAGCAATCGTCCCTCTTCACATTGAAGAAGAACACAGCGACATCATAAGGAGATTGAGAGGGTGGCTTGGTCTCAGGTTCTTTACAGATCACGTTCAATTTGCTTAGAAATTTCGGGAGCTGGAAGAGTGTGCCGAGAACATTAGAACAGCATCAATCGGGGATCACACATGTTGATTCGGATCGTAGAAGAAAATCATCATTTTGTCAGCTGCACCTGTGGCATCCCATGCTGCAATAAGCCACAAGGAAATGATGTTGGATGATAGGATTTACGAGTGTAGGGTTAAGTATTGCAGCGTCAACCCAAACTTCAATTACAGGCCACTCAATCAGGAACGTGTAGCGAGCTCATAGAGAAGATGAAGGACGACAATTCTACACCATTCCACATAATGCTGTTGTGCGCATACTACGAGAGAAACAAAGGCGCTAACAAAGTGTGGATCACAACATCAGAACAAATGAGGAAGGTTCAGACGGAGAATAGAAAATCAATCAAGTACTACATCATTAGTGGCCAGCACACAATAATGGCAGCCCAACGACTTCTCGACAAACACAACAAAGGAACGATGGCAACAAAACTTTCCGAGCATACCCGTGAGAAGCTGACAAAAAGATCGGCGTTTTTAGCGAAGCCGAATCTCACAATCGAGCAGTACCATAAGTTATCGGCGGAATGGGACGCTGCAGACACCAACCACTACAACAGCAAAATATGGGAGAAGTTCAAACACACGCGAGCCGTGTGGGAATCTCTTCAGCGACCACAAAGAGCTACCATGGAAATACACAATCTGCGGACTACCGGGTAAGCAAATTGTGGGGCGAGTTTATCTCGCCGGTATATTAATCTGTCTTTTTTTTTTCTAGAGAGTTGAAGAAATTATAGCAGTTGATTTTGCCCAGGTGGGCAGGAAGGAAACATCTTTTTTGATGATGTTGATTTCTTGTCCCAAGGATAGGATCTTTGCCAAATGGTTGGGGATTATGGAATCCTTTGCAAAAGGAACATTGAAGAAGAAGCAGACAAGTGAAGAGGAGCCCTCAAAGAAGTCTGCAAAGAAACCCAGTAAAACGCCGAAGTTTAAGTCTGTTTAATTTATAAAGGATGTAGACAACGATTTCAAGCTCACATGGTTGAAGCCTTTAAATGGAACAATGATGGAGGAGATGGAAGTCTTGGCTGATTTGGTGATTGGTGGCAAATTACAGATTAACAACAGCAGCCCCACCTCTCCTTTTCATCTCAAAGCAATGGAGTTGAAGACGGTCAGGCACTTCAAGGAGTGGGGGAATACACTGCCACAAACTGGGTTGGACCTCGGCTTCAACATACGAAGAGGTCAAGAAATATTTGCATGTGACAAACGATGATATGTTTGTCGAATGGGTGAATCAATCGAAAGATTTGGGCAAGAATCTATTGCACGCCAACACCAAGAAGGAGAACATTGCGATGACACCTTCTCTTATGGCAGTCCTTTAGCAGCGGAGAACCGAGTTGAACCTTATAAAGGAGGATGCTACGAATCAAGACAAGCCCTACAGATTGTTGTTGGATTGAAGACTTTATGGGGTACCATCACTACTTGTAGGAAACCGTTTCAATTGTTTGTGATGGATCGGCAGGTGTCAAAAAATCCTTCGATAGACAGGACATTAGAGGATTTGGTGAAGAAACTTAGCCGTGCAAGCATGTACAAAGAAGGTATTTATTATTGAATTCATACTTGCACTCTTGACTGATATCTACGTTTTCAAGTATTTATTTCTTGATTCTTGCTCATGTCACCGATACCTTTGCCTTCTCCTTTGCCAAGAGGAATAAACATTGTTGGACATGATTTTATATGAATGATGCTGATCCGAAGTGCATTGATTTGGTTGTTCACTTGGTTGTTAGGAATGCGCCAAACAATTTCAAACTTCCAAATGATTGGACAGGCATCTGTTTGCACTCCAATGGCCCTGAACCTCCATCCAATACACCGATAGCTAAGAGTGACGTATTCGGCAATGTACGTTATCCAAACATTACAAGTCAAGCGGCATAGAGCATTGTCAACTTGATCAGAGGTCCTCACAGTGATGCATGGGTTTTTTATTACTGCACTAGGGGGTCCGTCTTGAAGGAGTGTTACCTTTGGGATACATGTGTGTTTGCCGTTGAAAAGGATAAGACCATGGTTGAGGACCTGAACAAGTGGATAGAGAGGTTCTCAACTGATTATCCTAACAAATCCGTACAGGAGTATTTGATAAAGTTCCCTCCTGATAAGTGTGATAGTTCTGAAGACGAATCTGGTTCAATGTCGGAGTCTGAGGACGAACTTCAATCAGATATTAAACCAAAAGTTATCTCGAGGAGTACAGAACATTCACACACTCCATTACCCATGGAAACATCAACAGAAGATACGGAAGATCTTGAACCATCTCACAAGCGGCCTAGACCTTCTTTGCCTCACTCAGAAGGTAATAGCGAAGAAGAATTGTTAATGAGTTCTTAGAGTGACGAATAGTTGTAAATGAGTGTAACATAAGGCATTTTTGTATATTTCATTTATATTTGTACAAAAAATAAATTCTCAAGGATTAATAAAGCTTTTAGTTCAAACATGGGTCACACATTAACAAGGTAAATAATATACCTTGATAATTTTAAGGTCAGCTGACTATCATTTTGCAGATATAATGAAACAGTTGAGAACATGGATTTTCAGCATTGCCTTGAGGTAAGAGAGGGGTTTGGCGAAAATTTCTTGTGCCACATGTCAGAATGACAGAGTTCATGCAGAAAATGGATAATAATGCAGTTCAAAACATCGTTACCATGGGGGCCACTTCAGTTTTTTCATCATCATTTCTATTGGCTTCAGTTCTGAAATTAATTTCTTTAGCGCTTGCAATATCTGAATCTTGTAAGGATGATGTACAATTAAATGATAAAGGGATAGGCAACGAGATAGTGTCAACAGATAAATGTGAAAGGGAGTAAACAAGTGATTTGCAAAGTATTCAAGAGGCAACGCTATCCCATGTTACTCATGGCTATATTGTGTTGTTGGATGTCAATGGTGTTCTGCTTCATCGACAAAGGCCCGAGGATAGGAAAAAAGAAATCAAACGAGAAGATTTCATTCCTTGTCATGATAAATTTCGATATGATATTATTTTTCATCCAGGGTTGGATCGTCTCTTTCAAAAGCTTAAGGAGATGGGTGCGCTTGTGGGGATTTGGTCATGCATGCAGATTCACAACTTAACACCGCTGTTGAATTTGCTTAAGAAACATTGTAGTGTTGCAGAAGAGGTGATTTGTAAAGATTGCATTTTTGACTAGCGAATGTGTTATAAACCTCTCGAATTTCACAATATAAGAAAGGAAAGTAAGCCATACTTCTTCAAGAATGAAACGACTCTCCTCAGAAGGCTATGCTCAACCAAAACATTGCTTGTATTCATTTAATCACTTTCGATCCATATTCTGATACCGATATCATGGATGAGCTAGTGAACTACTTGGATACGTGCCTCAGAAAGAAAAATCTCGAAAACTTTTGTGAGCAGTATCCACCCTATTAAACATTTCTTGAAGCTTTTCTTTCTCGTGATTTTGAGTTTTATAAAATGAAGGATAACAACCGGGCGCTTTATAATATTATTCTTAAGGAACGTCATTCTTTAGACGAGCCTTTATGTAGACCTGGTCTTATTACATCTTATGTATTAACAAGAATGGCAACTTCCAATTGCATTCGTGAGAGTGTAAAGTGGTGGCAACAACATTAAGATATTGACCAAAATGATTCGATTAATCCGGAGAGTAATGATTTAGACAAAATAAGGAGATTTCTCTGTATGGTTAGAAAGAAAGTATTTATAAATAAATTAACATGTTGATAAGGAAATGATTTCATTTGTAATTATGTTTGATAGTATTTCTTAATTATTGTAAACTATTTTTAGAATAATATGAATATTCTAAGATATTTTAGGAATATTCCTTACTAAGTAAGGTTATTGAAGGATTAATTAATTAATTAATTAATATTTAAGGCTTAATTATATATTAATTAAATGATTAATTAATAATTAAAACTTAAGTATTAATTAGTAATTTATTTTATATTCCCATTTTCACATATCATGCCCACTTTAGTTACAACGTGCATCTAATCAAGGTTTAAAGCATAATATATATGTGTGTGTACATTTAAAAGTTATATTTACTTAAGGAAGTTTGATTATTTAAACTAAATTATCAAGGTTTCATACAATGTCGCATGATTAGCAATATAAAGTTATGTAAAATTTAAATCATTATGTGGATGCGTATGTATATATAAACATAAGATATACTAAGTTAGAGATAAATACAAGTGTGCATGTATGTAGAAACTTTTGAAAAGTATAATGACTTATGTTGAAATTTAAATTGAAAAAGAACAATAAAATGGAGGACAACATGAACAAAAAGTGATCTCTATCCATGAAAACCTTGCTTATATACATGATTATACCACTTTTACAAGAAGTTTGAGTAATAACACAAGTTATAATATGTCAATTTGCAACTTTAAGCCTTTTAAATAATATTAATTTTAATTCATATAAAAATTTAAACTTATATATAATATTAATATTAATTTTTATATATTAGTTTATATAAATATTAACTTAATTGTTAATATTATTCAAAAGCTTGACAATTTACAAATTCACTATTAATTAATAAGAAATTGATTTGTAAGTTGGTGTCACCATTGAGATCAATATATCTAATACAATGGAAGAATTTATATTCAATATTTAATATTATTATTAATTTGTCAGAGTTTTGACCCAAAGGGTTGATATGGGGCTACCAAGTGGTTGTTGGCATCATTACCTTGTTGAGTTTCTGGTTCAGATGCCTAAGTAGGCACGAGAATTAGGGTCCCTTAAAATGACTATCCTTAGTACCCTTGACACCAACTCTTAGTTTTTATCATTTTTAGGGTAGAAAAACATTTTAAAAACAAACCCTAAAAAAACATTTCACATAGTAAAGGTTAAACATGGGTTTATTTTCTTATATTGTAGTTACTTTAGTTAATATGCTTTGTAATATTGTTTTATTTTTCTTTTGTAATTTTGTTTATTTAGTATGGGATGAGGTTTTGTCATCCATCACACGACTTAGTTTTGGCCACAATATTGAGCTTCAATCATGGTTGTGAAACAAGCTAATCTTTTGGTTGTTGTTAACATGGAGAACTTTCATGTGCACAGAAATCATTATTCACAGCGTATGAAAAGCCTTTCTATGTTAAAGGTTAAGGGATTTTATCTTGGAATAGCTCTATATATGTACTTATCTCGTCTATAAGGTCAAGGATAGGATTTTGCTTTGGCCATTACCATGTTATAGCATTAATCAGATAGCTTTCTCATAGGACAAGAATATATTCAATATATATATCATATATAATAACCATGCACTTGCATTACTAAATGGTTATAAGAGATAGTAAGCGTGGAAACTTATTTCTCTCCTACATATTCTCTCTCTCTCATGCATTGCTCTCCATAGCCTTCATAGCCTTCATAGCCTTCCTCGCCCCATTCCTGCCCTTCTTGCCCTAATCGAATCCTTTCCTGCTCCAACCGTCATAACTATCTTCTCATGTTAGGATATTTCCTATTGTTCTAGGATTTTTCATGTACCCATAGGATTTTTTGTATTATTGAAAAGTTCAATGTATGCAATTCATACATGCTCTGTTTTTGGTCCTTAACACTATTTCCCACCTTGAATCTTGCAGTGTCCTCACTACATATGTCATGTTCCTTCATTCTCCTGCGGATCTTCATGATATTCCGTCTTACATTCCTCCTTGTACCTGGAAAACTCGGCCTTCAACTTCTTTGTTTCATGTGCCATAGAAGCCATCTGCAATCGAAGACTCTGGTTCTCTACCTGCAGTCAGTGGAGTTCCTCTCCCAACATTGTTCAGAGTGTTCCTCCCTATCGGAGCTCTTCCTACATCTTGATGATCTTATGTGCCATTGGCAATGGCTCGGAAACACACACAGGCTTGCCCTATGGAACTGGAGGACTAGAAGTCCTTGTCTTCATTGGTCGAGCTACAATCTTGTTGATTATAGCTTGCATGGTGTTGATCTTCGGCATTATCACCACCTCCAATGCTTCTGCAATCAACCTCCTAATCTCCGCCCTATCCTTCATCGTGTACCCCATGTTTATGAACTAGTTGTACAATGCCGATGCTAACTGTGGCACATCCTGTGATGCTAAACTCACCCTTAGTTGATTTATCCAGTATCTCATTCTGCATGCAAGATAAAACTTGCGCCAGCTAAAGTTCTACCTCCCTTGGTACCTCTTCATGTCGGAAAGGTTTCTGACGCTTGCCACTCTCCGTGGACATTCTTGGCTCCATGAACTCTATTGGAATTTCCTTTGCTCCAGACTCATAGCACTGGCTCACTGCCACACCTGCATGATGTGTAGGATACCCTTCATGCACATACGTACCTCTTCCTCGCATCGAGTACCCTATAGCTCCCTGATTAAACCATGGTTGTCATGTTGATGACACCGCCCCATCACATCTCATGGGGAATGAGCTTGCCCAGCACTAGGTAATTGCAGCAAAGCTATAGTTGCTCCCAAAACGGTTTCTAGAAGAATATTCTCAAGAATCTTACTCTCTTGATTCTCTAACTGTGGGGATGGTGTCTGCTCAACCGACTTCTCCAAGGGTGTCTCCAACAGCTTCTCTTGCAATTTATGCACCTCCAGTTTTGTCTCCTTCCTACTCTCCACCTCATGTAGCCATTCCTACAACTGCTCTATCTGTTGTTCCTACTGTTCATGTCAATGTTGCTCTTGTGACTTACCATTTTGTCCTATTGGTACTTGTTCATGTGGCTTCACCATTGTCTTCTATACCCTTCCCCAACAATTTTTGCATTAGATTCTACATTTCCTTTTGTGGCCCCCTAGTTCTAAGTGGTTTTACGGATAAGGCTTGTTCGGTCTCTCTTGCCTGAAGCCTCATCGTCCAACTAGATACTTTTCACCACAGGCTTATTCTTTCCTTTAAGTGCTGATGTCCTCATGGGCATCACCTGAGCAGTCTTCTGCTTCTTTGCTGGTGGTGCCTTCTCCATCTTATTGGCACTTTCTAGTCACTTCCCTTCCTAAACCTTCTTTTCTAGCTTCTTCTATGGGGTAAGCACCTTCTGCAACCTACCAACATACTCCACCTCATCTACCTCCTCACCAAACTCCACAACATGATTCACAAGTGCCTGCACCCACACTAGTGCAATCATTGGAGTCTCCTTTTGCTGCTTCTTCTTCTCCTACACAGTAAAAATGTACTCTCCCAGTTTCCTGAGGAGACACCTTGCCACTCGTGCGAATCTTCCTTCCTTCAACACCTCATATAAAGACATTACTGTCTTTGACGCCGTGGTCGAAGATAGACAGAACTCAAATGAGTTCATGAGGAAGTTGACTAGAAGCTCCACTTCCTCCTCTAGGGCAAGCCAAGCTTGCTATTGTACTATTGGCCCTCCTTCAAATATAAATCCAAGTTCTTTTTGTCAATCTCCAACTCTCCCTTTTCTGATGGCAATTGAAACACCTTGGCAATCACCTCCTCATCTATGGTCATTCTCCTACCCTCAGTGTATGCCATAAAATTGTCTCCTACCAGCTTCTCCACCATCATAATGAAATGGTAGAATTGTAATAAATCTGGATTTATATGAGCCAAAATATTGGCATACCTTTCCAATGAGAAATCTTTCAGAACTTTCTCAAGCTTGGGGCTTATCTCCAAGCCTGTCAACATTATCGTGAACTGCCCACATGCCAAATTTTCCTCTACCCTGTGCAAAGATTGGCAACCAATGTGTTCTTTTCTCATGCCATAGTTAATGTACAAGGGAATAGAAAACCTAGATCTAGGTTTTGCAATAATTTACAAGTGTACAAGAATATTCTAATGGAATATATCTCAACGTTTATATATGGCACTTCATATTAACTTTATACTCACCACTCCATTTATCTCCTTAACTTTAAATGGGCCTAACTATTTCATTCTTAACTTATCATGTGGTTTATCAACACTTCCTCTATACCACAATACCAAGTCTTTTCCTTTTTCTATTATACCAAGCTTCCCTTTTTTCTAGATTAATTGTAAAGTCCATGTTAAAGGTAAAATATTAGGAGCATTGAATGTCCTACTGTGGAGAGAATAAGGGTAGGAAGGTCCATAGTAAGTATGGAAGAAAAGGCTGTGAAGGAGGAAAATCCTTACCGAGAGGAAAAGGGGAGTAAGAAAAAGGAAAAGGAAGTCTCGAAAGGAAAAGAATGACATGGCGAGGAAGAGTAGTTAAGGGGTAATTAAGGCAAGGGAGAAGGGGTCTCCACAAGAAGTTCCAATAGGAGAGAGAGAGAGAGAGAGAGTCTCCACGCTTTGTTCTCTTGTATTCATGTTATAAATGAATATGCATATTATAAGATTTTGTGTGTGAGATATGTATACTCTTAATAAATGGATCTAACAAGGCAATGGCAAAATCCCTCCGTGGTCGCC
Organism: Selaginella tamariscina; assembly: GCA_003024785.1. NCBI lineage: Eukaryota > Viridiplantae > Streptophyta > Lycopodiopsida > Selaginellales > Selaginellaceae > Selaginella > Selaginella tamariscina. The sequence goes on along the minus strand of PUQB01000022.1, from coordinate 820,874 downwards.
AAATGTTAATAAGGAAAACCTTATCGTTTCTTGTCTAACCATTTCCTTTTTCTCAACCATTAAGAAAGGCTATACACTCTCCTTCTCTTAACTCTTAACATATATATAAATATATCAAATCACCTTCCCTCAGTACCACAATGACTGGTTTTGAAGTCAAGGGCAAGAACGGATTTTGGCTATTGCCTTGTTAGATCCATTCATTGAGAATATACATATTACACACACAAGATCTTATAATATGCACCTTCATTTCTAATATGACTACAAGAGAACAAAGCATAGAGACTCTCTTTCTCTCTCTCTCCTACTACTTCTTGTGGAGACCCCTTCTCCTTTGCCCTAATTACCCCTTAACTATTCTTCCTCGCCATGTCATCCTTTTCCTTCTGAGACTTCCTTTTCCTTTTCTTTACTCCCCTTTTTCTCTCGGTAAGGATTTTCCTCCTTCACAACCTTTCCTTCCATGTTTACTATGGACCTTCCTACCCTTATTCTCTTCACAGTAAGACGTCCTATGCTCTTAATATTCTACCTTTAACAGTCCATAAAGCATGTAATCTTATCTCATTCAATTTTTCTAATTCCTGTAGCCTACTCTACAAGGATTCTTGCTCACCCAAATTGTGCTTAACAACAATCCTTAGAGATGGTAAAATGTATTCAACATGAGTTATTGTCTCAAGTTCATAAGCTAACTTAAAAGATGTCATTCCTGTTACAACTTTATAAGCTGTCATATAAGCCCATAGGACTTCTAGAAGTCTTTCGTCGTAATCCTTTTCATTTTCCTGAATCACTTTCCTTAAAACATTTTTAAGGACTTTATTTGTGGATTCAACTTATCCATTTCCTTGAGTATAATAAGGTGTAGATTTCTTATGTTTTATAACAATTTCCTCTATAAGTGTTTAAATTGTTTCATTAATAAAGTGTTTTCCTCTATCACTTATTATTTCCTTAAGAATTCCATAGTGCATTATAATCATGTTATATATAGCACGAGTTGTATTATAAGCATCTGCCTTCCTCATAGGTTTTGCTTCTACCCATTTAGTCATATAACCAGTGAGAACTAAAATATATTGATTCTTTTTGTACTTATAAGATTTATGGGTCTTATGAAATCCATTCCCCACTTTGAAAGGTTTAAGTTGATTTTGTCACGACCCGATACAGGATACAGAATTCCGGATACAGGATACGGGTTGCAGGACTTTCCTATAGGATATTCCTACCAGGATTCCGGACACAGGATACGGTTGCAGGATATTCCTACAGGATATACCACAGGATATGCCTAAAGGATAAGGGACATGTGGACTCATCTTAGCCTCTGCATGCATGCAGTCACTTTGCATGCATGCAACCACTTTTAGCACTCATGCCTAGATTAGTTCTTGGAGTTGTGAGCATAAAAGCTCCGACCTAATTGTTGTACAATCAGTTATTATTAACACCAGTCTTACTACGATTAATTTCATCTTGTCTTGTTCTTGCTTGTTTTGTCCTGCTCTTGTCTCACTCCTGTTTCCTGTCCTGCTTCTGTCTTGTCCCGGATCCTGTCCTATTTCTGTCTTGTTCCTGGATCTTGTCTTGCGCTTTCCTGTCTTGCTCCCGGATCCTATCCTGATCATGTCTTGCTCCTGGATTCGTCTGTTCCTGTTCCTACTTCCTGTCCTGCTCCTGAGTCAAGCCTTCCTGTTAAAATCCTGTTCTCTTCCTGTTCCTGGATCATGGCTTAATAGTTTAATAGTAACTAATTTCATAGCTCTCCGTTTTCAGCTACCTTTTTTTCCTTGATTCTTTCCTTCGTTTTCCTCCTTTTTTTTTCATAGATCATGGCTGATTTTGAGCGCCTTCAACGCAAGCACCAAATGTTACTTTATGAGCTGGCCACTTTGCGCCAAGTGGTCACTGATCTGCAAGGTTCCACCAATGCGGCACATGCAGCTGCTGATGCATCCTCCAAGGCTGCTGTGCAGGCTCTCTCTCAGGCATTAGTGGTTCCTCTTCATCGAACGTTTCTTCGGAGCCGAGGTTAGCATGCCAGAAAAGTTCGGTGGCAATCGTGCCGATTTCCAAGGTTTCCTGAATCAGATTCGGCTCTTGATCCGCATGCAACCACGCCTTTACTCAACTGATACTCAAAAGGTGGGTCTTTTGGCATCCTTACTAAGTGGATCTCCACGGGCTTGGTTGCCCCCTTGCTAGAGCGTGACGACCCATTTGATGGAAGACTTTGAAGGTTTCGTGGCTGCCTTTGAAACCTGCTTTGGAGATCCTGATAAGTACCGTTCCGCATGCACGAGTTACGGAAGCTCACTCAAGGATCCCGACCAGCTTTCGTCTATGCATCCGAATTTCAACAACTTTGCACGAACATTCCATGGGATGAGACTGCATTGATCGAACACTTTCGTTTTGGGTTGAGAGATGGTGCAAATGCATGCTTCATGGATGACATTTTTGCAACTCAACAAGGCATTTCGGTGGTGAAGTTAAAGCGTGCAGTTTCTGTAGAAGTGGCCGATGGGCGTCTGATTGCTTCTGGCGCAGTTACCCATGCTACCGAACCTCTCTCCTGCAGTCATGGCACATTCAACTATACAATTTCTTTTCAACTTGATTCAAGACTCGGTCGACTCCCATCATTTTGGGCATGCCATGGTTCGTTGTTGCAAATCCGCAGATCAACTGGAGGTCTAGGACGCTCATGTTTTCCTCTTCGACAGCTAGAATCAACCCTGTACCTTCCTGTGTGCAGATACATCCATAGTATCGGAGTCAGTACAAGCTACAGGATTGACTGTGCCTATTCCTGTACCAGTGTTGAAGACTCCTCCTCGACAAGATTCCCTCATGTCAGTTCCTCAGCACATCTGCAGGCTCTCTCCACTCCTGTAAGTTTGTGTTTTCCTGTACAGGTTCTTCCAATCCTGATCAGTGTCGAAGGTTCCTCCTCAACAGGATCCACTCCTGTTGATTGTTTTCAGCACGTTCGCAGGCTTTCCCCACTCCTGTGCAACCGCGGACTCCTGTACAGGATTCTTCCAATCCTGTACACTCGTCAACATCCACACAGGTTTTTTCCAATCCTGCCTCTTTCTGTTACCCTGCTTCTGTTCCACCCCCCAAGATCCTTCCTCTTTTTCAGTCACAGCTCCCTCCTTCTCCTCTCCAAGTTCTTACCACTACCATGCATGAACTCGCCACTGATCCTGCTCCTTTCCACCTTTTTACCTTTTCAAGTAACTCCTACGTCCTCTTCTACCTTTCCTGTTATCCGACTCTCCTGTTTTTCAATCTCCTTCTCCTACTCCTTCTTCTTCTCCTTCTCCTCCTTCCCTACCATCCAAGTATCACGTTCTTAAGGACGTTTTTGACAAGCACAAGGCTGCAGTTCTTCTTGTTCACATGTCCTACGACTGTCCTATTGATCTGCGGAAGGGAAAGACTCCACCATTCGAACCGATTTATGCATTGTCACCCACAGAGTTGAGATTCTTCGTTAGTACATCGAGGACAACTTGACATCCGGCTTCATTTGTCACTCAAGTCCCCTGCAGGAGCACCTATCTTCTTCGTCAAGAAGAAGGGTGGGAGTTTACGTTTGGTTGTGGACTACAGGGGTTTGAATCAAGTCACTATTCGGAATCGGTACCCGTTGCCATTGATCCTGGAACTTCTCGATCGATTGCGAGGAGCAAAGGTGTTCACGAAGATCGACTTACAAGGGGCCTACAACCTTGTACGGATTCGTCCAGGAGATGAGTAGAAGACTGCCTTTCGTACAAGGTATGGACACTTCGAGTACACGGTGATGCCCTTTGGCCTTACCAATGCCCCAGCTGTGTTCCAACACATGGTGAACGACATCTTTCGTGACTTCTTGGACCAGTTTGTGGTGATCTACCTTGACGACATTTTGATTTTCTCAAGGAACAGGCGGCACATGACAAGCATGTACGATTAGTTCTAGAGCGGCTTCGCGAGCATGGCCTATACGCGAAGTTGGAGAAGTGTTTTTTTGACAGGGATTCGGTGGAGTTCTTGGGCTACATCGTCTCTCCTGCTGGCGTTTCCATGGACATGCACAAGGTAAGACCATCGTGGAGTGGGAGAGGCCCAAGTCTATACGAGATTACAATGTTTCCTTGGCTTTGCAAACTTCTACAGGCGGTTCATACAGGACTTCTCCAAGCATGTACTTTCGCTCACGGAACTTACCAAGCGCACATGGCTTTTCTCTTGGTCCGACAAGGCGGAACACGCATTCATAACACTCAAGGACGCATTCACGACAGCTCCGATTTTAGTACATCCTGACCCTTCTCATCCTTTCTTCATTGAAGCAGATGCCTCGGATTTTGCAGTAGGATCCGTCCTATCACAAGTTGGAGAAAACAAGTTGCTTCATCCTGTAGCTTTTCACTCTCGTAAGTTCCTTTCGGCGGAGATCAATTACGAGATTCATGACAAGGAACTCAAGGCCATTGTGGATTCGTTCGAGGAGTGGCGGCATTTCCTGGAAGGTGCTGCACATCCTGTACAAGTTCTTATGGATCACAAGAACCTGGAGTATTTTCAAACGGCTCAAGTTCTCAGTCGGTGACAGGCTAGGTGAGTGGAGTTCCTATCACGTTTTTAATTTTGTTATCGTTTACAGGCCCGGTTTTTAGAATGGCAAGCGAACGCATTGTCTAGGCGCTCTTACCTTGCACCAAGCCCGGGCGATCCTGCATATGACATATTAAAGGCAAGTGTTGTTGGGTCCTGATCAATTCCGGCTTGCGGCACTGCAGGTTCATCAGGCTCCAGCAAATTCAACACTCCTACAGGACATCCGTTCGCAGTTGGCTACAGACGACTTGGCAAAGAATGTGATCTCACACATTCATCCTGACATGGCAAGTTCCTTTTCCTCCAGTTTCCGTTCAGACTACAAGTTGTTCACTATACAGGATGGACTCCTGTACCGGAAGGTCTCCTGTACGTTCCTATTGGTTTCCAGGACTCGTGTGGTACAGGATTGTCATGATACCTCGGCTACAGGACATTTTGTTGTGGCCAAGACAGTGGAGTTGATGACTTGCAACTATTGGTGGCCTGGGTTGTGAGGTTTGTGGAAAGGTTTGTACAGAGTTGTGACACTTGTAACAGGTCGAGATGCCTCATCATGCACCCTTTGGTCTTCTTCGTCCTCTTCCTGCTCCTTCTGATCCTTGGAGATCCATTTCTATGGATTTCCTCACAGATCTTCCTCCTTCTCGTGGATTCGATGCAGTTCTTATGGTGGTTGACCGTTTCACTAAGCAAGCTCATTTCCTACCCTGCAACAAGACAGCTACAGGTCAGACAACTACTGAATTGGTGATCCGTGAAGTGTTCGACATCATGGTCTTCTTGAGAAGCATTGTTTTCGATCGAGGTCCACAATTCATGTACAAGTTTTGGCGAGAGTCTTCTGAGTCTATAGGTTAAAGCGGATCTTTCTTCAAGATATCATCTGCAAACTGATGGGCAGTCCGAATGCACAATTCAGATCTTGGAACAGTATTTTCGTTGCTTCATCAGTTACCAGCAGGACAACTGGTTGGACCTTCTTCCAATGGCGGAGTTTGCCTACAACAACTCCGTTCACGCATCTACAGGACAGACACCTTTCTTTGCTTTACAGGCCACCATCCACGTTTTGACTTTGCTCCTCCTGCTTCTCCTTCTTTCCACTCTTGTAGTACAGGATCGTCTCCAGCATCTGGTTAGGTACAGGATGATCTCCAGGTTCATCTTCAGCAGGCACAGAACGATACAAGCATCATGCTAATGCTCACCGTCAGCCAGCACCTGTATATAAGATTGGTGATCTCGTGTGGCTTTTTCGTCGACACATTCGCACCAACATGCCTTCTTTTAAGTTAGATTTTTCAACGATTGGGCCCTTACAGGATTGTGGTGGAGGTAAATCCTGTAGCTTTCCGACTCGAGTTACCATCTATGATGAAACTTCATCCTGTGTTTTCACACCTCCTTGTTAGAGCTGTATCATCCTTCTTCTCTTCCCGGTCGTGTTTCTTCTCCTCCCCCTCCTGTGGTCATTAACACTGAACCTGAGTACGAAGTTGCAGCCATCCTTGATTCTCGTCTTCATCGCCACCAACTCCAATACTTGGTGGATTAGAAAGGTTATTTGCCTACTAATCGCACTTGGGAACCTGCATCCAACTTACTCCATACTTCTTCCAAGGTTGCTACTTTCCATCGGCATTATCCTGCTAAACCAGGTCCCAAGACTTGTGGAACTCGTCTTTAGAGAGGAGGTGTTGTCATAACCCGATACAAGATACAGAATTCCGGATACAGGATACGGGTTGCAGGACTTTCCTACAGGATATTCCTACCAGGATTCCGGACATAGGATACGGTTGCAGGATATTCCTACAGGATATGCCACAGGATATGCCTAAAGGATAAATGCACATTGTAACTAAAGTGGGCATGATACGTGAAAATGGGAATATAAAATAAATTACTAATTAATACTTAAGTTTTAATTATTAATTAATCATTTAATTAATATGTAATTAAGCCTTAAATATTAATTAATTAATTAATTAATCCTTCAATAACCTTACTTAGTAAGGAATATTCCTAAAATATCTTAGAATATTCATATTATTCTAAAAATAGTTTACAATAATGAAGAAATACTATCAAACATAATTACAAATGAAATCATTTTCTTATCAACATGTTAATTTTTTATAAATACTTTCTTTCTATCATACAAAGAAATCTTTTCATTTTGTCTAAATCATCACTCTCCGGATTAATCAAATCATTTTGGTCAATATCTTGATGTTGTTGCCACCACTTAACACTCTCACGAATGCAATTGGGAGTTGCCATCCTTGTTAATACATAAGATGTGATAAGAGAAGGTCTGCATAAAGGCTCATCTAAAAACTGACGTTCCTTAAGAATAATATTATAAAGCGCCCGGTTGCTATCCTTCATTTTATAAAATTCAATATCACGAGAAAGAAAAGCTTCAGGAAATGTATGATACGGTGGATACTGCTCACAAAAATTTTCGAGATTCTTCTTTCTGAGGCACGTATCCAAGTAGTTCACTAGCTCATCCATGATATCGGTATCAGAATATGGATCGAAAGTGATTGGATGAATACAAGCAATGTTTTGGTTGAGCATAGCCTTCTGAGGAGAGTCGTCTACTACTAAGATATGTGCATTCTTCGTTATCCTTAAGCGACTGATCTCCCCATGAGTCCCAATTATTCTTTCATTCTTGAAGAAGTATGGCTTGCTTTCCTTTCTTATATTGTGAAATTCGAGAGGTTTATAACACATTCGCTGGTCAAAAATCCAATCTTTACGAATCACCTCTTCTGCAACACTACAATGTTTCTTAAGTAAACTCAACAGCGGTGTTAAGTTATGAATCTGCATGCATGACCAAATCCCCACAAGCGCACCCATCTCCTTAAGCTTTTGAAAGAGACGATCCAACCCTGGACGAAAAATAATATCATATCGAAATTTACCATGACAAGGAATGAAATCTCCTTGTTTGATTTCTGTTTTTCTATCCTGGGCCTTTGTCGATGAAGCAGAACACCATTGACATCCAACAACACAATATGGCCATGAGTAACATGAGATAGCGTTGCCTCTTGAATACTTTGCAAATCACTTGTTTGCTCCCTTTCACATTTATCCGTTGCCACTATTCGTTGCCTATCCCTTCATCATTTAATTGTACATCATCCTTACAAGATTCAGATATTGCATGCGCTGAAGAAATTGATTTCGGAACTGAAGCCAATAAAAATGATGATGCAAAAACTGAAGTGGCCCCCATGGTAACGATGTTTTGAGCTGCATTATTATCCATTTCCTGCATGAACTCTGTCATTCTGACATGTGGCACAAGAAATTGTCGCCAAACCCCTCTCTTACCTCATGGCAATGCTGAAAATCCATGTTCTCAATTATTTCATTACATCTGCAAAATGATAATTAGCTGACCTTAAAATTATCAAGGTATATTATTTACCTTGTTAATGTGTGACCCATGTTTGAACTAAAAGCTTCATTAATCCTTGAGAATTTATTTTCTGTACAAATATAAAAGAAATATACAAAAATGCCTTATGTTACACTCATTTACAACTATTCATCACTCTATCAATTCATTATCAATTCTTCTTCGCTATTACCTTCTGATGAGGCGAAGAAGGTCTAAGCCGCTTGTGAGATGGTTCAAGATCTTCTGCATCTTCTATTGATGTTTCCATGGGTCCTGGAGTGTGCGAATGTTCTGTACTCCTCGAGATAACTTCCGGTCTAATATCTGATTGATGTTCGTTCTCAGACTCCGAGATTGAACCAGATTCACCTTCAGAGCTATCGCACTTATCTGGAGGGAACTTTCTCAAATACGCCTTTATGGATTCGTTGGGGTACTCAGTTGAGACCCAATCTATCCACTTGTTCAGGTCCTCAACCATGGTCTTATCCTTCTCAACGGCAAACACACATGTATGCCGAAGGTAACACTCCTTCAAGACGGACCCCCTAGTGCAGTAGTCAAAAACCCACGCATCACTGTGAGGACCCCTGATCAAGTTGACGATGCTCCGTGCCGCTTGACTTGTAATGTTTGGATAACGTACATTGCCGAATACGTCACTCATACCTATCGGTGTATCGGATGGAGGTTCAGGGCCGTTGGAGTGCAAACAGATGCCTGGCCAGTCATTTGGAAGCTTGAAATTGTTTGGCGCATTCCTAACAACCAAGTGAACAACAGTATCAATGCACTTGGGATTAGCATCGTTCATATAAAATCCTGTCCAACGATGTCTATTCTTCTTGGCGAAGGCGAAGGCAAAAGTATCGGTGACATGAGCAAGAATCAAGAAATAAATACCTGAAAAAGTAGGTATCAGTGAAGAGCGCAAGCATGAATTCAATAATAAATACCTTCTATGTATATGCTTGCACGGCTAAGTTTCTCCACCAGATCCTCTAGTGCCCTATCTGTCGAAAGATTTTTTGACACCCGCCGATCCATCACGAACAATTGAAACGGTTTCCTACAAGCAGTGATGTTACCCCATAAAGTCTCCGAATCTAACAACAAACATCTGTAGGGCTTGTCGTGATTCGTAGCATCCTCCTTTATAAGGTTCAATTCGGTTCTCCGCTGCTGAAGGACTGCCATAAGAGAAGGCGTCATCCCAATGTTCTCCTTTTTGGCGTTGGCGTGCAATAGATTCTTGCCTAGATCTTCCGATTGGTTCACCCATTCGACAAGCATATCATCGTTCGTCACATGCAAATATTTGCTAACCTCTTCATATGTTGAAGTCGAGGTCCAACCCAGTTTGTGGCAGTGTATTCCCAACCACTCCTTGAAATGCCTGACCGTCTTCAACTCCATTGCCTTGAGATGAAAAGGAGAGGTTGGGCTGCTGTTATTAATTTGTAGTTTGCCATCGATCACCAAATCAGCCAAGACTTCCATCTCCTCCATCGTTGTTCCATTTAAAGGCTTCAACCATGTGAGCTTGAAATCGTTGTCTACATCCTTTGTAGATTGAACAGACTTAGCCTTCGGCGTCTTACTGGGTTTCTTTGCAGACTTTTCTGAGGGCTCCCCTTCACTTGTCTGCTTCTTCTTCAGTGTTCCTTTTGAAAAGGATTCCATAATCCCCAACCATTTGGCAAAGATCCTATCTTCGGGGCAAGAAATCAACATCATCAGAAATGATGTTTCCTTCCCGCCCACCTGGGCAAAATCAACTGCTGCAATTTCTTCAACTCTCTGAGGAAAAAGACAGATTAATATACCGGCGAGATAAATCCCGCCCAAACAATTTGCTTACCCGGTATTCCGCAGATTGTGTATTCCCTGCGGTAGCTCTTTGTGGTCGCTGAAGAGATTCCCACACGGCTCGCGTGTGTTTAAACTTCTCCCATATTTTGCTGTTGTAGTGGTTGGTGTCGGCAGCGTCCCATTCCGCCGATAACTTATGGTACTGCTCGATTGTGAGATTCGGCTTAGCTAAAAACGCCGATCTTTTTGTCAGCTTCTCACGGGTATGCTCGGAAAGTTTTGTTGCCATCGTTCCTTTGTTGTGTTCATCGAGAAGTCGTTGGGCTGCCGTTATTGTGTGCTGGCCACTAATGATGTAGTACTTGATAGATCTTTTATTCTCCGTCTGAATCTTCATGAGTTGTTCTGGTGTTGTGATCCAGACTTTGTCAGCACCCTTTCTTCTTTCATAGTATGGACACAAAACAGCATTATGTGGAACGGTATAAGAATTGTCGTCCTTCATCTTCTCCATGAGCTCAGCTACACGTTCCTGGTTGAGTGGCCTGTAATTGAAGTTTGGGTTGACGCTGCAATATTTAACCCTACAAGGATAAATCTTATCATCCAACATCATTTCCTTGTGACTTATTGCAGCATGAGATGCCACAGGTGCAGCTGACAAAACGATTGATGATTTTCTTTTGCGATCCGAATCAACATGTGTGATCCCCGACTGCAGCTGTTCTAGTGTTCTCGGCACACTCTTCCAGCTCCCGAAGTTCCTAAGCAAATTGAACGTGATCTGTAGAGAACCTGAGACCGAGCCACCCTCTCAATCTCCTTATGATGTCGCTGTGTTCTTCTTCAATGTGAAGAGGGAAGATTGCTCCACTTGCTGATTTTCTGTATTGTGAAGCAATATCTCCTGACAATACACCTACTCGATGAGTCTGAAGATCTTCGAAGTAGACATCCAGATGGATCCCCTCCATAGATGGGCTTTCGTTGAGTTGAAGAAGAACTCCAAGGTCAACATCATTAGTGAACACGTGAACGTCATTATCCACAAGTCGACAAAACCACCCGAGATTAATGTTGTAACTGACGACCTCTGGATCCGAGAACGTGACATTGGATGGAACAAGGCATATCTGTCGAGCATCGTCCAATCTGGGTTCGCAGCCTGCTTTCGGGTGCTTGACTAGCGAATCTACTTTCCATTGTTTTGCTTGTCCATGAGATGTGACAGAGGTTAATTTGACAGCAACCATGGTTGCTCCAATGCGCTTCCCATTTATCTTAAAATATGGCCAAGTTGATTCCAGAATCCCCCTGCCCATCTCTTCTCCTGCTCTTGTCTTTAATGTCACTTCAATTCCACATCTGAATACAAAAATGATTAGTTCAAGTATCCGAGTATAACAGATTTTATTTTAATTCTTACCCAGAATTTGACGACGACTCCATACTAATGACTCGATCTCCTTGTTTGATCAAATCGTCCTTCTGCAAAATAATACACTATAAATATAAATTATATAAAAACGCACACACACTTGTATAAACCCGAATATACAAAAATAATACACAGAGAGAAGTAGACGTAATTAACTGTCCGAAGCTCACATTTGTGTTAGTGCAAAAGAAAGATAACATTTCGTTTTAGAACCACCACAAATGTGAGCTCTGGACAGTTTTACATAGATTCCTAGCTTTTACTCGAAATATTATGATAAGATGATAAAAGTAAATAAAATGAGATATGCAACTTATATATACTAATACACATATATATTCACATAAAATTAATCTCGCCACCCCTTCAATGCCTCCTGAAAGAGTGGGCGGGATTAATCTCGCCACCTTTCTGGAGGCCTTGAACGGGAGTGCGGAATTAATCTTGCCACCCTTCTCGGTCTCAGAGAGAACTGGGCAGGATTTATTTCTCACACCCCTTCAGTGACTCCAGAAAGGAGGCGGGATTAATCTCGCCCACCATGTAAGTGATGGTTAAATGAATTTCCCACCTTCCCAATTCTCTCCATTGGTATGTTGAAAACCTTCTACGTCTCAGACAGAAACGTTTGGGATTGGTCCGACTCACCAATGGAGAAAACAAAGGAAGGGTGGCGGGATTCATTCCTCCAACAGGCATTGAAGACTCGGCGGGATTAATCCCGCCGCCCAGGGCCTTCACTCGGTCCCTATGCGGCGGGATTAATCCCGCCGGACGCCAATTCCTTCGCGGAATCGGGCGGGATTAATCCCGCCGCCTAGGCACTTCAGACAGGCCAATGGCGGCGGGATTAATCCCGCCCGATTCCGAGGGAATTGGCGTCCGGCGGGATTAATCCCGCCTCCCAGGCCCTTCACTCGGGCCTTAGTCGGCGGGATTAATCCCGCCGAACGCCAATGCCCTGTGCGAAATCTTGCGGGATTAATCCCGCCGCCTAGGCCCTTCAGGCAGGCCAATGGCGGCGGGATAAATCCCGCCCGATTCCGCGCAGGGCATGCGTACGCGGCGGGATTAATCCCGCCCACCATGTAAGGGATGGTGAAATTAATCCCACCACCCTTCTCAGTTCCCTCCATTGGTATTTTGTAAACCTTCTCCGTCTCAGACAGAGTTAGTCGGGATTGATTCAACATACCAATGGGGTAATGAAGGTTCGGAGATTAATCTCGCCACCGGGTAATGAAGGTTCGGAGGCTAATCCCGCCGCCCTCTCGTAAATCATGCGCTCACACATATATATTGGCTGCGGCATTTTTGAACAGGGATGGGGGGCGGGATTAATCCCGCCGCTTATATCCTGCGGAAGTGCCTGAGCGGCGGGATTAATCCCGCCGCCCTCCGCGAAGGGCATGAGCGTGGGGCCGGATTAATCCCGCCGTTCATGTCCTGCGTGAATTCCCTGGGCGGCGGGATTAATCCCGCCGCTCTACGACAAACCGAAGAGCGGCGGGATTAATCCCGCCGCCCATGGCCTGCGTGAGGGGCCTCGGCGGCGGGATTAATCCCGCCGCCCATCCCTGTAAATGCCCTGCGCGGAATCCGGCGGGATTAATCCCGCCCATTAGAACCTTCACACAGGCCATTGCCGGCGAGATAAATCCCGCCGCATTCCGCGCAGGGCATGGTGAGCGGCGGGATTAATCCCGCCGCCGAGGCCCCTCACGCAGGTTATGGGCGGCGGGATGAATCCCGCCGCTCTTCGGTTTGTCGTAGAGCGGCGGGATTAATCCCGCCGCCCATAGCCTGCGTGAAGGGCCTCGGCGGGATTAATCCCGCCGCTCGAGGGGCTTAGCGAGATAAAAACACACACATATATATATGTGTGTGTGTATAATATATATATATGTATGTATGTATGTATGTATAGGAGTGTACGTGTGTGTGCAAGAGATAGATAAATAAATAAAATTATACAGTACTGGTACACCTAATATATGTGTGTACATAGGTATATATATGTGTGTATATGTATATCGTGTGTATGCGTGTGAGCGAAACAAATAAAATCATACAGATAAACAAACACACACACACACATATATATACACAGGAGTGTGCGTGTGTGTGCGAAAGATAAAACTAATAAATAAATAAAATTATACAGATAAACACACACTATATATGTGTGTATATAGATATATAATCTATAGAGAAAGAGAGAGAGTCTGTGAATATATAAGCATATATATAAACTAGTGTTGTATGTATGTATATATGTATATAGGTATATATATATGTGTATATGTATATTGTGTGTATGCGTGTGTGAGCGAAACAAATAAAATCATACAGATAAACAAACACACACACACACACATATACATACACAGGAGTGTGCGTGTGTGTGCGAGAGATAAAACTAATAAATAAATAAAATTATACAGATAAACACACACATATATATATGTGTGTATATAGATATATAACCCATATGAATATATAAGCATATATATAAACTAGTGTTGTATACTATTTGTTAATATGCATTGATTATATATATATATATATATATATGTGTGTGTGTGTGTGTGTGTGTGTGTGTGTGTGTAAAGCAGTGCGCGTGTGTGTGGGAGAGATAGATCAATAAAAAAAAATTTACAGATACTGGTACACATAATATATATATATATATGTGTGTGTGTGTGTGTGTGTGTGTGTGTGTGTAAAGCAGTGTGCGTGTGTGTGGGAGAGATAGATCAATAAAAAAAATTTACAGATACTGGTACACATAATATATGTATGTATATATGTATATAGGTATATATATATGTGTATATGTATATCGTGTGTATGCGTGTGTGAGCGAAACAAATAAAATCATACAGATAAACAAACACACACCCACACACACATATACATACACAGGAGTGTGCGTGTGTGTGCGAGAGATAAAACTAATAAATAAATTTATACGCACACTCCTATACATATATACATACATACACACACACACACACACACAGATCTCACCTGTGTGCACAGCCGCCGCCGCCGATTTCACAGCCGCCGCCTCTTGAAACCCTAAGAATATACCTAAACCCTAAAGGAATTAAAATATATATTAACCCTAATAGAATATTCCTTCTGAGAATATACTTAAACCCTAAAAAGAATAAAATATAGATTCGCCCTAAACGAATATTCTTTCATTATATTATTAGCGCGTGCGTGTGCGTGGGTGTATCACATACACCTCAAAAATATAAATCATGCAGGGATTTAACATGTGTGTGTCCATGAGAGTGTTAAAGTTTCATGTGTATCAATACATACATACACATTGCATATATTAATACACATAATATATACATACACACGTGTATACACACAGACATACACACATATTAGTACATAATATTAGAGAGACCGAGTACATATTATAGATCATGCATGGTGTATATGTTTGAGAGAAGAGAGACAGTACATATTAACATGGATCATGCATGGTGTGTATGTATGAGAGAAGACAGAAAGTACACATATATACATACAGAGTACACATATATACATGCACACGTGTATACACACAGACATACATACATATTACATGAGTAAATTCATTGTGTTACATATTAGGGTTTAGGGTTTAGGGTTTAGGGTTTGCTCCCAACAAGCTTAATATAAATATTACACATGTAAATTCAATGTGTTACATACAGTCACACAGATTGAGTACATATATCATACATGCGTTGAACATGATGTTTTCAATAAAGAAGCAACCTATTTCTTCAGTTTGGTTTAGGGTTGTGCATGTGTGTGCATATGTGTTTTTGTAAGTTCTTGTAATGCGTGTGTAAATTTATGATTGTGTTTATATATGTGTGCAAAACAAACATCGAATAATTAAGAAAATAATATTAATAAACACACTAGGAACATATTTTAAATTATACATAATAATATATGATTTTATCTAATATATAGCCATATATAGTTTTAATAATATATATTAATTTAATATTGATAAAAAGGTTTAACATGAAATATTCTTGAAATAATAAGAAATTAATTGAGAAAATCCCATTAATATATACAAATGTAAATTAAGTACTCAAATAATTAACTAAATTAATTATCATAATCATGTTTAATATTGGAATATTCTTGGAATAATAAGAAAAAATAAAGAATATCCCATTAATATAAAGAAGATTAATTACTCAAGTAATTAAGGAAATGATATTAATATATATATTATTAAAACTATATATGACTATATATTAGATAAAATGATGTATTATTATGTATAATTTAAAATATGTTCATAGTGTGTATTAATTTAATATTGATAATAAGGTTTAA
The DNA here is from genome assembly GCA_003024785.1 of Selaginella tamariscina. Taxonomy (NCBI): domain Eukaryota; kingdom Viridiplantae; phylum Streptophyta; class Lycopodiopsida; order Selaginellales; family Selaginellaceae; genus Selaginella; species Selaginella tamariscina. The sequence continues at coordinate 805,209 of PUQB01000022.1, read as the reverse complement.
CACATGAATATTCTTGAAATAATAACAAATTAATTGAGAAAATCCCATTAATATATACAAATGTAGAATAATTACTGCAATAATTAAGAACAAGACTAATTTAATTATGATAATCAGGTTTAATATTAGAATATTCTTCAAATATTAATAAAATATTAAAGAATATCCCATTGATACTAGGAAATGAAAACTAAATACTCGAGTAATTAAGAAAATAATAATAATAAACAGACTATGAATATATTTTAAATGATACATAATAATATATCAATTTATTTATTGTATAAGTATATATTATATATATATATATAATATAAATATACTTGAATACTAAGAATGTAGAATATAGTCTAAAATTTCGTAATATTAAACAGCTTGAATCACTTGAATAACATTAAATGCAATTTTAAAATACTCATTGGAACTGGAGAGTATATATGTCAGAGTGTCGGATATTTGTGTCAACTCATCTTAAATTTTATTTTCTGTTCTTTTTAAAAAATTTGAATTTCTGACATATGTATTGTCGGTCTGACATGTAAATTTGAAAATGCATTTAATTTCCCACTCAAATTCAGATCTGGTTCTTTCTCCGGCAAGGGTTTCTTCATTTCTGTATTTTTCACTCTTTAGATCTTCTTTTTTCTTCATAGTGATCATCTCAGGAGCGAGATTAAATTGGGTGCTATTCTTTATAGGAAAGCACGGCGCCTTCAGTGCTGTTTACAAGTAAGTATTATAAACAAATTTAAAAATACTTATAAAGATTCACTCTCTTACATTCTCTCTTAAAATTACAATTTAGGGGTTTAGGAATGCATTAGGATTATAATATATTCCGTTAGGGATTTATCCCGTTTAAATATCCTTTTAACTTAATATTCTAGGTTAACCGGGGCGGCGGGATTAATCCGGCCATTTCTTTTTGCCTCTTCGAAGAGGTGGCGGGATTAATCCCGCCACCATCTCTCGGGCAATGCTTCTCCGCCACTGAAAAAGAGTGGCGGGATTAATCCCGCCGATAACCTTCTCAACTGATGAAGAGTTACCAGAATTTATTAGAAAGAGTTGTCGGCGGGATTAATCCCGCCAACCATTTTAGGAGGCAGGGAAGGGGTGGCGGGATTAATCTCGCCACCACTTCCCTGTTTTAAGATTTGGGGACAGGATTTATCCCGAGATCTCTTTGAAATCATAGTTTTGGAGAGAGTTATGTGCGGGTTTAATCCCGCACATTCCCCGTCGTAAGAATTGTGGGCGGGATTAATCCCGCCGACTCTCTCCGAAGGGGAGCGGCGGCGGGATTAATCCCGCCGACTCTTCCTCGTCGGAGAGAGTCGGCGGGATTAATCCCGCCGGACTCCCCCGAGGAGGAGAGGGGCGGGATTAATCCCGCCGGCTCTTCCTTGTCGGAGGGAGTCCAAGGCGGGATTAATCCCGCCGACTCTCTCCGAAGGGGTTGAGTCGGCGGCGGGATTAATCCCGCCGACCGTTCCTCGTCGGAGGGATTCGTGGGCGGGATTAATCCCGCCCATCAGTTGTATTAATCAAACATGAGATATTATCTCTAAACATAATTATGTATTATTGCATATGCATATTATTAAGTAACCGTAATTCAGATTTCTTAGAAATATTGCATAAACAGATATCATAAATAATACAATTATTTATGTGCAGGACAATATGTTTAATACTGGAGATAAAGTATGTCTTCTTCGGAACAACGAGATAGTTGGCACTGGAACTGTGGAAGTTCGAGATAATAATGCATCATGTCACAATATTGCCCAAGGATCTTGTGTGTACGTATGGGTGAACACCATTTACAAGCATGTTGAGGTTCTGGGAATGGAATTTGAGGAGGGTTCTCCTGTATTGTGGAATTTGGATGAAGTCAAGGCTGACACAGAATATGCAGAGTCACAAACAAATAGTAGCACGAGTTTACCAGATGATGGCTTGCCTGCTGTGATGGATGAGGTGATTCTCTTTCTTCGTGAGATTGAAGTCGGAAGAGGCATCATCACAGCTATAAATCCAATGGAAGCAGTGTCAGAAGAGAAACTAGGGTCCGACTTCGTGGGTGTAGTTGTGACAGAGGTTTCACCTAATGGCACATTGTATCCTGGATCCCTCGTGAGGTGGCGAACATCTGAATTAAGACGGCAAGATGGTTCAACATATTCTGGGTTGGATTTCAATAATAACAACCCGGAAGAACAACTCATATTTGAAGAGGTTCCTTGCATTGGTCCTATTGTAAGAAAAAGGCGATTCATGGGTTGTAGATCTTCCCCTGCAAGTTTCAGCAAGAGGGTAAAGATGGATCCTACATCTTCCGAAAGTGTTACGAGCATTTCCACGATTGACTGTTGCAAGAAGAAGTGTTGTCAGATGGCAGACCGGAATGAAATTACCCAATGTAGACATGTCTTTCGTATGCTCACCCAAAAGCAAAGGCATGAGTTTGTATATGCTGCACTAACTGGGTGTATTGATGGAATGGCCTCGGACACAGGTTATCAGAGTACATCCATGGTATTTAATAAGGTGGCCATCTGCTTCAAAGCTTGGTACAGTATATACGGGATCCCAAAGACCACGTTCTACCGTCGGAGGGATGAGTGGCTAGATGGAGCGCGAACCTCAGTTCATGGGAACACTGCTTGGTCAAAACCCGCTCTCACATCATGGCAGCCATAGAGATACTCAAGGCTTTTGTGGAAGCAAATGCAGACAGGATGCCTCACAAATGCCGAACCACAAATGCAGGGGTCAGGGAAAATCTCAAGGTTTTACCTTCAATCTACACTCAATTGAAACTGTGTGAACATGTGAACAAGTGCCTCAGTTTGATGGGGCTCCAAGCAATCTGCACTGGTACCTTCAACAACATATGGAATACTCATTTTAAGGATGTGGAGATTGCAAAACACTCTAGCTTTTCTAAGTGTGACACTTGTACATCATTGAAGGCTGCAGAGGCTTGTGCAAAAACCTTGGTGGAGATCACTACCATTCAAAGGAAGATGGAGGCCCACATGATTGCACAACAAACTTGCCGGTCTCAGTACTATGCACACCGCATGCTTTCTGTTGTCACGCCCATCAGAGTACCTGTGCTTGATCCATGACAAGATGGATCATTCAAAGACCAGCATTCCAAAGCTCTTTGCAACACCAAAGTGCCTTGGAAATGTCATGAAACTTCCGATTTCATTGACAGTGTGTGCTAACACATGGACACGGTTGTGAGTCATATGGACACTTTTCACTTCCACATTGGTCTAGCGACTCCAATTTCACTATTGGGTCGTTAGCCATGTGTTTCAGAAACCTTGAAGCCCACTCACAGACAAGTCCTATCAGTGATCTCAAAGTGAAGAAACAACACCTTCAACCTTTACATAATGCTCTCATGAACACATCTGCACTTGAGGCTACTTGGGAATATGAGAGGCATTGTCAGCAACCTGCACAAAAAACAAATGGCCCTGTTGAGAGTTCAGGTTCAGTGGAGGGATCTAGCTCAAATAGTGTACATGTGTCCTCAACATCAAATAAGCTTCCTCGTCATTTGCTTTTACAGATGGATAATTGTGCAGGCGAGAACAAAAATAGGTAAATCATTTTACTTAAGGGTTTCTCAAGCTCATACTTACTTTTATTTTCTAGATATGTGCTAGCATACTTGTCAATGCTTGTTGCCAAAGGTGTGTTTGAAACAATCACGCTCAGTTTCCTTATGGTTGGTCACACTCATGAAGATATTGATGCGTTCTTCAGCAAGGTCTCCAACTCTACAAAAAGGACAAGTGCACTTACCTTACCGCATATGATGAATCTTTTTGAAAATTGCATCTCCAAAAAAAGTTGTGCTTTGCTTGTGACTGAGGTGCCAGACTTCAAAAAATTTCTCAAGGAGTATATAAAAGAAGGGAGTGATTCTTTAGTTGGTCACCTTGTGCCGCTACAATTTTTTTCTCCATACGAGATGGTATACCTATTATGCAGTACAAGTTACGGCCATCAGAGCATGAGTGGTTACCGAAAGAGGGTTAATGCTCTTCAAAAGTGGAGAGGATGGAAAGCCACTTCTCCCAGAAGGACAACCAGACCCTATTCCATTGAGTGCCCAGCTCAAGGAACAAGAGGTTATTATTGATGGCATCAAAAAATATGTGGCATGGGTTCAAAAATCGATGCAAAGAATTCTGATAAGGCAACTGGTTACTCAGAACTATATAAGCATGTGGTCAACTATTGGGAGACTGTTGTTCGAGAGTTGGAAGGGCCTACTGTCACAAGTACAGAATTGCAACACCCTTTTTGGCCTAAAACAAGGTGGCGAGAGGAGATTGAAATGACATCACTGAGCACAGACGACATAGAAGCCAGTAGTGATGTGGAAGTGCAAACCCCACATTTTGTTGGACAAAGGAACCAAAAACCTAAAGCATACTTTGATTGCTGCAAGGATCTTCAAAAACTAATGATGGTTCTCATTACTCCAGATGCGTCATATAATCAGCCTATTTGGATGGGTCAAATTATCGACACACCTGAAGTAATCACAAAAAATAGTATTGTTAAGGTTGCATGGTTCAAACCACAAAAAAGGCGACACGAGAAGGAGGCGAAAGATATAATGGATGCCTAGAGAAAACATGGTCTCCCAATCAAAAAGACCCAGCATGTTTTATAAATGTTAAATCCATTCGATATGGGTGGATGTCAAGAAGCGTTGATAAAGTCACGATTAACAAAACTGCAGCAGGGAAGTATGTTTTCTGAAGCTTAAAGCAATTACAAAATTATAAAATATCATATATTTATATTCATAAATTAATAAACTCTTTAATAATAGTACCAAATTGTATACTTAACTATATATAAATTTTAAAAAATGATATGGAAGATTGACTATATTATTATAAGGATTTTATATATATTTATCTACTACAAATTTTTAATTAATAATGTTATATTTTAAATATTAATATTTTAATAACAACATCAATATTTATATAATGTACCTCTTATGCTCTTCCTTAATTGTTATTAGGCAATATATATAATTTAATACATTCTACTTTATAATGTTATTAATTTTTGTTCAATGAATGCTATAATTTATTAAAGGGTAGAATACAAAATAGAATATTCTAAAGAATATTCTCTTTTCAATCATATATTCTAAAGAATATTCCTTTAATATTAGAAAAATGCTAATTAAATAGCTAAAATTGCTAATTATTAGGAAATGGGACTATAGCCATGCCCATTTTAGTTACAACCTTGCATATAAGGGACATGTGGACTCATCTTAGCCTTTGCATGCATGCAGTCACTTTGCATGCATGCAACCACTTTTAACACTCATGCCTAGATTAGCTCTTGGAGTTGTGAGCATAAAAGCTCCGACCTAATTGTTGTACAATCAGTTACTATTAACACAGTCTTACTACGATCAATCTCGTCTTGTCTTGTTTTGTCTTGTTTCCTGTCCTGCTCTTGTCTCCTCCTGTTTCCTGTCCTGCTTCTGTCTGTCCCCGGATCCTGTCTTGTTCTGTCTTGTTCCTGGATCTTGTCCTGCGCTTTCCTGTCTTGCTCCTGGATCCTATCCTGATCCTGTCTTTGCTCCTGGATCCTATCCTGATCCTGTCTTGCTCTGGATTCGTCCTGTTCCTGTTCCTAGTTCCTATCCTTGCTTCTGAGTCAAGCCTTCCTATTCTTAGAATCTTTGTTTTCTTCCTAGTTCCTGGATTGTGGCTTGACAGATTTTATTGTCTTGATTAGGTTCTTGGTTGTTTCGATGCATGTCGACCTAGGGTGACCTAACCGGCTCATCACAATCCGGAATGTAAATATTTTCTTGACAGTTATATTTCCTCTACGGAAATGTCCTCATGCTCAGACCCGAATGGGTTTTTCTCAGGCAACACTCTATCCTGACTAGTCTTATATAACTTTCCTCCCACCAAAGAAAAACGTCATGTTCTCACGATAAATAACTTTTGGTTATTCGTGTCCTAAGATGGTGGAACTAGTTTTGTGGACAAATATATTTTTATGTCATCCATTCATATAGGAGAAATTTGCACATGAAATAAATGTGCATCAAGAAAGTCATCCATATACTGGATTGGAACTTCTTTTGTTTTAATACGGTTCAGGTGGTCAGCTTGTTCATGCTACCTTTTTAGCTTATGTATTATCTGAAAATCATATTTTTATAATAGGAGGAACCATCTAGCCAATCAAATTGGCTTATTTAGAAGGTGTAATAAAGCCTTATGATTTTTGACTTTATTAGTTAATAAAATAATGTCTAAATTTATGGATTGCATATACCATTCCTAAAGTTTCTTTTTTTGTAGTAGTATAAGTTACCTCTGCTGGTGTTAACCTACAACTTGCATAGTAGATAGAATGATCCTTTCTATTTTCCAGTGTCTATGTCAGAGTTTTTACTTGGTGCCACAAAGGCGGCTTGCCAGGTGCCAACCCTGAATCCCTCTCTGAAACCCCACGGAATCTGGTAAAATAACCCGTATTAGGAACCCAAGCCTTAGGAACTCAAACCCCTAACTGACTAAGCCACGAACGAGACTCACCTTGTGAATCAGGATACACGGACTAGCCGAGCTTTAGGTGTCGTTCCTAGCTTGGCGTGGTTGAGGCGGCCGGAGCAAGGCCTCAACCACTAGTTTTGCGGAACGTGAACTCGGGCAATGTCTTTGAGCTTGCGGGCAGGTTTTCGGACCAAGGAATCTGACTAACTCCTTGGAAGTGACGTGCCCCTATCTCAAAGGCAAGATCCTGCCAACGATAAGGATAGTCTAACCCTAGGGTGGGTTGTACCCCTGTCGTGTGGAAGTTTGGGCGGCACAACGGAGGGTTGCACCTTGACGACACACAAGCTTAGCTTGCACCGGTAGGAGGTTAACGAGCTCTCTTTTGAACCCAGGAAGCCTCACTACATATACTCTACCTTATTTATGTGACGGACCCCCCCCCCCCTGTTTACCTAAATGAGTAAGTGGGCTGGCACGGAAATGCCAGCCCTTAGAGAAACTGGTTGTCCTAACCTAACCCTAAACCTAACCCCTAGGGGGGGTATTAGGGTGGGGTTAGGGCAACCCTAGGGTTAGGTCAACCCTAGGAGTGTCCCTAACCCTTATTTTGACAAGCTATACTTTATAACCTGGAACGTCAAACCGGGGGAGAGTTTCTAGAAGGTAAGTTCTAGCTTCGCCTAGAGTTTCCTGCAAATACCTAATGACACCCGGCCGGACCATCACTAGATACCCAAGTGCACTAAACGGGCCTGTTTCCTACTACATCTAGGGTTCGTCACACAACTCGGTAAGTAACAAGTCAAACCCCAAAGTAAAGGGTCGAGTCATAGTAAAAACTATGACACACTCCCCGCCTTTGAGAATGTCAACGTCCTCGTTGACGTCTAACTCCAAGACTAGACTAGGTTAGGAAAAATTAACTGAAAACTAACACTAATCACTCTATGCGGAGTCAGCAAAAAGTTCACAAGTTTTTATTACCCCCCTTGCATTACGCGAAGCCAAATACTTCAGAACCGTCGTTCACTGAGCGAGAACTCAGCTGCCGGAGGCACCACCTGCGACAAGAAGTCATTTGGAGACCTTTTGCACGTCTGCAAAGTCTGTCACCCGACACAGACAACAGTTAGTTAATTTCTTTAAGTTAACTAGAATTTATATTGGAGGCCTCTAGTTAAGGTTGTCTGTCGGCCCCTAGGTTAAGAAGAAACTTTATTTCTTAATCAGTTTGAGACCTTGTCTCAAACTCATTCACTAACTCCATCGCGTTTGCAGATTCTCCAATGGTTCCCATGTCGACTCGCATGCCGGGTACCCTTTCCACTTAACAAGATATTCACGTTTACGTTTTCGCCGTCCATGAATGTTTCGCCCCTTTAATATTGCTCAACTTCAAATTCTTTCTCCTCACCAACTAACTCTGGAGGCGGACGTAAATTATGATATCTATGTGGATGTTTCTCATCCTTGTGGAATGGCTCAAGCAAGTTGACATGAAACACATTGTGTATTGTTCCCAACTCTGGAGGAAGATCTAACCCATAAGCCACTTTCCCTACTTGCTTCACCACCTTGTATGGGCCTATGTAGTGCGATAGAAACTTCTTCGAAAGAGTCGTTGGAACCTTCAGGTTTCTGGTACTCAACAATACCATGTCCCCAACCTGATACTCTACATCCCGCCGATGCTTATCGTACTGCTGACGATACCTTTCCTGTGCTGCAGCCATCGCTTGACGAGCAGCTTCCCATGTTCGATACAATTGTCCTGTGAACTCTGCTACAGATGGAACTCGATTGCTATCGTCTTTCGGTAACACCATACTCTGAGGAATACCACCCTTATTCCCAGTTAACACTTCCATCGGGCTACATCCGATTGCTGTGTGCATCGAGTTATTGTAACATATCTCAGCCATATCTAAGTGTTCAGCCCAATCAAGTTGATCACCTTGAACATAGCATCTGAGATAGTCCTCGACTTGTCGGTTCACCCTCTCCGTTTGACCATCAGTTTGGATGGTAGGCTGTACTGAACTTGAGCATCGTACCAAACTGCTTAAACAATGTCCCCCAAAACTTCCCGTAAACCGAGGATCCCGATCTGAGATCATGGTTTCCGTAGTCCGCGCACTCTTATGACTTCGTGGAAGAACAACTTCGCTGCTTGAATTGCATTCACTGTCTCTACAGTTGGAATGAAATGAGCAACCTTTGAAAACCGATCGACTACCACCATGAGCGTTAAAACCACAAGATTTTGGCAATCCCATGATAAAGTCCAAAGTAACACTTTGAAATGGCCGCTCTGGAATCGGTATACACTGCAACTTCCCAGCTCGTTTTTGCGATCGGCTCTTTACTTGTTGACATGTGGGGCATGTCTTGACATACTTGGCAACATCATCTATCATACCCGGCCAATAGAATCCCTGTTTCAACAAAGCCAACGTCTTATGCCTTCCACCATGTCCTGCCAAAGGAACGTCATGATGCTCTCTTAACAGCCTCTCCCTCCATGTCCCTTCTGGAACATAGAGTCTCTTTTCTTTATAATAAAGAACTCCATCTCGTACCGCAAAATGTGCCTGTTTGAGTGCATCCATTCGACTTTCTATTCCTGCTGGAATATTACCATCTCTTCGTAACTGATGAACTTGTTTCCTCTTTGCCACCAGGCTCAAAGCCTCCTTAGCAAACTTGTCCTGAGGATACGCCGTCACAAATTCATCCACCAAAGTTGAACACGGGTGCTGACATAATTCGAAGATGGCCTTTCCTACTGAGTGCATCAGCTACCACATTGTCCTTTCCCGCTTTATGTTTGATTTCAGGTTGAAATCGTGCCAACTTTGCTGCCATCTAGCATACTTCGGCGATAGCTTCGGCTGCGTTTCAAAATACCTTAGAGTTACACTATCTGTCCAAACCACAGTGCCATGACTTGGAAGATAATGACGCCAATACTCCAAGGAAGCAACAATAGCATACATCTCCTTTTCGTGAGTAGGCCATCGAGTTTGCGCATCTAACTTTTTCGAGAAAAGGACACTGGATGTCCTTTTGTTGCAATACACCACCAATTGCAAAGTCGGAAGCGTCACATTCTACTTCAAAGGGATCTTCAAAGATGGGCAACTGCAAAACTGGCTCAGAAGAGATAGCCTCTTTGAGTTTGACGAACGCACGTTGGCACTCTGGAGTCCAATGCCATGGAATGTTTTTCGTAAGATCTGTCAATGGGGCCGCTATTTCCGAGTAACCCTTTATGAATCTTCGGTAATACCCTGTCAGACCAAGAAATGATCTAACTTCATGCACATCTTTTAAAGTCATCCACTCGGTAATAGCTTGAATTTTCTTTGGGTCCATGGCAACCTCCCCACCTGAGATCAAGTGTCCCAAGAAATCTATCTTGGTTTGACCAAATGCGCACTTGCTTTCTTTAGCATACAATTGGTTCTCTCTCAACCTCTGAAACACTTTCTCTAAGTGTTCCACATGTTCCTCGATTGTCGAACTGAAAATCAGAATGTCATCAATATACACCACTACGAACTCGTCAAGATAGTCTCTAAACACATCATCCATCATTGTGCAAAAAGTTGCTGGAGCATTGCACAACCCGAATGGTAAGACTAGAAACCAGTCATCCAAAACCTTGTAATCCTTTGAACCCATGAAATTCGAAGGCTTTACCAGTTTGAATTTACTGGGACCTCTACCACCTTCTTCTGTCGAAGAATCTGATTCAGAGGAACCTGACTCTGAGTCATGCTTCTTCTTCTTTTTCCGTGTGTCTGATTGCGGAACATCTGGCACTGCAGTATTCGTCGGAATCCGAACGGCAACATTATTGATTCGGTCGTTTAACCCCAAAACATCCCCTCGAAGTTCGTTTAGGGCATCCATCATTATTTCTCGCCATCCAGGTCGTTGTCTAACTCTAGGGGGGCGACCTGGATCAGCCTCATCCATCTCCTCATTTGGAGCCTCTGCGACAGCCCTCTCTGCCTCAGGCTCTGGTTGCTTTCTCTTGCTCATCGTATTGAACCCTTGTGTCAACACTCAGAGAATATGCTTGGAATATTCCCAATGTGAAACTGGAAACACCCTGCACAGGTTGTACACCCACACACATCAGCTTAAACTAGCATAAGACTTTCGGACAAACCTAGAATCTCACGCCGACTCACTGAGCAAGTGTTCTCCGAAGTTTGACAACTCACAGGATCAAACTCTCTGCGCAGAATACAGACATGTTAACCGAAAGCAATAGAGTATATCGAGAATTTAGAGTTATTTAAACATTGAAACACCCTACGACTTAAGGTAGTCCTACTGACCGCAAAGAACTTGCTCCGATACCAATTGTCAGAGTTTTTACTTGGTGCCACAAAGGCGGCTTGCCAGGTGCCAACCCTGGAATCCCCTCTCTGGAAACCCCACGGAATCTAGTAAAATAACCGTATTAGGAACCCAAGCCTTAGGAACTCAAACCCCTAACTGACTAAGCCCACGAACGAGACTCACCTTGTGAATCAGGATACACAGACTAGCCGAGCTTTAAGTGTTGTTCCTAGCTTGGCGTGGTTGAGGCGGCCGGAGCAAGGCCTCAACCACTAGTTTTGCGGAACGTGAACTCGGGCAATGTCTTTGAGCTTGCGGGCAGGTTTCCGGACCAAGGAATCTTACTAACTCTTTGGAAGTGACGTGCCCCTATCTCAAAGGCAAGATCCTGCCAACGATAAGGATAGTTTAACCCTAGGGTGGGTTGTACCCCTGTCATGTGGAAGTTTGGGTGGCACAACGGAGGGTTGCACCTTGACGACACAAGCTTAACTTGCACCGGTAGGAGGTTAACGAGCTCTCTTTTGAACCCATGAAGCCTCACTACATATACTCTACCTTATTTATGTGACGGAACCCCCCCCCCTGTTTACCTAAATGAGTAAGTGGGCTGGCACGAAAATGCCAGCCCTTAGAGAAACTGGTTGTCCTAACCTAACCCTAAACCTAACCCCTAGGGGGGTATTAGGGTGTGGGGTTAGGGCAACCCTAGGGTTAGGTCAACCCTAGGAGTGTCCCTAACCCTTATTTTGACAAGCTATACTTATAACCTGGAACGTCAAACCAGGGGAGAGTTTCTAGAAGGTAAGTTCTAGCTTCGCCTAGAGTTTCCTGCAAATACCTAATGACACCCGACTGAACCATCACTAGATACCCAAGTGCACTAAACGGGCCTGTTTCCTACTACATCTAGGGTTCGTTACATAACTCGGTAAGTAACAACAGTCAAACCCCAAAGTAAAGGGTCGAGTCATAGTAAAAACTATGACAGTCTATGTCAAGGTTGCTCCTATTGCAATATCTGAGGCATTTACATGTTTATGAAATTCTATGTCCCATTTAGGATTTACTAATATAAGTGCTGTCACCAAGAACTTCCGTAATCTATTAAAGGATTCTTGATATTCATGAGTCCAAATGTAGGATATTCTTGCCTTTAAAATGTCGATTAAAAGTCTGGCTATCCAAACATAATCCTTAATAAATCTTCTATGATAGCCGATTTTTCCTAAAAACCGTCTTAATTCTTTTAAATTTTGCAGTGGTTATAAAGTAAGTATAACTTTAACCTTATTCTAATCAACCAGGATTCCCTCTTTATATACCACATGCCCTAAGAAAACTCCTGATTTCACAAAAGTTATGTTTCTCAGAATTTAGAGCAACTTGATGTTGCTTACATTTTTGAAAACATTTTTCTAAACAGTAAAGATGATTTTCCTTATTACTATAGATACTAAAATCATCCATAAAAACTTTTATAAAATCTAGTAAATATTCTCAGAAAGTAAATCATTTGAAAAGTAAAAGGTGCATTACAAAGGCCAAATAGCATAACCTTGTATGCATATACACCCCATGGGCTTATAAAAACTGTTTTATGTTGATCCTCTTAAGCCACTAGAATCTGGTTATATCCTGAGAATTTATCCATAAAAGAATACATTTCATGTCAAGCCACACTATCCAACATTTCCTCTGTAAACGGGATAGAAAAAACATCCTTTTTTGTGGCATCATTTAATTTTTTATAGTTTATACATACTCTTAATTTTTCATTCTTTTTAAGAACTATCACAAGTGGTGATAACTATTGTGCACCTTTTATAGGATAAATGAAACTGACATTTAATAGTTTATCTATCTCCTCCTTAACAAATTGTGCATAATTAGGATTCATAATGTATACTCTTTGTTTCACAAGTTCACATCCTGATAATAATTGTATAGTGTGTATACACAATTCAAGAGGTATGCCTTTAAGATCTTTATATAACTAGGCAAAAACATTCTGATACTTTTGAAGTAAGTTCAATCCTTTTTTCTAGAATTCTATATTTAATTCTTGAGTAATGAATAAGATTTTAGGCTCATTTTTTGTCTATATTCACTTGCTCTAAAGGTTCCGTGGTATACACATATGTATACTTTGCATGCTTTTCTTATAAATCAATCTCATAAGAGATTGCTTTATAAAACTTTTCCTTTAATCTATTCATGTCATTTTCCTTTTGCTAAATAATTTTCTTTCCTTTCAGTACTACATTAATGTCATAGTTTTTACTATGACTCGACCCTTTACTTTGGGATTTGACTGTTGTTACCTACTGAATTATGTGACGAACCCTAGATGTAGAAAAAATAGGGCCCGCATAGTGAACTTGGGTATCTAGTGATGGTTCAGCCGGGTGTCATTAGGTATTTGCAAGAAACTTTAGGCAAAGCTAGCACTTCCATTTAAAAAACTCTCCCCCATTTTGACGTTCTAGGTTAGGGTTTTTTGCAAAGTATAGCTTGTCAAAATAAGGGTTAGGGACACCCCTAGGGTTGACCTATCCCCACGCCATAATACCCCCCCCTAGGGGTTAGGTTTAGGGTTAGGTTAGGCATCTCTTTTCTCTAAGGGGCTGACATTTCTGTGCCAGCCCACTTACTCATGTAAGAAACGGGGGGGGCTCCGTCACATAAATAAGGTAGAGTATATGTAGTGAGGCTTTCTAGATTCAAAAGAGAGCTTGTTAACCTCCTACTGGTGCAAGCTAAGCTTGTGTCGTTAAGGCGCAACCCTCTGTTGTGCCACCCAAACTTCTACATGACAGGGGTACGTTCCACCTTTGGGTTAAACTATCCTTATCATTAGCAAGATCTTGCCTTTGTGATAGGGGTACGTTACTTCCAAGGAGTTAGTCAAATTCCTTGGGCCGAAAACCTGCTTGCAAGCTCAAAGGTATTGCCCAAGTCCACGTTCCGCAGAATTAATGGTTGAGGCCTTGCTCCAGCCACCTCAACCACACCAAGTTAGGAATGACACCTATAGCTTGGCTAGTCCGTGTATCCTGATTCATAAGGTGAGTCTCGTTCGTGGACTTGGTCAGTTAGGGGCTTAAGTTCCTAAGGGTTGAGTTCCTAATATGGGTTACTTTACCAGATTCCGTGGGGTTTCCAAAGAGGGGATTTAAGGGTTGGCACCTGGCAAGCCGCCTTTGTGGCACCAAGTAAAACTCTGACAATTAAGGTCTATATCTGTTAAGACCTTCAAGTCAGGATATGCTTTAAGATTTCTACCTCTTCCTGATCATGTAACCAATTAAACCAGTCATATCCTTCTAAAATAAAAGGTTTGTTTTCCCTTTTAACATATATTTTAGTATGATTATAGATCACTAGTTTTCTTTCTCCTTCTCCTAGCATCATTTTTTATGTTCCCCGTTTTCAACCAAGGTCTTCCTAATAACATAGTATATACAGTATCCTTTCCTTTCATTTGGAGGATAATGAGTGACACTTTATACTTTAGATCTTTTATGAATATAGTCACTCCTCTCACTATACCTACAAGTTTAACACTTTGATCTATCATTTTTAGATTAAAAGGAGTAGGCTCAATGGGTCTTAAATCCATTTTCTTACAAGTATGTTCTTCAATAAAATTAACTCTTGAACCTCCCTCCTTTTATCTTATTTTTACCAATATATATTGTGATACTTGGTACATACCTATCATAATCACCTTTTTTTTCATAATACTTTTCTATTCGGTGAGTTTCTTGTCATGCATAGGTAGGTAAATATTTTGGGACAGTGTTTAACATTTGCAAAATTTGATTTTTAATATATGGGGAAATATGTATTAATTGTCCCAGCGTAATTTTGATTTCTTGGCTCAATGCACTTAGAGCCATTGATTCTGCCATGTCATATTGAATATGCTTCACATGAATATTATGTTTTCTAGGGATACTCTATTTTACAAGAATATTCTTTTTCTCTTGAATATTCCTCCCTAAAATAATACTTTATTTTTAGATCTTTATGTATATTTGTTGGTTGTTTATCATCATCTAAAATGTACTCAAATCTCATTCTTGGAAATGAATGTTCCATCTCCTCATGTTTGCATATTATCATGTGACATATATACAGAATTTCCTTCTTCTGTTGTAAGGTATTTCTATTTCTGATTTATGTTTTCTTTTATATTACGACAGGATAATTTCTACCTTACTCTCTTTTACATCAATTAATCTAGCTCTAGGTTGTCTTTTAAAAGCATTGTTTGAAGTAAAATGTTGATTGCTAGACAATTTGGAGAAATATGTTATTTCTCTTCATATGTATAACAAGTAAATTAATGGAATTCCTTCTTTGCACTTCTCTTTGTCTATAGTCATTTTGATTTTTATATATTCTTTTCTTTAATATGACCTTTTTGGTCCTTTGTAGGAAGTCTCATTCCTTCCCATATAAGGTTTGTATGAGGAACATAATTAGTATGATTTCTTTCAACCTATTATTTCCTCTTGTATAAGGAGCATTCCTTCTATTATCGAAAGGATTATGTTCCTTCTTTCCTGCTAATTCCAGTACTGCTCCATAATAGAGCTTCTTATTACAAGATGAGAATGTGTTAACAAAAGGTTGCTTCACAGGAAGTGACATGTTCATATCGACCTTCTTTCCTCCCTTCATTCCTCCTTTCTTCTCCACACGTGTCATATTTTGATTAAGAAAACTTACAGTCCTTTGTCGAATGTCCTTCTTTATCATATATTTGACATTTTGGCAATTTTAGCCTACATCCATCCCAATATGCCCATGATTTTACACTTGGCACACCATATCTTGGCATCCAATTCCTTATATGAGGACTATTTTTTAAGGACTTAACTAACTGTAATAGCATTTTCATCAGCCTTATAGTCTCGAACTTTATATTCTTTATTTGTCTCCTCTTCTTCTCATAATTTTAGATACTTTATAAGATCTTTCCTGTCTACTTCCTGAAAGGTCATTGCATAATGCCTATATGACTTCTGCAATCCTTACTAATACCATTGAAGCAAAGCATCTTCTTTAACATAGTTTGCATTTCTTTTCATGCTTCTTAAAATGTGTGTATATTCTTTATAGTTTCTGTTTTTCTTGCTGAATATTCTTGAGCTTTTTTAAATGCTCTTCCAGCAACTCTTCTCTTTAAAAGTTTTTGTCACTTTCTATAATCTTTTCTCACATCTTTTTCTAACTCATAATACCAATTAGATGCATTTCCTTTTAATGTGTGAGAAAATATAAGCAACTTATTTACATTACTTACTTTATACAACTTTATAACTTACTCAAACTGTATTAAGTGTCTTTTAGGATTTTCCTTCTTTCATGTAATAAATTTTGTGTACATCAATGTTCCTCCCAACATTTCAAGAAAAAGTGTCATATTAGACATTCTCGGTGGGCTTTCTCTACCACCTTCCTCTGCACTAAGACATAACTTTCAGGAGATTCTCCTCCCGATTTACTATGAAATCTTGTTCTCCAAGGAGTTCCTTTCAACTCCTCTTCTCCGGAGTTAATAGTCACCGTATTGTATATCCTCCACAATTTTAATGGCACTTTCTCTTATTTGATCAATAAGTCTTATAAGAGCTTTTACCTATTAGCATCTACTCAGCATGAGCAGCCTCTTTCTCGGCCTGCCTATTATCTCTTCTCTTGCTAAAGATGAATTAAGATTATGATATTTCTAAGGCTCCATCCATCATCATATGTACACATTTTTTTTTCTCACTTAAACTCTCATATATCACTTCTCACTTAGGAATTTCATGAATTCCTATATAACAATGGCGAAATCCCTCCGTGGTCCCCATGTGTTAACATGGAGAACTTTCTTATGTGTAGAAATCACTGTTCATACCGCAAGAAAAGCCTTCCCTTGTTAAAGGTTAAGGAATTTTGTCTTGAAATAATCTATATATGTACTTTTTTCGTCTCTAAGGTCAAGGATAGGATTTTGCTTTGGCCATTGCCATGTTATAGCATTAATAAGATAGTTTTATCATAGGATAAGAATATATTCAATATATATATTATATAATAACTATGCACTTACATTACTAAATAGTTACAAGAGAAAGCAGATTCTCTCTCTCTCATGCATTACTCTCCATAGCCTTCATAGCCTTCCTCACCCCACTCCTACCCTTCTTGTCCTAACCAAATCCTATTCTACTTTAACCGTCATGACTGTCTAGTTCTCTTGTCTGGGTAGGATATTTCCTACTGTCGTAGGATTTTTTTTGTACTTATAGGATTTTTTTTACTGCTTTATGAACGTTATAACTAAATGGGAATGATACATGAAAATGGAAATATAAAAAAATCTATATTTACATATTAATTATTAATATTTTAAACATACATTTTAAAGAATATTCTTTCTTTAAACATATATTATTTAAAAATTATTATTTTATATTAAAAAATGCTAATTAAATAATTAAAATTGTTAATTATTAAGAAAATGGACTATAAACATTCCCACTTTAATTGTAACTTTCCTACGAGCTTTCCTCCACCATAAAAAAGTTCAATGTATGCAATTCTTACATGCTCTGTTTTTGGTCCCTAACAATTACTAATTAGTTAATGTGATGGTTTATTTGAATTTTAACTTGAAGGGCCAATATATGGCAACACATGATTACCAAATGGCTATTTGGTGACAACTTATGTGAGCAATGCCAAATCTTATAAGATAACCCTGAGAGTCTGACTTAACTATCCAAATAAGCATGAAACTTAGGGTCCTACCCTAAGACCCCTAGAGTGACTATTCTTTGAGCCCTAAAGAATAAACAAGTAAACTCGAGAGACCTAAACATAACCCCAAGCCATTAAGGAGACATGCCTTGCACATACCCCCACGATAGAGATAAGGCATCATGACTTACCCTTTAAAGAAATACTTTCATCCATGAGTACAACCCTTTAAGATGGTAAGGAATACCTTGACCCACAACTAAACCCTAAGGATTTGAGTGGTTAAGTCATACCCTACTTAAGTCTAGTACTTAGTGAGGACACAGTAGGTAGACATGAGTGTTCTACTAAGCAAGCCCCCTAAGGTTAGGTTTGAACAATCTTGAACGTTTGTGCATACAAGTGCCTTATAAAAGAGTCCTTACTAATGAGCTTAGATTATAAGATCTTGAGCAGATGCCCAAGGCTTAACACCATGATGTAAGCACAAACATGCCTACTTGACATGATACTCAACCCTTTAGCATCAAACTCATGACATAATCCCAAAGGGCTTGCCTTGGTATATATCATATATTAACTAACTTAGTGTCACATGTTCATATGACACCATTTCTCAAGACATACGGTATCTCATCATAACCCCTTGGACTTAAGAGCTACACTTGGTGCTATGAACATGGTTTATAGAATCATAAATGCCAACCTTAGAACCCCTTTAAGGAATAGTAATGAGAACCTGCCTATACCACACTCAAATTGGACAAGGGCATGGATAGTGCTCACAATGTGAGTTAGAATACATACCTTGCTTAGTTGTGAATGTTGCTTTCAGTTTAGTGTGGAAGAGGAGGTTATAGATAGGTTCCAGTCTTTAACTAAAAAAATGTGTACTTTGGCAAGACCTTCTAGGCATGAATTTACTAACGATAAGGCTTAGGTAGCCCTTAAGGGTGTGACATACCCCTAAGCATTAAAAGTTATGGTGGCACAATATGGGTTATGCCTTGATAACAAGCTTAAGTTTGCATCGATAAAAGAATAAAAAGCTCTTTTGAACATCTAAACTCTTGCTACGTACACCCTAATTTATATATGTGATGGAGCCCTTCCCCTTTCCTATTTGTGAGTGAGTTGGTACAAACCTCAATGTTTAATGAGTTTAGTGACCTAACTTAACTTAATCTTAAACCCGTAGGGTTGAGGTGTCTCTAACCGTATTTGATATGTCAAGTCACTAAAACTTATTAGAACAAAACTTATTAGAACACAGAAAATGAAGAGAAAGTTTTTAGAAAGTAAGTTTTATATAGATCAAACCATCCTTAAACATATAACTGCACCACCATATCTAGAAGTTCACCATGGAATATAATAAGTAACAACAGTTAAATTCTAAAATAATATTATCAAACAATGATATGATTAATTCAATAGTGTAATATAAAATCTACCAAGGGATGCATCTCACTGTGAAAGGTGGTTCTACCCTAAAATGTTGCCAATAAGTTTCAATACAATAGAGATTTGTGTTGATTCATGGTCCTTCCCTCTGTAGGTTCCCACCTACAGATCCCACCATTGATGAAAGCAATGTGAACGTACACCACCGTGGTGCATTTAATTACTTAAATAAATACGTTCATATGTGTGTTTATGTATGTATGTATATCAATCGACCATATCATTTTTTAAATTTGAGTCTATTTGCTATGATTTATATTTTAATAAAAAAATTGAGAAAATTTACACGCACTCAATATTATAAAATGTGTCTTCGTTACTTGTGCCGTTCTTTGGCTGTGTGTGTGCGTGCGAGCGTGTGAATTTGTATAAAAATTCAAGTAACTGTTTACACACACAGACATATTATGTGTGTATGATGATATAACTAAAGAGTACTTGGAGATTATAATAAACAGGAGAAGACATTACGAATTATTCTTTAAACCCATCTTAAGCTCCTGGAGCAGCCTCCTGTACCTTAGATCCCGCATACCCACCATACTCGCGTCCCTTATCAGCCACATGCTGGACAGATCCCAACAGCCGCTGTTTGGCCGCATCAATACTGTCCGACCCGACAGGGTGCCGTCCTTTGAAGTAATTATACACCCACGACACGACCCACACAAACGCAAGTACACCTCCGAGCGTGAGTACAATCCCGGACACAGCCAAGAAGGCAACGATTCCCAATGGAACGAGAATGGGACTGAAGAAGAGGAAGATCGGAACCCCAATGACGAGCGCCAGAACAAAGCCGCCGAGCAGCAATCCGCCTATCGCCAACACCGCCACGGCACCGGCCAGCAGCGCCACCAGTCCATGACTTGCCTTGCATTCGGAGACTTCTCACGGATCTTTCCCTGTGTTTGTCCATTGAAGAAATCGACTTGATGAACAACAGGGGAAGAAGAAGGCGGCAGATGCGTCTTCTACAGCCCTACTGCTCTGCTTATAGCACGAGTTTTTGAGCATGCACTCTGCTAGCCGCACACCTGTGCCGCCTTCCTGTGCACCACGTGACCCTAGCACATTTATTTCCAAACTGCAGACGTCATCAATTTGATGGACACGTGTCGGGTGGACATAATGCATGTCCGTCCATGTTATAAACGATTGGTGCGATTCATGTAAAATCTGAACAATCATGGATAGAGGAGCACAGGGAAAGAGATCCACAAATGCTAAGCAGGTTTTGGGATTAATCGCGCTCCTAATCGCGCTTCTGACTGCCGGAGGATTAACCATCGGCGGAATCGTTCTCGCACTTGTAATCGGAGTCCCGGTGTTCCTGTTGTTCAGTCCGGTGTTAGTTCCGCTCGGGATAGTCGCGTTCTTGGCTATGTCTGGCGTCTCTGTCACCGTCGGCGGTGCGTTAGTGTTTTTCTCCTTTATACAGTGGGTTTACAACTACTTCAAGGGCCGCCATCCCATTGGATCGGACAGGCTCGATGCTGCCCGGCACAGACTTCTGGATCTGTGCAGCAGGCTGCTGAGAAAGGGCGTGAGTACGCCGGAGCAAAGGCATGAAGCTGCTCCATGAGCTTGTACAACATACTTTAAATAATTCTTCTCAATTAAATCGTGTGTGCGTGCGTGCGTGCGTATGAGAGAGATATCATGGATATAGGCTATTTTATATTTTCCTCTTTTAACACACACGTACACACCACATACAATATATGTTCTATTAATTTATTTATGTATATGAACTTTTCATTTCAAGGAAACATTTAAATTCGTATTGTTCTTTTCTAATCAGTATATTATAGTATATGAAATTAATTAGAATATAAGTTGCTTTCTATAATCTAATTTAGACTCCATATAATTTTTATAACGTTTTAATTTATTAACGTCAGAAAAAAACCATTAATCTGTAAATGGTCCATTTGAAGCATAAATATTAAAATAAATAATATTCATTTGATATTAAATGTTAGTAAACCAATTATATTCTACCTAAATACAGAATAAGATTAGATTAAACATCTACAAATGCTGTTAATACACGTTGCATATAACAGATAAAATGTAATTGTTATGGTCTGGCAGACCAACTGTCTTAGTCACAACGCACCCACACCAAAATATATATATATATATGCTGTTAGGTAGTTTTAAATCGTATCCATATAATACTTAGGGTTTATTCAAATTTATTTATTATGGACTTTCCTGTTTTACATCACATATGTATTATAAACCATATTTATCTTCATTAATTAACAATATTTATTTTAATATAAGGAATCCATAATATGTGAATATATACAGTAATATATATATTTATTTAGTATATAATATTATGTAATTATAACTAATTTATAAAGAAAAGAGTTTAAAATTTCGATCTTATTTGTATATAAAAACTTTACTATTATACTTACATACACCAGTAGATTTAGTGTTTACACATTCAAACATACACACACGACAGGTGACGTTTATATAATTGAATCTTATGTTTTTGCTTTGTAAACAGGTTAGATGTTTTAAATAATTAATTGGACTCTATTATTACTGTTGTGTGGGTCCTCCGGATGCTTTCGGTGTACGACACGTACTTATTATTTTAATCGTATAGATTATGTAAGTTCAAACTTAAAGAGGTTATATCTTTATATTTAAAACTATATATTATATGGTTTTTATTTGTATGTTTTAAATTCTATATTAATTAATTAATATTATATATATGCATAAACACACTACAATTTAAAATATAATTTGAATATTATATCATAATGTCAGTATTCTAAAATTTTGCAAGAAATTTTTTTATCTTCAATTATAAATTTATTGAAATTTAAAATGTAATTTTATAAATTTAATTATTATCTATTCTGTAATGAAATTGTTGCTGGTGAATTTTCTAATGTTAATATAATTTGTTTTGTAATATGTGTTATGGTCAATTTATTACTTTTGTTTTGTTTTAATATCTTTTTTGTTAGTTCTAGCGTTGTAAAATGAACCACAATTATATAAGCTATAGGGTATACATATTCCTTAAGAATATACACATATTTTCTTTAAACTTTACTAATATTACTAAATTCACAGTAACAACTTAAAACTCACATTGGGATTCTAACTCACTAAATGGTGAAATTAATCAATTTCCTATTTAGAATTCTATTGCTGAGAGAACCTAGAACTTAAATAATTTAATTTCAATTCAATAATATTTATGTAATACCTTTGAAGTTTAATAACCGAAGTTTAAAAACTTTAAGTATATATATTATAACAAAATATAATCTATTAGTATTAATCTAATTTATTAAATAATATGTGACTCCTAGTGTAAAGGTCCTTTAGGAAAAGATTAAGAAGCCGTCTAGACGTGTCTCCGACGACTTTGACAGAGTCGACACGAAACGACCTTTACGCACGTATGTCTGTATGTGTATATATAATTAAAAAGGATATATATTTGGGGGGGTGTATTATGAAGGTGACCCAAAGCATATTCTTGATAAAGTAATATTAGATTTTGAATTTACATTTTTATAAATGTATATACATTCTTTCGTATGTCTCTAATATTACCTTGATTTTTCTATTTTAACTTTTCCATTTGATTAAACCACACATACCATTGACAATGTACATTAAAAGTATTTTAAATGAGTCACATCGATCAATATTATCTTATACACTTTATAACTTTAATTTTATTTGTGAGGAAAATATCTTTAATGTAATATAGTACCAGGAATAATAAACATAAACGTTGTACTAAAATGGGAATGTCTATAATCCCATTTTCTTAATAATTAACAATTTTAATTAGTTAATTAACATTTTTTAATATAAGAAATAATTTTTAGAATAATATATATTTAAAGAAAGAATATTTTTAAAATGCATGTTTAAAATATTAATAATTAATATATAATATTAATTAAAGAATTTTTTTATATTCCCATTTTCATGTATCATTCCTATTTTAATTACAATGTTCATAAACTTGTTTTAACTTTAAAAAGTACATTAGTTTGAGTGGCACATGTTTAAAGGATTTTTACTGGCCATATGTATGTCATGTGTACGGTTCATTTTGGTTCATATGGGGTTGATAATGGAAACATTAATAGCTACATATATAAGAGATCTCAACTATTGCCATGTGGCAAATTGGATGGGGAGTCGACAATGATTATGTTTCTCATATTATATTGGCTGTATAATAGAATGATTGATATGTTGTGTTCATTAGTCTTAGTGCCTTAATATTATATGAAATCTTTTACATGTTAGTATATGAATAATTGTATTATATAATAGTAATGTCTAATGCACTACATTTGCCTAAAATGAACAATGCAACTTGCATTTAATTTATTTACTCTTTTTATGTTATAATCAAGAATAACTATCATAGTTTTGACTATAACTTAACCCTTTACTTTGGGTTTGACTATTGTTACCTACTAGATTTGTGCGAACCCTAAATGTAAAAGAAACATCATGCATAGTGCACTTGGGTATCTAGTGATGGTCCGACCGGGTGTCGTTAGGTATTTACAAGAAACTTTAAGCGAAGTTAGTACTTCCATTTAGAGAACTCTCCCCCGTTTTGACGTTCTAGGTTGGGTTTTCCACAAAGTATAGCTTGTCAAAAAGGGTTAGGGACACCCTAGGGTTGACCTAACCCTAGGTTGCCCTAACCCTAGGGTTGCCCTAACCCCCCCTAGGGGTTAGTTAAGCATCTCTTTTCAGTAAGGGTTGGCATTTCCGTGCCAGCCCACTGGGGCTTCATCACATAAAATAAGGTAAGTATATGTAGTGAGGCTTCTTGGGTTCAAAAGAGAGCTCATTAACCTCCTACTGGTGCAAGCTAAGCTTTGTGTCATCAAGGCGCAACCCTCTGTTGTGCCGCCCAAACTTCTACACATAGGGGTACGTGGTTAGACTATCATTTATAGTTGGCAAGATCTCGCCCTTTGTGACAAGGTACATTACTTCCAAGGAATTAGTCAACTTCCTTGGGCTGAAAACTTACTCGCAAGCTCAAAGGCGTTGCCTAAGTCCATGTTCCACAAAATTAGTGGTTGAGGCCTTGCTTCAACCGCCTCAACCACACCAAGTTAGGAACGACACCTATATCTCAGCTTGTCTGCATATCCTAATTTACAAGGTGAGCCTTGTTTGTGGACTTGGTCAGCTAGGGGCTTACGTTCCTAAGGGTTGGGTCCTAATACGAGTTACTTTACTAGATTCCATGGGGTTTCTAGAGAGGGGATTCTAGGGTTGGCACCTGGCAAGCCGCCTTTGTGGCACCAAGTAAAAACTCTAACAATAACTCTCTTTCATTATTTTAGCTAATATAACATTACATAATTCGCAATTCTTTGATTTCTCCCACATAAAATACTCAATTTGTTATTCAGTTATGGAGTTAGTAATGTGTGTAGTGTTAGTCAACACACTATTCATGTTGATTGTTCAAGAACATTGTTAGTTGCCAAGCTAGTGTACAGAGTAGAATTGGACACTATTTTGACTGTTAGAGTTTTAACCAGGAGGGCAAACATGTGGCAACACATGGCTACTAAGTGGATATCCGGTATCAATACCTATGTGAGTAATGCTAAGTCTTTCAAGACAACTCTTAGAGCTTGACTTAGATGCCCAAATAGGCACAAGACTGGTCTTAGTGTCCTACCCTTAGTAAATTATTCTATCTAATGTTATTTGTAGCTAGCGTCATCAAAATATTGCGAACATCGGACAATGTAGACTCATACCCCAACCCCGTTAAAAGACATGCCTGCACATACCCTTGCTTAGGGGTTAGTCATGATTCAGGGCACTCGTTATCGCCCTAAGAGGGTTGTACTCCCTGATGAGGGTGATTCCTCAAGGAGTAAGTCATGATGTCTTGGCTCTGTCACAAGTGGTCAAATCATACCTTAGTCCTAGGGCTAGTACTTAGTGAAAACATGAGTGTGCATCATACGCGAGCACGAGTGTTCTGCTAACAAACTCCCCAAGGTTAGGTTTGGATAACCCTAAGTACACAACCCACAAGTGCCTCACAAAAGAACTCATACTAATAAGCTTAAGTTGTTCAACCCCTGGATCCCAAGTAGAACACCCCCTAGTCAAGTGTGCCAATAACACACTTAGTTACTAGAGTATCCAACCCCTTAACGTTAACCTCATGAGACAACCTCAAAAAGTTTTCCTTCGGCATTATACTATGTGCCATCTAGCCTAATGTCACATCTTCATGTGACACTATTTCCCAAATCAAGAGAATGTGGCTCTCCAATGCCAATTCTAAAACTCTTTTCTGATCCCTTAATAACTTGGTAAAGAAAACTTATTAGCCAAAATCTCATGTCCATAGTTGGATAAGAACACAAATGTGCCTTACTTAGTTATGAGTGCTATTCTTAGCTTGGCATGGAAGAGGTTGGAGACACAGTCTCAACCTCTGACCCTTGAAACATATTGTCCGATAAGACTTCCCAGGTATGGATTCACCAACGTTAAGAGTAAGCTACTCTATAGGTGGACATACTCCTATTATCTGAAAATTGAGGCAGCACAACAAAGGGTTGTGCTTTAACGACACAAACTAGAGCTTACAGTTCAGTAGAAGAATAATGAACTCTATCATGAACCTAAGAACTCTTCTATATATACCTACCTTATTATGTGATGGAGCCCCCCCCCCCCCCCTCTTTTCCTATTTGTGTAAGTGGATTGCCACAAAAACCCAGCCCCTTAGTTAACAAGACGAGTTTTAATTAACCTAACTCCTGCCTTGGGTGGAGATTTTGCCATAGTTTTTACTATGACTCCTCTTAACTTTGGACGTTGATTATTGTTACCTACTAAACTATATTAATAAACTCTAGATGTAGTAGGAAATAGGCCCGCTTAATACACTTGGGTATCTGGTGATGGTTCAGCTGGTGTCATTAGGTATTTATAGGAAACTCTAGGCGAAGCTAGAACTTACCTTCTAGAAAACTCTTACCCTAGTTTTCCATGTCCCGGTTGGGTTAATGGTTAGTTCTTGTGAGTTCGGCATGCTGAATATATTTAGAAATACCCTTAGGTTTGGACATGTTAGGGTTTAGGGGTTAATGGGTCATTAATTAACTCACCAAGTATATTCTCTATGGGAATGAAATTCCATGCTAGCCCACTTATGTAAACAAGAAAACAGGGGGGGGGCTTTGTCACATATATTAAGTAGTACATGTAAGAGAGCTCCTGGGTTCATGATTGAGTTCGTTGCTTTTTTGCCGGTGCAAGCTTTAACTTGTGTTGTTAAGGTACAACCCTCTATTGTGCCACCTGTCAAGCCACGATCCAGGAACCAGGAAGGGAACAGGATTCCAAGGACAAGAAGGCCTGACTTAGGAACAGGACCGAGAGCAGGACAAGAACTGGAAATAGGAACAGGACGGATCTAAGAGTAAGACAGGATCAGGATAGGATCCGGGAGCAAGACAGGAACAGGACAGGATCCCGGAGCAGGATAGGATCCAGGGGCAGGACAGGAAACAGGAGCGAGACAGGAACAGGACAGAAACAGGAGCGAGACAGGAAAACAAGACGAGAACAAGACAAGACGAAATTGATCATAGTAAGACTGGTGTGATAGTAACTGATTGTACAACAATTAGGTCGGAGCTTTTATGCTCACAACTCCAAGAGCTAATCTAGGCATGCATGCAAAAGTGGTTGCATGCATGCAAAAGTGATTGCATGCATGCAGAGGCTAAGATGAGTCCACATGTCCCTTATCCTCTAGGCATATCCTGTGACATATCCTGTAGGAATATCCTGCAACCGAATCCTGTGTCCGGAATCCTGGTAGGAATATCCTGTAGGAAAGTCCTGCAACCCATGTCCTGTATCCGGAATCCTGTATTCTGTATCAGGTCGTGACAGCACCTCCTCTCTAAAGACGAGTTCCACGAGTCTTGGGACCTGGTTTAGCAGGATAATGCCGATGGAAGGCAGCAACCTTGGAAGAAGCATGGAGTAAGTTGGATGCAGGTTCCCAAGTGCGATCAGTAGGCAGGTACCCTTTCCAATCCACCAAGTATTGGAGTTGGTGACGATGAAGACGAGAGTCAAGGATGGCTGCGACTTCGTACTCAGGTTCCGTGTCAATGACCACAGGAGAGGGGAGGAGAAGAAACACGACCGGGAAGAGAAGAAGGATGATACGGCTCCAACAAAGAGGTGTGAAACACAGGATGAAGTTTCACCGTGGATGGTAACTCGAGTTGGAAAGCTACAGGATTACCTTCGCCACGATCCTATTGTCACGACCCGATACAGGATACAGGATACGACATACAGGATTCAGCCTACAGGATATGCGATACAGGATTTCGGCCCGCAGGATATTCCCACAGATATGCCACAGGATATTCCCGCAGGATATTCTCACAGGATATTCCCGCAGGATATTCCCGCAGGATATTCCTACAGGATATTCCTATAGGATAAGGATGACCAATTTTGGCTAGTGACTAGATTAGGCTCATGACCAGATTAGCTTGGAGTTGTGAGCATAAAAGCTCCGACCTAATTGTTGTACAATCAGTTACAATCAACACCAGTCATTCTACGATTATTCTTGTTCCTTGTTCTTGTCTTGTTCTTGTCTTACTCTTTGCCTCCTGCTCCTGTCTTGCTCCGGATCCTGTCTTGTTCTTGGATCCGTCCTGTTCCTTTCCTAGTTCCTGTCCTGCTCTCGGTCCTGTTCCTGAGTCAAGCCTTCCTGTTCTCGGAATCCTACTTGCTTCCTGGTTCCTGGATCGTGGCTTGACAGTTTGATGTAACTGCTTTCATAGCTCTTCGTTTCCCAGCTACTTTTTTTTTCCTTGATTCTTTTCCTTCGTTTTTCTCCTTTCTTTCTTTCATACGATCATGGCTGATTTTGAGCACTTTCAACGCGAGCACCAAATGTTGCTTCATGAGCTGGCCACTTTGCGCCAAGTGGTCACCGATCTACAAGGCTCCACCCATGCGGCACATGCAGCTGCTGATGCATCCTCCAAGGCTGCTGCGCAGGCTCTCTCTCAGGCATCGGTGGTTCCTTCTTCATCGAACTTTTCTCCGGAGCCGAAGATCAGCATGCCAGAGAAGTTCAGTGGCAACCGTGCCGATTTCCAAGGTTTCCTGAATCAGATCCGGCTCTTGATCCGCATGCAACCACGCCGCTACTCGACGGATGCACAAAAGGTTGGCCTTTTGGCATCCTTACTAAGTGGATCTCCACGAGCTTGGGTTGCTCCCTTGCTGGAGCGTGACGACCCATTGATGGAAGACTTTGAAGGTTTCGTGGCTGCCTTTGAAGCCTGCTTTGGAGATCCTGATAAGTACCGTTCTGCATGCACAAAGTTACGGAGGCTCACACAAGGATCCAGACCAGCTTCCGTTTATGCATCCGAATTCCAGCAATTGTGCACGAACATTCCATGGGACGAGACTGCATTGATCGAACATTTCCGTTTTGGGCTGAGGACGACGTGAAGGACCTTCTCCTTACGTACCGGATGCCCAAACGTTAGCGGAGATCATGCAACAGGCCGTTCGCTGCGACAACCGTTTGTTCGAGGCCGTCAGGAAAAATTCCGTCAGCAGTTCCTGCCAGCCAACCTGTAGCCGTAGCACATGTTCCTGCGACACCTTCTGGAGCAGCAGTTCCTATGGAGGTTAACAATCCAAGCGTGGCCCACTTTCAACTGCTGAGAAACAACGTCGACGGGGTGAGAACCTATGCTTGTATTGTGGTGCAGCAGGACACAAGGTGGCGGAATGTCCTAATAAAGCCAGGAAGTTCAAGCGCGTGAAGCCGAAGCTGAAGTTCAGTCGGAAAACTTCAATGTCCACTTCGTCTAGGAGCCGCGAAGTTGGACGTAGGTGCAGGCTCCATTGGTGCTACTCATACCATTCCATCACTCAAGTTTCCTGTACACATTCGCCTCAATAATCGAGAGCTCAAGGAGTTTGCCCTGTTAGACACTGGTGCAAATGCATGTTTCATGGATGACACTTTTGCAGCTCAGCATGGCATTCCGGTGGTGAAGTTGAAGCATGCAATTCCTGTAGAGGTGGCCGATGGTCGTTTGATTGCTTCTGGCGCAGTTACCCACGCTACCACACCTCTCTCTTGCAATCATGGTGCATTCAACTGTTCGATTTCCTTCAACCTGATCAAGACTCGGTCGACTCCCATCATTTTTGGCATGCCATGGTTCGTTGTTGCAAATCCGCAGATCGACTGGAGGTCTAGGACGCTCACGTTTTCCTCTCCACAGCCAGGATCAACCCTGTACCTTCCTGCGTGCAGGATACATCCTTGGTGTCTGAGGCAGTACAAGCTACAGGATTGACCGTGCCTGTTCCTGTACCAGTGTTGAAGACTCCTGCTCGACAGGATTCACCTCATGTCAGTTCCTCAGCACATCCGCAGGCTTTCTCCACTCCTGTAAGTTTGCGGTGTCCTGTACAGGGTTCTTCCAATCCTGTATCAGTGTCGAAGGTTCCTCCTCAACAGGATCCACCTCCTGTTGATCCATCAGCACATTCACAGGCTCTCCTCACTCCTGTGCATCCACGGACTTCTGTACAGGATTCTTCCAATCCTGTACACTTGTCAACATCCACATCTGTTTCTTCCAATCCTGCTTCTTTTCATTACTCTGTTTCTATTCCACCCCCCAAGATCCTTCCTCTTTTTCAATCACAGCTCCTCCTGCTCCTCTCCGAGTTCTTACCACTACCATGCATGAACTTACCACTGATCCTGCTCCTTTCCACCTTTTTGCCTTTCAAGTAACTCCTACGTCCTCTTCTACCTTTCCTGTGTCTGACTCTCCTGTTTTTCAATCTCCTTCACCTACTCCTTCTCCTTCTCCTCCTTCTTCTCTACCATCCAAGTACCACGACTTTAAGGACGTTTTTGACAAGCACAAGGCTACAGTTCTTCCTGTTCACAGGTCCTACGACTGTCCTATTGATCTTGCAGAAGGAAAGACCCACCGTTCGGACCGATTTACGCATGTCACCCACAGAGTTGGAGGTTCTTCGCCAATACATCGAGACAACTTGGCATCCGGCTTCATTCGTCACTCAAAGTCCTCTGCAGGAGCGCCAATTTCTTTGTCAAGAAGAAGGATGGGAGCTTACGTTTGGTTGTGGACTACAAGGGTTTGAATCAAGCTACCATTCGGAATCGGTACCCGTTGCCATTGATCCCGGAACTTCTCGATCGGCTGCGAGGAGAAAGGTGTTCACGAAGATCGACTTACGAGGGCCTACAACCTTGTACGGATTCGTCCCGGCGATGAGTGGAAGACTGCCTTTCGTACAAGGTATGGACACTTCGAGTACACGGTGATGCCTTTCGGCCTTACCAATGCCCCAGCCGTGTTCCAACATATGGTGAACGACATCTTTCGTGACTTCTTGGACCAGTTTGTGGTGATCTACCTTGACGACATTTTGATTTTCTCCAAGGACGAGGCGGCACATGACAAGCATGTACGGTTGGTTCTACAGCAGCTTTGTGAGCATGACTTGTATGCGAAGTTGGAGAAGTGTTTTTTCGATAGGGTTCTGTGGAGTTCTTGGGCTACATCGTCTCTCCTGCTGGCGTTTCCATGGACATGCACAAGGTGAAGACCATCGTGGAGTGGGAGAGGCCCAAGTCTGTACGAGATGTACAATGTTCCTTGGCTTTGCAAACTTCTACAGGCGATTCATACAGGACTTCTCCAAGCGTGTACTTCCACTCACGGAACTCACCAAGCGCACAGAGGTTTTCTCTTGGTCCAACAAGGCGGAACATGCATTCACAAACACTCAAGGACACCTTCACGACAGCTCCGATTTTAGCACATCCTGATCCTTCTCGTCCTTTCTTCGTTGAAGCAGATGCCTCGGATTTTGCAGTAGGATCCGTCCTATCGCAAGTTGGAGAGGACAAGTTGCTTCATCCTGTAGCTTTTCACTCTCGTAAATTCCTGTCGGCGGAGATCAATTACGAGATTCATGACAAGGAACTCAAGGCCATTGTGGATTCGTTTGAGGAGTGGGGCATTCCTGGAAGGTGCTGCACATCCTGTACAAGTTCTTACGGATCACAAGAACCTGGAGTACTTTCGAACGGCTCGAGTTCTCAGTCGGCGACAGGCTAGGTGGGCGGAGTTCCTATCACGTTTTGACTTCGTCATCGTCTACAGGCCCGGTTTTCGGAATAGCAAGGCGGACGCATTGTCTAGGCGCTCCTACCTTGCACCAAGCCCGGGCGATCCTGCATTTGACTGTCAAAGGCAAGTGTTGTTGGGTCCTGATCGATTCCGGCTTGCGGCACTGCAGGTCCATCAGGCTCCAGCAAATTCAACTCTCCTACAAGACGTCCGTTCGCAGTTGGCTACAGACGACTTGGCAAAGAATGTGTTCTCACACATTCATCCTGACGTTGCAAGTTCCTCTTCCTCTAGTTCCCGTCCAGACTACAACCTGTTCACCATACAGGATGGACTCCTGTATCGGGAAGGTCTCTTGTACGTTCCTGTTGGTGTTTGCAGGACTCGTTGTGGTACAGGATTGTCATGATACTCCGGCTACAGGACATTTTGGAGTGGCCAAGACAGTTGAGTTGGTGACTCGCAACTATTGGTGGCCTGGGTTGCGGGGTTTTGTGGAAAGGTTTGTACGGAGTTGTGACACCTGCAACAAGTCGAAGATGCCTCGTCATGCACCTTCTGGTCTTCTTCGTCCTCTTCCTGTTCCTTCTACTCCTTGGAGATCCATTTCTATGGATTTCCTCACAGATCTTCCTCCTTCTCGTGGATTCGATGCAGTTCTTGTGGTGGTTGACCGTTTCACCAAACAGGCTCATTTCCTACCCTGCAACAAGACAGCTACAGGTCAGACAACTGCCGAATTGGTGATCCGTGAGGTGTTCCGACATCATGGTCTTCCTGAGAGCATTGTTTCCGATCGAGGTCCACAATTCATGTCCAAGTTTTGGCGAGAGCTTCTTCGGAGTCTACAGGTTAAAGCGGATCTTTCTTCAGGATATCACCCGCAAACTGATGGACAGTCAGAACGCACAATCCAGACCTTGGAGCAATAATCTTCGTTGCTTCATCAGTTACCAACAGGATAATTGGTTGGACCTTCTTCCTATGGCGGAGTTTTGCCTACAACAACTCCATTCACGCATCTACAGGCCAGACACCTTTCTTTGCTTTACAGGTCACCATCCACGTTTTGACTTTGCTCTTCTGCTTCTCTTCTTTTCCGCTCCTGCAGTATAGGATCATCTTCAGCATCTTCGGCAGGTATAGAATGATCTCCAGGTTCACCTTCAGCAGGCACAGGAACGGTACAAGCATCATGCTGATGCTCACCGTCAACCAGCACCTGCATACAAGATTGGTGATCTCGTGTGGCTTCTTCGTCGACACATTCGCACCAACAGGCCTTCTTCTAAGTTGGATTTTCAACGATTGGGCCCTTACATGATCGTGGCGGAGGTAAATCCTGTAGCTTTCGACTCGAGTTACCACCTACGGTGAAACTTCATCCTGTGTTTCACACCCTTGTTGGAGCCGTATCATCCTTCTTCTCTTCCTGGTCGTGCTTCTTCTCCTCCCCCTCCTATGGTCATTGCTGGTGAACCTGAGTACGAAGTTGCAGCCATCCTTGATTCTCGTCTTCATCGTCGTCAACTTCAATACTTGGTGAATTGGAAAGGTTATTTGCCTACCGATCGCACTTGGGAACCTGCATCCAACTTACTCCATGCTTCTTCCAAAGTTGCTGCTTTCCATCGGCGTTATCCTGCTAAACCAGGTCCCAAGACTCGTGGAACTCGTCCTTAGGGAGGAGGTGCTGTCACGACCCGATACAGGATACAGGATACGACATACAGGATTCAGCCTA
Source organism: Selaginella tamariscina (assembly GCA_003024785.1). Lineage (NCBI taxonomy): Eukaryota > Viridiplantae > Streptophyta > Lycopodiopsida > Selaginellales > Selaginellaceae > Selaginella > Selaginella tamariscina. The sequence goes on along the minus strand of PUQB01000022.1, from coordinate 772,069 downwards.
CAGGATATGTGATACAGGATTTCGGCCCGCAGGATATTCCCACAGGATATGCCACAGGATATTCCCGCAGGATATTCTCACAGGATATTCCCGCAGGATATTCCTACAGGATATTCCTATAGGATAAGGATGACCAATTTTGGCTAGTGACTAGATTAGGCTCATGACCAGATTAGCTTGGAGTTGTGAGCATAAAAGCTCCGACCTAATTGTTGTACAATCAGTTACAATCAACACCAGTCATTCTACGATTATTCTTGTTCCTTGTTCTTGTCTTGTTCTTGTCTTACTCTTTGCCTCCTGCTCCTGTCTTGCTCCCAGATCCTGTCTTGTTCTTGGATCCGTCCTGTTCCTGTTCCTAGTTCCTATCCTGCTCTCGGTCCTGTTCCTGAGTCAAGCCTTCCTGTTCTCGGAATCCTACTTGCTTCCTGGTTCCTGGATCGTGGCTTGACACCTATAAGGGCCCAATGTTGAAAATCCAACTTAGAAGAAGGCCTGTTGGTGCGAATGTGTCGACGAAGAAGCCACACGAGATCACCAATCTTGTATGCAGGTGCCGGCTGACGGTGAGCATCAGCATGATGCTTGTATCGTTCCTGTGCCTGTTGAAGATGAACCTGGAGATCATCCTGTACCTGCCGAAGATGCTGAAGACGATCCTGTACTGCAGGAGCGGAAGAAAGGAGAAGCGGGAGGAGCAAAGTCAAAACGGATGGTGCCTGTAAGAGCAAAGAAGGTGTTTGTCCTGTAGAGTGTGATGGAGTTGTTGTAGGCAAACTCCCCATTGGAAGGAGGTCCAACCATGTCCTGCTGGTAACTGATGAAGCAACGAAGATACTTCTAAGGTCTGAATTGTGCGTTCAGATTGACCATCGGTTTGTGAGTGATATCCTGAAGAAAGATCCGCTTTGACCTGTAGACTCCGAAGAAGCTCTCGCCAAAACTTGGACATGAATTGTGGACCTCGATCGGAAACAATGCTCTCAGGAAGACCATGATGTCGGAACACCTTGCGGATCACCAACTCGGCAGTTGTCTGACCTATAGCTGTCTTGTTGCAGGGTAGGAAATGAGCCTGCTTGGTGAAACGGTCAACAACCATAAGAACTGCATCAAATCCACGAGAAGGAGGAAGATCTGTGAGGAAATCCATAGAAATGGATCTCCAAGGAGCAGATGGAACAGGAAGAGGACGAAGAAGACCAGAGGGTGCATGATGAGGCATCTTCGACCTGCTACAAGTGTCACAACTCCGTACAAACCTCTCCACAAAACCTCGCAACCTCGGCCACCAATAGTTGCGAGTCACCAACTCCATTGTCTTGGCCACACCAAAATGTCCTGTAGCCGGGGTATCATGACAATCCTGTACCACGCGAGTCCTGGAAATACCAACAGGAACGTACAGGAGACCTTCCCGGTACAGGAGTCCATCCTGTATGGTGAACAGGTTGTAGTTTGGACGGGAACTGGAGGAAGAGGAACTTGCAACGTCAGGATGAATGTGTGAGAACACATTCTTTGCCAAGTCGTCTGTAGCCAACTGCGAACGGACGTCCTGTAGGAGTGTTGAATTTGCTGGAGCCTGATGAACCTGCAATGCCGCAAGCCGGAAACGATCAGGACCCAACAACACTTGCCTTTGACCGTCAAATGCAGGATCGCCCGGGCTTGGTGCAAGGTAAGAGCGCCTAGACAATGCGTCCGCCTTGCCATTCCGAAAGCCGGGCCTGTAGACGATGACGAAGTCAAAACGTGATAGGAACTCTGCCCACCTAGCCTTCGCCGACTGAGGACCCGAGCCGTTTGAAAGTACTCCAGGTTCTTGTGATCCGTAAGAACTTGTACAGGATGTGCAGCACCTTCCAGGAAATGCCGCCACTCCTCAAACGAATCCACAATGGCCTTGAGTTCCTTGTCATGAATCTAATTGATCTCCGCCGACAGGAACTTACGAGAGTGAAAAGCTACAGGTGAAGCAACTTGTCCTCTCCAACTTGCGATAGACGGATCCTACTGCAAAATCCGAGGCATCTGCTTCAATGAAGAAAGGATGAGAATCAGGATGTGCTAAAATCGGAGCTGTCGTGAACGTCCTTGAGTGTTGTGAATGCATGTTCCGCCTTTGTGGACCAAGAGAAAACCCTGTGCGCTTGGTGAGTTCGTGAGTGGAAGTACACGCTTGGAGAAGTCCTGTATGAACCGCCTGTAGAAGTTTGCAAAGCCAAGGAAACATTGTACATCTCGTACGACTTGGGCCTCTCCCACTCCACGATGGTCTTCACCTTGTGCATGTCCATGGAAACGCCAGCAGGAGAGACGATGTAGCCCAAGAACTCCACCGAATCCCTATCGAAAAAACACTTCTCCAACTTCGCGTACAGGCCATGCTCGCGAAGCCGTCTAAAACTACGTACATGCTTGTCATGTGCCGCCTGGTCCTTGGAGAAAATCAAATGTCGTCGAGGTAGATCACCACAAACTGGTCCAAGAAGTCACGGAAAATGTCGTTCACCATGTGTTGGAACACAGCTGGGGCATTGGTAAGGCCGAAAGGCATTACCGTGTACTCAAAATGTCCATACCTTGTACGAAAGGCAGTCTTCCACTCATCGCCGGGACGAATCCGTACAAGGTTGTAGGCTCCTCGTAAGTCGATCTTCGTGAACACCTTTGCTCCTCGCACCGATCGAGAAGTTCCGGGATCAATGGCAACGGGTACCGATTCCGAATGGTGACTTGATTCAAACCCCTGTAGTCCAACCAAACGTAAACTCCCATCCTTCTTCTTGACAAAGAGATAGGAGCTCCTGCAGGGGACTTTGAGTGACGAATGAAGCCGGATGCCAAGTTGTCCTCAATGTACTGACGAAGAACCTCCAACTCTGTGGGTGACAATGCATAAATCGGTCCGAATGGTGGAGTCTTTCCTTCCGCAAGATCAATAGGACAGTCGTAGGACCTGTGAACAGGAAGAACTGCAGCCTTGTGCTTGTCAAAAACGTCCTTAAAGTCGTGGTACTTGGATGGTAGGGAAGAAGGAGGAGAAGGAGAAGGAGAAGGAGAAAAAACAGGGGAGTCGGATACAGGAAAGGTAGAAGAGGACGTAGGAGTTACTTGAAAGGCAAAAAGGTGGAAGGGAGCAGGATCAATGGCGAGTTCATGCATGGTAGTAGTAAGAACTCGGAGAGGAGAAGGAGGGAGCTGTGACTGAAAAAGAGGAAGGATCTTGGGGGAATAGAACAGGTAACAGAAAGAAGCAGGATTGGAAAAAACCTGTGTGGTGTTGATGAGTGTACAGGATTGGAAGAATCCTGTACAGGAGTCCGTGGTTGCGCAAGAGTGGAAGAAGCCTGCGAATGTGCTGACGAATCAACAGGAGGTGGATCCTGTTGAGGAGGAACCTTCGACACTGATACAGGATTGGAAGAACCCTGTACAGGACACCGCAAACTTACAGGAGTGGAGAGAGCCTGCAGATATGCTGAGGAACTGATATGAGGTGAATCCTGTCGAGGAGGAGTCTTCAACACTGGTACAGGAACAGGCACGGTCAATCCTGTAGCTTGTACTGCCTCAGATACTAAGGATGTATCCTGCACACAGGAAGGTACAGGATTGATCCTAGCAGTTGGAGAGGAAAACGTGAGCGTCCTAGACCTCCAGTCGATCTGCGGATTTGCAACAACGAACCATGGCATGCCCAAAATGATGGGAGTCGACCGAGTCTTGATCAAGTTGAAGGAAATTGAACAGTTGAATGTGCCATACCTGCAGGAGAGAGGTTCGGTAGCATGGGTAACTGCACCAGAAGCAATTAGACGCCCATCGGCCACCTCTACAGGAACTGCACGCTTCAACTTCACCACCGAAATGCCATGTTGAGTTGCAAACGTGTCATCCATGAAGCATGCATTTGCACCAGTGTCTAACAAGGCAAACTCCATGAGCTCTCGATTATTAAGATGAATGTGTACAGGAAACTTAAGTGACGGGATGGTATGAGCAGCACCAATGGAGCCTGCACCTACGTCCAACTTCGCGGCTCCTAGACGAAGTGGACATTGGAGTTTTCCGACTGAACTTCAGCTTCGACTTCACGCGTCTTGAAGTTCCTGGCTTTAATAGGACAATCTGCCACCTTGTGTCCTGCTCCACCACAATACAAGCACAGGTTCTCACTGCGACGACGTTGCTTCTCGGCAGCGGAAAGAGAGCCACGCTTGGATTTCTCAACCTCCATAGGAACTACTCCAGAAGGTGGTGCAGGAACATGTACCACAGCTAGGATTGGTTTGCAGGAACTGTTGACGGGATCTTTCCTGACGACGCTCGAACAAACGGTTGTCGCAACGAACAGCTTGTTGCATGATCTCCGCTAATGTTTGGGCATCCGGTAACGTAAGGAGAAGGTCCTTCACGTCGTCCCTCAACCCAAAACGGAAGTGTTCGATCAATGCAGTCTCGTCCCATGGAATGTTCGTGCAAAGTTGCTGAAATTCGGATGCATAGACGGAAGCTGGTCGGGATCCTTGAGTGAGCTTCCGTAACTTCGTGCATGCAGAACGGTACTTATCAGGATCTCCAAAACAGGCTTCAAAGGCAGCCACGAAACCTTCAAAGTCTTCCATCAATGGATCGTCACGCTCCAGCAAGGGGGCAACCCAAGCCCGTGGAGATCCACTTAGTAAGGATGCCAAAAGACCCACCTTTTGAGCATCAGTCGAGTAGCGCCGTGGTTGCATACGGATCAAGAGCCGGATCTGATTCAGGAAACCTTGGAAATCGGCACGATTACCACTGAACTTCTCTGGCATGCTAACCTTCGGCTCCGAAGAAAAGTTTGATGAAGAGGGAACCACCGATGCCTGGGAGAGAGCCTGCGCAGCAGCCTTGGAGGATGCATCAGCAGCTGCATGTGCCGCAGTGGTGGAACCTTGCAGGTCGGTGACCACTTGGCGCAAAGTGGCCAGCTCATGAAGTAGCATTTGGTGCTCGTGTTGAAAACGCTCAAAATCAGCCATGATCTAGGAAAGAAAAAAGGAGGAAAATGAAGGAAAGGAATCAAGAAAAAGGTAGCTGGAAAACGGAGAACTATGAAGCAGTTACTATCAAACTGTCAAGCCACGATCCAGGAACCAGGAAGAACAGGATTCCAAGGACAGGAAGGCCTGACTCAGGAACAGGACCGAGAGCAGGACAGGAACTGGAAATAGGAACAGGACGGATCTAAGAGCAAGACAGGATCAGGATAGGATCCGGGAGCAAGACAGGAACAGGACAGGATCCCGGAGCAGGATAGGATCCAGGGGCAGGACAGGAAACAGGAGCGAGACAGGAACAGGACAGGAAACAAGACGAGAACAAGACAAGACGAAATTGATCGTAGTAAGACTGGTGTTGATAGTAACTGATTGTACAACAATTAGGTCGGAGCTTTTATGCTCACAACTCCAAGAGCTAATCTAGGCATGCATGCAAAAGTGATTGCATGCATGCAGAGGCTAAGATGAGTCCACATGTCCCTTATCCTCTAGGCATATCCTGTGGCATATCCTGTATATCCTGTAGGAATATCCAACCGAATCCTGTGTCCGGAATCCTGGTAGGAATATCCTGTAGGAAAGTCCTGCAACCCATGTCCTGTATCCGGAATCCTGTATTCTGTATCGGGTCGTGACACCACCCTAACTTCCAGATGATAGGGGTACGTTCCACCTTCGGGGTAGCTCACCCTTAACATTGGCGAATCTATACCTGGAAGGTCTTGTCATAATGCACGTTCTAAAAGGCAAAGGTTGAGGCATGTTTCCAACCTTTTCCTCCACGTCAAGCTAGGTGTTGTCACAACCCGATACAGGATGCAGGATTCTGGATAGGATATAGGTTACAGGATACGGGTTATAGGATATACCTACAGGATATGCCTGCAAGATATTCCTACAGGATATTCCTACAGGATATGCCTATAGGATATGCTACAAGATATGCCTAGAGGATAGGGTCACTATTCTTAGCTCATGACTAGATTAGACTCATGACCAGATTAGCTTGGAGTTGTGAGCATAAAAGCTCCGACCTAATTATTGTACAATCAGTTACTATCAACACCAGTCATTCTACGATCATTCTTGTTCTTATCTTGTTTGTATCTTGCTCTTTGCCTCCTGCTCTTATCTTGCTCTTGGATCTTGTCTTGTTCCTGTCTCGCTCCTGGATCCTGTCCTGTTCCTGTCTCGCTCCTGGATTCTGTCTTGCTCCTGTCTCGCTCTTGGATCCTGTCCTGCTCCTATCTTGCTCCTGGATCCTGTTCGACTCATGACTCTTGAGTTCCTGGTTCTTGTCATGTGCCTTGTCCTACTCCTGAGTTCCTAGTTCCTGTCCTACTTCTTGTCTTGCTATCCTACTCCATTTCCTATCCTACTCCTTGTCCTGCTATCCTGCTCCATTTCCTATCCTATTCCTTGTCCTGCTATCTTGCTCCATTTCCTATTCTGCTCCTTGTCATGCTATCCTGCTCCGGTTCCTATCCTACTCCGGTTCCTATCCTGCTCCTTGTCCTACTCCTGAGTTCTTAGTTCCTATCCTGCTCCTTGTTCTGCTCCTGAGTTCCAAGTTCCTGTCCTGTTCCTTGTCCTACTCCTGAGTTTCTAGTTCCTATCCTGTTTTGGTTCCTATCCTGTTCCGGTTCCTATCCTGCTCCTTGTCCTGCTCCTTGTTCTGCTCCTGAGTTCCAAGTTCCTGTCCTACTCCTTGTCCTGCTCCTGAGTCAAGCCTCCTTGTTCTCATATTCCTGCTCACTTCCTTGTTCCTGGATCGTGGCTTGACAGTTTGATAGTAACCGCTTTCATAGCTCCCCAATTTTTTATTACTTTTTTTCTCTTGGTTCTTCTCCGTTTTCCTCCTTTTTTCTTTTCATAGATCATGGCCGTTTTTGAGCAGATTCAACGCGAGCACCAAATATTACTTCATGAGTTGGCCACTTTGCGCCAAGTGGTCACGGATCTGCAAGGTTCCACTAACGCAGCGCATGCAACTGCTGATGCATCCTTTAAGGCTGCTGCACAAGCTCTCTCTCAAGCATCCATGATTTCCTCTCCATCAAACTCTTCTTCAGAACCAAAATCAGCATGCCAGAGAAGTTTAGTGGCAATTGTGCCAATTTTCAAGGGTTCCTGAATCAGATCATGCTTTTGATCCGCATGCAACCACACCATTACTCGACTGATGCACAAAAGGTTGGCCTTTTAGCATCTTTACTAGTTGGATCTCCACGAGCTTGGGTTGCTCCTTTACTGGAGCGTGACGACCCATTGATGAATGACTTTAAAGGATTTGTGGCTGCCTTTGAAGCCTATTTTGGAGATCCTGATAAGTACCGTTCTGCATGCACGAAGTTACAGAAGCTCACACAAGGATCCCGACTAATTTCCGTCTATGCATCCGCATTTCAGCAACTTTGCACGAACGTTCCATGGGACGAGACTGCATTGATCGAACATTTCTATTTTGGGTTGAGGGATGACGTGAAGGACCTTCTCCTTACATTACCAGATGCCCAAACCTTAGCGGAGATCATGCACCAGGCCATTCGCTGTGACAACCGTTTGTTCGAGCGTCGTTAGGAAATATCCCGTCAATAGTTCCTGCAAGTCAATCCTGCATCTGTAGCACATGTTCCTATGACACCTTCTGGAGTAGTCCCTATGGAGGTTGAGAAATACAAGCGTGGTCCACTTTTAGCTGCAAAAAAGCAACACCATCACAGTGAGAACTTATGCTTGTATTGTGGTGAAACAGGACATAAAGTGGCGGAATGTCCTGTTAAAGCCAGAAAGTTCAAGACATGTGAAGTTGAAGCCGAAGTTCAATGTCCACTGATCTACCTCAACAATCGTGAACTCAAGGAGTTTGCCCTGTTAGACACTGGTGCAAATGCATGCTTTGTGGATGATACTTTTGCAACTCAGCATGGCATTCCGGTGGTGAAGTTGAAGCGTGCAGTTCCTGTAAAGGTGACCGATGGTTGTCTGATTGCTTCTGGTGTAATTACCCATGTTACCAAACCTTTCTTTTGCAGTCATAGCGCATTCAACTTTTCGATTTCCTTCAACTTGATCAAGACCCGGTCGACTCCCATCATTTTGGGTATGCCATGGTTTGTGGTTGCAAATCCTCAAATCGACTGGAGGTCTAGGACGCTCACGTTTTCCTCTTCGGCAGCCAGGATCAATCATGTACCTTCCTGCGTGCAGGATACATCCTTAGTATCTGAGGCAGTGCAAGCTACAGGATTGACTGTGCCTGTTCCTATACCAGTATTGAAGACTCCTCCTCAACAGGATTTACCTCATGTCAGTTCCTCAGCACATCCGCAGGCTCTCTTCACTCCTGTAAGTTTGCGAATTCCTATACAGGGTTCTTCCAATTCTATATCAGTGTCGAAGGTTCCTCCTCAACAGGATCCACCTCCTGTTGGTTCCTCAGCACATCCGCAGGCTTTCTCCATTCCTGTAAGTTTGCGGATTCCTATACAGGGTTCTTCTAATCCTGTATCAATATCGAAGGTTCCTCTTCGACAGGATTCACCCCTTTTCCGTTCATCAGCACTACAGGTTCATCAGGCTCCAGCAGATTCAACACTTTTACAAGACATTCGTTCGTAGTTGGCTACAAACAACTTGGTAAGGAATGTGCTCTCACACATTAGTCCTGACATTGCAAACTCCTCTTCCTCCAGTTCCCGTTCAGACTACAAGCTATTTGTCATACAGAACAAACTCCTATACCGGGAGGATCTCCTATACGTTCCTGTTGGTGTTTGCAGGACTCGTGTGGTACAGGATTGTCATGATACCCCGGCTACAGGACATTTTGGTGTGGCCAAGACAGTGGAGTTGGTGACTCGCAACTATTGGTGGCCTGGGTTGCGAGGTTTTGTGAAAAGGTTTGTACGGAGCTGTGACACTTGTAATAGGTCGAAGATGCCTCATCATGCTCTTCTTCGTCCTCTTCCTATTCCTTCTGTTCCTTAGAGATCCATTTCTATGGATTTCCTCACAGATCTTCCTCCTCGTGGATTCGATGCAATTCTTGTGGTGGTTGACTGTTTCACCAAGCAAGCTCATTTCCTACCCTGTAACAAGACAGCTACAGGTCAGACAACTGCTGAGTTGGTGATTCGCGAAGTGTTCCGACATCATGGTCTTCCTAAGAGCATTGTTTGTCCACAATTCATGTCCAAGTTTTGGCAAGAACTTCTTCAGAGTCTACAGGTTAAAGCGGATATTTCTTCAGGATATCATCCGCAAACTGATGGGCAGTCAGAACGCACAATTCAGATCTTGGAACAGTATCTTTGTTGCTTCATTAGTTACCAATAAGACAACTAGTTTGCTCTTACAGGCCACCATCCACGTTTTGACTTTGCTCCTCCTGCTTCTCCTTCTTCCGCTTCTGTAGTACAGGATCGTCTCCAGCATCTTCGTCAGGTACAGGATGATCTTCGGATTCATCTTCAGCAGGCACAAGAACAATACAAGTATCATGCTGATACTCACTGTCAACCAGCACCTACATACAAGGTTGGTGACCTCGTTTGGCTTCTTCGTCGACATATTCGCACTAATAAGCCTTCTTCTAAGTTGGATTTTCAACGATTAGGCCCTTACAGGATTGTGGCGGAGGTCAATCCTGTAACTTTCTGACTCAAGTTACCATCTACGGTGAAACTTCATCCTGTGTTTCACACCTTCTTGTTAGAGCCGTATCATCCTTCTTCTCTTCCTGGTCGTGCTTCTTCTCCTCCCCCTCATGTGGTCATTGCCGGTGAACCTGAGTATGAAGTTGTAGTCATCCTTGATTCTCGTCTTCATCGCCGCCAACTTTAATACTTGGTGGATTGGAAAGGTTATTTGCTTACCGATTGCACTTGGGAACCTGCATCCAACTTATTCCATGCTTCTTCCAAAGTTGCTGCTTTCCATCGACATTATCCTGCTAAACTAGGTCCCAAGACTCGTGGAACTCGTCCTTAGGGAGGAGGTGCTGTCACAACCTGATACAGAATGCAAGATTCCAAATACAAGATATAGGTTACAGGATACGGGTTATAGGATATACCTACAAGATATGCTTGCAGGATATTTCTACAGGATATTCCTACAGGATATGCCTATAGGATATGCTACAGGATATGCCTAGAGAATAGGGTCACTATTCTTAACTCATGACTAGATTAGACTCATGACCAGATTAGCTTGGAGTTGTGAGCATAAAAGCTCCGACCTAATTGTTGTACAATCAGTTACTATCAACACCAGTCATTCTACGATCATTCTTGTTCTTGTCTTGTTTGTGTCTTGCTCTTTGCCTCTTGCTTGGATCTTGTCTTGTTCCTGTCTTGCTCCTGGATCCTGTCCTGTTCCTATCTCGCTCCTGGATCCTGTCTTACTTCTGTCTCGCTCTTGGATCCTGTCCTGCTCCTGTCTTGCTCCTAGATCCTGTCCAACTCATGACTCTTGAGTTCCTGGTTCTTGTCATGTGCCTTGTCCTACTCCTGAGTTCCTAGTTCCTGTCCTACTTCTTGTCTTGCTATCCTGCTCCATTTCCTATCCTACTCCTTGTCCTGCTATCCTACTCCATTTCCTATCCTACTCCTTATCCTGCTATCCTGCTCCATTTCTTATCCTGCTCCTTGTTATGCTATCCTGCTCCGGTTCCTATCCTACTCCTTGTCCTGCTATCCTGCTCTAGTTCCTATCCTGCTCCTTGTCTTACTCCTGAGTTCCTAGTTCCTATCCTGCTCCGATTCCTATCCTGCTCCTTGTCTTGCTCCTTGTTTTGCTCCTGAGTTCCAAGTTCTTGTCATGCTCCTTGTCCTACTCCTGAGTTTCTAGTTCCTATCCTGTTACGGTTCCTATCCTGCTCCTTGTCATGCTCCTTGTTCTGCTCCTGAGTTCTAAGTTCCTGTCATGCTCCTTGTCTTGCTCCTGAGTCAAGCCTCCTTGTTCTCAGATTCCTGCTCACTTCCTTGTTCCTGGATCGTGGCTTGACAGGTGTAGCACTCATGACTAAGCAAGGCACATTCATGTCCTTGTCCAATTGTGGGCGTGGGATCTTGTTTAACAGGTTCACATTACCCAGTTCCTAAGGGTTTACTAAGGGGTTCTAGAGTTAGTATTTAGGAGCCACGTTTGTGGCACTTGGTGTAAATCTTGAATCTAAAGGCTATGGCATGATAGCCTACATCATGGAAGGCAGTGTCACATGGAGATGTGACACTAGGCTAGACATCACACAATACAATGCCCGAGGCATGCCCTTTGGGGTCGTGTCATGGGTTTGTTGCCAAGGGGTTGGATACTTTAGCAAATAGGCATGTTTGTGCTTGCACTAGGGTGCTAAGCCTTGGGCATCTACTCAAAGAAGGTTAGGTCTCATAACTAGGTGTGCTTTGGCACACTTGGCTAAGGGAGTGTTCTCTTTGGAATCCAGGGGTTGAACCACCTAAGCTTATTAGCAAAAACTCTTTCTTGAGGCACTCGCAAGGTCATGTATTTAAAGTTATCCAAACTTAACCTTAAGGAGTTTACTTAGTAGAACACTCATGTCCGCCTACGGGGCACACTCGTGTCCTCACTAAGTACTAGCCTTAGGTCTAGGGTATAACTTGACCACCTAAACCCTTAGGGGTTAGTCATGGTTTAGGGTACCCCTTGTCGCCTTAAAGAGGTTGTACACCCAGATGAGGGTGATTCCTCAAGGGGTAAGTGACGATGCCTTAGCTTTGTCACGGGAGTATGTATAAAGCACATCTCCTTGATGAGGTTAGGGCATGAGCTTGTCTAGGTCTATTAGGAAAGGATCTTAAAGTCTACTCAGGTTATCCTCTAGGGTTCGAGGGATGGTCATTATAGGGTACTTAGGGTAGGACTCTACGTCTTCTGTTTAACTAGGCATTTGAGTCAAACTTTTGGGGTCATCTTGAAAAGCTTAACGTTGCTCACACATGGAATTGACACTATAAGGCCACTTGGCGGCCACATGTTGCCACGTGTTAGTCCTCCGAGTTAAAATTATGACAATTGGTATCGGAGCTTATTCTCTGCGGTCAGTAGGACTGCCTAAAGTTGTAGGGTGTTTTAGAGTTTAGCTAGTTCTAAATTCTTAAAGTACTCTATCACTTTCAGCTAACGTCTGAATTTTGAGTGGGGAGTTGGTCCTAAGATCTATAACTCTTCAAAGTACACTTACTTCATAAGTGGGTGTGGGTTATGGACTCGAATGTCGAAGGTAACATTTGAAAGTCAACTTCTAAATTATATGCCAAGTTATTTTACCTTATGGTTGTCCACCATCTACTTCCACAAGACATTGCATGTTAGTTTGTTTTGGCTTACAAACTAAGTCTTGTGAGGTGAGTCTTGTGATATCCTAAGTTTACACATTATTGAAATTTTTCTTTTTTCTTTAAAGGTGTTTGAACTTATGATTTGGAAACAAACAGTGTCCATTGAGTTTTGGATTCAATATTGGTTCCAACAATAGTGTTCAAATGGGGAAAGACTTATGTTCAAATGTGCGTCTTTGACTTCGAAAGAAGGATAAAAGTGAACACTACATTTTGACAGAAGTTGTAGAAAGAGCTCTCATTATAATGCATGTTTTCGAGAGTGTAACTCCAGAAGCAAACTATAATGATGAACTTATAATACAACAGAATGTCAGATATTAACATATGATGAATATGTTAAGTAGTTGGTTCGAAGATCCAAATATAATCAAAATATTGTTTAATGTTCGTAATATTTTGATGACGCTAGTTACAAGTAACATTAGGTGGAATAATTTACTAAGTTCAAATCACTTAATTTAAACAAAGTACAACTTGAAACCTTAGTTAGTTGTAAGTACGCACTTTGTATTTAAGTTAGCTAGCTCGACTAACTTGATTATGAAGTTATCTCATGTGAAATCATAAGAATGAAATAAAATAATAAATTTTGGTAGCAGATGAATTTAATGTTGCATCCCTATCAATGCAGCTTTTGGATAGATAGCATGATTTATCACAAAAAGTAATGTTGAAAACATACGTTTATATTTTCAGTTTACTAAGTAATGAAGGACTTGCATAGTGAAGGCGATCGGCACACACTTGTGCATTTTCATTATTAACTCTTTAATCTTGGAATCTGTAATGTTGTTGTGGGGATAAGCTCTTGAACAAGGGTGATTCCTTGATTAAGAAGAGCATAATTTGGGATTTTTCACTTTGATTATTGGCTAAGTAAGAAAACTTACTAAGTTTGATAACTTATGTTGAGAATTATTGATGAGCTAGTAACAATCGGATTTCCATTAGAGGTTTAAGTACATGTACCTCCTCAAAGAGTTGGTATTCAATTAAAAATTGCTATTGGTTTTTTATATGGATTTTATTTTAGAGTCGAATACGATTATTCAAAAGACTATTTCTTGATTCTGCATCATGGTTGCAAATGTGGGCACTTAAAGAACAAATAAAGTATGTATCTTCAGTCCTTCGGAATATTGAAAAGTAGAACTTTTCTTGTCTCAAGGTTGATGATGTTCCTTAGGTTCATTACAAGTTTTATCTCAAGATCTGATGGTGTCCCTTAAGTTTAGTTTAACATTCGTGAAAGTACTATATCGAGTTTTGTGATTAACTCAAGAAGATGGTGTCCCTTCTTGATGATTATGGTTCATGGTTCCTATTGTATGGTTCAATATCTAATACAAAAATATGAGGTTTCCTATCACCTCATTTATTGAGATATTTATATTCTAAATTTTGAAAATATTTATGACAATCTTTTTAAGATTGGTTATAAATGACTTTATAATATTTCCTAAATATTGAGTTTGGAATGCTCAATATTAAGACTTGTTATAATCACATGAGGTGGCCATAATCATGAAATAAAAAGGTTTAAGCAAATTTGAGTCCTACACTTTGGCAAGGCAATACTTTAGTGTTATAATTTGAAATTTGTTTTCAAGTTAGTTAAGAAATAGTCAATACGATGCTTAAAGAGCAATGTGATACTTTAATGATTGCTAGGTGTTTAAATGGATAATGTATCTTAGTTCGACATACTGAATTAAATATCTTATTCATATTTGGGAAAATTTGCTGAATTATGAGATAATATAACTGAAACATGAAGTTAATGTGGCACTTTGGTGTCATGATAACATTAGTGTGAAAAATAATATCTTACTAAATTAGTTAGACAAACTAAACACTCATTCATGATTCCTCTTAGTCTCTAAACGATTACTCGAAATACTAGGTACCATTATATTTCCATCTCAAATTGAAGTTCGATTCATGTAAACTAAAACCATATCTATATTATAATTATAGTTTAATAAATTGATACAATTGTAAGGTTATATCCACTAGTATAATAACTAGTTGGTAAACTTAGGATTTGGACGTTAAGATGATCAATATCCGTTCAAGAGTATCAATATCGAAATTGCAACTGTTTATGGATTAAGGATTAATTTGAAGTTGCTTGACAAAAACACTAATTGCTCGAATTAGTGAAAATGTTATATATAGTGTTAGGGGACATTTACATAATCAGTTTGAGAGTTGGAATGAATATAATGTTACAAAGGTATGCAATATTATGAGTTCAGGAAGACTCTTATCGTGGAAATTAAGTTTTAAAATTTAGTATTTTGAACTTAGTGAGATGGGAGTTAGGAATTATTGAATGGCATCTAGTATGTTGTGCTTTTTGAAGAATGAGTACAATGAGTGTGTTAGTTAATACACGTGCTATTTAAAAGTCATCAATTGAGGCATTGGAGATGGGTTCAATTGCCTAGTTTCCACATTGGTTTGTATGAAAGGTATGTTAGCTTATCTATTCCCTGAATTGGTTGGTGTTATTAAAGAGTACAAGTTGGTTGCAAAAGACGAATGGTAGTGCTATCACACTTGGTCGTGGATTTGACTGAATTTGATTCATACTAGAAAGAAATTTATGTTAATAACACAAAGTGGATGGCAGGTTGGCATGACCTTGTTGTATACATGTGTATAGCCATGTGCCTTTATGATCGCCTCTAGCTAGATTGACATGTTTACAAAGAACAAGGTTTTTTACAAATAGTACTCTTGTATCGAAAAAGAGCTTGATTCCGATAAAAGTCTCATACTTAGTCTGGCGTAGCTATATACTAACGAGGGATAGGTATAGTAGCAGACCCTTATGTAAAGGGGTAATGAGAAACATCGAGGGATATAGAAATGTGAGGCTATAATACCGTAACATGTGAAAATGTGGAACAATTGGAGAAATGCGAAGGCGTTTGGTCAGGCATTTGAGGTTAACTCAAATTGCTTATTGGGTGCTAGATGACAAGGGTCGTCAACAACGTTTATTATTAAGAAATAAAGTAAGCCTTTATTTCTTGTTAACCAAGGGGTCGGTAACAACACTAACTAGAGGCTTCCAATATAAATTTTAATTAAATAAAGAAATTAATCATTGTGTTGTGTGTGTCGGGTGACAGACTTTGCAGACGTGCAAAAGGTCTCCATGTGACTTCATGTCGCAAGTGGTTCCTCCGCAGCTGGGTTTATGACTCAGTGAATGACGGTTATGAAATACTTGGTTTCGCGTAATGCAAGGGGGGTAATAAAACTTATGTGAACTTTTGGCTAACTCTGCATAGAGTGATATGTTAGTTTTGGTTAATTTTTTTTAGCATTATCTAGTCTTGGAGTTGGACGTCAACAAGGACATTGACATTTTCAAAGGCGTGGAGTGTGTCATAGTTTTTACTATGACTCCTCTTTACTTTGGATGTTGACTATTATTACCTACCAAACTATGTTAATAAACTCTAGATGTAGTAGGAAACAGGCCCGCTTAGTGCACTTGGGTATCTAGTGATGGTCCGACCGTGTGTCATTAGGTATTTGCAGGAAACTCTAGGCGAAACTAAAACTTACCTTCTAAAAACCTCTGACCCTAGTTTTTCATGTCCCAGTTGGGTTAATGGTTAGTTCTTGTGAGTTCAGCATGTCGGATATATTTAGAAATACCCCTAGGTTTGACATGTTAAGGTTTAGGGGTTAATGTGTCATTAATTAATCACCAAGTATATTCTCTTTGGGAATGAGATTCCGTGCCAGCCCACTTAAGTAAACAGGAAAACGGGGGGGGGGGCTTTGTCACATATATTAAGTAGTACATGTAGGAGAACTCTTGAGTTCATGACTAAGTTCGTTGCTCTTTTGCTGGTGCAAGCTTTAGCTTGTGTCGTTAAGGTACAACCCTTTATTGTGCCGCCCTAACTTCCAGATGACAAGGGTATGTCCCACTTTCGAGGTAGCTCACCCTTAACGTTGGTGAATCCATGCCTAGAAGGTTTTGTCGGAATGCACGTTAGAGGCAGAGGTTAAGGCATGTCTCCAGCCTCCTTCTCCATGTTAAGCTAGGTGTAACACTCATGACCAAGCAAGGCACATTTATATTCTTGTCCAACTATGAGCGTGGGATTTTGTTTGACAGGTTCACATCACCCAGTTCCTAAGGGTTTTAGAGTTGGCATTTAGGAGCCACGTTTGTGGCACTTGGTGCAAATCTTGAATCTAAGGGATATGGCATGATAGTTCACATTGTGGAAGGTAGTGTCACATGGAGATGCGACACTGGGTTAGACGTCACACAATATAACGCTCGAGGCACGCCCTTTGGGGTCGTGTCATGGGTTTGTCGCCAAAGGGTTGGATACTCTAGCAAACAAGCATGTTTGTGCTCGCACTAGGGTGCTAAGTCTTGGGCATCTACTCAAGGGAGGTTAGGTCTAGTAATTAGGTGTGCTTTGACACACTTGGCTAAGAGAGTGTTCTCCTTGGAATTTAGGGGTTGAACCGTTGTCGAAGGAAAATCATTCAGGGACTCAGATGTTTGGGACTTGATGACTTTAGTGATAGTGCATCGTAGTCCTTGCTAATGATCACACACATGAATAAAAGAATAGAAAAGAAAAGGGAAAACATGAGATGAAACTCATGACACAAAAGATACACTAACTAATTTTTATATTTCATCATAAGAGCACACAAAATAATGTCATCACACCTATTTATAAAGTAAGAAAAGAAAAAAAGAAACTAGAAACTCTTCTCTATATCTTTATATCTATCCTTATATACCCAAAATAATATAAAGAATGCATGTAGGGTAGGGTAAGAGAAGGTGTAAAATAGGGGTTACATAAGAATAATGGTAGGGGGTTATGAGAAGTGGGCTTGATCCATAAATGATGGGGTTATGGAAGAAGGTGGGCTTGACCCATAAATGATGAGGGTTATGAAAGAAGGTGGGCTTGACCCATAAATGATAGGGGTTATGGAAGAAGGTTGACTTGACCCATAAATGATGGGTGTTATGGAAGAAGGTGACTTGACTTTGACTTGGGAAGGTGGTGCATGGAAGAAGACAAGAAAATGTGCATGGTCAAAGTAAGTACTAACCATATGGATTAACATAATAATATTGACTAGTTTCACCATGCAAGAAAAGACAAAGAAGGGGAATAGTAAAGTGAAATGGATACATATAATACAAGTAGGAGACTAGTCCACTACATGCATACCACGGGCTACCAAGGTGATGGTCCAAATTTTCCCATGACACCGTCTAAGCTTGTTAGCAAAAGCCCTTTCGTGAAGCACTCGCAAGGTCATGTACTTAGGGTTATCCAAACCTAACGTTAGGGAGTTTACTTAGCAAAACACTCGTGTCCGCCTACGACGCACACTTGTGTCCTCACTAAGTACTAGCCTTAGGTCTAGGGTATAACTTGACCACCCAAACCCTTAAGGGTTAGTTGTGGTTTAGGATACCCCTTGTCGCCTTAAAAGGGTTGTACACCCAAATGATGGTGATTCCTTAAGGGTAAGTGACGATGCCTTAACTTTATCATGAGGGTATGTATAAGGCACATCTCCTTGATGAGATTAGGGCATGAGCTTGTCTAGGTCTACTAGGAAAGAATCTTAAAGTCTACTCGGGTTATCCTTTAGGATTCAGGAGATGGTCATTATAGGAGACTTAGGGTAGGACTCTAAGTCTTCTGTTTAACTAGGCATTTGAGTCAAACTCTTGGGGTCATCTTGGAAAGCTTAGCATTGCTCACACAGGGAATTGACGTTAGAAGGCCACTTGGTGGCCACGTGTTAGCCTCCGGGTTAAAACTCTGATAGATTTAGGTTGACCCTAGGGGTGTTCATAACCCTATTTAACATGTCGGATTCATCTAAACCTAATTGAAATGTCAAAATTGGGGGAAATTTTTTTAAAAGATAAGTTCTAGTTTCACCTAAAGTTTTATGTAAATATCTATTGACACTCAACCGGACCATCACCAAATACCCAAGTGCACTAAGCGGGCCTATTTCCTACTACATTTAGGGTTCATCAAATATAATAGATAACAGTTATTATAAAAGTTATGACATTAACATTCATGAACAATGTTGGTCATCATCTTATCTTGTTCATGAGCGGAGTTGGTCATTATGTCTAACTTACATCATGTTAGTCATCAAGTAATTTTTGCTGGTCATGAGTTTCTAGTTCAAGAGCAAAGCTGGTTACCATGCTAACATACGAGAGTAGTGTTAGTCACTATTTATTCACTTAAATAATGAGATTAGTCACCATAGTAAATTACACGAGCAATGTTGTCATTAAGTATTCTTGTTGATTACAACATATACATTTTTACATTATTCTTCAACATATTGTGCTTCAATATTGCTCATGACTTGTTAATAATATTGTTATATATTTGTTGTAAGGTAGTTCATACCAATGTTATCATATATTTGTTGTAAGGTGGTTCATTAATAATGATATGTATGTGTATTAGCAGATACATATATATATATATATATATATATAATTCAAAACATGATTTGCATAGCACAAAAGTAAACATGGAATATGAACGAAATCAACTATAATCTCTTATAGATGAAGGCTCATCTAGTCAAATACTAATTTTGTCATGTGTAATAAAATATTTGATTCTTAAACCTATATAGTGATCAAGACCGATTATCACATTTTGACGATCATAGATTTTATTAAAAACCATTGTAGTGTGGAATATAATTAAGATCTCCAAGAAAATTATGAGGTTTTTTTTACTAACAATCTACACACAGCTAAAGTTGTTTAAATAAAAAAATAAGTGTTTGGTTTTGGTAAGGCTTCAAACAACAATGCTATCTTTCAAAGATATAAAACACTATGTTTAAGAATGTAGAAACTGCATTACATTTCAACTTCCCCAAGTACAGCACTTATACGTTACTTAAAGCTATAAAGACTTTTCAAAAGCATTGGTGGAGATGGTTGCCATTTAGAAAAAAAATGAAAAACTACGTGATTACTTAATATACTTGCTGATCCCAGTACTACACATCAAATCCACAACAAAATGGATTAAAAAGGCATTCAAAAGCTTACATCAATCCATAAAAAAAAAAGCCTCTATTTGATCCTTAATGAAATGGACTAAGGGATCACCTAAAAGCCTTATGAAGTTTTGACTAATGCAAAGGTCGAAAGAAGCTCATGATTATCGTTCTTACTCTCATGATATAACTACATTAGATAAGTTAAGTCATTAACAAACTTAAAGTCATCACAATAAACGATGTGATAAAAATTCTATTGTTTTACTTTATAACACGAAGAAGAGATACAACAAAAGCCTCCTTGATGAAACATAATTTTATAATGAAAAAATAATTGACGTTAAGAGACATTTAAAATGTCAAATTTATTAAGGCTACAAGAAAATACATGAATTCTAATGGTGAGAGTAATAAAGATATAGTATATTCTTTAGAATCTATCTTTTAATTAAGATTTCTAATAATTAATCACGTCATTCTTTCTTTAAACATAGAATATCCTAAAAAATATTCTTATATTAAATATTTTATAATTATTAATAAATGTTGATTAAATAATAAAAAATTACTAATTAGGATTATAGAGAGTCTCGTTTTGTTTGAGGGTGCTTTAATGTAAAAAAAATTGTCTAAGCAATTAAGCAATGTTACCCCTCCTTCAACTTCATTTTTTTTATTGCAGATTTTTTATTACAGTGGAAACCTCATTGTAGACCACATCAATTTGGGAAAGGTGGACTTGAAAGACTAAATAAAGAACTTTTAGTTTGAAAGACTTCTCCCTTCACATATAAAGTTTGATATGAGGAATCACCAACTAGTCCTTGTGAAAGACAACCGTGTTAAAAATGGTTTCAACTCTAAAATTATCGAATTGTACCCAATTTTATACAATTCTTTCAAGTTCAAACATAAGAAGGATAACAAAGTGATTGATAAATTATTAACTTACTTGATGCAAATGAAAAATAACCCTTTCAACTATATAACCTAGCCAATCAAGACCCCATTCACAATATGGCCAAAGCTTTTCAATCCACCATTAAAAATAAAAATGCTCAGCGATAGAAGCTTGGGTGACAAACTTAAAAGAACACAAAAGATTAATAAACTACTCACGCGATCTAAAGACATTAAAGCAACTCCACAAAGAGGATTTACTCAAGGCAAAAGAGTATATTATCACGCACATGGGTTGGACTTTTATAAAGAGAAACCCTTGGTCAAGCGAGAGATAAGATAGATACATGGCTATTCAGAAATAAACATCTATTCAACAAGTTAATAACTTAATTTAAATTTTATATATAAACTGCAAGTGTCATAGTTTTTATTATAACCTTTACTTTTTCTTTGGAGTTGACTATTGTTACCTATTATGTTAATAAGCTCTAAATATAATGAGAAACGTCCTCGCTTAATGCACTTAGGTGTTTAGAGATAGTTTGGCTAGTTGTTCCTAGATATCTCAAAAAACTCTAGGAAAAGGTAACACTTACCTTTAAAAAAACTCTTACCTTTGTTTTTTAAAAGGTTAGTTTTGGTGAGTTTGGTATGTCGGATATGGGTAGAAACACACCTAGGTTAACCTAATCCCTCAGGTTAGTGTTTAAGGGTCGATGGGTCATTAAGTTAAACTCACCAAGTATATTCTTCTTGTGAATGAGATTTCGTGTTATCCCACTTTACAAAACAAGAAAAAAGAAGGGAAGGCCTTTATCACATATATTAAGTAGGATACGTAATAAGAGTTTTTGGGTTCATGATTGAATTCATTATTCTTTTATTGATGCAAGCTCTAGTTTATGTCATCAAGGCACAACCCTTTGTTGTGCCGCATCAACTTCCAGACAATAGGGGTACATCCCACCTTTGGGGTAACCTACCCTTAACGTTGACAAATTCATACATGGCAAATCTTGTCGAACTACACATTTCAAAGTTAAAAGTTAAAGCATGTCTTCAGCCTCCTCCTCCACATCAAGCTAGGAGTAACACTCATAGCTAAGCATGACACATCTGTGTCCTTGTTCAATTGTGGGCGTGGGATCTTGGTTAATAAGTTTTCTTTACCAAGTTATTAAGGGTTCACATAGGGGTTTTAGAGTTGGCATTTGAGAGACACATTTTCATGCCACCTAATGTAATTCTTAAATCTAAAGGGCTATGGAATTATAGCTCACATCTTGGGAAACAATGTCACATGAAGATGTAACACTAGGCTAGATGGCACATAGTACAACACCCAAGGCATGCTCTTGGGGTTAGATACTTTAGTAAGCATACGTTAGGGTGCTAAGCTTTAGGCATGGAGGTTAGGTCTCCTAACTGGATATGCTATTGGCACACTAGACTAAGGGTTGAACAACCTAAGCTTATTAACAAGAACTTATTCATGAGGCACTCGCAAGGTCGTGTATTTAGAGTATTCAATCCTAGCCTTGGACAGTTTGCATAGTAGAACACTCATGTTCTCCTAAGGCACACACTTGTATTCTCGCTAAATATTAACCCTAGGACTAAGGTATGACTTGTCCACTCAAACCCTTAAGGGTTAGTCGTCGATCAGGGTACCACCCCTTGTTGCCTTAAAGGGGTTATACCCTCGGACAAGGTGATGTCTTAAGGGATAAGTGACAATACCTTAGCTTTGTCACGGGGTTATGTGTGGACACATCTCCTTGGTGAATTAAGACATGAGCCTGTTTATGTCTTCTAGAGCAGGATCCTAAAGTCTACTCGAGTTATCTTTTGAGGTTTGGAGGGTAGTCATTTTAGGGACTTAGAGTAGGACTCTAAACCTCATGCCTATTTGGACATCTGAGTTAAACTCTTAAAATTGTCTTTGAAGACTTAGCATTGCTCACACATGGTGTTAACACCGGATGGCCTCATGTTAGCCCTTCTGGTTAAAACTCTAACAACGAGCATGTTTACACTAATTGCATATAGTCTTATATAATTAAAGATAAATGAAAAATACATATTTTTAATTCTTATATTATTAATCAAATGTTAAAAAAAATAAAATCTTAAATTGCTTAATTAGTGGTTTTAAAATATAATATCTTAAAAGTAGAGTATTATAATTATTCTTTTTTAAATAGATATATACATATATTATGTATATTCATATAAATGACCTTCCCTTTAACACATACATTATATGTTTAAACATAAACCAAAAATACATGTGTATAGTAAATAAAGTACACATATATTCATACTATGAAGCATGTGTTTTAGGTGAGGTGACCTCAACATATGGTTTAAATGCACATATCACAAACTAATAAAAATAAATTTTTTTTAGTAAATTTTAGTTTTCTATAATTTTAATTTCTTATATAAATTTAAAAAACTAGCATAAATTTTAAACCATTTAATTAAAACATATGAAGTTAAAATATACTACATCCAAATACTTTTATTAAAATTTATTAAATAGAGCCTCTAAGTAAGATATATTCTAGGGTACTATCTTGCGAGGGACAATACACCCCCTTTAGTTTCAAAATGTATAATATGTTTAAGTGCGGTTTTAATAAGACATTTAAAGTCTAACGGGTAAACTTAAGTGGAGGCTTGTGTAGAGATGACTTAACATGAAAATTACATGGAAAGCCTTTTGGTTTAGGGTTCTTAGATCTAATGCATGTATGCACTTAGATACAATTGATTCACATGTATGAGTGTGAGTAAGTAGTTAATGAGGCATTGTCGTTTTGCTATATGTGAGGATCTCATCTCCTAGATAGAAAGATCCATCTAATAAATTCAACATGCATTAGAAGTTGATCACAATTTCTTTTATAAAAAATTATACTATCTGAGATGGCAAAGTCGCAAACACAAAACTTGTCTTAGAATAAAACTTTTGAGGGCAAACAAATTTGAGCACACGAAATGATTTGTGGGAGATGATGTGTAGCAAATGTCGAATTGTATGCAAACATAAAAAGAACAAAAGATTGATGAGGAGGAGGACAACACCATATCATCCTGTGTACATGTGGTGAAGATATCTAATGAAGAAGAAGTGGTTAACACCAACAAGGATGACAAACTATTTAGGAATGTGAGATAAATGTTCCTTCACTTAGATGAAGTACTATGCATGCATCCACCTCGATTGTGTTAGGCACTAATAGGTACAATACTAAAGACTTTCACAAAACCACTCAATCACCCTTGAGCTGCCACAACTACTCTTCAAAAGGCTTCCACACAAATCTATATTAAGTTGTCTTCCTTAATTCTTTTATTCCCTTTTTATACCATAGACCTATAATATTCTTTTATGGATTCATCTAGATTTATTCCTTCTAGCCTTTAGGAAATATTCTGCCTATATTAAGTATATTAATATATGGGCCATAGAAATCCTCCCCATTAACAAGTCCTTGTTCTCAAGGATAGTATAAACTTACTCAATTGGTCTTGTATCGTTAACGTCCATGTACATCCACAAAGAGTACTATCTTTAATTGGCTAACATGAAACACTCTCACTCCTTTTGATAGATATGTCATCTTACTTATATGCTCTAGAATCTCATAAGGACTTAAGTATCTGGGAGATAATTTATGGTTGTGTCCATTTCATAAGGCCACAATAGTTTCCGCTTTACATATGTGACAAATATTACTCAAAGATATACATAATCTCCTACCTAAAACTCTTGAAAACTTCTATGCTCATTAGCAAACTAAATAGTTTGGCTTTGAGCTACTTGTAAATTTTTCTTGTACAAACTTTGAGCTCAACACTTAGATCTTTAATGTCCTCATTCATTTTGCCCTAGGCCTTCTTACTTGCTAACCCCAGCTTGTCTTGGGATGATGTCCAAACATAGCATAATACAAACTCATCCCAATCCCATTGTGCTAGTTGTTATTATAGGCAAATTCAAGGAATGAAATATACTTATCCCACTAGCCTTTCTTTTGAATAATAATGCACCTCAACAAATCTTTTAGAACTTATTTTACCCTCTTGTTTGGCCATTTGTTTTGGATGATCCCTACTACTTTGCTTAAGCTTCACTTTCATACACTTAGAAAATGTCAGAGTTTTAACCCGAAGGGTTAACACGTGGCGACACATGGCCGCCAAGTGGCCTTCCGATGTCAATTCCCTATATGAGCAACGTTAATTCTTACAAGATGATCCTAAGAGTATGACTCAAATGCCTAGTTAAACAGAAGACTTAGAGTAATACCCTAAGCCCCTAGAATGACCATCCCCCGAACCCTAGAGGATATCCTGAGTAGACTTTAGGATTCTATCCTAGTAGACCTAGACAAGCTCATGCCCTAACCCCACAAAGGAGATGTGTCTCACACATGCCCCCGTGACAAAGCTAAGGCATCGTTGCTTATCACTCTCATCTGGGAGAACAACCCCTTTAGGGCGACAAGGGTACCTTGAACCACGACTAACCCTTAAGGGTTTGAGTGGCCAAGTCATACCCTAACCTAAGGCTAGTACTTAGTGAGGACATGAGTGTGCACCGTAGGCGAACACAAATTTTGCTTAAACAAACTCCCTAAGGCTAGGTTTGGATAACCCCATGTACTACCTTTCATGATGTGGGCTATCATGCCATAGCCCTTAGATTCAAGAGTTGCACCAAGCGCCATAAATGTGGCTCCTAAATGCCAACTTTAGACCCCTTAATTATCTCTCAGAACTCGATAAGGAAACCTTGTCAATCAAGAAACCCATGACTTGGACAAGGACATGAACATGTCCTGCTTAGCTGTGAGTGTTGCTCTTAGCTTGACATGGAGGAGGAGGCTGGAGACAAGCCTCAACCTCTGCCTCTTGGAACATGCATTCTCAAAAGACCTCCCAGGCATGGATTCGCCAACGTTAAGGGTAAGCTACCCCAAAGATGAGACGTACCCCTGTCATCTAGAAGTTAGGGCGGCATAACAAAGGGTTGTGCCTTAACGACGCAAGTTAGAGCTTGCACCAAGAGAAGAGTAACGAGCTCAGTCATGAACCCAGGAACCCTCACTCCTACATACTCTACCTTATTTATGTGACGGAGCTCCCCCCTCCCCCCTCTTTTCCTGAACGTGTATGTGGGCTGGCACAAAATTAGCTAGCCCCTTATTAAATTAATGAGAGTGTTTAACTTAGCCTAACTCTAACCCTAAAAACCCTACCCAAGGGGTGGGAGTTTTTAGGGCGTGGGTTAGGGCAACCCTAGGTTAGGTCAACCCTAGGGGTGTTTCCTAACCCTACTAAACACGCCGAACTCATTTACATTAACCAATCAACCTAACTAGGACGTCAAAATTGGGGGTGGGTTTCTAGAAGGTAAGTTCTAGCTTTGCTTAGAGTTTCCTGCAAATACCTAATGACACCTAGTCGGACCATCACCATATACCCAAGTGCACTAAGCGGGCCTATTTCCTATTACGTCTAGGGTCCATCAACATAGTACAGTAGGTAACAACAGTCAACGTCCAAAGTAAAGGGTCGAGTTATAATAAAAACTATGACAGAAAAGCCTCTCCAGAAACTAGAAGTGAACTTGGAGTCCCAATCACTTCTAATATCATTTGAAAATCCATGGATGTGTTGTAAATACATCGTAGCCAACTCTAATGCATTCACATTCTTCCTTAAGAGAACTAACTTGATAAACTTTATCAACATGTTCACAATGACTCACACCTACTTATTTTGCCTTTGTGTTTTTGGCAAATGAGTGATAAAGTCCATAAAAATATTGCCACACTGCTTGTCTAAAATAGGCAATGGTAGTAAATAGTCCGCCTAATTTCTTCCTAAGTACCTTGATGACACTTATCACAAATAAAACATTGATCAACTCATATGTTTTCCTCCAATAAAACATTGATCAACTCATATGTTTTCCTCCCCCAAAATGATTATCGTAATGGAAATATAATACCTGGTTGATTAGATGGTTCACATAAGAAAGATACACATGATCATTGCAGTAAAGAACTCTATCGTAAAATGAGAATGGTGCCTTCAACTGTCCTCTAAGCTCTTGCACCTCAATGGCTTGTGCTTGAGCCATGTTGAACTATCTAGTTAAACTCATTGACTGTTTTTTTCAATGCATTATATAACCATGTTTGGAATTCTCCAACCACTATGGCTCTCTTAACACATGACAAAGCATCTACCACCATGTTAGCCTTCCCTGTCCGATGCTCAATGGGAAATTTGTCAAACTCTATGAATTTAACCATCCAACGAGCTTGCTGAGAGTTTAACTCTTTCAATATGAACAGATACACCAAAGACTTGTGATCTGTAAATACCTTAAAACTTGCCTATAAAGATAATGCCTATAATACATTAACAATGGCCAATAGCTCCTTCTCATACATCAAATATTGTTACTTTGCAAGATTCAAAGTACGACTCTCATAACTAATAAGTCTGTCATAGTTTTTATTATGACTCGACCCTTTACTTTGGACGTTGACTGTTGTTACCTATTGTACTATGTTGATGGACCCTAGATGTAGTAGGAAACAGGTCCGCTTAGTGCACTTGGGTATTTGGTGATGGTCCGGCCGGGTATCATTAGGTATTTGCAGGAAACTCTAAGCGAAGCTAGAACTTACCTTCTAGAAACCCACCCCCAATTTTGACATCTCGAATAGGCTGATTGGTCTTTGCAGATGAGTTTGGCGTGTTAAGTAGGGTTAGGAACACCCCTAGGGTTGCCCTAACCCACGCCCTAAAACCCCCACCCCTTGGGTAGGGTTTAGGGGTAGGAGTAAGGGTGAGTTATAAGCTCATATTGCTAATTTGTCTAAGGGGCTAAAATTCAGTGCCATCCCACTAACACATATAGGAAAAGAGGGGGGGGGGCTCCGTCACATAAATAAAGTAGAGTATATGTAGGAGAGCTCTTAGGTTCATGAATGAGTTTGTTGCTCTTCTGCCGGTGCAAGCTTCAGCTTGTGTCGTTAAGGTACAACCCTCTGTTGTGCCGCCCTAACTTCCAGATGCTAGGGGTACGTCCCACCTTCGGGGTAACTTACCCTTAACGTTGGCGAATCCATGCCTGGGAGGTCTTGTCGGAATGCATGTTCCAAGAGGCAGAGGTTGAGGCTTGTCTCCAGCCTCCTCCTCCACGTCAAGCTAGGTGTAGCACTCACGGCCAAGCAAGGCACATCTGTGTCCTTGTCCAACTGTGGGCGTGGGATCTTGTTTGACAGGTTCACGTTACTTGGTTCCTGAGGGTTCATTGAGGGGTTCTAGAGTTGGCATTTAGGAACCACGTTTGTGGTACTTGGTGCAACTCTTGAATCTAAGGGCTATGGCATGATAGCCCACATCATGGAAGGCAGTGTCACATTAAGATGTGACACTGGGCTAAACATCACATGGTACAACGCCCGAGGCACGCCCTTTGGGGTTATGTCATGGGCTTGTCGCTAAGGGGTTGGATACTCTAGCAAACAGGCATGCTTGTGCTTGCACTAGGGTGCTAAGCCTTGGGCATCCGCTCAAGGGAGGTTAGGTCTCGTAACTAGGTGTGCTTTGGCACACTTGGCTAGGGGAGTGTTCTCCTTGGAATCCAGGGGTTGAACAACCTAAGCTCATTAGCAGAAGCCCTTTCGTAAGACACTCGCAAGGTCATGTGCTTAGGGTTATCCCAAACCTAGCCTTAGGGAGTTTGCTTAGTAGAACACTCGTGTCCGCCTACGATGCACACTCGTGTCCTCACTAAGTACTAGCCCTAGGTCTAGGGTATAACTTGGCCACTCAAACCCTTAGTCGTGGTTCAGGGTACCCCTTGTCACCCTAAAGGGGTTGTACTCTCGGATGAGGGTGATTCCTCAAGGGGTAAGTGACGATGCCTTAGCTCTGTCCAGGGGTATGTGTAGAACACACGTCTCCTTGATGGGGGTTAGGGCATGAGCCTGTCTAGGTCTTCTAGGGCAAGACCCTAAGTCAACTAGGGTTACCCCTCAAGGGTTTTTGGGGGTAGACACTCTAAGGAGACTTAGGCTAAACCCTAAGTCAACTAGGGATATCCCTCAAGGGTTCTGGGGGCAGACATTCTAGGGAGACTTAGGCTAAACCCTAAGTCTCCTGTCCACTTGGGCATTAAAGTCTAACCCTAGGGGTCGTTGGGGTTGTTCTGGAAAACTTAGCGTTGCTCACACAGGGTGATGACGTCGAATGGCCACCTGGCAACCACGTGTTGCCACGTGTTGGCCCTTTGGGTTAAAACTCTGACAAAGTCTCCCTTCTTGCATAAGTGCAGCTCTAATAACCACTCCACTTGCATCACATGATACTTCATAAGGCTTAGAGGGATTTGCAATATATAAAACTAGTGCACGTACCAAGACTTGTTTTAAAGCTTAGAAACTGCTCTTTTTTGAAGCTCTCCATGCAAAGGACACGTCCTTCCTCAACAACCTAGTTCACAAAGAAGCTTTCTCAGCATTGTCTTTAACAAACCAATACCTCAAGAAATTTTGTACCTCTTGTACGTTGCTAGGAACTAACCATTGCTCCACCACTGCCCTTTTGTGGATTCTTCTTTGCATAGAGCTTGTTCTTTTGTAACAACTGAAGAAATCTCTACAAATGTTTCAGATGCCCTCTCATATTCTTATTACAAATAAGAATATTATCAAGAAAGATCTCCACAAAGTTGTGCAAGTAGCCTCCAAACACCTTAGTCATCAACTGAGTAAATGTGGCTAGGGCATTTGTTAAGCCTAATGGCATAACCATGAACTTAAAAGGCCCAAAGCTAATGTTAAAAGCAATTTTATAGATATATGCCTCCTTCACAACAATCTAATGATACCCACTATGCTATCTCGATGAATATTCTTGCTCCACCAAGATGATCATGAATTATTATCCACACATGACATGGGCATCTTGTCCTTCATTGTTTGCTTTTTTTGAGAGCTCTATAGTCTATGCACATACTTATGATGCAATATTCCTCGTCAGCAATATTAATGCACTAAATAAAGACTTGCTCAATTATATGAAGTCATATTCCAATAGCTTCCATCACTTGCCTCTTAACCTCTTGCTTCTCAAGATGGCTCAATTGGAATAGTTTTATGATAAATGGCTTTTGTACCCAATTCCAATACAATCTCATATTCCAACCTCTTGTAGGTGGTAAGACATGAGGTAGTTTCAAAGGGAAGACGTCAGCAAACTCTTCAAGGACAACTATTATAATAGCTTCACCCGATGTGACATTAGAAGAATCTAACTTTCATATATACATTAGAAAGACTTGATCTTCTTCATTATGAAGATACTTCTTCAAAGATATAGTAGAAAAATACTTTCTTGGAGACTCAAGCTTTGTTCCAAACCAAATGTTTTTAACTTCATTATATTCAAACTTCACTCACTTGATGCTTCACTTAATCTTAGGATCCACACACTCTAACAAGCTCATCTCAAGGATGAGATTCACATGTGTTAGCTCCATAATAAAAAAAAGTCTCCACCAACTGGGTTTTACTAACTTCTAGTTGTAACTCCTCTACACAAACATTCCATCTTTATATAACAATAGTTAAGCCTTCAATCTTAGTGGGCAAGCTACACTCCTACACTAACTTTGTTGACCAAAGTTATTGCTGCTCCCACTATCCATGAGGATCCACACTAGATGTCCACCATGTCATTCGTCCATCACAATGTGCATATGGCTCCTTATGTGCCATGCAAATTACCTATCGAGCAAGAATAGATAAAAATTTACTTCGTGGTTTAGAGCTGTCTCCCTTGTGCTTCTTTTCATATAAAGCTTCTTAGGTGTCTCCTTGTCCTTGCCACCATTAAAACTTTTGCCCTTGGGCTTACTCCTCCTTGGACAATTTACCTTTCAATTATATGAAGTCATATTTCAATTTGATAATGAACATTAGCACTTGTTCATTATCAAACACCTTAAACAACCTTCTTAAGTCAACAATAAGAACTAAAGGCCACTAGCTTAAACTTTAGCTTAGCATGATTGTTGTTCCCTTGATACACCTAGTGCTCACGAGAACTTGGAGAGGTGCTCCTACCACACTTTTTGATATGTCACTCATTCTCCTTAAACACCTTCTTCTTCTCATTTAACAATTGAGCATACTCAAACAGCTCCTTTAAATTCTTAAACTAAATTACCAAGTTAAGATGTTTATGCAAATGTAGCCCATTTATAAAATAATCCTTTTGTTGGTTGGCAAACACATCAGGTACACGGCATAGTATGAGAGACATCAAACTAAGAAGCTTACTCCTTAAATAGCTCAAAGAAATCCTCTTAAGTTGTAATTATTTCTTGGTTTGTGTTTACCACCTTGTAGCTTTATCCATCAAGACCACAAATACAACTATCATAACCTACTCAGTAGTCACTCGTTGCATACTAAGTAAATTTGTTGCTATCTCCAACCATCTCATAGCTTATTTACTGATTCTCTACCCAAAAAAGGTGGAACACAAAGACAATCTAAATTTTTTATAATATTCACGAATCACCTTCAATTGTCAAGCCATGATCCAGGAACCAGGAAGGGAACAGGATTCCAAGGACAGGAAGGCCTGACTCAGGAACAGGACCGAGAGCAGGACAGGAACTGGAAATAGGAACAGGACGGATCTAAGAGCAAGACAGGATCAAGATAGGATCCGGGAGCAAGACAGGAAACAGGACAGGATCCCGGAGCAGGATAGGATCCAGGGCAGGACAGGAAACAGGAGCGAGACAGGAACAGGACAGGAAACAAGACGAGAACAAGACAAGACAAAATTGATCATAGTAAGACTGGTGTTGATAGTAACTGATTGTACAACATTAGGTCGGAGCTTTTATGCTCACAACTCCAAGAGCTAATCTAGGCATGCATGCAAAAGTGATTGCATGCATGCAGAGGCTAAGATGAGTCCACATGTCCCTTATCCTCTAGGCATATCCTGTGGCATATCATGTAGGAAATCCTGCAACCGAATCCTGTGTCTGGAATCCTGGTAGGAATATCCTGTAGGAAAGTCCTGCAACCCATGTTCTGTATCCGGAATCCTGTATTCTGTATCGGGTCGTGACATCAATGAGCCATTTACACTCTTGAAATTGTTCTACCATGGTGTGTAACTTGAGCATAATCTCTTGGTTCGTGCACTCTTTGGCAGTATTCCTTCTCATCAACCACCCATCTTGAACTTGGCTCCAATATTAATTTGTTAGGCACCAACATGTACAATGCTAAAGACCCTCACAAAATCACTTGACCACATGTAGTCTCCACACATTACTCTCCAAAAAGGCTTCCACATAAATCTATATTAAGTTGTCTTTCTTATATCATAGACCTATATTACATACATAAAGTTTTGTCTCAAATAAAAAACCACATGCAACTAAAGAATTGAGCTAAGGTTTGTCATCTTACCTATATAATGCTGGCAATGCTTGAGTTTCTGAACTTGTTTGCTTAGTCAGACATTGAATATTATATATGTAATCAAACATTGAATATTATGTATGTATGTATTAATTTTTCGGAATTAATGATGTTTCTCGTAGAAATAATGACCAACAAAAAAGAACATTATCCAATGTTAATTAACATGTTCCTATAAAGTACTTAAATTGATCACCATTTAAGGTATTTAGTAATCAACACATGTATATGTTAAAAAAGATGACACTAGCTCTATTATTAAATTAAATAAATTGGTGAGCATCAAAAGCACTTAATAATCAACATTGCTCATATAATTTATTGTAGTAATTAATCTCACTATTTAAGTGAATAAATAATGATTAACACTGCTCTCGTAAGTTAGCATGATAATCAACTTTGTTCTTGAACTAAAAATTCATGAACAACAAGATTACTTAATGACTAACACTATAATATAAAAATAAACATAATGACCAATTCTACTCATGAACAAGACAAGATAATGATTAATATTATTCATAAATGTCAGAATAGTGTCTAATTCTGCTCTTGGTGATTGTATACATTGGCCAGGCAACTAACAATGTTCTTGAACAATCAATATGAATAATGTATGACCAACACTACACACATTACTTACTATATAACTGAATAACAAATTGAGTATTTTATGTGGGAAAAATAAGGACTTATGAATTATGTAACTAAAATAAGGAAAGAGAATTATTCTTGATTATAACATGAAAAAAAATAAATCAAAATGCCAGTTGCATTGTACATTCATCACAATTATTCATGTTGTACAATGTAAAATGATTTATATAATATTAAGGTGCTACAACTAATGGACACAACATATCAATCATTCTATTATACAACCAATATAACATGAGAAAACATAATCACGTCTACTCCCCATCCAATATGCCACATGGCAATAGTTCAGATCTTTTATATATGTAGTTGCTAATGTTTCTCATTATCAACTCCATATGAACCAAAACGAATGTACACGTGACATAGATATGGCCAATCAAAAATCCTTTATACATGTGCCACTCAAACTAATGTACTTTTTAAAGTTAAAACGGGTGTATTATTCCTGGTACTATATTACATTAAAGATATTCTCCTCACAAGTTATAAAGTGTACAAGATAAAAGCAATACATATTGATAGATGTGACTCATTTCAAATACTTTTAATATACATTATCAATGGTATGTGTCGTTTAATTAAATGAAAAAAGTTAAAATAGAAAAATCAAGGGTAATATTAGAGACATACGAAAGAATGTATATACATTTATAAAAATGTAAATTCAAAATCTAATATTACTTTATCAAGAATATGCTTTGGGTCACCTCCCCACAGTAGCCAGTAATATAGTTACTCTATATATATATCCTTTAGAATTATATACACGTACAGACATACGTGTGTAAATGTCGTTTCGTGTCGACTCCGTCACAGTCGTCGAAGATACGTCTAGACGGGCTTTTTAATCTTTTCCTAAAGGACCTTTACACTAGGAGTCACATATTATTTAATTAATTAAATTAATACAAATAGATTATAGTTTATTATAATATATATATTTAAATTTTTTAAACTTCGGTTATTAAACTTCAAGGGTATTACATGAATATCATTGAATTGAAATATCTTTTAATTTGGGTCTAGGTTCTCTCAGCAATAGAATTTCTAAATAGAAAATTAATTAATTCACCATTTAGTGAGTTAGAAAATGCTGAGTTTTAAGAAATATATGTATATTCTTAAAGAATATGTATACTCTGTAACTTATATTAATTGTGGTTTATTTACAACGTTAAAACTAACAAACATATATTAAAACAAATCAAAAGTAATAAATTGACCATATTACATATTACAAAACAAATTATATTGACATTACTAAATTCACCAGCAACAATTTCATTATATAATTTAAAATTTATAAACTTAAATTTTAAATTTCAATAAATTTATAATGAAATTTATATTTGAAGATGATAAATTTCCTTGCAAAGTTTTAGTATACTGACATTATGATATAATATTCAAATTAAATTATATTTTAAATTGTAGTGTATAATATATGTTTATGAATATTAATTAATATAATATAGAAATTAAAAAACATACAAATAAGAACCATATAATATAAAATGCAAGTTGTAACTAAAATGGGCATAGCTATAGTCCCATTTCCTAATAATTAGCAATTTTAGCTATTTAATTAGCATTTTCTAATATTAAAGGAATATTCTTTAGAATATATGATTGAAAAGAGAATATTCTTTAGAATATTCTATTTTGTATTCTACCCTTTAATAAATTATAGCATTCATTGAACAAAAATTAATAACATTATAAAAGTAGAATGTATTAAATTATATAATATATTGCCTAATATAACAATTAAGGAAAGCATAAGAGGTACATTATATAAATATTGATGTTGTTATTAAAATATTAATATTTAAATATAACATTATTAATTAAAAATTTAGTAGTAATAATATATATATAAAATCCTATAATAATATAGTCAATCTTCCATATCATTTTTTAAATTTATATAGTTAAGTATACAATTTGGTACTATTATTAAAGAGTTTATAATAATTATGAATATTAAATATATGATATTTTATAATTTTGTAATTGCTTTAAGCTTCAGAAAACATACATTCCCTTGCAGTTTTGTTAATCGTGACTTTATCAACGCTTCTTGACATCCACCCATATCGAATGGATTTAACATTTATAAAACATGCTGGGTCTTTTTGATTGGGAGACCATGTTTTCTCTAGGCATCCATTATATCTTTCGCTCTCCTTCTCGTGTCGCCTTTTTTGTGGTTTGAACCATGCAACCTTAACAATACTATTTTTTGTGATTACTTCAGGTGTGTCGATAATTTGACCCATCCAAATAGGCTGATTATATGACGCATCTGGAGTAATGAGAACCATCATTAGTTTTTGAAGATCCTTGCAGCAATCAAAGTATGCTTTAGGTTTTTGGTTCCTTTGTCCAACAAAATGTGGGGTTTGCACTTCCACATCACTACTGGCTTCTATGTCGTCTGTGCTCAGTGATGTCATTTCAATCTCCTCTCGCCACCTTGTTTTAGGCCAAAAAGGGTGTTGCAATTCTGTACTTGTGACAGTAGGCCCTTCCAACTCTCGAACAACAGTCTCCCAATAGTTGACCACATGCTTATATAGTTCTGAGTAACCAGTTGCCTTATCAGAATTCTTTGGCATCGATTTTTGAACCCATGCCACATATTTTTTGATGCCATCAATAATAACCTCTTGTTCCTTGAGCTGGGCACTCAATGGAATAGGGTCTGGTTGTCCTTCTGGGAGAAGTGGCTTTCCATCCTCTCCACTTTTGAAGAGCATTAAGCCCTCTTTCGGTAACCACTCCTGCTCTGATGGCCGTAACTTGTACTGCATAATAGGTATACCATCTCGTATGGAGAAAAAGAATTGTAGCGGCACAAGGTGACCAACTAAAGAATCACTCCCTTCTTTTATATACTCCTTGAGAAATTTTTTGAAGTCTGGCACCTCAGTCACAAGCAAAGCACAACTTTTTTTGGAGATGCAATTTTCAAAAAGATTCATCATATGCGGTAAGGTAAGTGCACTTGTCCTTTTTGTAGAGTTGGAGACCTTGCTGAAGAACGCATCAATATCTTCATGAGTGTGACCAACCATAAGGAAACTGAGCGTGATTGTTTCAAACACACCTTTGGCAACAAGCATTGACAAGTATGCTAGCACATATCTAGAAAATAAAAGTAAGTATGAGCTTGAGAAACCCTTAAGTAAAATGATTTACCTATTTTTGTTCTCGCCTGCACAATTATCCATCTGTAAAAGCAAATGACGAGGAAGCTTATTTGATGTTGAGGACACATGTACACTATTTGAGCTAGATCCCTCCACTGAACCTGAACTCTCAACAGGGCCATCTGTTTTTTGTGCAGGTTGCTGACAATGCCTCTCATATTCCCAAGTAGCCTCAAGTGCAGATGTGTTCATGAGAGCATTATGTAAAGGTTGAAGGTGTTGTTTCTTCACTTTGAGATCACTGATAGGACTTGTCTGTGAGTGGGCTTCAAGGTTTCTGAAACACATGGCTAACGACCCAATAGTGAAATTGGAGTCGCTAGACCAATGTGGAAGTGAAAAGTGTCCATATGACTCACAACCGTGTCATGTGTTAGCACACCTGTCAATGAAATCGGAAGTTTCATGACATTTCCAAGGCACTTTGGTGTTGCAAAGAGCTTTGGAATGCTGGTCTTTGAATGATCCATCTTGTCATGGATCAAGCACAGGTACTCTGATGGGCGTGACACAGAAAGCATGCGGTGTGCATAGTACTGAGACCGGCAAGTTTGTTGTGCAATCATGTGGGCCTCCATCTTCCTTTGAATGGTAGTGATCTCCACCAAGGTTTTTGCACAAGCCTCTGCAGCCTTCAATGATGTACAAGTGTCACACTTAGAAAAGCTAGAGTGTTTTGCAATCTCCACATCCTTAAAATGAGTATTCCATATGTTGTTGAAGGTACCAGTGCAGATTGCTTGGAGCCCCATCAAACTGAGGCACTTGTTCACATGTTCACACAGTTTCAATTGAGTGTAGATTGAAGGTAAAACCTTGAGATTTTCCCTGACCCCTGCATTTGTGGTTCGGCATTTGTGAGGCATCCTGTCTGCATTTGCTTCCACAAAAGCCTTGAGTATCTCTATGGCTGCCATGATGTGAGAGCGGGTTTTGACCAAGCCAGTGTTCCCATGAACTGAGGTTCGCGCTCCATCTAGCCACTCATCCCTCCGACGGTAGAACGTGGTCTTTGGGATCCCGTATATACTGTACCAAGCTTTGAAGCAGATGGCCACCTTATTAAATACCATGGATGTACTCTGATAACCTGTGTCCGAGGCCATTCCATCAATACACCCAGTTAGTGCAGCATATACAAACTCATGCCTTTGCTTTTGGGTGAGCATACGAAAGACATGTCTACATTGGGTAATTTCATTCCGGTCTGCCATCTGACAACACTTCTTCTTGCAACAGTCAATCGTGGAAATGCTCGTAACACTTTCGGAAGATGTAGGATCCATCTTTACCCTCTTGCTGAAACTTGCAGGGGAAGATCTACAACCCATGAATCGCCTTTTTCTTACAATAGGACCAATGCAAGGAACCTCTTCAAATATGAGTTGTTCTTCCGGGTTGTTATTATTGAAATCCAACCCAGAATATGTTGAACCATCTTGCCGTCTTAATTCAGATGTTCGCCACCTCACGAGGGATCCAGGATACAATGTGCCATTAGGTGAAACCTCTGTCACAACTACACCCACGAAGTCGGACCCTAGTTTCTCTTCTGACACTGCTTCCATTGGATTTATAGCTGTGATGATGCCTCTTCCGACTTCAATCTCACGAAGAAAGAGAATCACCTCATCCATTACAGCAGGCAAGCCATCATCTGGTAAACTCGTGCTACTATTTGTTTGTGACTCTGCATATTCTGTGTCAGCCTTGACTTCATCCAAATTCCACAATACAGGAGAACCCTCCTCAAATTCCATTCCCAGAACCTCAACATACTTGTAAATGGTGTTCACCCATACGTACACACAAGATCCTTGGGCAATATTGTGACATGATGCATTATTATCTCGAACTTCCACAGTTCCAGTGCCAACTATCTCGTTGTTCCGAAGAAGACATACTTTATCTCCAGTATTAAACATATTGTCCTGCACATAAATAATTGTATTATTTATGATATCTGTTTATGCAATATTTCTAAGAAATCTGAATTACGGTTACTTAATAATATGCATATGCAATAATACATAATTATGTTTAGAGATAATATCTCATGTTTGATTAATACAACTGATGGGCGGGATTAATCCCGCCCACGAATCCCTCCGACGAGGAACGGTCGGCGGGATTAATCCCGCCGCCGACTCCCCCTTCGGAGAGAGTCGGCGGGATTAATCCCGCCTTGGACTCCCCCGACAAGGAAGAGCCGGCGGGATTAATCCCGCCGCCTCTTCCTCCTCGGGGGGAGTCCGGCGGGATTAATCCCGCCGACTCTCTCCGACGAGGAAGGGAGTCGGCGGGATTAATCCCGCCGCCGACTCAACCCCTTCGGAGAGAGTCGGCGGGATTAATCCCGCCTTGGACTCCCTCCGACAAGGAAGAGCCGGCGGGATTAATCCCGCCGCCTCTTCCTCCTCGGGGGGAGTCCGGCGGGATTAATCCCGCCGACTCATCCTCGCCGGAGAGAGTCGGCGGGAATAATCCCGCCGGACTCCCCCGAGGAGGAAGAGGCGGCGGGATTAATCCCGCCGGCTCTTCCTTGTCGGAGGGAGTCCAAGGCGGGATTAATCCCGCCCACAATTCTTACGACGGGGAATGGGTGGCGGGATTAAACCCGCACATAACTCTCTCCAAAACTATGATTTCAAAGAGATCTCGGGATAAATCCTGTCCCCAAATCTTTAAAACAGGGAAGTGGTGGCGAGATTAATCCCGCCACCCCTTCCCTGCCTCCTAAAATGGTTGGCGGGATTAATCCCGCCGACAACTCTTTCTAATAAATTCTGGTAACTCTTCATCAGTTGAGAAGGTTATCGACGGGATTAATCCCGCCACTCTTTTTCAGTGGCGGAGAAGCATTGCCCGGGAGATGGTGGCGGGATTAATCCCGCCACCTCTTCGAAGAGGCCAAAAAGAAATGGCCGGATTAATCCCGCCGGCCCGGTTAACCTAGAATATTAAGTTAAAAGGATATTTAAACGGGATAAATCCCTAACGGAATATATTATAATCCTAATGCATTCCTAAACCCCTAAATTGTAATTTTAAGAGAGAATGTAAGAGAGTGAATCTTTATAAGTATTTTTAAATTTGTTTATAATACTTACTTGTAAACAGCACTGAAGGCGCCGTGCTTTCCTATAAAGAATAGCACCCAATTTAATCTCGCCCCTGAGATGATCACTATGAAGAAAAAAGAAGATCTAAAGAGTGAAAAATACAGAAATGAAGAAACCCTTGCCGGAGAAAGAACCAGATCTGAATTTGAGTGGGAAATTAAATGCATTTTCAAATTTACATGTCAGACCGACAATACATATGTCAGAAATTCAAATTTTTTAAAAAGAACAGAAAATAAAATTTAAGATGAGTTGACACAAATATCCGACACTCTGACATATATACTCTCCAGTTCCAATGAGTATTTTAAAATTGCATTTAATGTTATTCAAGTGATTCAAGCTGTTTAATATTACGAAATTTTAGACTATATTCTACATTCTTAGTATTCAAGTATATTTATATTATATATATATATATATATAATATACTTATACAATAAATAAATTGATATATTATTATGTATCATTTAAAATATATTCATAGTCTGTTTATTATTATTATTTTCTTAATTACTCGAGTATTTAGTTTTCATTTCCTAGTAATCAATGGGATATTCTTTAATATTTTATTAATATTTGAAGAATATTCTAATATTAAACCTGATTATCATAATTAAATTAGTCTTGTTCTTAATTATTGCAGTAATTATTCTACATTTGTATATATTAATGGGATTTTCTCAATTAATTTGTTATTATTTCAAGAATATTCATGTGTTAAACCTTATTATCAATATTAAATTAATACACACTATGAACATATTTTAAATTATACATAATAATACATCATTTTATCTAATATATAGTCATATATAGTTTTAATAATATATATATTAATATCATTTCCTTAATTACTTGAGTAATTAATCTTCTTTATATTAATGGGATATTCTTTATTATTTTCTTATTATTCCAAGAATATTCCAATATTAAACATGATTATGATAATTAATTTAGTTAATTATTTGAGTACTTAATTTACATTTGTATATATTAATGGGATTTTCTCAATTAATTTCTTATTATTTCAAGAATATTTCAATGTTAAACCTTTTTATCAATATTAAATTAATATATATTATTAAAACTATATATGGCTATATATTAGATAAAATCATATATTATTATGTATAATTTAAAATATGTTCCTAGTGTGTTTATTAATATTATTTTCTTAATTATTCGATGTTTGTTTTGCACACATATATAAACACAATCATAAATTTACACACGCATTACAAGAACTTACAAAAACACATATGCACACACATGCACAACCCTAAACCAAACTGAAGAAATAGGTTGCTTCTTTATTGAAAACATCATGTTCAACGCATGTATGATATATGTACTCAATCTGTGTGACTGTATGTAACACATTGAATTTACATGTGTAATATTTATATTAAGCTTGTTGGGAGCAAACCCTAAACCCTAAACCCTAAACCCTAATATGTAACACAATGAATTTACTCATGTAATATGTATGTATGTCTGTGTGTATACACGTGTGCATGTATATATGTGTACTCTGTATGTATATATGTGTACTTTCTGTCTTCTCTCATACATACACACCATGCATGATCCATGTTAATATGTACTGTCTCTCTTCTCTCAAACATATACACCATGCATGATCTATAATATGTACTCGGTCTCTCTAATATTATGTACTAATATGTGTGTATGTCTGTGTGTATACACGTGTGTATGTATATATTATGTGTATTAATATATGCAATGTGTATGTATGTATTGATACACATGAAACTTTAACACTCTCATGGACACACACATGTTAAATCCCTGCATGATTTATATTTTTGAGGTGTATGTGATACACCCACGCACACGCACGCGCTAATAATATAATGAAAGAATATTCGTTTAGGGCGAATCTATATTTTATTCTTTTTAGGGTTTAAGTATATTCTCAGAAGGAATATTCTATTAGGGTTAATATATATATTTAATTCCTTTAGGGTTTAGGTATATTCTTAGGGTTTCAAGAGGCGGCGGCTGTGAAATCGGCGGCGGCGGCTGTGCACACAGTGAGATCTGTGTGTGTGTGTGTGTGTGTATGTATGTATATATGTATAGGAGTGTGCGTATAAATTTATTTATTAGTTTTATCTCTCGCACACACACGCACACTCCTGTGTATGTATATGTGTGTGTGGGTGTGTGTTTGTTTATCTGTATGATTTTATTTGTTTCGCTCACACACGCATACACACGATATACATATACACATATATATATACCTATATACATATATACATACATATATTATGTGTACCAGTATCTGTAAATTTTTTTTTATTGATCTATCTCTCCCACACACACGCACACTGCTTTACACACACACACACACACACACACAACACACACATATATATATATATATATATATATTATGTGTACCAGTATCTGTAAATTTTTTTTTATTGATCTATCTCTCCACACACACGCGCTGCTTTACACACACACACACACACACACACACACACACACACATATATATATATATATATATATATAATCAATGCATATTAACAAATAGTATACAACACTAGTTTATATATATGCTTATATATTCATATGGGTTATATATCTATATACACACATATATATATGTGTGTGTTTATCTGTATAATTTTATTTATTTATTAGTTTTATCTCTCGCACACACACGCACACTCCTGTGTATGTATATGTGTGTGTGTGTGTGTTTGTTTATCTGTATGATTTTATTTGTTTCGCTCACACACGCATACACACAATATACATATACACATATATATATACCTATATACATATATACATACATACAACACTAGTTTATATATATGCTTTATATTCACAGACTCTCTCTCTTTCTCTATAGATTATATATTTATACACACATATATATGTGTGTGTTTATCTGTATAATTTTATTTATTTATTAGTTTTATCTTTCGCACACACACGCACACTCCTGTGTATATATATGTGTGTGTGTGTGTTTGTTTATCTGTATGATTTTATTTGTTTCGCTCACACGCATACACACGATATACATATACACACATATATATACCTATGTACACACATATATTAGGTGTACCAGTACTGTATAATTTTATTTATTTATCTATCTCTTGCACACACACGTACACTCCTATACATACATACATATATATATATATATATAACACACACATATATATATGTGTGTGTTTTTATCTCGCTAAGCCCCTCGAGCGGCGGGATTAATCCCGCCGCTATAGGTTGCCATGGCGGCGGGATTAATCCGCCGCCGAGGCTCACGGCATGGCGGCGGGATTAATCCCGCCGCTCACCCATGCCCTGCGCGGAATGCGGCGGGATTTATCTCGCCGGCAATGGCCTGTGTGAAGGTTCTAATGGGCGGGATTAATCCCGCCGGATTCCGCGCAGGGCATTTACAGGGGGGGCGGCGGGATTAATCCCGCCGCCGAGGCCCC
Organism: Selaginella tamariscina; assembly: GCA_003024785.1. NCBI lineage: Eukaryota > Viridiplantae > Streptophyta > Lycopodiopsida > Selaginellales > Selaginellaceae > Selaginella > Selaginella tamariscina. The sequence goes on along the minus strand of PUQB01000022.1, from coordinate 729,655 downwards.
TCACGCAGGCCATGGGCGGCGGGATTAATCCCGCCGCTCTTCGGTTTGTCGTAGAGCGGCGGGATTAATCCCGCCGCCCAGGGAATTCACGCAGGACATGAACGGCGGGATTAATCCGGCCCCACGCTCATGCCCTTCGCGGAGGGCGGCGGGATTAATCCCGCCGCTCAGGCACTTCCGCAGGATATAAGCGGCGGGATTAATCCCGCCCCCACCCATCCCTGTTCAAAAATGCCGCAGCCAATATATATGTGTGAGCGCATGATTTACGAGAGGGCGGCGGGATTAGCCTCCGAACCTTCATTACCCGGTGGCGAGATTAATCTCCGAACCTTCATTACCCCATTGGTATGTTGAATCAATCCCGACTAACTCTGTCTGAGACGGAGAAGGTTTACAAAATACCAATGGAGGGAACTGAGAAGGGTGGTGGGATTAATTTCACCATCCCTTACATGGTGGGCGGGATTAATCCCGCCGCGTACGCATGCCCTGCGCGGAATCGGGCGGGATTTATCCCGCCGCCATTGGCCTGCCTGAAGGGCCTAGGCGGCGGGATTAATCCCGCAAGATTTCGCACAGGGCATTGGCGTTCGGCGGGATTAATCCCGCCGACTAAGGCCCGAGTGAAGGGCCTGGGAGGCGGGATTAATCCCGCCGGACGCCAATTCCCTGCGGAATCGGGCGGATTTATCCCGCCGCCATTGGCCTGCTGAAGTGCCTAGGCGGCGGATTAATCCCGCCCGATTCCGCGCAGGGAATTGGCGTCCGGCGGGATTAATCCCGCCGCATAGGGACGAGTGAAGGCCCTGGGCGGCGGGATTAATCCCGCCGAGTCTTCAATGCCTGTTGGAGAAATGAATCTCGCCACCCTTCCTTTTTCCCATTGGTGAGTTGGACCAATCCCAAACGTTTCTGAGACGTAGAAGGTTTACAACATACCAATGGAGGGGACTGGGAAGGGTGGCGAGATTCATTTAACCATCCTTACATGGTGGGCGAGATTAATCCCGCCTCCTTTCTGGAGTCACTGAAGGGGTGTGAGAAATAAATCCTGCCCAGTTCTCTCTGAGACCGAGAAGGGTGGCAAGATTAATTCCGCACTCCCGTTCAAGGCCTCCAGAAAGGTGGCGAGATTAATCCCGCCCACTCTTTCAGGAGGCATTGAAGGGGTGGCGAGATTAATCCCGCCGCACCTTCCATGTGAATATATATGTGTATTAGTATATATAAGTTGCATATCTCATTTTATTTACTTTTATCATCTTATCATAATATTTCGAGTAAAAGCTAGGAATCTATGTAAAACTGTCCAGAGCTCACATTTGTGGTGGTTCTAAAACGAAATGTTATCTTTCTTTTGCACTAACACAAATGTGAGCTTCGGACAGTTAATTACGTCTACTTCTCTCTGTGTATTATTTTTGTATATTCGGGTTTATACAAGTGTGTGTGCGTTTTTATATTATATTTATAGTGTATTATTTTGCAGAAGGACGATTTGATCAAACAAGGAGATCGAGTCATTAGTATGGAGTCGTCGTCAAATTCTGGGTAAGAATTAAAATAAAATCTGTTATACTCGGATACTTGAACTAATCATTTTTGTATTCAGATGTGGAATTGAAGTGACATTAAAGACAAGAGCAGGAGAAGAGATGGGCAGGGGGATTCTGGAATCAACTTGGCCATATTTTAAGATAAATGGGAAGCGCATTGGAGCAACCATGGTTGCTGTCAAATTAACCTCTGTCACATCTCATGGACAAGCAAAACAATGGAAAGTAGATTCGCTAGTCAAGCACCCGAAAGCAGGCTGCGAACCCAGATTGGACGATGCTCGACAGATATGCCTTGTTCCATCCAATGTCACGTTCTCGGATCCAGAGGTCGTCAGTTACAACATTAATCTCGGGTGGTTTTGTCGACTTGTGGATAATGACGTTCACGTGTTCACTAATGATGTTGACCTTGGAGTTCTTCTTCAACTCAACGAAAGCCCATCTATGGAGGGGATCCATCTGGATGTCTACTTCGAAGATCTTCAGACTCATCGAGTAGGTGTATTGTCAGGAGATATTGCTTCACAATACAGAAAATCAGCAAGTGGAGCAATCTTCCCTCTTCACATTGAAGAAGAACACAGCGACATCATAAGGAGATTGAGAAGGTGGCTCGGTCTCAGGTTCTCTACAGATCACGTTCAATTTGCTTAGGAAGCTTCGGGAGCTGGAGAGTGTGCCGAGAACACTAGAACAGCTGCAGTCGGGGATCACACATGTTGATTCGGATCGCAAAAGAAAATCATCAATCGTTTTGTCAGCTGCACCTGTGGCATCTCATGCTGCAATAAGTCACAAGGAAATGATGTTGGATGATAAGATTTATCCTTGTAGGGTTAAATATTGCAGCGTCAACCCAAACTTCAATTACAGGCCACTCAACCAGGAACGTGTAGCTGAGCTCATGGAGAAGATGAAGGACGACAATTCTTATACCGTTCCACATAATGCTGTTTTGTGTCCATACTATGAAAGAAGGAAGGGTGCTGACAAAGTCTGGATCACAACACCAGAACAACTCATGAAGATTCAGACGGAGAATAAAAGATCTATCAAGTACTACATCATTAGTGGCCAGCACACAATAACGGCAGCCCAACGACTTCTCGATGAACACAACAAAGGAACGATGGCAACAAAACTTTCCGAGCATACCCGTGAGAAGCTGACAAAAAGATCGGCGTTTTTAGCTAAGCCGAATCTCACAATCGAGCAGTACCATAAGTTATCGGCGGAATGGGACGCTGCCGACACCAACCACTACAACAGCAAAATATGGGAGAAGTTTAAACACACGCGAGCCGTGTGGGAATCTCTTCAGCGACCACAAAGAGCTACCGCAGGGAATACACAATCTGCGGAATACCGGGTAAGCAAATTGTTTGGGCGGGATTTATCTCGCCGGTATATTAATCTGTCTTTTTCCTCAGAGAGTTGAAGAAATTGCAGCAGTTGATTTTGCCCAGGTGGGCGGGAAGGAAACATCATTTCTGATGATGTTGATTTCTTGCCCCGAAGATAGGATCTTTGCCAAATGGTTGGGGATTATGGAATCCTTTTCAAAAGGAACACTGAAGAAGAAGCAGACAAGTGAAGGGGAGCCCTCAGAAAAGTCTGCAAAGAAACCCAGTAAGACGCCGAAGGCTAAGTCTGTTCAATCTACAAAGGATGTAGACAACGATTTCAAGCTCACATGGTTGAAGCCTTTAAATGGAACAACGATGGAGGAGATGGAAGTCTTGGCTGATTTGGTGATCGATGGCAAACTACAAATTAATAACAGCAGCCCAACCTCTCCTTTTCATCTCAAGGCAATGGAGTTGAAGACGGTCAGGCATTTCAAGGAGTGGTTGGGAATACACTGCCACAAACTGGGTTGGACCTCGACTTCAACATATGAAGAGGTTAGCAAATATTTGCATGTGACGAACGATGATATGCTTGTCGAATGGGTGAACCAATCGGAAGATCTAGGCAAGAATCTATTGCACGCCAACGCCAAAAAGGAGAACATTGGGATGACGCCTTCTCTTATGGCAGTCCTTCAGCAGCGGAGAACCGAATTGAACCTTATAAAGGAGGATGCTACGAATCACGACAAGCCCTACAGATGTTTGTTGTTAGATTCGGAGACTTTATGGGGTAACATCACTGCTTGTAGGAAACCGTTTCAATTGTTCGTGATGGATCGGCGGGTGTCAAAAAATCTTTCGACAGATAGGGCACTAGAGGATCTGGTGGAGAAACTTAGCCGTGCAAGCATATACATAGAAGGTATTTATTATTGAATTCATGCTTGCGCTCTTCACTGATACCTACTTTTTCAGGTATTTATTTCTTGATTCTTGCTCATGTCACCGATACTTTTGCCTTCGCCTTCGCCAAGAAGAATAGACATCGTTGGACAGGATTTTATATGAACGATGCTAATCCCAAGTGCATTGATACTGTTGTTCACTTGGTTGTTAGGAATGCGCCAAACAATTTCAAGCTTCCAAATGACTGGCCAGGCATCTGTTTGCACTCCAACGGCCCTGAACCTCCATCCGATACACCGATAGGTATGAGTGACGTATTCGGCAATGTACGTTATCCAAACATTACAAGTCAAGCGGCACGGAGCATCGTCAACTTGATCAGGGGTCCTCACAGTGATGCGTGGGTTTTTGACTACTGCACTAGGGGGTCCGTCTTGAAGGAGTGTTACCTTCGGCATACATGTGTGTTTGCCGTTGAGAAGGATAAGACCATGGTTGAGGACCTGAACAAGTGGATAGATTGGGTCTCAACTGAGTACCCCAACGAATCCATAAAGGCGTATTTGAGAAAGTTCCCTCCAGATAAGTGCGATAGCTCTGAAGGTGAATCTGGTTCAATCTCGGAGTCTGAGAACGAACTCAATCAGATATTAGACCGGAAGTTATCTCGAGGAGTACAGAACATTCGCACACTCCAGGACCCATGGAAACATCAATAGAAGATGCAGAAGATCTTGAACCATCTCACAAGCGGCTTAGACCTTCTTCGCCTCATCAGAAGGTAATAGCGAAGAAGAATTGATAATGAATTGATAGAGTGATGAATAGTTGTAAATGAGTGTAACATAAGGCATTTTTGTATATTTCTTTTATATTTGTACAGAAAATAAATTCTCAAGGATTAATGAAGCTTTTAGTTCAAACATGGGTCACACATTAACAAGGTAAATAATATACCTTGATAATTTTAAGGTCAGCTAATTATCATTTTGCAGATGTAATGAAAAATTGAGAACATGGATTTTCAGCATTGCCATGAGGTAAGAGAGGGGTTTGGCGACAATTTCTTGTGCCACATGTCAGAATGACAGAGTTCATGCAGGAAATGGATAATAATGCAGCTCAAAACATCGTTACCATGGGGGCCACTTCAGTTTTTGCATCATCATTTTTATTGGCTTCAGTTCCGAAATCAATTTCTTCAGCGCATGCAATATCTGAATCTTGTAAGGATGATGTACAATTAAATGATGAAGGGATAGGCAACGAATAGTGGCAACGGATAAATGTGAAAGGGAGCAAACAAGTGATTTGCAAAGTATTCAAGAGGCAACGCTATCTCATGTTACTCATGGCCATATTGTGTTGTTGGATGTCAATGGTGTTCTGCTTCATCGACAAAGGCCCAGGATAGAAAAAAGAAATCAAACAAGGAGATTTCATTCCTTGTCATGGTAAATTTCGATATGATATTATTTTTCGTCCAGGGTTGGATCGTCTCTTTCAAAAGCTTAAGGAGATGGGTGCGCTTGTGGGGATTTGGTCATGCATGCAGATTCATAACTTAACACCGCTGTTGAATTTACTTAAGAAACATTGTAGTGTTGCAGAAGAGGTGATTCGTAAAGATTGGATTTTTGACCAGCGAATATGTTATAAACCTCTCGAATTTCACAATATAAGAAAGGAAAGCAAGCCATACTTCTTCAAGAATGAAAGAATAATTGGGACTCATGGGGAGATCAGTCGCTTAAGGATAATGAAGAACATGTTAGTAGTAGACGACTCTCCTCAGAAGGCTATGCTCAACCAAAACATTGCTTGTATTCATCCAATCACTTTCGATCCATATTCTGATACCGATATCATGGATGAGCTAGTGAACTACTTGGATACGTGCCTCAGAAAGAAGAATCTCGAAAATTTTTGTGAGCAGTATCCACCGTATCATACATTTCCTGAAGCTTTTCTTTCTCGTGATATTGAATTTTATAAAATGAAGGATAGCAACCGGGCGCTTTATAATATTATTCTTAAGGAACGTCAGTTTTTAGATGAGCCTTTATGCAGACCTTCTCTTATCACATCTTATGTATTAACAAGGATGGCAACTCCCAATTGCATTCGTGAGAGTGTTAAGTGGTGGCAACAACATCAAGATATTGACCAAAATGATTTGATTAATCCGGAGAGTGATGATTTAGACAAAATGAAAAATTTCTTTGTATGATAGAAAGAAAGTATTTATAAAAAATTAACATGTTGATAAGAAAATGATTTCATTTGTAATTATGTTTGATAGTATTTCTTCATTATTGTAAACTATTTTTAGAATAATATGAATATTCTAAGATATTTTAGGAATATTCCTTACTAAGTAAGGTTATTGAAGGATTAATTAATTAATTAATTAATATTTAAGGCTTAATTACATATTAATTAAATGATTAATTAATAATTAAAACTTAAGTATTAATTAGTAATTTATTTTATATTCCCATTTTCACGTATCATGCCCACTTTAGTTACAACGTGCATTAAAGTTTATAAATATAAAGATATAATCTCTTTAAGTTTGAACTTACATAATCTATATAATTAAAATATATATGTACACCGGAAGCTAGACACAACAGTAATAATAAAGTCCAATTAATAATTTAAAAACATCTGACCTGTTTACTTAGCAAAAACATAAGATTCAATTATATAAACATTACTGTTGTGTGTGTATGTTTTGAATGTGTAACATTAAATCTACTGGTGTATGTAAGTATAATAGTAAAAATTTACATACTAATAAGATTGAAATTTTAAACTCTTTTCATTATAAATTAGTTATAATTACATAATATTATATACTAAATAAAAATATATGATACATTACTGTTTGACATAATATGGATTTTTAATATTAAAATAAATATTGTTAATTAATGCAGATAAATATGGTTTTATAATACATATATGATGTAAAACAACAGAGGGAAAGTCAATGATAAATAAATTTGAATAACACCCTAAGTATTATATGGATAGATTAGTAAATAACAATATATATATAATATTTGTGTGCGTCTGTTGAAGAAAAATCTGACTAGGACAATTGGCACGTGGCACCATAACAATTAATCTGTTATACGCAACGTGTACGCATAACAACACTAAATATCAAATGAATATTATTTTATTCTAATTTTTATTCCAAATGGACCATTTACAAATTAATGTTTTCTCTCTGACTTTAAATGGAATCTAAATTAGATTATAGAAAGCAACTTATATTCGAATTAAATTCATATACTATAATATACTGATTAGAAAAGAACAATATGAATTAAAACGTTCTGAAAAATGCTCCGTGAAATGAAAAGTTCATATATATAAATTGATATATTGTGTGTGTGTGTGTTAAAAAGAGGAAAATATACAATACCCTAAATCCATGATATCTCTCTCATAAACACACGCACGCACGCACACACACGCGATTTAATTGAGAAGAATATATATTGATTATTTTAAAGCATACTTTACAAGCTCATCCGGCGTACTCACGCCCTTTCTCAGCAGTCTTCTGCACAGATCCCAGAAGTCTGTGCCGGCCGGCATCGAGCCTGTCCGATCCAATGGATGGCGGCCCTTGAAGTAGTTGTAAACCCACAGTATAAAGGAGAAAAACACTAACGCACCGCCGACGGTGACAGAGACGCCAGACACAGCCAAGAACGCGACTATCCCGAGCGGAACTAACACCGGACTGAACAACAGGAACACCGGGACTCCGATTACAAGTGCGATAACGATTCCGCAGATGGTTAATCCTCCGGCAGTCAGAAGCGTGATTAGGAGCGCGATTAATCCCAAAACCCGCTTAGCATTTGTGGATCTCTTTCCCTGTGCTCCTCTATCCATGATTGTTCAGATCATACATGAATCGCACCAATCGTTTGGACATGCACCCGACACGTGTCCAATCTGCGATGACGTCTGCAGTTTGGAATATTCGTCCAGGTGAAAATGTGCTAGGGTTTACTGGTGACACGTGGTGCGCAGGTGTGCGGCAAGCAGAGTGCATGCCCAAAAACTCCTGTTTCTTCGTACTATAAGCAGAGCAGTAGGGCTGTAGAAGACACATCTGCCGCCTTCTTCTTCCTCTGTTGTTCATCAAGTCGATTTCTTCAATGGACAGAGCACAGGGAAAGATCCGTGAGAAGTCTCCGAATGCAAAGCAAGTCATGGGAGTGGTGGCGCTGCTGGCCGGTGCCGTGGCGGTTCTGGCGATAGGAGGATTGCTGCTCGGCGGCTTCGTTCTGGCACTCGTCATTGGGGTTCCGATCTTCCTCTTCTTCAGTCCCATTCTTGTTCCATTGGGAATCGTTGCCTTCTTGGCTGTGTCTGGGATTGTACTCACGATCGGAGGTATACTTGCGTTTGTGTCGGCCGTGTCGTGGGTGTATAATTACTTCAAGGGACGGCACCCTGTCGGGTCGGACAGTATTGAAGCGGCCCGACAGCGGCTGTTGGGATCTGCCCATCATGTGGCTGATAAGGGACGCGAGTATGGTGGGTATGCGGGATCTAAGGTACAGGAGGCTGCTCCAGGAGCTTAAGATGGGTTTAAAGAATAATTTGTAATGTCTTCTCCTGTTTATTATAATATCTTAGTACTCTTTAGTTATATCATCATACACACACACACATAATACGCATAATATGTGTGTGTGTGGGGTATATTTTATAAGTGAAAAGAAACAGTGACTTGATATTTATACACATGCACACGCACGCACGCACACACAGCCAAAGACAACAGAGAACAGCACAAGTAACGAAGACACACGTTATATAATATTGAGTACGTGTAAATTCTTATTAAAATATAAAATCAGATTCAAATTTAAAAAATAATATGAACAATTGAGTGTATATATATACATACATATACACCACACATATATATATATATACATATATACCCATACACGCACGCACACAGACACACACATATAGTACATACATATATATACACACACACGCATGTGTATATGTATAAATACATACATACATTTATATATTCATATATATATGCACCACACACATACGCACGCAAACAGACACATATAATACATACATACATATATATATATACACACACACACACACACATATATATATATATATATATAACGCATGCGATATATACTACGTAACACACACACTCAACCATAGAATATTCTACTGTGGCTGGAATGTTCTAAGAATATCTTATCATCGATACCGTGCGTGGGGAAATTGACGGAACGTACCTGGAATATTCCGTTTCTGTGGAATACATTTGGGAGACTAGGGTGGAGAGAGAGGGAAGGTCGGGATCCGAGAGAGCGTGGGAAATCGGTGATTGTAGCATAGATCTGCTAGAGACGGCATATAGATCTGAGAATGCGAGGCGCTGATTGGCTTTTGGGAGGTTAGCGAGGGATTTTCTGGGATTTAAGGGACTTTGTAGGGGTGTTAGTGATCGGGAGCTGAGAGATAACCATGGGTGTACCCACTGCGACTGTCTCGCCGCTGGCGAAGTATAAGCTCGTGTTTCTTGGCGATCAGTCTGTTGGCAAGACGAGCATCATCACTCGCTTCATGTACGACAAGTTCGACAACACTTATCAGGTACAATCTTCATATATACATGTGTATGCGTGTTGTCTATGTAATCGGATATGTGGCTTTGATCCAAAACTCAAATTTTGCTTGTTACATACATGTGTATTATATATATATATATATATATATATATATATATATATATATATATATATATATATATATATATCAGTTATAATCTGCATAATAAGTAGTATGTTTTTCTGAAGACATTTATACGCATCCTACCACACATATATGTGCGTGTATATGTCTATATGTGTGTATGTGTCTCTTTTTATTCAGAAACTCAAATTTTGTATGTTGTTACATATGTATACATATATCATATGAAACACATACAGAGATACTCTCTATATATACATATTATTTCATATATATTGCTTAGGAATCAGTTAAGAACAATAGTAAAGCAAGAATATTGATTATATATGTCTGAAAACATACGATACATGTACATCATAGACATTATACATCACATACATGTGTTTTTGCGTTTGTATATATAATATATATATATATATTATATATATATTTGTGCGTGTGTATGTAATGGTTAATCGTATATGTGTAACTACCATATTTTTGTAATTGATGCTACAGTAAAAATTAATAGAAAATAATGCTAATAAGAAGGTAGTATGTTTTGAAGACATCATATACATGTACATCGCAGAAACTATATCATTTTGGATAACATATATACACTTGTTTGCGTATATATATGTATGTATATGTATGTACATATGTGTAACTAAATCCCGCTTTTATTGAGTTTGGTTATAAAACTCAAATTTTGTATATAGGCTATTTTACACATAACACATACATACACATACCGACGTGCATATATGATGTTCTTTGTTTGTTTAGGGCTACGATCGGGATCGACTTCTTGTCCAAGACCATGTACTTGGAGGATCGGACAGTTCGTCTACAGCTCTGGTACAGCTACCCTAATATATATATATATATAATATATATTATCAATGTATATGATATCGTAATATATGATAAGAATCATAGTTAATTAATTTAATGATTTTACTATTTTAATTTTTTGGTTTCGTTGTTTCTAATGTAGGGACACTGCGGGCCAAGAACGTTTCAGGAGCCTTATCCCGAGCTACATTCGTGACTCTTCTGTGGCCGTCGTTGTCTATGACGTTGCAAGTAAGTCAATGTCTACATAATACATACGGATACACACTAGCTGTTCTACATATTTCTCCCATTAGTGCAGTTGAACGTAAAATACACTTTTTATATTTTTCCATGTGAGTGAGAATATACGTATATAAAACTAATTATGTATGTTCAACCTGTTTTAGACCGTCAATCGTTCCTAAACACGGCCAGGTGGGTTGAGGAGGTCCGTACAGAGCGAGGCAGTGATGTCATCATCGTGCTCGTTGGCAACAAGACAGACCTCGTGGACAAGAGGTAAACAAAACCTGTTCTCTGTCCCTCTCCCCCACGCCCCTCATTTTTTGATCTAATCTATTAAATACTCGCTTGATTTCACTTAATTATCCATTGTATATAGGCAAGTGTCGATTGAAGAAGGTGATGCCAAAGCCAGAGAATTCGGTGTGATGTACATTGAAACGAGTGCCAAGGCCGGTTTCAACATCAAGGTATGTTTATGCGCGCGTGCGGGTGTGTGTGTGTGTGTGTGTAAGAGAGAGAGAGAGGGGGAGGGAGAGGGAGAGGGAGAGGGAGGGAGAGGGAGAGGGGAGAGAGGAGAGAGAGGGAGAGGGAGAGGGAGAGGGAGAGACAGGGAGAGCATATCGCATTAGATACTTGTATATATCAACAGATACATATATGAAGACGTATAATATAGTCTTATGTGCACTGTATATATGTGTATATATTTATTAATTTTAAATTTTTGGTTCTAGGCACTGTTCAGGAAAATAGCGGCTGCTTTACCAGGAATGGAGGCTCTTTCATCGACAAAACAGGAGGACTTGGTCGATGTTAAACATCAACCCGTCTTCAAACACTGCTCAGAGTGAAAACAAGTCTGGCGGCTGTGCTTGCTAAGCGCCGTTCGATCGACTCCACACTGCAATTTAAACTTCCACCATTTTGCGATGCTAGTATAAATAATTTTTTCCAAATTTTTTTAATCGATGCTTCTTATATTATCTTTATTATATGTACTAGACTTAGTATATAGATTATATGCTATATAAAATATAATATTATAGTTATTCCTATTTCTTTGATTTAGTTATTAATTTTTTATTATTCCTTTTGTCATTGTATATTGAGACGTTTAGGAAGATGACGTCATGCTAAGGAATATTCTGCTCATAAAACTGCCAGAGCGCGCGCTTTTTTTGTTCGATTCATCAGTGAGTTTTCATTAATTAATTATTTATATATATATACTTATATATATTTAGATTTATTAATTTTTTGTTATTCAGAATTTATCAGAAAAGCTCAATATTGGTATTTTTCATGAGGCTCTATTATGGCTGAGGACGACTATGGTGAATTTGAGAAAGAAAAGCCGTAAGTATAATATAAAACTTGTAATTATAAAGAGTATATTTAGTTAAATATTTACTCATTAATGATATTTCGATAAAATTTAATGACTATTGTACAGATACACACATTGGATGTATGCAGGGCAGAGCAGGTAAAACAAACAACTGAGGAGGTAAAAACACAGTAAAAGAAGATGCTGAGAACAAAGGTAAATCAGTGAGGGACAAGGCAAAAGATGCATTCGGTAAAGGCCAAAAAAATTGCACCCAGTAATATCAACCGCTAAGAGAAAGTGGAGAAGCTAGATGGTAAACTTCAATCTCTCTCCTCTCTTCTCTTTATATTATATATATAGACACACACACACATATTCAGGTTTATATGCATATATTGTGCGTGTGTGTGTGTGCGTTTGTTTATACAGGGAAAAGGCCTGAAGTACAAGAGGAGGCCAAGGAGATGTTAAATCAGGCCAAGCACACAGTTGGCAAAGTTGTACAGCAGGAGAGTAAAGATGTTGTTGAAGGTGTCAAGCGACTTGCTAAAGACGAACAGGTACGTCACACACCACACACACGCACACGTCTGTGTATACACGATGTAGTGTATGTTTACTGATTTATAACAGCTCTCTCTCTCTCACATTCACGCACATGCATACACAGGCATTTCGTGAGGCGGCTCATAAGGTTGTAGACAAAGTAAGCGGCGGAAGCTCCTCAGGAAACAATCAACAGGGAAGCACTTCAGACCAAAACCAAAACCAACAACAGCAACAAGCACACCAAATTCTGGACTTCAGTGATTTCAGTGAGTTGGAAGAAGATTGGGACGACGAAGGCGAGAAGCACTCTAAACAGCACTTGTTAGAACACCATAACCACGAGGATTACGTCCATCAACAACCCCAAGAACAGCACAAGCGGAAAAAGAGTCCCCTTGGTTACTTCAAAATGGGTCTCTCTCTCTCTCTCTCTCTCTCTCTCTCTCTATATATAATATATATATATATGCAGGTGCGAAGTATTCTGGAAAGAATAACGAGCCAAATCAAGAAGAGAAGAAGGGAGGGGATTCTGGGGAAAACCATGGGGTTCTTGGGACTGTAAAGTCTGTGTTTGGGCAGAGTCAGGGAGATAAGGCCATAAGTTCGGCGTCGAACCTTGCACAGAAGAAACTTGCGCAAATGAGGCACGTTGTGGATGCACAAATGGATGAAGTAGGAAATGCCACTGCTGCTGAGAAGAAGACACAGGGTGTTGGGCTTGTACAGTCCTTTGGTGACTCTCTCTCTCTCTCTCTCTCTCTCTCTCTCTCTCTCTCTCTCTCTATATATATATAATATAATATATACACACACACGCACACACAGGTGTGTGTGTGTGTAGATAGATATAGACATTCATATGTGTAACTGTATCTCTCTCTCGTAAGTATATGTAGAAATGCAGAATTTGAGCTTAACTAATGTAAATATATTGTAACTATTGTTCTACTTTTGCAGTTTGCTTATGTACTTGTGCATCAAGTGTCCATGTTACAGGATGAAAATTCAGCATTTTCAACAGAATATATTCAATATATATAGAATAAAATTAATATTTATGGGCTCCAAATGGTAACTAGAGGGATTAGTAAGAAAGACACAGGAAGAACAGTTGCTGGTGTTGATGTAGATGTTGGTGGTGGAAACATATCTGGTTGGGCCTTTTGGGGATTTTGGGGATTTGGGGATTCCCACCGTTTCCTGGCGGGAATACGTCGGGATTTCCAGGTTTTGGTGGGAGTGTTCCCGACGTGTTCCAGAACCATTGCCATGGAGAGACTCGATCGTCTGGGTCAGGAGCTGTAGACGGAGTTGGAGACACCAGTGGACAAATCGAATATACTGCAGAATATATAGAATATGTCAGTATATTTCATACGTGTATGCGTGTGTACCTGTAGGATCGTGGTGTTCATGGTATGTGAGATTTCTATAACATTGCACTGAATCGATCTTGGACTGGTCAGGGAAACAATTGTGATCGAGATACTCACCGAGCTCCCTTGTGACTTCAACACAGTAGCGTATATAATCCTGTATTAATATTTTATAAATATACTTACACTTTATAAATAGATACACATACACACTTTAGAAGATACACATATACACGGCAGTACCTGGAAGACAGAACTGCAGAGGCAGCCAGCGTATAATGCCGTCTTTAGAGCGTTGCAGCAGGCCTTAAAATCCACAGTATTGCATGGTCCACCGATGGATTCGAACATCTGGAAAGTGCAGTTGTATCCATCGTTGGGATTGGGATCCATCACATGTATACTGAAATTATGCCTATTAAGAGTATGAGCAAGAACAAAGAGATTATTAAAAATCCCAATAAGAATAATAAACAAGAATTTTGCCATTTTCTTCCTAATATTTGTGCATATATTAGTATGTGTTTGTTCATTTTTAAATCAAACGTGTAGAGGAGAGGAAACGAAAGCGTAAATCGTTTCGCATTACATAAACCCTAAACCCTAGGGTTTTTCTTTTTAGGGTTCTTATTTTGGCACTTGACTAAATAAGAAATTATATAGTATTTTTCTTTGTTTATATATAATTGATATTTTTCAGAATATTGTAGCCTATACCTAAATGTATATTACAATCAATTTCTAAATATAAATTAAAATATATATTTTAAGTTCTCAATGTGTAAAGTATACATTACTTGTAGAGAAAGACTGAACATTATCCGTTTCTTTAATAAATAATTAGTTGATTTCTTGGTTTCTTCTGCAAAACCGCGTAATACTATACTACAAGTAATGTATACTTGAGTTTAAGTTTTGGAGCTAACAGATTCCATCTTAATCTTGCCTCCCCCTTCTTGTTCATGGTATTTTAAAGATTAAGATTATTAGTGATTAAATCTATAGTCATATTCATGGGATGTTCGTCTAGTATTCTCTATAGTAAGAAGCCTGCGGAAAAGACTGCATCTATTATTAGCAACACGGACAAGACTGTTCTTATTATTAACAAGACGGACAGCGCGATTCTTCTAATTGGCAAGCTCGGGAGGTTTATAATGGCATGCGGCACAAGTTGATGCCGCACGAGGAGCTAAAGATCCGTGCGGATCGCCATGCGGCTCATTCTCATTACAGAGTGGCAGTGCTTGTACTTGCTGATCCTGAAGATGAGAGCAGAACAGTGTCAACATTTCCTTATTTGTATATAGAATCATATGACTTCACATCTTACAAGGAGATTATAATTTCTCTGCAGAACAACAAGTACAAGATACTGAAAAGATGAAAGATTGAAGCAAAGCATAAATTTTATTTTATTTATAATAAATTTAAAAATGACCATATTTTAAGCATTCAAATATATTTTTGTTCAAAATTTTAGATTTTATTTCTTTAATGTGTGTTTAAGAAAAGTATATATCTAATTTTATACTAAAAGTTCAGGAAAATATTTGTTAAAAATACGATCCCAGATAGATCTAGAGATTTAAAGTTGGGGAGTATACATGTGAATTTTGATGCTTACAATTGTTAAAGTTAAGTCAATTCTAATATATTACAAAAATATTATATAACGTATCGTGTAAATAAAAACATTATGTAAGTTTTACCTATATTATAATGTGTATGGTACATTTAAAATAAATAATTGGGTGCCAACGTGATTTTACGTGTACTATTGCCATGTTTGAGATCTGTCGTATTTTTAAATATTTCAAATGTTAAAGAACCGAATCATTACATTTTTATAAAAGTACTAATTAAATTTACTATAATTCTAAGTTAATCATTGGACATGTTTATCTTAAAGAAAATTATATTAAAAGCTGAATTTTCTATTATAAGAAAAGAAAATATGTCAAAAAAATTTAATAGAGTATATTCACCAAAGTATCAAATCTATTTTTCATCTCTCGTGTTTTCTTCACAGAGTAGAATAATAATCAAATAAGAATATACGTTATAGTTTCAAACATGCACACACACGTGCACACGCAAGAGTGAACACATCTCCCTTTAAAAAATTATTTAAAAGAAAGGGATTGTATATGAATGACTTTCCCTTCAAAATTTTACTTAAAATAATTAAGAAATTGTATGTGAAAGATATGCTCTTAATTTTAAATTTAAAATTAAGAATTAATATAAATATGTTTGACTTATCTAAGGCTTAAGGGTTAGTGTGAATGGCCCATAATATAATATGTAATAGACCAGTAATATAATACGTGTGTAATATGTCATGCAAATATTATTATTATCCCCACGTTTTGAACCCCAAATAGAGGACATTCGCTTAAGTGTACTTACACTAACCTTTAATTTAAGCCTTAAGTGAATTATATTCACACTAATACAATATATTTTATATCGACATTTAAATTAAGATTATTAACTTAATTATTTTTATAATGAACTTACATTTAATTTAACATTATTATGTTAAGTTGTAATAAATATTTTTAAATAATTTTTAATTTATAATAAATATTTTTTTCAATTTATAATAAATATTTTTAACCACTTTAAAATATTTATAGTATCCACGATCTAAATAATATGTGCATCCTTAATGTATTAATATTTAAAGTGATTTTAATTTTTATAGAAAATATAAAATATGATGAGATGCTTATGCATATTGGATTTTACTCATATAATTATATACTTATATATAATATTATATACAAGTACATTCAGATAATTAAAATTTATATATTTTGGATATGTTTAAACAAGTAAAAACTTCATGAACATTATATATATAATATATCCATGTGTGTTAACATGTGTATATACGATTTCCATACATACACCGCAATCATGCACACGCAGCATACACAACGACCTTAATCGGTCTGCAACATGATGCATCAGAAACCTCACATAAATTAAGGCAAACATTAGGGCAGAATGAAAATATATTTTCAAAAGATTCATTTGTATTATTTTTTTAATTTTAATTATATGATAAAATAAAAATATAAAAATTATATATTTCACATATAAAAAATACACATTGCACATGAAAATATATATATATATATATATATATATTATTCAAGGTTGTGAAAAAAAGTGGCCCATAAACAGCCCTAAATTTTCATGCATGATTCGTTAACGGTGGCTAAGGGCTCTCTTAAATTTTCTTTATAATTTTTATTATTTCCTTAAAATAAGTTAAGGGATTATTACAAATTTACTACAAAAAATCTTAAATAAGTGGTTTCTTAAGTTAAGGGATAGTCAAACCCTTAAAAAAGTTAAATGGTTAATCAACTTAAGGACAAGTGCAAATTCATTTTCCTTTACTTAAGCCCACTTAAGTTAAGTTAAAGGTTTGTGCAAAATGAGTCAATCATGGCTGCCTTGTCCTTAAGTTGACTCAAGAGGTAATTGAAAGCCCATTTGTAACTCGGGCTAAGTCAATTAGGTTTGTCCGACCAAGGAAATAATAACAATCTTCAAAAGTGGTGGGTGAAAAATTGACATTTGGTGAAAATGAGGGCAAGGGCTAGGGTTTAGGACATGAGATTGAGGGGCAAGCAAGAAGTAAATGGCCTCAGTCTCAGAATTGAACAATGGATGAGACAAGATGCTTGTGGAGTTGAAATAACAATAATTCTAGGTTTAGGTTATAGATAACTTGTCAATGTAACAACAAATGCACGTTGGAGACAGATTGTAAAGGAAATGCAAACACAAGGTTTCGATAATTGTGATGGAGAACAATGTGGTAAGAAGTGGGAGAATTTGATTAATGATTATAAAACTATTCACAATCACAACAGAAAGTTGGGAACTATTGCATATTTGAGCTTGTCAAATTTAGAGAAACAACGCTTTGGATTGCTAAACATAAACTTGTACGTGTTTGATCTCTTGGATTCATTTCAAGGTGACCGAAGCTGCATGATGCCCCAACACCTCAACAACTCTGAAAATGATCCATTGATGACTCCAACTTCACAAACAACTTCAACAAGTGTACCTTTGATTGTTGATAACTCAGATGATGATGGAGATGGTGTTATTGGGAAGAGAAGGCAAGTGAAGAAGGAAAAGTCTAGTTTGGTTAAAGCAGTTAATGAATGTACAAATGTATTTTGAACTTAGGTTGAGATGAGGAGCCGACAATTTGAAAGGACAATAGAGCTAAGGAGGGAAAAGAACACTTCTATTGAGAAGTTCACATTGGTTATGACACGAATTATTGATTAGATTTGTGGACATGGCAACAAAGACTAGATTAGCATGGGTGCATGTAGGTTGCATATATATTATCATTTGCAAGCTTTTATTTGGATTATGTTAATGCATTTTTATTTGTTATTTATAATATCAATTATATTATTTTTCAAGACCATTAAATAAAATTAGCCTCGACCATGGTTGGGGATTTTGTTATTCAATTCATCATGAACGACTCGAATTCTGATTCAAATGCTAAAGATGAAAAACGTGACAATTCAAATGATGATGATGCAGTATTCAGTACATGTAGAGATTAACACAAGTTGCAATTGATAGGTCTTTTCCTTTACAGTGGGTTCGATTGTGGAGTGGTGCATGGCAGGATACATTTATAATGTCACACTACAATGATGAGGGGTGAATAAAACTTTTTTGAATGTCATGGAGAACCTTTGTTATGATTTCTAATATATTAAAGGATGATGTCTCAAGGCGGGATATCCATTATAGAGAAGATGTATGAGTAGATATCAGAGTTGGAGCTTCACTTTGGAAGATGGTGAGGAACAGTGATTACATGGACATTGGTGAAATGTTTGCTATTGAAACTTTGACTGTTATGGTTGTGTTTGTGGAGACGGCATTAGTTATTTGTCAGTGTTTTTGGTATAAGGTGGCATTTCCATCAACAAAAAATGAGGTTCGTGCAGTGGCACATGAGTTTAAAGATGTGACACACACTCATTTACCAAATGTTGGGGGCCATAGATTGCACACATGTGGAGATACTTAGCCTTCCACAAATGACCGGACGAACTACTTTGATTAGAAGCAACGAAAGCATCATTGTGCAAGGGGTTTTGATGCACGTAAGAGGTTTATAAATGTGAATTGGATGCCAGGTGAGTAAGTTACATTCATTTTGATTATGTTTGTGTAATGTTTTGGTATTTGTAGGTAGCGTGCATGATATGAGTTTGAAGAATTGCTCACTTCATCAAAAGATCATCAATGGTTTATTTCATGGACCTTTGGAGGCTGCCATGTTGATTTCGTGAAGCCTTATATTGTGGGTGATAAAGGATACCAATTACAACCATTTTTAATGGTCCATACACAGGCATGTAAAGTTAATATATTTATAACATATTTAACTTAAGTTTTTATAGGTGATATTGGTTAAGGAGACCTTCAACAAGGAGCTTTAAAGCACGATTGGTGGTTGAGCAAGCATTTGGCCTTTTAAAGCAAAAATTTTCGTTGCCTTGATTATAAGTTGAGAGTCCACCTTCCACACATTCCGAATACTATGAGTGCTTGTGTTATTCTAACATCCTCATTGATGAGGGCGAGAATTATGAGGCAACTTTACGAGCAAGGGAGCGAAGAATTCGACGTAAGAAAAGGAGATTGGGTGGAGTATGATGATTTCACAAGATCCTCGAGAACTTGGTGAGGTAACTACACATGCTCGCACTATTAGATCAGCTCTTGAAGCTCATCTTATTTTTGGGACGCCATTTGTTAGGCATTAATTTGGAAATTGTTAATTTTTTTTTTTATTATTATTTTTTGTTTTACCACAATAAATATCATGTGTTAAAGATAAACGTGAAATATGAAAAAGGATGTATACTAGAAATAGAATATATTTAGATTTTTTTGTTAAATAAATAAAAATATGAAATGCAAATACATGTATACACACATGTTAACGCACATGCATATGTATATATAATATTTTTCATGAAGTTTTTACTTGTTTAAACATATCCAAAATATATAAAATTTAATTATCTATAGAATGTACCCATATACAATATTATATATAAGTATATAATTTCATCTCACCATATTTTTTATTTTTTATAATAAGTAAAATTACTTTAAATGTTAATAAAAATTAAGGATGCACATATTATTTAAATAATAAATATTATAAATATATTTTAAAGTGGTTAAAAATATTTATTACAAATTAAAAATAAATGTTTATTACAAATTGAAAATTATTTAAAAATATTTATTATAACTTGACATAATAAATGTAGATATGTTAAGTTCATTAAAATAATTAAGTTAATAATCTTAATTTAAATATAGATATAAAAATATATTATATTTAGGGCAATATTCAAATTCGTTGCCCTTAATATTTTTATTATAGTATATGTGAAAATCCATTGCCCTTATCACAATCCCTTAATTTAAATTAAAAAGTTAAAAATTGATGAATGTAAATCAATTACCCTTAATACAATTTTTTAATTTAAGTGTTGATACGAATTCAAAATCCTTTTAACTTTTATTCCGTATAAATGCATCCTTAACCCTTATTTAACTTATGCATGCTAAGTGATTGGTGTGAAACAACCCATAATATGTATAATACACGTTTTGAATCCCAAATGGACCTCAGGATACTACATGTCCTTATCAAGCTTGATAGCTTGTGTGTGATTAAGATTAAATGTAGAAAGTCTTAATCACACAAGTATAAACACACACACAATATTCTTAAAAGTCCAATAATTGTTTAATATAGAGCTAATGCATAAAAGAAGAGATAATATATAAGAATATAAATAAAGTTTTCATTAAAATGCAATATGTTTTGGAAAATGAAACTCGCATCAAAATATTTTTAAATTTATAAGAATATATATATATATATATATATATCGGTTGTTCCATACCATAGCTTTGAAGAGGCATATATATATAAATGTGTGTGTGTGTGTGTGTGTGTGTTATATATTATATTATGTTATATTTTCGAAGTGTATATAATATAACACTTCAAAATTATCCAACAGTGATTATAAATGAGAAAAATATAAAACTTAAGATATAATATATTAAATATTATGATATATATGTATATATTTATATATGATGAAAATGAAATATTATCCATTTTACAAAATGTGATTTTAAACTTGCATATGTTTGTTATGTGGTTTATTTAATATCACATCTAATTTAATAAACCATATGCAAATAGTTTCAGTTTAAGTATATACAGTTTTGCAATATAAGTTGTAAACTTTTCTATGCAAATCTATGGGACATCCATGCGTGTGTGTGTATTATTTACATATGCTTTATATATAGTAAAACAAATCATCAGGTTAGCGTTTAGAATTTATACAATATTATTTTATTTGTATTTATATGTATTTAGAATTAATTAATATATAATTAATAATGGGACTACACCCTTTGTTATATCCCACCCTCTCTATTTTATGTGTATATATATTATAATTAATATTAATTATTTAATATTAAACTAGAAAAAGAAATGTAAATTAAAAAATTCAACACTTGCAAGTTCAAGTTTAAACTCAAGTTTCTTCTTAATCAAACTCATATGTGTAACATTAATTTTTTTTAAGTGTTCTAAGTATAAATGTTCATCATTGACTAATTCATTTCCTTAATATTATCACATATTATAAATGAATAATTATTGAATGCCTTTGCAAGTTCTCAATGTCTTTTAAATGTTGTTTTCAGTATAATAATAGTCTTTTATATATTGTTCTTTAGTGATATAATATTTGTCCATCACTAACATGTTTAAATTTACTTTTCAAATGAAGTTTAAATTAGCTTTAGAGATTTTGATTAATATAGAAGTAAGTAGTAAACAAGTATTGTAATTAAATTTATAATTTATTTTTACATGTTGATCCTACCATGTCTGAATATAACGATCTTGATATGTTATGGCATGCTGTTCAATTTAATTTTATAGGCTTGGTCTTATCATATTAAAAAAGGTTCTTTAACTTAATCTTATATATTATGTTTATGCATAATTCTTATTGTTTTAAAAAAATTTTCCACTTGTGCACAATAATTTAAGACAATTCTTAAAGTGTTTAATACTCATGTTGATCATGTGTTCATAAGTGTGGAGTTAATAGTATTAATTCATGAAATGTTTAAAATGATAATACTTAATATATAACATAATTTACAAGATTGAATCGAAGAGTCTTTTTTTAAAGTTAATGCATAAATATAACTTATAAGATTATGTTCAAGAATATATTATAACATACTAACTTTACTACACTTGAATATAATAGAATCAACATATATAAAGAGATTATAAAGTTTAATTATAATTGCATAATAAACTCATTTAATGTTATTTCCAACTATAAAATTATTAAAACACATTGACAAAATTTTTTATTTTTCCAAAAATTAATTTAAATTATGTTTAAAGAATAAATCAATATTATTCATTTGTGAATAAACTTGTTGGTGATGTATGATTATTATATTATTAAAGAATAATATATAAGAAACATATTGAAAACTTGCAAGGGCATTTAGTAATTATTCATCCATGATATATAACAATATTAAGAAAGTGAACTAATTAATGGTAAACATTTATATTCCAAACATTTTAAAAAGTTAAAGCCACATGCATGTGTTTAATTAAAAAGGAGGTTAAATTAAACTTGTAAGTGTTAAATTATTAAATTGTTTTGATACATCAATTGTTTCAAAAGTTATTACTCATAATTAAAAAGGAAATAAGATAAAAGAAGATCGAACAAGAAATTCTTTAACAAATTGTTTACTTAAAAAAAAAAAAACTCCGTATACCCTTTATATTTAAGATCGTCATTTATATATACAAAAAGAAAATTATATTTCTCACAAAATTTGTAAATATCTTTACTAACTTCTAAAATATATCATAATTAAATTCCATATATAAAAATAATTAATATATCAATAATGGGACTTACTAGGCGGACACCCCTTTATTATATGGACACATACTCACTATTTTATGTGTATATACACCCCATTTTACTATAATTAATATTAACAACCAAAGAAAAAATATGTATAGAAAATTATATATAGCAATCTTATAAGTTTTTTTGTTTAAAATAATTATATTATTATTATTTTATATTAATTAATAAAAATTATTGTATTATTAAATAGGTTCACTGTATATGCTAGCAAGAACTCCTGTCTTAATGTTATCAGATGAAATAAAATGCTTATATATAAACATATTGCAGTGTGTACGTAATCTATATAAAATAGCACACATGTACATACACGCGGAACGCTCATTATTATATTACGGTATCTTCTTAACCATAATAACATACTAATTACTGGCAACAATTTAAAATATAATTCCAGATTATACTAAAAGTAGTAATAGGTGTTGTGTGTGTATATGGGGTGTGCGTGTGAGACACACACACACGCACACACATATACGATGGTCATATTATCAAAGAGGCAGCATCGTGGGATTCTTTCTTCTTCTGCGACTATTGATAAAGCTTAAGAAGAGCAGTAATCCGAGTGCTAATCCTACAAACAGCCATGAGGCCTTAGCATATCCACAGTAGAATGCAATAACAGCAGACAATACAAGCTTGCAAAAGAGCAGCAAATACAAGGTTCCTCTCGCTGTCTCATACCTTCAAAGCAACGACATGTTAGTAGTATGTGTGCGGGCGTGCGTACGTGTGGATGTTAAATATATTTTTGTATAATCAATAAATAAGTTTAAGTCGGCAACTTCATATATGATATGTCTGTGTTTGTGATGCGCCTGTGTATTCATACTTCAATCTCACCATCAGCGTTATGATATATGCCTTATGTGGTGTGTGCGTGTGTGTGTGTGTAATGGGCTAAATATGAGCATTAATAGAAGGAACAAGGTTGCTCTTGTGTGTATATGGGTATATAGATAGTAATTCTCTCTCTCTCTCTCTCTTCTCTCTCACACACACACACACACACACAGTGTAAAATTTAAATATTGTGTGTGTGGGTGTGTGTGTATATACTTTATTTGCATGCATTGGTACTGAAATATACCCTACTTGTATGTATTGATACTGTTATATTACACAGCCAAGGCAAACAGCAATTATACTTGTCTATCTATGTATATATCACAAATTAATGTGTGTATATTACAACGGGCGTGCACACAAAGCTTTTAAATACATATAAAACACTACCTACACCACACACGCACGCACGCACACACAAAATGTGTACCCGTACACGTATTGCGTATTAGACAAGACACAATACGTGTGTGTACATATAGACCTATATATATACTATATGTCATGCATATATATATGGTGTGATTTAAGTACCTTGAGGAGAGGAGATCGGAAGTGGAGGAGAAGAAGTGTACGGAAGCCAGTGATTAGAAGATCTTAATTGGTACTCTCGCAGCTGCTCCGCTATGTTCTTCCGCGTTATCATTCGCACACACCCAAACCCTACACTCTGTTTCCCCTTAATTCCTTCATTAAGGGCTCCTCATTTTAACTGAGAATATTCCAACCTGTGTTCGTATATATCAAACTTATATATATATATATATATGTTCCTTTCAAAACTCTCTCTCTCTCCAAAGTTTTTTCATAATACATATGCACATGTGCGTGTGTATGCGTGTGTACTTAAAACTCTTTGATACATGTATACATTTCTTAAGCTCTGAGTTAGGATGTATAATTGTATTAGAGAACAAGCATACACACGTGAAGTCCACGTGAACATATATATCACACACAACACACACACACTTGAGGAGCAGAAACATATAATGAATGAAGGAATATTTGATGTACCTGCAGTTTTCAGCTTGAGAGAGAGATATATTACATGTATATATAATACACAACACACATGAGCTCAAGTAATGAAGAAATCAAGTGTTCAATGTTTTATATATAATTCCTCAATCGCTCATATACTGTAAATACAAGTATCAAGACTATGTATGTACTCATCCCTGGCATATAATAAAACTCTTATCTTAGCTCCTCTTCCTATGCATCTGTTCCTCCAAGCTGAGCATCATGTCCGAAGACGTTGCCCCATCAAACTGTTCCATGTGCTGCGGAGGAGCAGGAGGAGGAGGTTTGGTATAAACCTCGGGTTTACACTTAGTGAACCCCCCAGGAAGCCCGAAAACCTCGAACTGGAAGCTGTGGGTGCGTTACCGGCGTGCTTCTCTCCGGCAATCTTTAAGTACTGCTTGGGATTGTGTGAGTTCCCTGGTACTACACCGAATGGTAAGTTGGGGGAACTCGTGCTGCTGCGTGTATGTCTGCTGGACGGTAACGAGAGAAGTCTGTTGGTGATGGTGGTACTGCAGCGGTGACTGTAACAGTCCCATCCTTTGGTGGTTCTGCTGCACGTGCTGGGAAGGCATATCGTACATGTAGCTCGAGGGAGAATTGGATTGTACTCTCGGGGATGCTCCGGGGTGTGCGGAGTAGTCGTTGGGTATACTCTGGATCTGTCCCCGACCGACATGCTTATATCAGTTACGAGTTTGTCCTGGAACTGCGGAGCTTCACTGTCTAGATGCTGCTGCATGTCGGAGACGCACGTCTGCCGTGTCGGGACCTCGGAACGACAGTTTGGATACGCAGAAGTACCTTGGGAGATGATCCTGTCAATCCCTGGGAGAGGGATCTGGGAGAGCTCGTCTATAGCTGTCTTTGCCTTCTTCATGAGCCACTCCACGGCCTTGCTCGGCTGGTCGTATCCCAGTCGGTCCTGCACGTCGTAAAACTGTATTGCGGTGGATACCGAGAGACGCACCCTCCGGTCGCGCGGGCCTTTGGCAGTGAACACCTTACTGTGCCTGTCCTTCCCACCGGATGGCCTCAGTGTCCGTGCCGAGATCGAGTTCATGTTTATGTCAGTGTCCATCCTCCGCGCCAGGAAGTCCGTCCTGCTTCGTACTCTCCTCTCTTCGTCTTCTATATCCTCCCGCTCCCCGACTCTCCTAAACTTGTACTCAGGAAACACATCCGATGACGTCCAACCAGTTACCCGATGTGTATCATCTCCAGCAGTAGCACCAAATGGTGCTATAGTTTCAGTCCCATACCCGCAACCGTCCTTACCTAGACTCTTGTTACTACCATCGTAACTGTGGTAGCCGGATGTACCCTTACTGAGATGCTGCTGCTCCCCGTCTACAAAGTTTATTGCTGGTCTCTTCTGATTCTCCATTGCAGATTGCCTCCTCAACCTGTCAAACTCCTCCAATCTCAGCAGGGATATCATCCTGCCTGACTCATATCAAAGCTTCTGCTCTCATCTCCCTGCATACAAAAATTCCTTGTAACCGTAGATCTGATGGTTAAAACAAAACCCACAACCTTATCCAGACTGTGCTGTGATTCAAAATTCACCTGAGAATTGCATCTGCACATACAAGAGAAGAGATTACTAAACAATGATACTGTGCACGTATCAACGAAGCCATCTGACAAAGTTTGTGTACATATATATACTTACAGAGAACGAAGATCATGGGGCAGCGAGAGTTTCGCTGAGGGGAGGGGACCTCATATCTTCTATCCAATTAGAAAAATGCTTAGAATGTATTTTTTTTTTATTTTAAAAAAAAAAACCATATATAAATGTGATAGTGTAAAACATGTGCAGGAGAGATTTCTTGGTATAAATGGGGAAACAAGGGATGGGGGAAGGCTAGTTGCAGAATTATTCCAGTGCAGACAGTGTCATAATTCACTAATACTCTCTAGACTTTGCCTACTAGTGTGTGAGTGCTCTTCCTGCTGCATCTTGCCAGAGAACAAAAGAGTCAGTGAAAGCGAAGTCTGAAGACTCATTGCACAGGCAAAATTCGTACTGCACTTGTGAACAAATAAATAAAATAATTAGTTAATTAGTTCTTTCTTAGTAACCATACTCAGTTTCCAGTAGGTGTGTTGAGTCTTAGATACGGCACTATTTTAGAGATGCTTTAGGCATTTATTTTAAATAAAAATTAATTATTTATTATAAAATAAATGAAAAAGAATTATTTATAAATATTATAATATGTACGAACATTATTTTTGCAAGCTGCAGACACGACACGTAAATTAAAAGACACTTTAATGAAGACACCAACAAGAGACAAACTCCTTTAATTAACTTTAATGTTAACTAAATATAAATTCTCAATTAAATAGAACCATATAAATCTTAACTTTGTAAGGTTTAGGGTTTAAGAAGGATATGCCACGTGTCCCACATATGGCCGTCGTTGTCAATGACGTGGCGCACTGTTGTAATATTTTATTCAGGAAAAAAAAAATCTATGAGAGAGAGTATAATGTGTCCTTTATTGGATTAGATTTTCCTCCCCCACAATGCTCCAAGTTCCAATGAAGTATAAGTACTACACTGGGCGGTGGTGTATATTCTCTTCTTTTTTACTAATTTAATTATACATGAGTAATAATTATACTATTGATTAATGATATTTAAAAAGCATGTCAAACAGTTCTTCCCTTTTTGTAAGCATCTTTGGTGTATATGCTAATATTATTACAAGTAATATTATGATTTAAGTTTAATATTTAATAATAATAATGATGATATATAAAAGAATGTCAAACAATTATGTAATTATATGATTAATTGTAGGAATATATTGTATACTATTGATTAATGATATATAAAAGCCATGTCAAACAGTTCTTCCCTTTGTGTAAGCAAGCATCTTTGGTGTATATGCTAATATAATTACAGGTTTATATTGTAATATTATCATTTAAGTTTAATAATTAGTAATAATAGAAATATATTATAATGATACAGAAAAGAATGTCAAACAATGCTTCCTTTTTTGAACTTGTGTGTGAGCATCTTTATCTTTCGGCTGAGTTAATCATTCAACAATTATACCTACACGCAACCGGATCGATCCCGAGAAGAGTCAAAATGAAAATCAAATAATTTCTTTTTAAAAAATCATTTTAATGATTAAAGAAAGATAAATAATTTATATTTGATTTAAATAGAAACTTATCATTATCATATCATACTTCATTAGATGAATTGTTTAGTATGTGTTTTACCATATAAGATTATGTAAGGTAACTACAATAAATAAATATGTAAATTACCTTAGTAAATGTATATAATTAAGGTATATACAGAAGTTAATCTTAGATATTTTTGGACTATCCTCGTAGTTAACTATAAGATTAAATTATGTATACTTTAATTATATACACTTATTAGGGTAGCCTACGTATTTACTGTAGCTACCTTACAATTATAATTACTTATAATTAATCTTTAGGTCAAACTTTATGTCATATAAAATTAATTTAAATTTCATATGACTTAAACCAAATTAATGAATTAAATAAACATACTATGAGTTATAAGTTTAAATAAATAATTAATGTATTTATTTAAATAATAAATGAATATTGCATTTCAATGAAAAGTAATCTGATTCATTACTTTAAATGATTTAATGAATATTTCATTCTTTAAATATATTATAATTGTGAAAAAAATAAAATAAAATCAATTATGAAAATTAAATTATTTCCTTTACTAATTAATTTCTACATTTATAAAATAGTCAACAGTTATATACATTTTATAATATAGTTCAGGAAACTTCTGAAATGTAGCTTTCAACATAACTGGAGCGGGCTATCAAAGAAGGGCAGGTATACATGTGGTCCACCACCAACCGTCAGATCAAACAAATCACAGACCGTTAGATTTCATCGCAATAAAGAAACGATTGAATCACTATCGCTCGTTGAAAACGGCCTCCAATCACATTTCCTCCATTCGATATTTATATTATATATAGCATTTATTATCATATTCACAAGAGTCCAGTTATCAATCTCTATTTTAAACTACCATATACAGAGTGCATCGTATATACTTCATCTATACGGTACATAGCTAACTGTTATTTATGTCCAATGTCTACATACATATCTACATCGTATCATTAGGATGTATACAGTATTCACTGTACAAAACCGTACAATGTAGCATTCAACAATTACGATATACAATATGTCTATCTCAACATATACATACTTGTTATACGTATTATACTGTGTATAATACACAGCATTGTATGACATAACACGCACACACACACACAAACACGCGCGTATGCGCACACAGTATAACACATTAGGAAGATATAGAACGTTAAAAACTACATAATTTCTAATATATCAAACTTAATATATTCATATAATTGATTAATTGATTAAAACTAAAAATTCCCAGTTATTATTTATAAGAAATATTCGGTTTCAGAAAAGCCAGCTTACCTACCTGCAATCTGTTGGTGCATGATATAGACTCAGCATCAAAAAGAATATACTCCATACAGAATAAGCATATTCTGCTAGGTATATGCGGGAAGATAATGACGTCACAAAAGCCGCTCTGCTATCTGAACAGCGTTGAGTGCTGCCCCTTTGCGTATTTGATCCCCACATACGAAAATATCCAACCTGAAATATCAGTTAGTTACATAAAAATTTAAAACAGATATTTATAATACATGCATAACTAACCAAATATGAAATGTTTATTACACGCAGTACATACATGTTAACTCACCCATGGTAACCATCTTGGGACACATCTTGCCTTATTCTTCCAACAGCAACATCGTCCTTATTTGAAACCTTAAATAAAATAAGTATTTCGTTAGAACTTATATATATATAAATATATAATCGTAATAACTTGATTAATTTAGCCCAGTGAATAATTACCTTCAGAGGTGTTGGGAACGCGTTCGAGCCTCTGTCATCAATGACCACTACACCATCCGCCCTCGAAAGTATATCCCTTGCAGTGGCCTGTACAATAACAGGAAACGTGTGTGTGTGCGTGTCTGAGAGAGAGAGAGAGGAGATGCGGCGTTGATAATATTACAAACGTTGATGTACATTATAATAGTAGAAACTTTATAATATAAATACATAATACCTCATCTACGGGCTTTTCAAATTGTAAGTTTATGCTTTCCGCGTGTGCTCTCATTACTGGGACTCTTATGCACGTTGCTGTTACTCTTACTTCATTCGTATCCTGGAAAACCAAAATCCATAAGATATACATGCGTACACACTATCATTAACAGTACCATTATAATATATATATATATATATATATCATAATGTTATCGTACAGCTACTGACTTAAAATTTAAATATAATTGACCGGCTTTAATATATCTAGTATAAAATATGTATTAAACTACTTATTATAAACGACTATATTACCCAGATTTTCTTAGTTTCTTTAACAAGCTTCATTTCCTCTTCATTGTATCCGTTATCCTTTACTTCAGAGTTGTGTGAAAACAAGTTGAAAGCATACTGCAAGTAACCACATCATCTCTCTCTCTCTCTCTCTCACGCACACACACACCTGCTGGTTAAATATCTTGCACGTCGGTTTCCTGCCTTCCAAAACCTATAAATATCGCATAGTTACACTATTGCTAATATAACAATATAAACACATAACAATTTAACTATATAAGAAAATTTACTGTTTATATATGTATAACCATATACACATTCATGTGTTTATGTGTACATATATAGAAGTTAATTAATAATATGTATATAAGACCTCACGTGTTTGCTGTTCGAGTTCGGCCATTGCAGATGCACCAGCGCCACTAGCAGCTTGGTAAGTGCTAACCACCATGCGATTTACCTGGAATGATTAAATATCGTTTAACAGAAAGTTATGTTTATGTACATATGTCAATGAACACATCTACATATTACATAGATCTACCTACATATACAAATTTTTATGTATATGTATAAGTTGAATGTAATAAACTAACAATAACATGTATTTCAATACCTTAGCATGGCGATGAAGAGGTGTAACAGCCATTAAGCAAATAATAGTCGAGCAATTTGGATTAGCAATAAGGGCACCCTCTTTGTTGCTCAGTTTTATGTGGGACATTGCATCTGCATTCACCTGAAAGCTAATACTTAATGCGCACACACACACACAGATATATATATATATATATATATATATATATAGAGAGAGAGAGAGAGAGAGAGAGAGAGAGAGAGAGAGAGAGAGAGAGAGAGAGAGAGAGAGAGAGAGAGAGAGAGAGAGAGACGTACATACATACATATACATGCAGACATAAGAATACAATAAAACTGCACATGTCGAAAAAGACTATATATACATATATGATATATACATGTAATACATCTACCTCGGGAATAACTAGCGGAATACCATCATCCATACGGAATGCTGAACTGTTGTCCACTACTATGGCACCCTTATCAACTGCAATTGGACCAAACTTTTTGCTGCATGTCAAAAATGTGAATTATGCATATATCAATGTATCTATTTAATATGTGTAACTTATGTGAATATAGAGGAGACCAGGCCAAACTTGTCATAGCCCTTAAGCAAAGTAAAGTTGGCAGACATCGCCTCTTAACAGTTACTCTATGTGCACATAACCGTGTAAAAATCATAGCAGCGCTATTTCCACACCGGCTTAATTGTACACAATAATCTCGGAATGTTACACATAGAAATACTTCTTATTGATATTTGATATACGGAAGACCGACCACATTATATGTAGGTGGGACATGTGTGTGTAAGTCACATAGTGTAGAGGAGACCAGGCCAAGCTTATCATGACCCGTAAGACAAAGTAAAGTATGGCAGACATCACCTCTGAAAAATATTTACTCTATGTGCACATAACCGTGTAGAAATCATCGCAAATGCTATTTGCACACCGGCTTAATTGTGCACAAAAAAATGTATATGCAAGTATAGACGTACGTATGTTGTCTGTCCTGACCTGATAGACCCCCCGGCACTGAATAATGCGATATCAACATCGTCAAAGCTATCCTCAGTAAGCTCCTCAATCATGTACTCTCGATCCTTAACAAACCAATGTTTAAAAATATTAGTACACATCATCTCCTATTATTACAAGTTGAATAAATCACTCAGGAGTACCTGTAGTTCTATATTACATAAATATATGGAAAACATTGTTCTGTATTTGTGTATAAACACACACATACACGCATTAAACGATTATGTAATAAGCATAATACATAGACCGCTCATACCATGTATGTGTACAAACACAAACACAGACATGTTTTGCTATAACTTAAATCATGTATGTAAATACATACAATAAGTATAGACTGATTCATATGTGTACACATACTAGAAACTGACCCACACTATACAGAATATACATATAACTAATATCAGTATTGTGTACAATATACATGTAGAAATATATATACATGTAGTCTGTGTAACAATACGCATCTTATATATACATAAATAATTATGGATGGAAACTTACATTATATAAAGTCTTCAAAAAAAATTCAAAATTAATTTCAAAATTAAAAGAGTGCAAGTTATAAACTTACTTGGCTAAAACAAAAAGGTTAGAAATATTAAATTTAACTAGGTGAATAAATTTCACTTCAAATATATATATATATGTATCGTTTTGTCTTTCTAG
Source organism: Selaginella tamariscina (assembly GCA_003024785.1). Lineage (NCBI taxonomy): Eukaryota > Viridiplantae > Streptophyta > Lycopodiopsida > Selaginellales > Selaginellaceae > Selaginella > Selaginella tamariscina. The sequence goes on along the minus strand of PUQB01000022.1, from coordinate 697,049 downwards.
AGGTACTGCACATAAGATTTATAAAATAATTAGCTAATTATACTTTACGCTCATCGCAGCATTAAGCATAAAACATGCAATAACATAGAAATGTATAACATGGAAGAGGAAACAAGCAATACTTAAAATATATGTAAAACATTCTTTTATTTGTATTGTATACGGTCTCACGCGCTTTAGGGGCACATATTAGTGAAACCAAAATATGTGTATGTCCCAGATCAATATCTTATCCAAAACACATGCATTTACGCACTTACGTTCAGATACAACATACACGGAACCCACTAGCACACATATACATTACCTGGAAAGTGATATGTTTACCAGCGGATCTCTTACTGGCGAGCATCTTGAACTTAGAATATGGGAAATCGCGGTCGCCAAGAACCTGAAGAAACTCTTGGCCGACAGCGCCAGTGACCCCAACAACAGCCACAGTCGGACCATGTTCGCTCAATCCCATCCTTACCACGCTCCTACCGCCGCTGCGTCTGCCGTAACTCCCTGTCGGACCGATGCTGCCTGCCAATCCGTAGGAGATCTGCGAAGGCGCTCTCAGGAACGCCGCCATGCTCAGCCGCCGGAAAGGATGAACCCTAAACCTTAGTTGTACAATCTCTATGTTCCGTACAAATTGTTAAATAGAGCTGACCTCTGTGAGGATTTTAAATTATTTTCTGAATTATTAAATATTCTTTGAGTTAGAAAGCTCCAAATGGAGTTCCATAGATTTAAAGGTAATTTAGAATAAATATTTACATATTTTTAAAAATCTTTATTTTCATATAAAAATTACAAAAAAAAATTAAAAACAATGAATTATTAACTATACATAATAAATTATATTTACAAATACACACACACACACACACACACACACATAACAAGTGCGTGTGTAGATATATATATAGGTCTAATTTTGCAAACACAAAAATAACTAGTAAATTATTTATTTACGAACCTAATTTTGAATTAACGTGTTTAGGGCTGGCTTAGGAAAGGATATAAATCTATAAATTAGGGTGGGAAGCCCTAGGAAGGCAGTGAACATGTCGAAGAAGGTGCAGCTTAGGAGCAGCGACAACGAGGTGTTCGAGGTGGATGAAGCTGTTGCCTTTGAGATGGTAACAGTGAAGAACATGATCGAAGATATGGGCAGTGATGTCCCAGTGCCGGTGCCAAATGTTACAAGTTCAATTCTTGCCAAGGTGATTGAGTATATCAAATACCATAGCGGTAATCGGGGTAAGAATGAGGCTGAGATTAAGGCTTGGGATAAAGAGTTCATCCAAGTGACGCAGGAGGAGCTATTTGATCTTATATTGGCTGCAAATTATCTCAATCTTAAGAGTCTATTAGATTTTAGTTGCCAGACAGTGGCTGATATGCTTAAGGGTAAGACACCCGAGGAGATTCGTACAATGTTTAATATTAAGAATGATTTTACACCTGAGGAAGAGGAGGAGATTAGGAAGGAGACCGCATGGGCATTCGAGATATAACGTTTTTTCCCTTATGAATAAAATAATGGATTTCTGAAAATTTATTCTTATTATCAACACATATCTGCAACATATCTTTGCTTCCTCAAACCCACTCAATAGTGCAAACTTTCGAATGTTGTGAAGAGTAATTTGGCCACAGCCCCCAGGTATTGAAGGCTGCGTTAAATTGAACTAAGGTTTAGATATTATCTTATATAGCTTTGCTCTCGAGCTATGTGGAATTACCTGCTATGTCAAAGCGCTTCATGCAAGTAAGTAATATATATATATATATATATTACACACACACACACACAGAGCATAGATTCGCACACCCAATGGAATATATTATCAAATATGCGTAAACAGATATGTTAATCTATCAATTTCCTTTATTATCACTTGCAATAAATTAAATATGTAAATTATGTATATCGGTGGAACCAGAAAGTATGTCGGTTTGGAACAGTTATATGTGAAGAAGATGTTCATCCTGAGGCGAGTTATATGAATGTGTGTGTGTGTGTGTCCGTAGAGTACACACACACAGACACTTTAATAAAAATAACATTGTATTATGTATGATAATGTATATACTAATCATCATAATTAACACAATATTACTACATCTAATTCAATTCTAAGGTGACTTTAATTCCCAGGTACTTCCGGTAAGAACCAATCACGCATTTCCTGAGACGAGTATTCCTAATAAATGCGTTTGCAGGTGAGTGGGTGTGGATAGAAATGTTTATTATATAATGTGCACACACACACACACACCTACATATATGTGTGTGTAATACGTGTATGTATATAAAGATATATACATGTATTACTTACCTCAATATATTGTATATGAAGGTTTTCAAGGTCTTCTTGTTCCATGTGTAATCCAAATGCATTAGCTACGTCTCGGATATCTTTGCTATCGGCTAGACTGTCCTTAACAATATCTTTTTACATATAAGCTGTTCTAATCGACCGGCTCTTTATCTTCCACGTGGCACCGCACGACTCAGGAGTTCCAGCATTTTATACGTATATGCATGCACACGCACACGCACACGCATATATACTATGCACATATGCGGATATTTACTAGGGATATGAAGTGTACATATAGCAGTGTAAGAAAGAAGTTATGTTTCCAGAAAGTTGAATACACATACACACGCACACGCACACGCACATATTAAGTTCAAACTAACCAGAGGAGGTTCCAGCACATTTCTAGGAGCAATAGCCACAGGGCTTGAAGGAATAAATACAGCTTCCTAAAGCAATATAAAACAAAAACAAAGATGTTTGATTAGTATTAATAATAAATTCCATACCTAATCAAAGGTTAATAAAGTACTAAACACCGTATAAGATTACTTATTAATTACCTCAAAACTTAGTCTTTTACGTTTACCACTGGATGCACGAGGCTGGTTTTGGTACCCTCCCCTTCGTCTTCTTTATGTCCACAGTGATACTGGTGCATTTTATTTTCCTATTATCATTATTATATATATACATATAAAATACATGATATGTATACATACATTATAATACACACACACACCTTGAGGTGAAGTTTGTGTAGAGGACCATTATCTTCTTCCAGCCTATTCTCTCACCATTCTTGACCACGGGTCGAGTCTTGCCAGTCTTGTGCCAACGCATCTCTCCCACGTCCGTACGAATCCTCCGTTTCTTATGCGTGCCCTTTCCGTACACGCAAGCTGGACGGTGGAAGAAATGGCTGCTGCTACCATCACTCCTCACACCTGCATTTCCTCCATTAAGACGGATGTACATGTGTGTATTGCATTATTATGTATATTTGCAAGATTTATATAATACATACATGATGAACACGTGTGTGCGTGTGTGTGTGTGTGTGTGTGTGTGTGTTCAAGTTATATAAAAACAATGTAGTTTATAACATATAGACACACACACACACACACACACAGATATACCAAAAATATCCCTACAACTGCATATATTTATATAATTATTCTATTGTAGCATATATACAAGTCTTTATATACAGAATCACACACACACACACACACACACAAGAACCTGGAAGATTCTGGGGTGTGTGTAGCATATACTATCCTCCTCATCCAGGGTTGGTGTAAATTCATCAAGATATGTGTGTGATTTCAAAGCAGATATATGCGGCGAGATGCTGAAGAATCTCTATGTCACTGGGATCGAACTTCACACCTGTTGGAATCCTACGAAGTCTAATCAGCACATATATTAATAAGTTAAACTTGTGGACTAAATTAAACCTGTGTGTGTGTGGAGCTTTTATTTGGTTTAAATTACATATAAATGTATGTATATTGATATAACAAGCTAGATTGAAGTTCATTAACAATTAAATTAATAAATTTTACTCTTAAATGTAATATGTGTGATGGTAATGTATATACTAATAAATCTATAACTTTATATTATATATTTAACATATATCTTATTTTTCTATGCATCTTTAAAATATTAATAATAATTTATATACTATTTCCATTTTCCGTTTCATGTTATAATGAATTTTCATTTTACATTTTTATTGACAAGAAAAAAATGAAAAAAATCGTTAATATAACTCAATTACATCAGTTTGAGTTATATTAATATATTTTAATTAAATGGTTTCTTTATTTGAAAAATGATAATCATATCAAATATGGTTAAAGTTAAAAAAAGCCTTAGTATCAACAATGAAGTATATCTTAAAACTAAGATTTTATTTGAATTTTAAATTTTATTGATAATACTAAAAAATAAATTATTACGATAATATTTTAATATTTAAGAGACTTAAAAACATATTAAAATTAAAATATCTTAGGATTTAGATATTCTATATTTAAAGCAAGTGGCAACTGTTAAGTATGTTAATGTCAGTCTTAAATTTGATTTAAAATAGTAATGATAGAAAAATTAAAAAAAAACATTCAATAATATTTTTAATGGAAATTGGATATTGATAGATAAATATATTTTAAGCATAGTCATATAATATGCATTCATTATTTATATAATACAGAATATTGTTTTAATTAATTATAATAACTTTAATTAGGTTTTCCGGTGCATTTTGCAAAATCTTAGGTTTTCCTACCGCGAGAAAGAACAGCGCAAATAGGTATGCTCTCTCTCTCTCTCTCAATTAGGCTGGCTATGCATGATCAGATCCGCATGTGCATACGTATTTATTGTGTATGTTGCGTATATAAATAATTCATTCGAACGATTTATGTGTCACGCAGTGTAGGAATGTGTGTGTGTGTGTGTGTGTGTTTGTGTGTGCATATAGGTACTGATGTGGTTATCAAATTATCAGATGTCTGAGTTAAGCTCAGTCCACAAGTATGCAGCTGGTGCATTGTTTGCATTAGCTTTGAACCAGGTGCAGATTCATCAGAGTAGTTTACCCCCCAAATTAAATGAAGAACATGAGAATGGTGTACACACAACTCATATAGAAGATGCACCATGGAGCAGTGAAGAATTCGGACTCGTACAACATGTGTTCAGGTGTGTGTGTGTTTTGTTATACACATGCATTTAGCTTGTGTTGAGCATAACATAAGTATGACATAGATATATGTATGTGCATGCTTATGAGTTTGTTGGCTCTCTACTGCGTGCGTGTGTGTTGTTCGTTTAATTTAACATAGATATGTTTACGTGTATATATGTGTGTGTTATTATGTCTCTGTGAATGTGTGTGTGTGTGTGTGGTGTAATCATGAATTGTGTGACTTCACAGGCATCTGGGAATTGAGAAAAAATCGTGGGTTGGTCTAGAAACGACTGCTGTGGATCCGGACGCGAAACACCACATAGGTGCTGTAAGTAAAGATTTCTTTTGATTATATGCGTATGAATATATATTGTTAGTACATGCATAGAGCATATATATTACATATAGTCGTTTGTCTATGTATTATTGTTATGATCCTTTATTACCTATCAGTTGTCTCTCTCTCTCTCTCTCTCTCTCTCTCTCTCTCTCTCTCTCTCTCTCTCTCTCTCTCTCTCTTCTCTATAATATATATATTATATATATATATATATTAATATATATATATATATCTATCTATCTATCTATCTATCTATCTATCTATCTATATATATATTGTTGTTGTGTGTGAAGTTTTTTCTGTTGTAGTTTTTGAGGTTGCTGTCTGAAGAAGATCAACCACCAGAAGAAGCAACATTTTCAGAAGATGATCTTACCAAGGCCGTTGATGCAATGAGCATAAAGATTGAAGAGTCATCGTCAATGTCTCCAATCAAGAATTCTCCAGGTTGTTTTTATCACATTATAGAAGCTGAAAGCTATCGTTAGTTTTAATAGGATTGTATAAAACATTATGTGATTAGTGCGTGCGTGTTGTGTGTATGCGTGTGTGTTTTAACAAAGAAATCTTTCAAAGGTACGAGTCAGGTGGCAAATGCAAACAAGCTGGAGACCTTAGATAACAATGTACCTCCAACTGCAAGTTCTTCAGATATCACAAAGGTGATTTTCATATTGATAAATCCCATTATATTAGATTAACATAAGTAAAATATAGTCTATACTTGTAATATACTTAAACATGTATACTTGTAGGTGGACAGTACGGTGCTGACAAGGCAAAGGAAGGTGGCTGTGTTATACGAAATCTTGGTTGCGTGTGTTGCTGTTGCATCAGATGAGAAAAAGGTTTCCAGGGGTGGCTACGATTCACGTTACAGAGCTGCTCTTCGCCTACTTGCTACTTGGTTCGACGTCAAATGGTCTAAAGTGGTACGTATTGTGCGTAGTGTGTCTCTAGTGTAAGGTACTGTGTTCTTGTGTGTGTGTGTGTGTGTGTGTGTGTGTGTGTGAGAGAGAGAGAGAGAGAGAGAGAAAGAGAGAGAGAGAGAGATTCTCGTGATTTCTAAGCTAGGTGAACCTATATATACAGACTAAACAAATAACATGCATTTTTCACCACACACACACACACACACACATATATATATATATATATATATATATATAGAGAGAGAGAGAGAGAGAGAGAGAGAGAGAGAGAGAGAGAGAGAGAGAGAGAGAGAGAGAGAGAGAGAGAGAGATGCACATTGTATACACACACGCATTGCAGACTGCCATGGAGCTCATGGTGGCGTGCGTGGCAATGGCTGCACAAAAAGAGCAAGAAAATGCAGCAGGAAACGAGCAGGCACAAAAGAGCACATGGTCTAAGTGGAAACGGGGAGGTATCATAGGAGCTGCAGCTGTAACTGGTGGCACTTTACTTGCAATTACTGGTGGTAAGTTGTGGGTGCATATATACGTTTGTGCATGCGCGTGCACGTGTGTCTGTGTGTGTGCGTTTAAATCAATGCATTATTTGAACGCACAATGACATAGACAATACACTTGTATATGTCATAAATCGTATCTGTGTGTGTGGTGCGCATGTTTATATGTAATTGCAGATGCATATATACATAATGTAATATATGTATGTATACACACACACACAACATGTGTGATGTGTGTGTGAGATCATAGACATATACATGTCAATGTATATAGGATGACATGATAAAATATATATGCATGTATATTAATACATGGTCCTGTTGCTGTCAACAGGTTTAGCTGCTCCAGCAATTGCAGCGGGAATAGCAGCTTTAGCACCTGCTGCTGGAACGGTATGTATGTACACACACAGATATAACACAACGAGAAGTATAATATTTATATATATATATATATATATATATATATATATACATAGGTGATTCCCATAATTGGAGCAAGTGGTTTTGCGGCGGCTGCAGCTGCAACTGGCTCAGCTGCTGGTTCGATTGCTATTGCTGCATCTTTTGGAGGTACACACACAAAGTGTTTACACACTGGAACAGAATACTTGTCATCTTAGAATTTAATATGTATATTTGTGGAGGAGAGTTCTCTCTCTTATGTCTATCATTAATATATTATATAATGTGATATTTTCCAGCTGCGGGTGCGAGTTTGACTGGGACAAAGATGGCTAGAAGAATTGGTGACGTGGATGAGTTTTTCTTCGAGGCTATTGGTGATAACCACAACCAAGGAGTAGGCTTCGCTCAATATTTACATACATACACATACATATTGTGTGTGTGTGTTATAGTTTAGCCATGCTATATACTCAGTAATGAGAACGATTTTGTGTATATAATGTATATATATGCTAATCATACTTCCTCAGAGATTAGCTGTAGCTATTGTTATATCCGGAATCGTCTTTGAGGAACAGGACTTCATCAGGCCTTGGACGTTTCCAGATGGAGACCTTGAAAGGTATATATATACCCATGTATATTTCTACATAATGTATTCAACACGGGCGCACACATGCAGAGTACCTTTTCACATGCGTAACAGCATCTGATTTTAAACAGGTATGCTTTGCGTTGGGAAACAGACGTTCTCGTGGCAGTAAGCACCGCAATTCAGGATTGGCTAGCTACAGGTGTATCTGTGTTGTACACGCATATATCGTGTGTCTATATGTATGTTGTGTGTGTTGTGTGTGTATGGTGGGTGTGATGAATACTGTTAAAATCATTCATATACTCACTGATATAGACACATACATATGTAAATATACATACATATATGTATATATACTTATATAGTCGTGAGTTTATGCAGCTATGGCAAGAGAAATAATGAAACAGGGAGCTATGATGACCGTTTTAAGTGGATTACTTACGGCAATAGCATGGCCATCCGCATTGTTATCTGCCACAGACTTCATAGACAGTAAATGGACTATTGCAGTGGACAGGTGAGCATAGTAGTTACATGTACTTTTTTTATAGTATCCCACGCACACACACAAATGTATAGTGAATACACACATTAGTCTATAGTTATCTCATATGTTGAGCTGCCTCTATACATATATAAATGTAATATAAAGATCTCTCTCTCTCTCCCTCTCTCTCTCTCTAAGCTACCCTCAATACAGATCTGATAAAGCAGGAGAGATACTTGCGAACTGTTTGCTTAGAGGCCTACATGGTAACAGGTAATTATGTGTATATTTTTTCTTTATATTCTGGTTATCATTTTATTTGTTTTATTTAGGCCCGTGACACTTCTAGGGTTCTCCTTAGGAGCTCGTGTCATCTTCTCATGCTTGGAACACTTGGCAAACGCTGGAAATGGTTGTACGTGTGTGTGTGTGTAAGAGAGAGAGAGAGAGAACCAAATAATTACTAGTTAGTTCTTTTTAAAGAAAAAAGTATTTAACAGTTTTAAGTATATTTGATAATAATGTACAGGTGGTATTGTGGAAAGGGTTATCATTTTAGGTGCACCCCTTAAACTGGATACTTACCGGTGGAAAAAAGTCCGTAAGGTACTCTCTCTCTCTCTCTCTCTCTCTCTCTCACACACACACACACACACACACACAGAGTTTGTGTATTTCAATAATAATATAACATATTAGTATGATTATGTTGTAGGTTGTGGCTGGGAGATTTGTGAATTGTTATTCAACAAACGACTGGATTCTCGGTGTCATTTATCGTGCAAGGTAAGCTTTCTATTATTAATATATATATATATATATATATATATATATATATATATTATAATATATATATATATAATATAATATATATATATATATATACACTTGTGTGTGTGCGCCCTGTATAACTTCTGATATATTTACAGTATCATGTCTCAAGGCTTGGCTGGAATACAAGCAGTGGATATTCCAGGGATCGAAAATGTTAGTATTCTGTCTCTCCTATATATTTAATTATTTAATTATAGTTAACCATCAGACATATAGTTGGTATTATGTACATGTATATAGTATATAATATGCTTATTTATTCGTTTATTTATAGGTGGACATAACGGAGGTGATAACTGGTCATTCGTCATACTTAACCAAAATTCCACAGATTTTAGAGATGTTAAACATCGATAACTACTTTCCAATCTTTTTCTGAGGTATTCTGTATAACACACACACACAATGCATTGAATAAACCACGTCTTTACTATTTGTGAATTTTGCAGGAGGATTTAAAAAGAAAAGTCTTACATTAAGTTCATATAGTAGAGATTCCGTCGAATATACGTAGAATCAAACCTTCCTCATGAGAAGGTAGAGCCTCTGATCCATGTGTAGGTTCCCAAGATGCTGCTTATCTCCTTTGAGAAGCATGAGCAGCCCCCCGAATGAGACGTAAACCCCACTGTTTAAGTTTACTTAGTTAATTATCTTAAACAAATAGTTGAGTTCTAATTATTGACTGTTTAATAATGAAATCTATACGTACATGCGTCCGGTTTCATCGTCCTGGTATTTGTAGAGCTTCCCGTATACCACGTATTCGTACCTGTCCGCCAGCGTCTTCTTCCGGCTCTTTATACAAACGTATATATATACATATAACATCAGCATGTGTGTGTGTGTGGTGTGTGTCATACACATATACACAAACACATGGTGTGTGTGTGTGATATATACAATATATATACACAAACACATGGTGTGTGTGTGTGTGTGTGTGTGTGATATACAGAATATATATACACAAACACATGGTGGGTGTGTGTACCTGATCGTAGATACCGTCATCAGGAGTGCCATCAAGATGGAGAGTGTGTGCAAGCGCAATGGTGAACTTGTCGTGCCTGGAGATGGGGTATACTTCCACATTTACATCCAGCATCATCTGCATATCGAACTGCTCGCTCCTCGCCTCTATCCTCGACACTATATGCACACATTTATACGTATATGCTACAAATACTTCGGAATATCACAGAAATGTAAGAAATCCGCCTATGTATGGACACATTACACACACACCCACGCACGCACGCACCTTTGTCAAATTTCCGGCCCTCTACATCGATTCCTGTGATAGAGAAAATGTCCTCGAACAGCACGACCTCCGCCATGTTCACCTTCTTCTCAGTAACCCTAGCCCTAGGGTTTAGGGTTTCTCTGCTTTTAGGTCTTCAAACACAAAATTATTATTTAATAATGGTGAATATATGAAAAATAGTTTTATTTACTTTATAAGATACGCACATTATGTATTTTATATACATGTTAAAAATAAATATAATATATCATTATATATATATATATATATATATATATATATATATATATATTATATATATATATAATAATGACACACACACACATATCATTACATTGTTTTAAAAGTCCTTCGGATTTTCTCTGTTTTAGGAGTCGGAGATGGATAGCTAAAAAAAAATTAATCATATTTAACTTAATTATATATTTTTATATACAAAATTATTTAAGTATAAATTTATTTTTTTAATATGTAAAAATTAAATTTTAAGTACGCAACCTACTCTGTTTCAGTATCCATGGGGGTCGGTGTGTCTGGCGTACGTGGCCTATTATTCCTACAAAATAATTAGAAATTAATCCATAGTTAATCTATGGGTTAATCTTAACTTAGAACGAACGGTTCAGATCATCTTAAAGCGATGTTACAAATATATATAGAACATTTATATATATTTATAATTATAATCACACACAGACAAATATAATATATATAGATACATTACATTGTTATAGAAGTCGCTCTGGTTTTCTCTGTTTTAGGAGTCGGTGATGGATAGCTAAAAAAAATAATAATTAGCTTAATTATATTTTTAAATACAAATTTTTTAAGTATATTAATTTATTTATTAATATGTAATAACAAAAATTAAATTTTAAGTAACATAGTTAACTTCTGTTTACAAACACACACAAACCTACTCTGTTTCAGTATCCATGGGGGTTGGTGTGTCTGGCGTACGTGGCCTATCATTCCTACACAATAATTATAGGAAGCACACACACACACACACACACACACACACATATACAGTATCTCTATACACAACAAGCCTATATATATATATATATATATATATATAGCCTACCCCATTTTAATATCACTATAAAAAATCCCTTGCTGCTTCCTGCAGAATTAATTTATTTTATATAAATTAAATTATGTTTTACAATTTTTTATTTTATTATATAAATTATCATAAGGTTTATATAAGACTAACCTCTCGGCTAGCTAGTCTATTGCTTAAGCCTAGGGCAAATATATATGAAAAAGCTATACGTTCGACGTTCCCATGTAACAGATCTAGACCGTCCTAGCTTGAAATGGACGGTCTAAATCACTACATCGTAACTTAAAACGAACGGTTCAGATCATGTTAAAGTCTATTCATATGAAATTTACAGTTTTTCATTAACATGCATTATTAATGCAATAAAATTAAAATAAAAGAAAGAAAACAATTATATCTATCATATAAAATAACGCATACCAACCTTGAGCAGCTGTGTATGGGGATATTCAATATAAGCGTGCTCTCCCTGAAGTTTTTCCTCAAGAAATGGTACGCATAATCGACTACGAACTTGTTAATAAAACTCGAGTCTAGCCTCGCCCTTGTGTCGTTATCTCCAAGCAAATAAACAACCCCGGCCTTCCTCGACTCCTCTAGAACTGTTACCTCCTCTTCAACCTCCGGAGAATCCCGCTTAATCCCATAACTCTCCGCTAAACTCCCATTAACCCCGTTAGACTCTCCAGAATCCCCATTCTCCTCACCAGCAACCGGGTACACCGCAACAGTTACCGTGTTTGCGTCTGTCTCCGGTAAACCGGCTTGGTTAACCTCCTTGCCGTCCGATTCAAACCGGACAAACTCCTCTAAACTCTGGAAGAGCTCATCTTCGAACACGTGTCCTCCGAAATGACGGTCCTGATAACCGTATCTCACTACACAGCGGTATACCCTGTATTCTTTAGGTCCCACTCTACGGAATAAGAACCTTTCCGCTTCCAGTACGTTGCTATTGGGAGGTTCTTCACTGTTACAAAGATGACCACCGAGTGCATTGTCTGATATATATACATATCATGTTAGAATCTCTGTCTCTCTATCTCTCTCTCACACACGGTACGGGGGCTGAGGATGCACGGCAGTAACACCAACACGATGTCTCTCTCTCAGTCTCACACACATCTGTCTCTCTCCTCTCTCCCTCACACACACACACTCTCACTCCCTCACACACACACTCTCTGTCTCACTCTCACTCTCACTCCCTCACACACACACTCTCTCTCTCACACACTCTCTCACACACACTCTCTCTCACACACTCTCACACACTCTCTCTCACACACACTATCTCTCTCACACACACACTCTCTCCCCCTCACACACACACACACTCTCTCTCACACTCTCTCCCCCTCACACACACTCTCCCTCACACACACACACTCTCTCTCACACTCTTCCCCCACACACACACTCTCCCTCACACACACTCTCTCACACGCACTCTCTCCCCCTCACACACACACTCTCCCTCACACACACTCTCTCACACGCACTATCACACACCCTCTTTCACACACACGCTCTCTCTCTCTCTCTCACACACACACTGTCTCTCTCCCTCCCCCTCTCCTCTCTCCCCCACTCTCCTCTCTCACACACTATCTCTCTCTCTTTCTCACAACACACACACGCACACACACACCTGAAGCTTGGAGATATAGTGAGGAAATATAGAAGGTATTCCTTGGGCAAGCTCGGTATAAACAAGTGCAACTCCAGGGACTCTAGTGACACCAAGATTCGAACCGAGACCAGTAACCCAATCCACCGGTATCTTGTTGGCGACTTCGTATTTGTACCGCTTAGCTGTGCCGGTGAACCACGTAGTCATTATGTAAGGAAGAGTACCGCGAACAGTAACGGTAGCCACCCGCCGTCCTTGAACTTGTACAGCACTGACGCAAAGTATGTTAACTCCACACCCCAGTAAACCGCGAGATAAACTAGTGCCAAGAACAGATGTGTCTTCCATATAAGCAGCATTATTATTGTTGTAAACATAGTCGTTACCGCCATGTCCATCACCACACATATCCCTGCATAAGTTTTGTGTTATATATATATATGAGAAGAGAGAGAGACACACACACGCTGCGCACCGTAAGCGTTTCCGATGGTGTTTGTGTTCTGGAAGACTGCAGTGATAAGTACACAGGCGCACATCAAGAACCAGTTTATTTCCGGAATGTAAACTTGGCCAGCAAATTGTTTCGAAGTGTGCACCACGCGGATTCGAGGGAAGCAGCCTAAAGACTCTGCTTGTTTAAGTATCTGGAACACAGCTGATATCATGGCTTGACTTGCTATTATAGCTGCACACACTGCTACCACGAACATGGGCCAATATAATGGCTCTGTAAATTAAAACATATTAAATTAATTAGTATTAAAAATATTATTAATTTTTTCAAAAGAAAAATACTAATTTTAATATAGATTAAGCTTACTTGGAACAGATTTATAAAACGCATTTCCCACGTCCTCAGGGTGTTTAAGCAGATACGAACCTTGTCCAATATATGCTAACAGTAGTGCTGGATATACATAAAATGAAAATGCAATCTGTATTGAAGGCACTGTAAAATGCCCCAAATCCGCAAACATAGCCTCAGTACCTAACAAAAAAATTATTGAAAATGTTAATTATATTAAAGAAAAAAAATTAATATTAATATAGCATTATTACAAATGTTTAATTATGTTAAAAACAGTTTAATATTAATATAACATTATATGACACATACCTGTAATACAGAGAACAATGCCACCCAGAGATATGAAGCCATCTTTTCCCCTAAGTTTGAAGTAATTAATGATATGAGCAGGATTAAAGGCCGCTAATACCCGGGGTCATGATGGACAATATTATAAATCCCAATAAGTCCAATCATAGCAAACCATATACTTAATACTGGGGCAAACATAAACCCAACCTTGTCTGTGCCAAATCTTTGTAGTGAAAATAATCCAATTAAGATAATTATCGAAATCACCACGATAATACCTATATATAATTACCTTAGTAACATATATATGAACCAAAACACACACACACACACACACACACAGAGAATTTACTTTATATGTAGCATAAGGAATACAATGATTTCATACATATATTAAAACCATATATTGTATTACAAATATGAAAACCATGTATGTGAGGTCATGAGTATAGACTTCTAATAATTAAAATATATTGTATGTTTGTATATATGATAAGTAGGTGATATATATCATCAACACGTCACATGGAGATATATAAAGACATGCTATTGTCATGGTTATTATCGTCATAACTATGTATAATATAGAGTTTAACTATATAATGCATACTCTCTCTGCGTGTGCGTGTGCGTGTGTGTGTGCGAGAGAGAGAGAGAGAGAGATACCTTGACTGAGCTTTGGCACTTGAACTTGGATTCCTTGAACAGCAGAGAGCACTAAATAAGCCAAACAAAGTGTAAGCAAAACCATATAATAAATGAATTAGAAAATATATTATGTGACTTATATTAATCAGTACAATCTCTCTCTCTCTCTCTCAAAACACACGCACGCACGCACGCACACACACACACCTGAGATAGGGTGTAAGAGTTCCGTCGCCAATAACCATGCATGTTCCAAAGAATGTGACACCGAGAAGAACATAGTGAGTAAACTTGTGACCCTCAAAGAAGTTTTTAATCCATAAACCCCGTCTAATCCTCCGTTTATGTGGTAAATCCAGCTTATAATTTGATAAGTTCTTGTCATCTGGATGTCTTTTCCCCATTATATCCACATTTGCATTCCGACAAATCAAAGAATATAACGCAAATGCCCCACCTATTAGAAAAAAAAACACGATTAAATATATAATCACTATATATAGAGGTACTGAAACGTGGCAAAAAGCAGAAGAAACATAAACACTAACAAAAACTAAATAGAATATTTAATACTCACATACGACATATATATCAACAGATTGTTATACATTAAGTCTACCACGTATACATGTATCATACATACACACATATATATGATCTCTCTCTCTCTCTCTCTCCTCTCTCTCCATATATATATATATATATCAGAAGAAGACGTTCTACATTTGAGAACTATCACACACAGACAGACACACACACACACACATTCAGTGAACCGCCATAGATGAATTTATATATATATATATATATATATATATATATATACACACACACACACATATACATGTGTTATACACACACGCACACACACAGACACATACACACACACACACACACACACACACACATATATATATATATATATATACATAAAAGAAGAAGATTACCTTCACCATTATCATTGGCTCGAAGAACAATGAACACATACTTAATGAGTGGGCTGAGCGTGAGCGTGTAAATAATGAGAGATAATGCACCCAATATGTTGGTTTTGACATGCTCGCGACTAACTCCTTTAGAAAATGTACTGCTGAAAACATACAGAGGAGAAGTACCAATATCTCCATATACAACACCGATTGTTTGGAATGCCAAACGGAGTATAACCGCTCTTGTTAAGATCTATATATAATCAACAAATTTCATATATATAATATATATTAGAATTTATATATATATATATATACCTTTCTCCCGTGATTTTCAAGTCCTGTGACATTCCCACTCTCTCTCTCAAGTGAATCCAAGCGGCCCAATCGCTTAGCAGATGCAATTCTGGGTGGTGGATTCTGATTCTCAATATCTTCCATATTTACAGAAAATTGAAAAAGAATTTAATTAATTAATTTCTTTTCGAAGAGAAATGAAAAAAGCTATGAAATTTTAATCTTCATTTTTCTCTGCAAAAATAGAACACCCTCCGCATAGCGGGTCAAAAGAGGGACAATACACGTATATATATATAGTGTTGGTAGGGTTTAGTAGGTGATTAGTGAGGTGTTTAGCGACTTAATCGTGTCGACTTCTGGTTCGTCAGCTTAATTAGTTTAATTAATTAGATGCGTGTCTGTATCTCCCTTCTTGGACCTGCGGGGTGTATTGGCACAAATATAATTTAAAAATATTAAATAATTAAATAGTTTCTTTTTCTGTTCCATTTTTTTTGCTTTCAGTTCACATGCACGATCTCCTATTGACATTTAGTAGAAAAAATTAATTAATATATTAATATATATAATAGTTATTTATAGAAATCTATTTCAAGTACTCATTGAGATTGCTGTTCTATTTTTAAATTGTATTAAATTAAATAATAATAATAATAATTATTTAATAAAAAATTTATAAAAACTAATTAAAAACTTAGTTAAGCCTGGAGTGGTCAACGGTGAGGTGCGGAGACGTGCATGCATTTTGACACACATATGATGACAAAATATAAGTCTTTTATTAAGTGTGTGTGTGTATACACGTGCGTGTATACGTGTGTGTGCATAGCTTGCGTTGTACAAATTTTCTTTCATTTAATAAATAGTAAAATATTACTTTTAAATTAATTCTCTGCATTTGGTAGTCGCTGATATTAAAAAATTGCAATCTTTTATTGTTTTAAGTTAAAATAATAAAAATATTTATTTATTTCTAGGAAATTTTATTATTAAATTTCTTTTACACATAGGCATCTGATATGCCGAACTCACCGGAACCACCTGAGAACTTAACTGAGACACGGAAACGTAAGAGTTTGAAACAGAAACCAGGAGAGTTGGTTTACCAATACACAGTTCGTATGTTGGGGTACATCGTATACACAGTTCGTATGTTGGGGTACATCGTATACACAGTTCGTATGTTGGGGTACATCGTATGAAAGAGATACATCAAGTAAAATATATATTCATTTAAAATAAAATGGTGTGCATTTTAACACTCATGTGAATATGAAACAACACATGTTAATTAATAATATATTAAACATTTATTAACAAAACATATTTAACCACAATTCAATATATAAAATAATTTATATTATAATTAAATAATGAAAGTAGTTTGACATTATTTTACTATACATTTGGCTTGATTGGTAGCAGAAAGTCATTAAATTAAATATATAAAATACATATTTGATTCCTTATAGAAAACTCACACCTTCATTTGTATCTTGTGAAGAGCCCTGGTCAAAAATGTCAATTCACGGAGCTTATTACGTGACCATATATGCTTTTTGACCAATATAAATATATTCTATATATTATATATTTATAATAAATGTATAAATAATTTATTAAATATTATATAAATAATTTGTTTTATATAATATAAAATTAACGTTATATATTTCACCAAAAGAAATGTGTCGACATTTACTGCAATGCCTATTATTAAGTTAATCAAATATTAATAAATAAAGTTTAAGTATATATTTATAAAATATACTGAAGAATATACCTTTTAGAAGTACACACCTCTCCAAACAAATGAAAATGCCATAATTAACCAACAAAATATTTAATTACATTTTTTCAGAAGTTGACCTTGAAACACTGTCAAATAAGTCCATGCATATACTAAATGCAAAGATATTCATGGATTGAATTTGTACACACACACACACACACACACACACACACACACACACACACTGATGTGATATCTAAACTAGAGTGTCAAAATATGAAGTAAGCAATCAAGTGTGTGTGTGTGTGTGTGTGTGTCATCTGTCCTTAACTAGATAAACATGCACCGCAAAGTTGACTTGCAAGATATTTAATTATATTTATATTTAGATATAAAATAAAAAATGCATATCTTTCTACGAGAATATTATTTATATATAAAATAAAATCTCTTGCCTTGATTTATATGCTATTCTGACTTTTTAATGCTTCGATCACTGCGGAGAAGTCGTAATCTCCCCATCCATTAGCTTTAGCTGTTTTAAACACTTCATTTGCAGCTGCAGCTACTGTATAATGTAATATTAATTAGTTAATAATAAAAACGTGATATTATGAATTAGTTAAAATAATTAAATAGTTAGGTAATTGTAAATAACTATTTAAACTGATTAATTCATTAGTTTGAGTTTATTAATTAAATTTAATGCAATAAACAGATAAATAATTATTAATGTGAAGAAATATTACTTAAATACTTTCCTGGAGTTGATTGACCAAACGTGTCTGACATTTCCAATGCAAGTCTCAAGTCCTGAGTAAAAATCAATCGTTTAAATGTTCAATAAACATAAAATATTTATTAAAACTATTTGTTATAATTTTCAACAAAACTTAATTGGATATTTATTTATCTTCAACAAAAGTACATGTTTAATGTATATACATTTTAAGTTAAATTCAAGTTTTTAACTGACCTTTTGTTGATGCTTTAATGGAAAGGCCGGTGAATAGTCGTTTTTCAACATTGTAGGTCCTTTTAAAGAGTACATCGGTGTACTTATAGCACCTTGTGAAATGACCTGTATTAATTACATATTAATCATTAATTAATCATCGTTATTAATATATATTAACTACCTGAAGAATAGTCTCCTGGTCAAGGCCAGACTTTTCGCCAAGTATCAACCCTTCAGCAAATGTAGCCATCATACTTAAGCAAAAGCAGAGGGTTTAATTAATTATATATTAGTATTGAACTTATAATTAACATAAAATATATAAACTAACCTCCCCATAACCATATTGACAATAATCTTCATAGCTGCACCATTTCCTACGTCTCCAAGGTAAAATCTTGACTATAAAAATACAAAAACCATATATAAAATGTACGATATACTGATAGTTTATATTTTCTATATATATATATATAAATCCCATTTATACCTTCCCCATGACGTCCAACATAGGAGCAGCTTTATCATACAATTCCTTGTCTCCTAAAAGTATGTGATATACATCGTTATATCGTATATATAAATAAATACAAATTAATAAATTCATGAGGTTCAACTAATAAATCAATCTAATTATATTTTTATATATTAAAATATATTTTATAATTACGGTAAGCAAATGTTACATACCGGCGGTCAGAAAGATAAGTTTCCCCTCTTCAGCAGGCTTCTTTGAACCAGAAACAGGTGCCTACAGAAAAAGTTACAATATAATAAAAGAATATTAATATCAAACATTACTATACAACTAATAACATTACATTATATTAAGTTTAATTCAGAATAATTCATTTAATTGCATAACTGTACCTCGAGAAATAAAGAACCAACGCCCTTGACAGCTTCACATACGGTTTTTGCTGTTGAAGCGTCAACAGTAGAAACATCAACGTATCTATATATATAAAATCAGCTCTCTCTCTCTCTCTCTCTCTCTCTACATATATATATATATATATATATATATATATATATATATATATAAAGTTTTCATATGTGTATGTGTGTATATATACATTAAGTACACAACGCGCGCGTGGGCAGGCACATATTCCTTTTAGTACTATTTTGAATGCGAAAGATAACTGCATACCCTTTGCCTGCACCTAATCCGCTAACAGCTCCATCTCTTCCAAGTGCAACCTCCAACTATTAGTAAAAGATTACACACACACACACACACACACACACGTATATATGTTGTGCGTGCGTGTGTGTGTGTGTATGTATTACTGCTGCAGTTGGATCAGCAAGCATTGCAAAGGTGATATCGCAAACTTGTGTTACATGCTTTGGTGATGAACCATGTCTGTAAGAATATCAAATAAATAAGTAAAATCGCTCTCTCTCTCTCACACACACGCACACGCACGCACACACACACATCAAAGATAATATTGTAATAATACATGGAAAAGTAGATATGGAAAGAAACTAATGAAAAGTATATTGCAAGAAACTTAATAAAAGAATATCAAGTACTTATTATACATATACATGCATATACACATAAATATACACGAAAAGCAAATACAATGCATTCTTCTATAAATTAGACTAATACAAAACAATTATACAAATGTTACTTTTGACTTACTTTGCTCCTTCGTTAATAAGAGTTTCGCATTTGCTTGGGGACCTGTTCCATACTGTTACGTTGTACCTGTATGATATGTAAATAAAATTGTGTGTGTGTGTGTGTTATTATATTGTATGTTAAACAATAGTGTGTATACCCAGCCTTGACTAGATTTTTGGCCATCGCTGTCCCCATTATTCCAAGTCCGAGAAACCCAAGTCTCAGTGGCTTTGAAGAATCCTCTGCGACTACAGCTGGGATTGAACACGCGCACGTACACGCACACGCATATACACAACGCACAGAAAAGATGAATACCTGAAATTGCTCGTATAGGTTGTAGCCTAGGGGATGTAGCAAGCCTGGATGTTGATATATAACAGTGAGATCCCAGCCAAATGTTCGGAAACGCACCTGCCATTCTTCCCATATCCCTACTTAAACCTAGAGTTTATCACTTAATAATTGTATTAAGATAGATATAGCATATTTATATATAAATATATATAATATAGTGTATAATACATGGACTACTAATCTAAGTGTTTTTTATATACAATAAAAACAAAACTACAAAATATTACAAAATGCATTTATTACTCAGATTATATATATATATGCAGATGTATTATAAGGTTCCATGGTATATACTACATATATACGTGCCACGTATACTCTACCATGTAGGTGCCATGTGGCATTAGGATTCAGGCACACACTAATTTAGGCACTAGCTAATCTGGGCACCATGATTGTCATAGTTTTTACTATGACTGGATTGGGGTTTAACTGTTGTTACTTACCGAGTTGTGTGACGAACCCTAGATGTAGTAAGAAACATGCTCGTTTAATGCACTTGGGTATCTAGTGATGGTCTGGCCGGGTGTCATTAGGTATTTGCAGGAAACTCTAAGCGAAGTTAGAACTTACCTTTTAGAAACTCTCCCCCGTTTTGACGTTCTAGGTTAGGGTTCTTTGCAAAGTATAACTTGTCAAAATAAGGGTTAGGGACACCCCTAGGGTTGACCTAACCCCATGCCCTAACCCCCCTAGGGGTTAGGTTAGGACAACTCATTTTCTCTAAGGGCTGGCATTTCCGTGCCAGCCCACTTACTTAAGAAAATAGGGGAGTATATGTAGTGAGGCTTCCTGGGTTCAAAAGAGAGCTTGTTAACCTCCTACCGGTGCAAGCTAAGCTTGTGTCATCAAGGCGCAACCCTCTGTTGTGCCACCCTAACTTCCACACGACAGGGGTACGTCCCACATTTGGGTTAGATTATCCTTATCTTTGGCAGGATCACGCCTTTGAGACGGGAGTACATTACTTCCAAGGAGTTAGTCAGATTCCTTGGCCCAAAAACCTACTCGCATGCTCAAAAGGCATTGCCCGAGTTCACGTTCTGCAAAATTAGTGGTTGAGGCCTTGCTCCGGCCGCCTCAACCACGCCAAGCTAGGAACGATACCTGTAGCTCGGCTAGTCCGCATGTTTTGATTCACAAGGTGAGCCTCGTTCATGGACTTGGTCAACTAGGGGCTTAAGTTCCTAAGGGTTAGGTTCCTAATACGGGTTACTTTACCAGATTCCGTGGGGTTTCCAGAGAGGGGATTCCAGGGTTGGCACCTAGCAAGCCGCCTTTGTGGCACTAGGTAAAAACTCTGACAATGATTTACTTGGCACCAAGAGTGCTAATCCTAACACATACACTTAGTATAAATACCTTGTATGAGTCAACCTAATTAAATCATATTTGGTATTCACACCTCTCTCATTAGTGGAGATGTCGAGTAATCCTTTTACGGTTTAGTTTTTTTGTGTTCTTTTTGTCTCCCTCTTCCCTTGTGTTCTTGTTCGTGATGGCGAATGAGTTGCAGTTGTTCAATGCACTGCAGTTGAGCGTGGCGAATCAAACTACTCTCATACGGGAAATTCACCAAGGAATGCAGCAGAATGCTAGTATGTCGTAGAGTCCCAATCCACACCTTTTGGGTTCAAATCCACGTGTTCGTCCAGAGTTCTTCAAGGGGGAGGTTGGAGCAGACGTGTACCATTGGTAGGAACACTTTTAAGGGATTGCTGACTACCATGGATGGTCTGAATCCTAGCAGTTGCGAGAGTTCCCAACGTGTCTACAAGGACTTGCCTTGCAATGGTACAATGGTGTCCCCGTTCTTGATTGACAAGATTGAAACATCTTGTCCCAGCGGTTTAAGCAAGCTTTTGGTAAGCCTGAGGATTCCGTTGCAGCTTTTCGTGAGCTCCATTGTCACGACCTTGTGTAAAGGGCGAAACCTTTAAAACAAGGGCGGAACCTTTGAGCTGAAAGAAGGAGATTGTATTCAAGAGAGAAATGAATACAAAATGAAACACAAGCCCAAAGACTGGTGTTGAATGATAATGAGAAACCTGGAACTGAACCCTGTTTATATATTTGAAGTCCTGAGGATTGTGTGGTCCACAACTAATCTGGAATGTGTGGTCCACAACTGGTCTAGAATATGTGTATGAATATATGCCTTGCTATTGATGGTGTAATTCAGCATCTAGGATCATATGAACAAGTTGGTTAACACATATGTGTGTTAGCGGAAAGGTCTTGGGTTCAAGTCCTATGAAAGGTAAAAAATAATCTATGATCTTTACACTATCCTCCTTTTGAGCACCTCGCGTCACTGATCGTCCAGCTGTGAATCCTAGAGGAGAGGAAAGGAGAGGCGCGGTGCTCCAACTTGGCAACAAGATCAGGATGAACAAGATGAGCAGCAGGCTCCCAAGTGTTTAGAGAGTCTCTCAATGATGCGAAACGGGCTCAAGCATTGATAGTCCAGCTATGAATCCTCTATCAATGCTGTGAATCCTGGAGGAGAGGAAAGGAGAGAAATGGGAACGATCAGCAACTTGTTGTTGTAAAGCTGGACTATCAATGCTGTGAATCCTGGAGGAGAGGAAAGGAGAGAAACGGGAACGATCAGCAACTTGTTGTTGTAAATCTTGAGCTCGAGCCCGAAAAATGGCGACACACCTATGGGCCATGTTGTTGTATGTGAACTCAGCAGCAGGAAGGAGATCGACCCAATCGTCTTGCACCGGAGATATTGTTCTAGAGTCTGAAAGGAGAGAAACGGGAACGATCAGCAACTTGTTGTTGTAAATCTTGAGCTTGAGCCCGAAAAATGGCGACACACCTATGGGCCATGTTGTTGTATGTGAACTCGGCAGCAGGAAGGAGATCGACCCAATCGTCTTGCACCGGAGATATTGTTCTAGAGTCTGAATCGTGCACTCTGTTTGGCCATCTATTTCAGGATGATGTGCAATAGATAGCTTCCCATTGATACGTAACCGATCTAGGAATCTCCGTCAGAATGCCAAAGTGAATTGGGGACCTCGATTAGTGACGATGTGCAGTAGACAGCTTCCCGGTGATACGTAGCCGATCTAGGAATCTCTGCCAGAATGCTAAAGTGAACTGGGGACCTTTATCAGTGACAAGTTCATCGGAAGACCATGAAGACGGAACACCTCCCAGTACACCAAATCTGCAGCATCAGGACTCGAACATGTCTTGTTGCAAGGAACAAAGTGCGCCATCTTAGAGAACCGATTAACAATGACTAGGACAGCATCAAACCCTCTAGAAGGCGGTAAATTAGTGAGGAAATCCATGGTGATGGAGGACTATGGCTGCTGAGCAATATGAAGAGGCTGTAGTAATCCAACCGGTCGATGACGAGGAAGCTTTGTACACTAGCATGTGTCATAAGATCGCATAAATTTCTCAACATACATGCGAAGCCGAGGCCACCAGAACACACATTGTACCAACTTGATCATCTTTCAAATGCCAAATGTTCCGCAGTTGTGTTGTCATGGCAATGTTGAACAGCTCGCAACTTCAGTTCTCCATCCGGAACATAGATTTGGATGTGGTGGTACAACAACTCACTATGAAGATGAAAAGCAGCATAATCTCGTAGTTATGACCCTAAAGACAATGGCTAAACTCATCGAACATGAGGACATCACGAGTAAACTCATCTTGAGGAAGACTTTCTCGGAGTAGATCCAAAAACGAAGTGTCAACTAGAGTAGAAGAACGGGAAAATGCATTCACCAACAATTGGTCAGAGCTCAAGATGACTTATTCTTGTTGATCAAATGGGATTTCACCTGGTACTTGAGCTAGGTAACTGCGACGAGATAAAGCATCTACTTTGCCATTTAGACGACCGGGACGATGAATAATCACGTATTGGAATCGGGACAAAGACTGTGCCCATCGCGCTTGACGCTGATTGAGAACTTGTGCTGTTGCCCAGTACTGGAGGTTCTTATGATCACAATACACCTTAACCACATACGGGGAACTTTCATGGAATCTGCGCCACTTCTCAAAGGCATCGATGATCGCTAACAGCTCCTTATTGTAAGCATCATAGTTGATCTCAGGTACAATAAATTTGCAGGAATGGAAAGCAATGGGATGGAGAAGATGATCTGGACCTTCTTGGGACAACACTCCACCAATAGCAAAGTTAGAGGCATTAGCTTCCACAAAATATGGCTTCGCAGGGTTAGGATGGATAAGAATAGGTGCCGAGGTGAACGCCTTTTTTAGGAATTCGAACGCCTCCTCAGCCTTAGAGGACCAAACAAATGGAACATCCTTGTCAGTCAACTTCGTCAATGGCAATGCAATATTGGAGAAATCCCGAACAAAACGTTGATAAAAGTTTGCAAACCCGAGGAAACATCGAACGTCATGAACATTTGATGGTCTTTCACTCCAATACAGTCCGGACTTTTGTAGGATCTATGTGAACACCTTCAATTGAAACGATGTACCCTAGGAACTTGACAAACTATTGATTGAAAGAGCACTTCTCCAACTTGGTAAACAGGTGGTGCTTCCGAAGCTTCTCTAAGACTAACTATACATGTCATTCATGTTCTTCTCAAGTCTTAGAAAATATTAAGATGTCGTCTAGGTACATGATGACAAACAAATCCAAGAAGTCTCAAAAAATATCTTTAGCCATGTGTTGGAAATAGTAGGTGCATTTGTCAGGCCAAACGGCATTACTATATACTCGAAATGTTTGTAGCGTGTAGGGAATGTTGTTTTCCACTCGTCCCCTTCTCATATTCGGATGAGATTGTACGCTCCTCTTAAATTGATCTTTGTGAAATACCGGGCATCAGAAAGATGCTCAAGCATGTCGGAGACGAGTGGGAAAGGATACTTGTTTGGAATGGTGACTTTATTCAGATCCTGGTAGTCCACCATGAGCCGGAGACTTCCATCCTTCTTGGAAACAAAGAATTGAGGCACCAGCTGGTGATCACGAATGACGGATAAATCCGGTAACAAGATTCTCCTCAATGTATTTCCTCAATGTCTCCAACTCTATTGGTGAGAGACCATAGATGGGACTGTAGGATGGCTGCTTACCCTCAACGAGATTGATAGGACAGTCGTACTCACGGTGTGGTGGCAAGGTAGAAGCTTTCTTTTGTTAAAGACATTTGCGAAATTAGCATACTGTTTTGGTAAGGCAGGAGGAATAGGAACAAAAACATCTTTAGCAGATTAGGGATAGACTGTGATCATGAACACGGACAATGGGTCATGTCGGCTATCTTTCTTGAACTGCTTCAAGGTGATATGTGAGACTTGAAGCGGAGGAGGAACTGGAACAGGATCGGAATCAAAGAGTGTGGCCGGAGTTGAAACAAGGAAATTGTTCATGAAACATTCTCTCCAACCAGGATCCACCAACTCGATCCACAGGAAACCAAGGATAATTGTAGATTCCGGAATAGAAACAACACTGAAGGAGATATTACACACAGCACTACAAGCAACGACCTCAACAAATTCTGTGTCATTTATTACCGCTCCAGATTTGATATCTCGTCCATCAATGACCCGTACAGAACTAGGAGTCTTCAAAGGATGTAGACGAATCCCATGTTTGACAGTAAAATTCTTGTTGATGAAATTTGCGTTCGCTCTGCTATCCACCAAAGCTTTACCAAAGAACTCTACCTCTGGCGTCTTCAGCTGCATTGGAACATGGAACGGCTTGCACACCTTCGTGGATGGAATGGATCCAAGATGAGGAAGGGAAGATGTTTTTGAGTGAAGAGCCTTGAGGAACATGAGTTGTTTCACGGCAATTCAACCGAACGACTCCTATTCGGGCTGGATCTTCTTGTTTCTTGGCGGCACATCAAGGGCCACTTCACGAGCTTGCTTTGGACGTCAATGACAATTCTCCAACTTGTGGTACGGGTCCCCACAATACAGACAAAGCTTATACTGAATCCGCTTCTGGCATTTGATTGGCAAAAGCTTACCTCGACGTGATCGCCCTAATTCCATCGGGGATGGTTCTACTGTGGAAAATGATGGATCAGCAGATGAAGAAACAGGGACTAGAGAAATGGAAGAAAACGGCACCGGGAAGAAAGAAGGATGCCGACATTCTTGTTTTTGCTCGATCAACTAGTTGTTACAACGGATTGCTAACTCTATCATGCTGGTGAGGGTTTCTGGAACAGCAAAATTCAGCAACATGTCTTTGATCTCGTCCTACAACCCTGACTGGAAAACCTCCTTGAAAGCACAATCTCCCCAGGTGACATCACAAGCAAGGAGTTGGAAATTCGACGCGTACTCTGCTACCGACATACCCCCTTGGTGAAGCTGGTGGAGTTTGGTAATGGCAACACTCTCACGATCCATGTCACTGAACATCACTGTGAACCATTCCACAAACTCCTCAAAATTTTCAAGGATTGGATCATTGTTCTCCAGCAAGGCTGAAAACCACGAAAGAGCAGAACTAAAGAGCAGCGACCCGATCAATCCGACCTTAATAGGTTCTACTCAGAAAGAGCATGCTTGGACATGATGAGTTAAAGAAGAAAATAAATAAAAAAGAAAGAAAGAAAAAAAAGAAAATGGGATCAATGACAAGCGGGAGTAGAAGCTTGTCACTACTTCAGAATTATTCAAATTGTCATGACCTTGTGCAAAGGGCGGAACCTTTAAAACAAGGGCGGAACCTTTCAGCTAAAAGGAGGAGATTGTATTCAAGAGAGAAATGAATATAAAATGAAACACAAGGCCGAAGACTGGTGTTGAATGATTTTGAGAAACCTGGAACTGGAACCCTATTTATATATTTGAGGTCTTGAGGATTGTGTGGTCCACAAATGATCTTAAATGTGTGGTCCACAACTGGTCTGGAACATGTGTATGAATATATGCCTTGCTATTGATGGTGTAATTCAACATCCAAGATCATACGGACAAGTTGGCTAACACATATGTGTGTTAGCAGAAAAATCTCGGGTTTAAGTCCTGTGAAAGGCCCACGATCCTTACATCCACGACTTAAAGCAAGTGTCGGGAGAGACTATTCAACGATTCAAAATTAAGTTTTGGAACTTGGTCAATCTGCAAGGTTCGGGATTAAGTTTCGGAACTTGGTCAATCGTGCGGATCCAAGCATGACCGAATAGGTACGGTTGGGATTAAGTTTCAGAACTTGGTCAATCGTGTGGATCCAAGCATGACCGAACAGGTACAGTTGGGCTTGTTGTGGCCGGCTCTTCGCCCTGATTTGGCTTGGGGACATGTTGCATGAGCATGTGCAAATCGACATTAAGTAGCTGCCATCGAGACTACAGAAGAAGTTGAAGAACTTGATTCCTGTGCATGGTCGACACTTCCCCAAAGCACCTTTGTTCTTCCATGCTTGTGCAGGCATAGGGGTCTCGAGTGAGTTACCAAACATCGAGCGTTTTATGTTTGTGTTCTCCGGCATGGTAGAAGGAACTCCTGTTTCAGTCCTAGTGGACTCCGGATTCAGTATATCTTCTATCAATCAATCAGTGTTAGGAACCACTACGTACAAACTAGAGACCCTCACAAAACCATCCGACCTCCCCCGAGCTGTCTCTAGTCTCCTAGCTGAGTCCTTACACTTACACACAGTACCAGCCGAGCAAACTTTGAAGGTAGTGTTTGCTGATAAGCAGTCCTTTACTCAATCACATCGAATTGCACACGTGCATGTGGTGTTAAGAGGATACCATCACATACTTTCGTTGCAAGTGATGCCGAGCCAAGTCCATGACATCATCTTGGGTGTCAATTGGCTTCGTGCGGTCAAGGCAAGATGTGATTTTGAGATGTGCACGTTGTCTATCCCAGGATGCCCCCCATTGCAGGCTACAGGACATGCACCGAATGGCATGGCAGTGACATTGCAGGGCATGGTGGCGCCTAAGGCAGAGCCTTCTCCAAAGTAACGAGCTAAGGACATCAAGGACTTGTTGGCGAGGTATCTGAGCCTATTCAAACCCATTGTAGGAGATACAAATCCCCTGTTGACTACTCGACATCACATTCCGACTGGTACAACTCGCCCGATCAGGATGGGGCTCAAGTGACGTTCTCCAAAGGAGAAGGATATTCTGAATCATTGTGTGAGGGAGATGCTAGAGTTGAAGGTGATACGTAAGTTCTAAAGTCCGTGGGCAACAGAACCACACCTAGTCTTGAAGCCGGATGGGACTACACGTTTCACTATCAACTTCAGGCCATTAAAAATTGTTTCTGTTCCAGATTCATATCCACTATAGAGGGTGGATGATTTGGTCGATGCATTGGAGAATAGCCGGTACTTCACTATCCTTGACATGGCTTCTGGCTATTGGCAGATCCCTATGGCTCCTGAAGATGTAGCAAAGACATCATTTCAAACACCATCCGGCTTGTACGAATTTATGGTTATGCCATTTGGGTTGGTCGGGGCCCCAGCAACCTTCTAGCGAATGATGGACAAGCTATTGGAGGGCTTTGAAGAATTTGCATGTGCACATTGACGACCTTCTGATTCACTCTGTTACGTGGGAGGAGCACCTTCAGCAGTTAGAGCAGGTCTTGCAGCGATTGGTGCAATACGGGCTGAAGTTGAAAGAGTAGAAGTGCAAGTTCGGATGTACCTCCTTGAAGTACTTAGGATCATCACGGCAGAGGGTGTGAAACCGGATCCTGAGAAGACCCTGGTTGTACGAGAATTTCCTACTCACAAGTCAGTGGCAGAGTTGCAACATTTCTTGTGAAAGGCGACATACCTAGCGAGGTTTGTTCCACGGTTCTCAGATCTAATAGCCCCATTGTGAGGATTGTTAAAAACAAGGAGCTCAGTTCCGGTGGTCCAAGAAGTGTCAGAAGGCGTTCGAGGATGTTAAGGCACTGCTAGGATCTCCACCTTTGTTGCAGTATCCAGACTTCGCCAAATCCTTTATTCTTTGGACCGATGCTTCATATGTCGGGTTGGGGGCAGATCTATTGCAGGAGACTCTCGATGGTCAGCGGTACCCAATCGCTTATGCAAGTCGGAGCCTTAGTGATGTAAAGAAAAATTATTCCACCATGGATAAGGAATGTCTAGCAGCCGTATGGGCCTTTCAAAAGTTCCATGCATATATACATGGCTCCAACACATTGTTGGAAACTGATCATCACATTCCTCCTCTTCATGATTGAGTTAATGATAGCAACGGGACAACTTGTACGTTGGGCGTTAATTTTGCAAGGGTATCGTTTTCGAGTTGTTCATCACCCATGATCTAGCATGGCGGACGTGGACACGTTATCCCGAGCTCCTGTGGCAGTGGTAGCCCTGTGGCATTGTTGCCGGACACCCTCCCTGATCATGCCCTTCCGAGGCGGGAAGACATTGTGGAGGCTCAAAAGATGGAGCCATGGATCAGGAGGTTGCGTGAGGTCTTAAGTAGTGAGGTACCTTGCGAGGATCTTAACTTTCGCACATATGCACGATCTTTCAGATTGATGGATGACTTGCTTGTGTTTGTTGGAGACAGTTCCAAGTGTCGTGTGGCACCACCAATTTACATTAACTCCTAATTGTAGTTCTTCATGACAACCCGATGTTCGGACACATGGGATTCCAACGATGCCTTGAGAGGATTCGGTAGCACTTGTATTGGCCCCGATTGCGGCAAGACTTGCATGAGTACATTCATACATGTCCGGAGTGCCAACGGCATAACGTGTCCACACTTCCTCCTGTGGTAACCCTGGAGCCAATTCGAGTTTCTCGCCCCTTTGAGCTGGTAGCATATGACATCATGGGACCATTCCTTGTGTTGCAATTCAGTAATCGATACACATTGTGTGCTTTGATTACTTGACTCGGTGGGTAGAAGTGTGTGCTTTGCTAGATGCTACAACAACTTCTATCATGAAGTTCCTATTAGCTCAAGTGGTGATGAGGCATTGCCCCGAATGAATTTTATCGGATCAAGGACCGGGCCTAGCAGCGGAAGTAATAGCTTTATTGATGTGATGGTTGTAGATCCGACAATCTTTTGCCTCAGCTTATCATCATGAGACTGATGGTTTGGTGGAGCGGTTGAACAAAACTTTCAAATTCATGCTTGCCAAGTATGTGAGCCCTGACCATACGGATTGGGATATGTGGCTTCCATAGTGAACTTGTATAGCCACCAGCAATTGGCATCACTCCTCACGAGGCACGGTATATGGATGGGCATATGTGGTTGGAGCATTTGAACCAAGTCCTTCCTCTATTGTATGCTCAAGGTGGAGAACAGTTAGCCCGAGCACAAGAGTATCAACGTTAGACTTACAATCAACGACATCGAATGCCACCTCAATACCAAGTGGGAGATTTGGTTCTCGTCCAATTTCTAAGGCTAAGGGATCAAACACACGCAGTAGGGCTTCAACCGCGATGGGTCGGGCCTTGGAGTGTTGAAAAACATTTGGGAATGCAAGTGTATCGCTTGAAGCGGCGTGATGGTGTTCAAGAGTCACAACATGTCGCTCATGTGTGTCGGCTACTACCGTTCCACCAGCGGACACTCATCTAGGGAGGAGGACAACCTTGATAGGCAGAAGCCATGTCTTGAGAGGGGGATGATGTAAGGTTCCATGGTATATACTACGTATATACACACTATACTCTGCCATGGAGGTGCCATGTGGCATTAGGATTCAGGCACACTAATCTGGGCACCATGATTTACTTGGCATCAAGGGTGCTAATCCTAACATAGACACTTAGTATAAATACCTTGTATGAGTCAGACCTAATCGAATCATATTTGGTATTCACACTTTTCTCAATATTACGTATAAAAACTATATTAAATACTTACAATATTGTTTAAAGTATATTATTTAATATTTTGGTGACATATCATCACTTTTAGGGTTGCTCATAGCCGCGACAATAACCATGCACCATAAATAAAAGGATATAGTTTAGATAACTATGGAAATGCCCTTTGGGTAACTATATAGTCACCCAAAAATGATGGTTCACAATTTTTAAATCACACCTAAATATGGTTAATTCCAGCGTGTTATATAGTACGGTCGCAACATGGTCATCACATGAATATATTGTATGTGTCCTTAACATTATATTAAACAGTTATCAAAATATTTAATAGTTTTCATTTCACATCGTAAATGGTTCAAAAAGTGAGACATACTATTAACAAAGTGAGCCATACATTGTCAAATGTGTTCATTTGAAAGTTTTTATTTCTAATAATTCATTGAGTTTCCTTAATTTTAAATTTTTTATATAAAATCTTTTGAGAATGTGTGAGTTTATTTAATGAATTGTCTTTGTCACAAACTGAGACTTGACTGTCGCGAACACATTTAAGTTATTCACTTCTTTATTTATGTATCTTCACCAATTGAGCCTATGCATCTAATGTATTTTTAAAATTCAAACCTAAGATAAAATCAAATGTTATTTAATGTATCTAGAAAAATTTGATCGTTGGATTTAAATAAATGAACAATTCATATCTTACTAAGTGAAAATGTTCAACTACTACAAAGTGAGAATCAAGGATCACACCCCACAAAATAAGACTCTTACCTTATTTAGTGAGACTCTTTTTGTTATAATTTTTATTATAATTTCTCTTTACTTTATAAGTTAACGGTTGTTACTTACTAAAGTATATTGATAACCCTTAGGTGTTGAAGAAATAGGACCGTTTAGTGCACTTGAGTATTTATTAATGGTTCAATCGAGTGTTATTAAATATTTGCAAGAAACTCTAAGCAAAGCTAGCACTTTCATCTAAAAACCTTTCCCTCATTTTTGATATCCCATTTGATGAGTTTAGTATATTAAATATGATTAGAAACATGTGATTGACCTAACCTTAAGGTTTTTTTTAACCTCATGCCTTAAACCCCTCGAGTTAGGGTTTAGGGGTCTATGAGTTATTAGATTGAAC
Organism: Selaginella tamariscina; assembly: GCA_003024785.1. NCBI lineage: Eukaryota > Viridiplantae > Streptophyta > Lycopodiopsida > Selaginellales > Selaginellaceae > Selaginella > Selaginella tamariscina. The sequence continues at coordinate 664,325 of PUQB01000022.1, read as the reverse complement.
TCATCAAGTATATTTCTATTAGAAATAAATTTCCATGCTATATTGGACAATCTTCATTTAATGGTTTGTGCCAACATTGATCCCCATCACACATTCTTGGCTAATTATGAAGTGTTGAAGTGATAGAGTCACAACCAATACACATTCCAAGCACAATGCTTTGTAAAAGAGGTCAATCCATTACATTTGAATACATAATTATGTCTCCCTTAGATAGTTACAACTCATTCAAACTCTTATATTGATGAATGATAACATCAATATTAATATTGACTCTCTTATTATATATTTCATTAAAATAATATTTATTTATGGCAACCTCTACATTACTAACAACATAATACTTGTTGTTCTTGAGACATCAGGTTCATTACTTGTTCTTTTTTAGCAATTTCCCTATCTTTAATGATGTACTCTTCATTCTTCTTCTATATCTCCCTCGTATGGTCTTTGATCAACTGCTCCAGCTCCTCCTCCAACAACCCAATCCTATCGTGTAAACATTCACGCTTTATGAACCAATAGCTTCCAACATTGTTGTCAACTTGTTTACCATTTGTTAAGAGCTCATTATTTGAATTAACATCATGCATCTTCTTTATTTTGTGCTTTCCCTATTCGCTTGTTATAAACGCTGTTGTAATCAATCTTGAGTTCTAGAAAGTAATTGACATACACCTACTTACATAAATGGATGCTTGTTCTTATAAAAACTAAGATTCCAATTGCCCTCGAAGGTCTTATTTTCAAACTTCTTGTTCACACATTTAATCGGAACCAAGGTGTACCCATCGCCACTTCCCACCATAACAAATCCATAACTTATCATATCACCTATGTTAGTTCGACACCAGTCCCTTTCTCCTACACTATTGGGATTGCACAGGCAAGGCAATCATTCATTGCAACAATCAGTTCCAACCCATTTATCATACCACCAAGCCAAAAATTCTTTTGATAATGAATCTGTTGGCATTTTGTTCCACCTTGCAATATCAATAGGACATAAGGATCAAGCAAAAGCTCCCCTTCTTTGTGTTGATTGCCAACCTGATGTTATTTAGAAACCACATCATTTGTAGCCCTCTCTACCCTTTTGTGACAATTTATGGCGTTGGAACTCTCTAAGCAATCCATAACTATTGCCTGAATAGTAGCAATTGGTGATCATACATCTACATCTATCATCTACATGTTTACCATTCTAAGCCCCAAAATCAAGTGCAATGATTGGGTACGAATTTAGATTTGAAATTCATAACAAACAAATGATTAAAATCTCATTACATAATACTTTTACTTCATGATCAAGACTCCTCAAAGTGACCTCTCTCTTAGACCCAAACCCTAGAAAACAATTTCATATGAAATCTAACATGCATAGTTGAGTATTTCTAAATATTCATTAAAAGAATTTGATAACATTTAATAATAGTGGTGTTTAAACATGACCTTTTTTGACACATGAGTTTCTATTAATTAGTGTTCACTCTGTGAGATTATAGTCTAATGTAGAAAATTAATGTACACTTTATGAGATTAAAGTCTAATTCTTAAGATTAGCATTGATTAGTGGCCATGACGTGAGATTAAGGTTTACTTGGTGATATTAACATACATTGTCATAGTTTTTACTATGACTCCTCTTTACTTTGGATATTGATTGTTGTTATTTACTGAACTATATTAATAAGCCCTAGATGTAGTGAGAAACAGCCCCGTTTAGTACACTTATGTGTTCAAAGGTAGTCCTTAAATATCGCGAGAAACTCTAAGTAAAGGTAACACTTACTTTTTAAAAAACTCTTACCCTTGTTTTTCGTGTCTTAGTTGGGTTAATGGCTAGTTCTAGTGAGTTTGGCATGTCAAATATGTTTAATAATACCTCTAGGTTTGACAAGTTAATGTTTAGGGGTTGATGGGTCATTGGGAATGAGATTTTGTGCCAGCCCACTTACATAAACAAGAAGATGGGAGGGGGAGGGGGGGGGCTTTGTCACATATATTAAGTAGTACATGTAGAAGAGTTCCTAGGTTTATAATTGAGTTTGTTATTCTTTTATCGGTGTAAGCTTTAACTTGTGTTATTAAGGTACAACCCCATGTTGCCGCCCTAACTTCCAAACAATAAGGGTACGTCCACCTTCGGGGTAGCCTATCCTTAACATTGGCAAATCCATAATTGAAAGGTCTTGTCAGAATGCATATTCCAAGGGACAGAGGTTAAGGCATGTCTCCAGCCTCCTCCTTCATGTCAAGTTAGGTGTAACACTCATAACTAAGCAAGGCACATCTGTGTCCTTGTCCAACTATGAGCATGAGATCTTAGCTGACAGGTTCTTATTACCCAATTCCTGAGGGTTCACTGAGGGCTTCTAGAATTGCCACTTCGGAGCCATGTGTGTGGTACTTGGTATAACTCTTGAATCTAAGGGGCTATGGCATGATAACCCACATCATGGGAATAAAGATGTGACACTAAGCTAGACAACTCTTGGTACAACGCTCAAGGCAAGCCCTTTGAGGTTGTCGCTAAGGGGTGATACTCTAGCAAACAGGCATGTTTGTGCCCACACTTGGGTGTTAAGCCTCAGGCATCTGCTCAAGGGAGGTTAGATCTCATAACTAGGTGTGCTTTGGCACACTTGGCTAGGGGGGTGTTCTCCTTAGCATCTAAGGGTTGAACAACGCTTGAGGCACTCGCAAGGTCATGTACTTAAGGTTATCTAAACCTAGTCTTAGGGAGTTTGCTTAGTAAAACACTTGTGTCTGCTTAAGGTGCACACTTGTGTCCTTTATCGGGGAGTACAACCCCTTTAGGGTGACAAAGAACACCATGAACCATGACTAACCCCTAAGATTTGAGTGGTCAAGTCATACCCTAGACCTAAGGCTAGTACTTAGTGGAGTGATTTCTCAAGGGGTAAGTCATGATGCCTTAGCTCTATCACAGGGGTATGTGCATGGCATGTCTCCTTAACAAGGTTGGGGCATGAGTCTAGGTCTTTTAAAGCACGAATGCAAGTTGTAATAAAATGGGCATGGCTATAGTCCCATTTCCTAATAATTAGCAATTTTAGCTATTTAATTAGCATTTTCTAATATTAAAGGAATATTCTTTAGAATATATGTTTGAAAACAGAATATTCTATTTTGTATTCGACCCTTTAATAAATTATAGCATTCATTGAACAAAAATTAATAACATTATAAAAGTAGAAGGTATTAAATTATATATATATTGCCTAATATAACAATTAAGGAAGAGCATAAGAGGTACATTATATAAATATTGATGTTGTTATTAAAATATTAATATTTAAATATAACATTATTAATTAAAAATTTGTAGTAGTAATATATATATATATAAAATCCTATAATAATATAGTCAATCTTCCATATCTTTTTAAATTTATATAGTTAAGTAAACAATTTGGTACTATTATTAAAGAGTTTATAATAATTATGAATATTAAATATATGATATTTTATAATTTTGTAATTGCTTTAAGCTTCAGAAAACATACATTCCCTTGCAGTTTTGTTAATCGTGACTTTATCAACGCTTCTTGACATCCACCCATATCGAATGGATTTAACATTTATAAAACATGCTGGGTCTTTTTGATTGGGAGACCATGTTTTCTCTAGGCATCCATTATATCTTTCGCTCTCCTTCTCGTGTCGCCTTTTTTGTGGTTTGAACCATGCAACCTTAACAATACTATTTTTTGTGATTACTTCAGGTGTGTCGATAATTTGACCCATCCAAATAGGCTGATTATATGACGCATCTGGAGTAATGAGAACCATCATTAGTTTTTGAAGATCCTTGCAGCAATCAAAGTATGCTTTAGGTTTTTGGTTCCTTTGTCCAACAAAGTGTGGGGTTTGCACTTCCACATCACTACTGGCTTCTATGTCGTCTGTGCTCAGTGATGTCATTTCAATCTCCTCTCGCCACCTTGTTTTAGGCCAAAAAGGGTGTTGCAATTCTGTACTTGTGACAGTAGGCCCTTCCAACTCTCGAACAACAGTCTCCCAATAGTGACCACATGCTTATATAGTTCTGAGTAACCAGTTGCCTTATCAGAATTCTTTGGCATCGATTTTTGAACCCATGCCACATATTTTTTGATGCCATCAATAATAACCTCTTGTTCCTTGAGCTGGGCACTCAATGGAATAGGGTCTGGTTGTCCTTCTGGGAGAAGTGGCTTTCCATCCTCTCCACTTTTGAAGAGCATTAAGCCCTCTTTCGGTAACCACTCCTGCTCTGATGGCCGTAACTTGTACTGCATAATAGGTATACCATCTCGTATGGAGAAAAAGAATTGTAGCGGCACAAGGTGACCAACTAAAGAATCACTCCCTCTTTTATATACTCCTTGAGAAATTTTTTGAAGTCTGGCACCTCAGTCACAAGCAAAGCACAACTTTTTTTGGAGATGCAATTTTCAAAAAGATTCATCATATGCGGTAAGGTAAGTGCACTTGTCCTTTTTGTAGAGTTGGAGACCTTGCTGAAGAACGCATCAATATCTTCATGAGTGTGACCAACCATAAGGAAACTGAGCGTGATTGTTTCAAACACACCTTTGGCAACAAGCATTGACAAGTATGCTAGCACATATCTAGAAAATAAAAGTAAGTATGAGCTTGAGAAACCCTTAAGTAAAATGATTTACCTATTTTTGTTCTCGCCTGCACAATTATCCATCTGTAAAAGCAAATGACGAGGAAGCTTATTTGATGTTGAGGACACATGTACACTATTTGAGCTAGATCCCTCCACTGAACCTGAACTCTCAACAGGGCCATCTTTTTTTGTGCAGGTTGCTGACAATGCCTCTCATATTCCCAAGTAGCCTCAAGTGCAGACGTGTTCATGAGAGCATTATGTAAAGGTTGAAGGTGTTGTTTCTTCACTTTGAGATCACTGATAGGACTTGTCTGTGAGTGGGCTTCAAGGTTTCTGAAACACATGGCCAACGACCCAATAGTGAAATTGGAGTCGCTAGACCAATGTGGAAGTGAAAAGTGTCCATATGACTCACAACCGTGTCCATGTGTTAGCACACCTGTCAATGAAATCGGAAGTTTCATGACATTTCCAAGGCACTTTGGTGTTGCAACGAGCTTTGGAATGCTGGTCTTTGAATGATCCATCTTGTCATGGATCAAGCACAGGTACTCTGATGGGCGTGACACAGAAAGCATGCGGTGTGCATAGTACTGAGACCGGCAAGTTTGTTGTGCAATCATGTGGGCCTCCATCTTCTTTTGAATGGCAGTGATCTCCACCAAGGTTTTTGCACAAGCCTCTGCAGCCTTCAATGATGTACAAGTGTCACACTTGGAAAAGCTAGAGTGTTTTGCAATCTCCACATCCTTAAAATGAGTATTCCATATGTTGTTGAAGGTACCAGTGCAGATTGCTTGGAGCCCCATCAAACTGAGGCACTTGTTCACATGTTCACACAGCTTCAATTGAGTGTAGATTGAAGGCAAAACCTTGAGATTTTCCCTGACCCCTGCATTTGTGGTTCGGCATTTGTGAGGCATCCTGTCTGCATTTGCTTCCACAAAAGCCTTGAGTATCTCTATGGCTGCCATAATGTGAGAGCGGGTTTTGACCAAGCAGTGTTCCCATGAACTGAGGTTCTCCATCTAGCCACTCATCCCTCCGACGGTAGAACGTGGTCTTTGGGATCCCGTATATACTGTACCAAGCTTTGAAGCAGATGGCCACCTTATTAAATACCATGGATGTACTCTGATAACCTGTGTCCGAGGCCATTCCATCAATACACCCAGTTAGTGCAGCATATACAAACTCATGCCTTTGCTTTTGGGTGAGTACGAAAGACATGTCTACATTGGGTAATTTCATTCCGGTCTGCCATCTGACAACACTTCTTCTTGCAGCAGTCAATCGTGGAAATGCTCGTAACACTTTCGGAAGATGTAGGATCCATCTTCACCCTCTTGCTGAAACTTGCAGGGGAAGATCTACAACCCATGAATCGCCTTTTTCTTACAATAGGACCAATGCAAGGAACCTCTTCAAATATGAGTTGTTCTTCCGGGTTGTTATTATTGAAATCCAACCCAGAATATGTTGAACCATCTTGCCGTCTTAATTCAGATGTTCGCCACCTCACGAGGGATCCAGGATGCAATGTGCCATTAGGTGAAACCTCTGTCACAACTACACCCAAAGTCGGACCCTAGTTTCTCTTCTGACACTGCTTCCATTGGATTTATAGCTGTGATGATGCCTCTCCCAACCTCAATCTCATGAAGAAAGAGAATCACCTCATCCATCACAGCAGGCAAGCCATCATCTGTGCTACTATTTGTTTGTGACTCTGCATATTCTGTGTCAGCCTTGACTTCATCCAAATTCCACAATACAGGAGAACCCTCCTCAAATTCCATTCCCGGAACCTCAACATGCTTGAAAATGGTGTTCACCCATACGTACACACAAGATCCTTGGGCAATATTGTGACATGATGCATTATTATCTCGAACTTCCACAGTTCCAGTGCCAACTATCTCGTTGTTCCGAAGAAGACATACTTTATCTCCAGTATTAACATATTGTCCTGCACATAAATAATTGTGTTATTTATGATATCTGTTTATGCAATATTTCTAAGAAATCTGAATTGCATTGCTTAATAATATGCATGTGCAATAATACATAATTATGTAAAGATAATATCTCATGCTTTGATTAATACAACTGATGGGCGGGATTAATCCCGCCCACGACTCCCTCCGACGAGGAACAGTCGGCGGGATTAATCCCGCCGCCGACTCTACCCCTTCGGAGAGAGTCGCGGGATTAATCCCGCCACCTTCCCTCCGAAGGAAGAGCGGGATTAATCCCCCGATCCCTCGCGAGGAAGATCGGCGGGATTAATCCCCCGCCGGATCTTCCTCTCGGAGAGAGCGGCGGGATTAATCGCGCGACTCCTCCACGAGGAAGAAGCGGCGGGATTAATCCGCGCAACTCCTCCGAGAGGAAGAGGCGGCGGGATTAATCGCACAACTCTACGACGGGGAATGGGTGGCGGGATTAATCCCGCCCACAACTCTCTCCGAATTATAATTTTAAAGAGATCTTGGGATAAATCCTACCCACAAATCTTTAAAACAGGGAAGTGGTGCGAGATTAATCCCGCCACCCCTTCTTGCCTCCTAAAATGGTTGGCGGATTAATCCACCGACAACTCTTTCTAATAAATTCAGGTAACTCTTTATCAGTTGAAGAGTTATCGGCGGGATTAATCCCGCCGCTCTTTTTCAAAGGCGGAGAAGCATTGCGACTAATTCTGCCATTGCCATAGCTATCAAAGAAATGGTGGCGGGATTAATCCTGCCACCTCTTCGAAGAGGTGAAAAAAAATGGCCGGATTAATCCCGCCGCCTCGGCTAACCAAGAATATTAAGTTAAAGGATATTTAAACGGGATAAATCTAACAAATATATTGTAATCCTAATGCATTCCTAAACCCTAAATTCTAATTTTAAGAGAGAATGTAAGAGATGAATCTTTATAAATATATCTAAATTTGTTTATAATACTTATTTGTAAACAGCACTGAAGGCGCCGTGCTTTCCTACAAACAATAGCACCCAATTTAATGTCGCTTGAGCTGATCACTATGAAAAAAAAAGAAGATCTAAAGAGTGAAAAATACAGAAATGAAGAAACCCTTGTTAGAGAAAGAACCAGATCTGAAATTGAGTAAGAAATTAAATGCATTTTTAAATTTACATGTCAGACCGACAATACTTATGTCAGAAATTAAATTTTTGAAAAGAACAAAATAAAATTTAAGATGAGTTGAACACAAATAACCGACACTTTGACATATATACTCTCCAATTCCAATGAGTGTTAAAATTGCATTTAATGTTATTCAAGTGATTCAAGCTTTAATATTACGAAATTTTAATAATTATTCTACATTCTTAATATTCAAGTATATATTATTAAGTTTATATTAATATATATATATACACACTTATACAATAAATAAATTAATATATTATTATGTATCATTTAAAATATATTCATAGTCTGTTTATTAATTATTATTTTCTTAATTACTCAAGTAATTAATTTACATTTCCTACTATTAATGGGATATTCTTTATTATTTTCTTAATATTCAAAGAATATTCCAATATTAAACCTGATTATCATAATTAAATTAGTCTTATTATTAATTATCTCAGTAATTATTCTACATTATGTATATATTAATGGGATTTTCTCAATTAATTTGTTATTATTTCAAGAATATTCCTATGTTAAACCTTATTATCAATATTAAATTAATATATATTATTAAAACTATATATGACTATATATTAAATAAAATCATATATTACTATGTATAATTTAAAATATGTTCATAGTGTGTTTATTAATATTATTTTCTTAATTATTCAATGTTTGTTTTGCACACATATATAAACACAATCATAAATTATATATACACGTGCACACGCATTAGAAGCATTTACAAAGACACATATGCACACACGTGCACAAGCCCTAAACCAAACTGGAGAAATATGTTGCTTCTTTATTGAAAACATCATGTTCAACGCATGTATAATCTATATGTACTCAGTCTGTGTATGTAACACATTGAATTTACACATGTGATATGTATGTATGTCTGTGTGTATACACATGTGTATGTATATATGTGTACTAATATATGCAATGTGTACGATTTTAATTTGCTAACACTCTCTCTCTTTTCTCATAGATACACAGTGTCACCATGCATAATCCCTTCTCTCATACATACACACCATGCATGATCCATAATATGTAGCCTGTCTCTCTTCTCTCATACATACACACCATGCATGATCCATCCTAAACCCTAAACCCTAAACCTTAAACCCTATGTAACACAATGAATTTACACATGTAATATGTATGTATGTATGTGTGTATACACGTGTGTATGTATATATGTGTACTAATATATGCAATGTATTTGTTAACACTCTCTCTCTTCTCTCATACATACACACCATGTATGATCCATGTTAATATGTATTGTCTCTCTTCTCTCAAACATACACACCATGCATGATCCATAAATGTACTGTCTCTCTTCTCTCATACATACACACCATGCATGATCCATAATATGTACTTTGTCTCTCTAATATTATGTACTAATATGTATGTATGTCTATGTGTATAATACTATGTGTGTATATATATATTACTACAGTGAAACTTTAACACTCTCATAAACACACACAGTTAACCCATGCATGATTTATATTTTTTGGGTGTATGTGATACACTCACACACGCACACATGATATTATAATGAAAGAATATTCTTTTGATATTTTATTCTTTTTAGGGTTTAAGTATATTCTTAGAAGGAATATTTGATTAGGGTTAATATATATTCTATTCCTTTAGGGTTTAGGTATATTCTTAGGGTTTCAAGAAAAAAAGTGGTGGAGCGGCAGTTGTGAAATCTCCCTTTCGCTCACATACATGTGAGATATATCTTCTCTCTCTCTCTCTCTCACACGCACACTCCTGATTTTTTTATTATTTTTTATTCACATATACATTTATATGTGTGTGTATCTTAATAATAAAATTTATTTATTTATCTCTCGCACACACACGCACACTCCTATACATATATACATACATATATATATAGACATAGAGAATAAGCCAAAAAACAAGAAGAGAAAACTATTCAGTAACAGAAAAGGAAAGCAAATGGTGAGCCTAAGGAACATGATGCAAAAAATCAAGTTTACAACTTTATATTAACTTCCAACCAAGAACTCAAGGAAGAGAGAAACAATTTTCAGAAGTATAAAGAAGTAAATCTAGAGTATCATGAAAATCAACATTAAAAAAAAGGAGTAGGATAGGACATTTCAAATCTTCAAGGTGGGGAATAGTGTTAAGGACCAGAAATATAGCATGTCGGAATAGAGCATACATAGAACTTTCTTACGGTGGAGGAAAAATTAGTAGAAAAGGGTAGTAAGAAAAATCCTATGGTGATAAAACATCTATAATTACAGGAAAAGTCCTACGGCAATAAGAACTTTATAGTTCTGTGAGATTTGAACATTAGTCAAAAATGACACACACACAAGAACATTATGAAAATGCAAGATACATCACTAGTTGCTCCCGGATTGCTAAGCCTTCCTCATCATGGGATTTTTCACCCTCCACTCCCTCTAGTTCTTCTGCTTGCATTTGTTCAACTTGTTAAATCTCCTCATCAAGATCATATCCAGCATTGATGAAGAAATTGTGCAGAATGCAAGAAGCATAGACAACATTAGGAACAAGCATGTCTTGAAGGATTTGAAATTTTCCTACAAGAAAGACATTGTTAGATATAAAATAAGAGCAACTAAAGAAGTGTACCTTTCAAGAGTAACTCGAGCATGAGAGAGTTTGTTGTATGCTACCTTGATGAAAGACAAGTTTGCAGACTGTCAAAATGGAGTCATGATAAGCGGTTGCACTTGTACCCTTGTCACCAAGGAGATATGGACCAATAGTAGTCCATGGTGAGGAAATTTAAACAGTGGAGTTTGCAACACTCATGCTACATAGCTCGTTGTGAAGGCAACAATTCCTCCATATCCTGCTGCCGTGAACTGAACATGGCCATCTACAATTGATATCAAGAAACCGCTTCCACAAAATATGATGAGATGAAAACTTCAAAGAGCATCATGTACATTACTTGCTACGACAATCCTTAAGAACTACATTGTGCTTGCGATGCTTGTAGTAACTCCCTGCTCCAACAAATGGTGTTTGAATCGAATGTGAGTGAATCAATGCAACCAACTACATTAGGTAGAGTTTCTTGTCTCGAAAAGTCATCAATAACCTTTTGAGTATCCTCTGCCATGTCGGGAAACTTGATCTCTCCACTCATTGCTCAATGATAGTGTTGCAAGTGTCATGGAAGATTTGGTAGGCATTGCTCTCACCAATACCAAAACGCTCTGATATAAGAAGAAGTACTTGCAGCCATGTCCAAACTTAAACAATGTAGTGGCGAGCTGAACACGGACATGAATTGCTTGACAATAATGACCATCCTGTTTGACAAGCTTGTTGTAGAGCAAACCGCACAACTCATTGAAAGTTTCTCTTTCCATGCCAAAGATCCATTTTCACCTTGCATCATAGATTGTCTCAAGAAACCTGTCAAACCATGTTGTGCTTCTTAGCTTCACCACCATCGGCATTCTATTGGCTTCCTTGCTACCACTATTACCTTGTTGTCCATGTCTACTACTTGCTTGAGAACTTCGATATCCCTATCATATTCCTCTTCCAAGTCCTACATCTGCTGAAAAAACCTTCTACAGTTAACTACATGGTCCCTCATTCTTATTTCTCTATCTTGAATACGCTTTCGTTGAGTTTCCATTAACTGCTTCAGAAGCAACACTAAAAGTACAATATGTTGATTATCCATTTCTATGCTATATCATTCTCGAAAATAAAAACAAGCAGTTAGTATCATAGCACTTAAACCATGAGAACTTACATTTTGTTGCAAAACAGCTCTCTCTAAGTTCCATTTGTTGGATATGGTCCAAAAATAAAATGCATGAGAAATTTGAGAAAAGATTACTATCTAAAAAATGCTACCATACTACTTGTGTGCCATAAATGTAACCAATGCATTTAATGTATGATTCATTGTTGTGGTTACCTCCTTCTCTGTTGCAAGTCTTTCCCTTCAAGCTCCATCTGATCTTTATGCCTCTACATTTCTAGTGCAACCAGTTCCTTGTACCGTTCATTTCTCTTTTCCTTTGCCAAAGTTTGTTGCCTTTGTGAATTTGAGTTGATTCAGACGAAGTATAGCAACCAAGTCACTTGTAGACTTCCTTAACTTCTTCCTAAGGCAACCAATTGATCCTTCTTCACAATCACTAGGTACATGCTCCACTTGTTCATGGTTCTTAGCAAGTATAGGTGTTGCATAAGATGAACTTGGAGTTGGAGTATTGCTATCTCTGATCTTACTTGGCATCACATTCAGATTTGCAACAAAGGTAGTCTCCATGGCCTCAAACAAGTCTTGTGACATGGGTGGAAGAGAGTTCTTCTACCTCTCTTTGTTGGTCATAGCAAAGTAGTTCACACAACCTATTGACTTGTCCTGCACCTTTTTGTAGTTTGAGCACAAGTTGTCCCATTTAAGCTTACACTACTTCACATCCTTTTGTAATAGCTTTCTCAGTAGCTCCACGATTTTCTACCATCTTGTAGCTTCAAGCTCCATCTTCTCAGCCATGCTCCTATCCTTGTATGCTTCTAATTCTTCCATCTTAACTTGACAAAGATTGACATCTCCTCTGACCCCCAATTTGGACTTCGATCTTAAGAACTTGTTGCAATTGGAAGATCTCACCCAATAGCAATGTTCTCATTAGTCGCAACACTATGGACATTCATGGATGTTGCACCTTGTGCAACTACACACACAGAATGCAACTAAGCACCAAGCCCAAGCCCAAGCCCCAAGCTTTTTACCTCGTCCTCCCTCATGGTTCTCTTGCCACTCAAATCACTGCTACAGCCCTGGTCCATCAACGCCCTAACTAACGGGCTACTGACAAGATAAAGTACAAACTTCATATCATTAAATTTTATGAGAAGTTAATGGTATTTCGTGATGTTTGTTGTTAGGGCTAACTTAATTGAATGAGTAGTGTGATTAGGAAATCATTAATATTGTTCATTGAATTAAAATTGTTAATTTTAACTTAAAGGATTAGTTGGTGTGAAGACATTTTACGTTAATGGTAGTCGTTAAGCTAACTTAATCACTGGTGTGAATAGGGCCTTATTAATAATTTAAATTTGTATATTACATTAAACCTGAATATATATATTATACATATGTAACATGGGGGCTTGCATTATGATTTGAGAAATCAGTTGTAGCATCATCTACGTAATCATGAGTGCTATATAATCATGTCACATGATGGTTTTATAGAGACCTTCTCCACGAGCTAAAGGAGTTTGACATCCTCCATCATAAGAACAAAATCCACATGCATTATTTTCATCTTGTTATCATCCCAAAGTTGTCTACTAAGATGAGTCAACTGCTAAAACTTACACAAGGTACAAGTAAATAGTAAGTGTTCTGAATATCAGATAGCTTGTCAAAAATTTATGTTGATTAGAGAGGGAGTTCGAGTAACTACCTTTCTTTTCCTAGCCTTTTTTATTTTTCTATCTAGCTTACACAACTAACATTCTGTTGCATGATTGTATCTTCCTCCGCAACAAAAGTAATTATTAGAATGAGCGTTGCATCTATACAACCTCCAAATGATTTTCGTTTACTATATGAAAAATTAAAACGAACATTATTTGTCATAATTTTTACTATGACTTTTTTTACTTTGGACGTTGACTGTTGTTACTTACTGTATTATGTTGATGGACCCTAGATGTAATGAAACACAACCCCGCTTGGTGCACTTAGGTGTTTAAGGGCAGTTCGGCCGGCTGTCATTACATGTCTCAAGAAACTCTAAGCAAAGGTAGAAATTACCTTTTAGAAAATTCTCCCTCAATTTTGACATCTTAGTTAGGTTATTCGGTTAATGCATATAAGTTTGGCATGTTAAATAGGGTTAAGAACACCCCTAGGGTTGTCCTAACCCATGCCCTAAATCTCCACCCCTCGAGTAGGGTTTAGGGTAGGAATTATGTTACGTTGATAACTCATTTCATTAACTAAGGGACTGGCATTCCATGCCAGCCCACTTATACATTGAGGGGGGGCTCCATCACATAAATAAAGTAGAGTATGTAGTAAGGGTTCTTGGGTTCATGACTGAGCTCATTACTCTTCTATTAGTGTATGTCATTAACGCACAACCCTTTATTGTACCGCCTTAACTTTTAAACAATAAGGGTATGTCCCACTTTTGGGGTAGCCTACCTTTAACGTTGGTAAATCTATGCTTGGAAGGTCTTTTCAGACTGCACATTCCAAGGGTTAAAGATTAAGGCTTGTCTCTAGCCTACTCCTTTACATCAAGCTAAGCGTAGCCCTCACAATTAAGTAGGGCACATTTGTGTCCTTGTCCAATTGTGGGCGTGGAATCTTGGCTGACAGGTTTTCCTTATTGAGTTCCTAAGGGATCACAAAGAGGTTCTAAAGTTGACATTTGAGGAACCACATTCATGGCACTTGGTGCAACTCTTAAATCTAAGGGGATATGGCATGATAACCCACATTTGGAAACAGTGTCACATAAAGATGTGACACTATGCTAGATGATACATAGTATAATGCCTAAGGCCACTTTTTTGGAGTTTGTCTCATGGGGTTAACGCTGAGGGGTTGGATACTCTAATAAGCAGACGTACTTGTGCTCTACTAAGCCTTAAGCATCAGCTCAAGGGAGGTTAGGTCTCGTAATTAAGTGTGCTATTGGCACACTTGTGGGGTTTGTGTACTTGGAGTTATCCAAACCTAGCCTTGGGGAGTTTGCTTAGCAAAACACTCGTGTTCCCATATAGTGCACACTCGTGTCTTCATTAAGTACTAGCCCTAGGACTAAGGTATGACTTGACCACTCAAACCCTTAGGGGTTAGTCATGGTTTAGGGCGTTCCTTATCACCCTAAAGGGGTTGTACTCCCTGATAAGGGTGATTCCTCAAGAGGTAAGTCACGATCCCTTGGCTTTATCACGAGGGGTACGATCCCTTGGCTCTATCACGAGGGGTATGTGTAAGGCATGTATCCTTAGCAAGGTTGGGGCATGAGTCTGTTTAGGTCTTTTAGGGCAAGATCTTAAAGTTTACTCAAATTATCCTCTAAGGTCAGGGAATAATCATTCTAGAGAACTTAAGGTAGGACCTTAAGTCTTGTGCGCATCTAAGTCAGGCTCTAGGGGTTATCTTGGAAGACTTGGCGTTGCTCCCATAGGGAATTAATGCCAAACACATGTTGCCATATGTTAACCCTCTAGGCTAAACTCTAACACTATTATCTTTATTAATAACTCAATGTTGTTGTAAAATTTTCATGTCGTTGAGCTTAATAAGAAATATAAGATCATCATGAATCTTCAAATTGGAATGTACGTTGTGTCACGACCCGATACAAAATACAGGATATGTTGTCACGACCTAATACAAAATACAGGATATGCCTACAAGATATACCTACAGGATACACACACACACACACACACATGTGTGTGTGTGTGTGTGTATCTGTATAATTTTATTAATTTATTAATTTTATCTCTCGCACACACACGCACACTCCTGTTTATCTGTATGATTTTATTTGTTTCGCTCACACACGCATACACACGATATACATATACACACACACACACACACACACACACACACACATATATATATATATATTATATATATACCTATATACATATATACATACATATATTATGTGTACCAGTATTTGCATAATTTTATTTATTTATCTATCTCTCACACACACACGCACACTCCTATACATACATACATATATATATATATATATATATATATATATACACACACACACACACACACACACACATATATGTGTGTGTGTGTGTGTGTGTTTGTATAATTTAATTTATTTAGCACACACATACGATATACATATACATATACATATGTGTGTGTGTATCACTATAATTTTATCTGATTTATCTATCTCTGGCACACACACGCACTCTTCTACACACACATATACATATACATATATATGTGTGTGTGTATCTGTATAATTTAAATTTAATTTATAGCGGCAGGATTAATCCCGCCGCTATATGGTTAGCTCCGCGGGCCGCGGATTAATCCCACCGCTCATCCGTTACCTTCATGAGTGGCGGGATTAATTCCGCCGCCGAGGCCCTTCATGCAGGTCATGAGCAGCGGGATTAATCCCACCGCCCTTCACGTAGGCTATTCGATTAGCCTCATGAGCGGCAAGATTAATCCCACCGCCCATGAGGCTAACCGAAGAGTAGCGGGATTAATCCCGCCGCCCATGACCTGCGTGAAGGGCCTAGGGGGCGAGATTAATCCTGCTACAAGCCCATGCCCTACGCGGAAGCCAGCGGGATTAATCCCGCCACTCATGTCCTGCGTGAAGGGCCTGGGCGGCGGGATTAATCCGGCCGCACGCCCATGCCTTGCGCGGAGTGCGGTGGGATTAATCCTGCTGCACGCCCATGCCCTGCGCGGAGGGCAGCGGGATTAATCCCGCCCTCACCCATCCCTTCTTGGAGGGCGGGGGATTAATCCTGCCACCCATATATATATGTGTGTGCGCATGATATACGAGAGGGCGGCGGGATTAATCTTGCCGACTCTTCTATGCCTGGTGGCGGGATGAATCTTGTCACCCTTCTTTTTTTCCTCCATTGGTGAGTCGAATCTATCCCGACCACCTTTGTCTGAGACGAAGAAGATTTACAGCATACCAATGGAGGGGATGAAAAGGGTGGCAAAATTAATTTCACCATCCCTTACATGGTGGGCGAGATTAATCCCGTTGCCTTTCTGGAGCCCCTGAAGGGGTGTGCCAAATAAATCCTGCCCAGTTCTCTCTAAGACCGAGAAGGGTGGCGGGATTAATCCCGCACGCCCATTCAGGGCCTCCAGAAAGGTGGCGAGATTAATCCGCCCACCTTTCAGGAGGCATAGAAGGGGTGGCAGATTAATCCCGCCCACCTTCCATGTGAATATATATGTGTATTAGTATATATAAGTTGCATATCTCATTTTATTTACTTTTATCATCTTATCATAATATTTTGAGTAAAAGCCAGTAAACTATGTGAAATGTCCAAAGCTCACATTTTGGTGGTTCTAAAACCAAATGTTATCTGTCTTTTGCACTATCACAAAGTGAGCTTTGGACAGTTAATCCCATCCACTTCTCTCTGAGACAAAGAGGGGTGTATGTGAATTTATTTGTGTATTAATTTTGTTATTCGGGTTTATACAAGTGTGTGTGTGTTTTATATGAATTGTATTCATAGTGTATTATTTTGCAGAAGACGATTTGATTAAACAAGGAGATTCAGTCATTAGTATGGAGTCGTCGTCAAATTCTGGGTAAGAATTAAAATAAAATCTGTTATACTCGGATATGTGCTTGAAGAACTAATCATTTTTGTATTCAGATGTGGAATTGAGGTGACATTGAAGACGAGAGCAGGAGAAGAGATGGGCAGGGGATTCTGGAATCAACTTGGCCATATTTCAAACTAAACGGGAAGCGCATTGGAGCAACCATGGTTGTGTCAAACTAACCTCTGTCACATCGCATGGACAAGCAAAACAATGGAAAGTAATTCACTAGTCAAGCACCCGAAAGCAGCTGCGAACCCAGATTGATGATGCTTGACACATACCAATGTCACGTTCTCGGATCCAGAGGTCGCCAGTTACAACATTAATCTCGGGTGGTCTTGTCGACTTGTGGATAATGATGTTCACGTGTTCACTAATGATGTTGACCGTGGAGTTCTTCTTCAACTCAACGAAAGCCCATCTATGGAGGGGATCCAATTAATGTCTACTTCGAAGATCTCATCTTCAACTCATCGAGTATGTATTCTCACAGAGATTGCTTCACAATACAGAACATCCAAAGTGGAGCAATCGTTCCCTCTTCACATTGAAGAAGAACACAGCGACATCATAAGGGAGATTGAGAGGGTGGCTCGGTCCAGGTTCTTTACAGATCACGTTCAATTTGCTTAGGAATCTTTGGGAGCTGGAAGAGTGTGAGAACATTAGAACAGCTGCAATCGGGATCACACATGTTGATTCGGATCGTAAAAGAAAATCATCAATCGTTTTGTCAGCTGCACCTGTGGCATCCCATGCTGCACAAGGAAATGATGTTGGATGATAGATTTATGAGTGTAGGGTTAAGTATTGCAGCGTCAACCCAAACTTCAATTACAGGCCACTCAACCAGGAACATGTAGCTGAGCTCATGGAGAAGATGAAGGACGACAATTCTTACACCGTTCCACATAATGCTGTTTTGTGCCATACTACGAAAGAAAAAAGGCCTGACAAAGTGTGGATCACAACACCAGAACAAATCATGAAGATTCAGACGAGAATAGAAAATCAATCAAGTACTACATCATTAGTGGCCAGCACACAATAACGGCAGCCCAACGACTTCTCGATGAACACAACAAAGGAACGATGGCAACAAAACTTTCCGAGCATACCCGTGAGAAGCTGACAAAAAGATCGGCATTTTTAGCTAAGCCGAATCTCACAATCGAGCAGTACCATAAGTTATCGGCGAATGGGACGCTGCCGACACCAACCACTACAACAGCAAAATATGGGAGAAGTTCAAACACAGCGAGCCGTGTGGGAATCTCTTCAGCGACCACAAAGAGCTACTGCAGGGAATACACAATGTGCGATGTACCGGGTAAGTAAATTGTCTGGGGGGATTTATCTCGCCGGTATATTAATCTGTCTTTTTTTTCAAGAGTTGAAGAAATTGTAGCAGTTGATTTTGCCCAGGTGGGCGGGAAGGAAACATCCTTTTTGATGATGTTGATTTCTTGTCCCGAGGATAGGATCTTTGCCAAATGGTTGGGGATTATGGAATCCTTTTCAAAAGGAACACTGAAGAAGAAGCAGACAAGTGAAGGGGCCCTCAGAGAAGTCTGCAAAGAAACCCAGTAAGACGCCAAGGCTAAGTCTGTTCAATCTACAAAGGATGTAGACAACGATTTCAAGCTCACATGGTTGAAGCCTTTAAATGGAACAACGATGGAGGAGATGGAAGTCTTGGCTGATTTGGTGATTGATGGCAAACTACAATTAACAACAGCAGCCCCACCTCTCCTTTTCATGTCAAGGCAATGGAGTTGAAGACGGTCAGGCACTTCAAGGAGTGGTTGGGAATACACTGCCACAAACTGGGTTGGACCTCGGCCTCAACATACGAAGAGGTCAGCAAATATTTGCATGTGACAAACGATGATATGCTTGTCGAATGGGTGAATCAATCGGAAGATCTGGGCAAGAATCTATTGCACGCCAACGCCAAAAAGAGAACATTGCGATGCCTTCTCTTATGGCAGTCCTTCAGCAGCGGAGAACCGAGTTGAACCTTATAAAGAGGATGCTACGAATCACGACAAGCCCTACAGATGTTTGTTGTTGATTCGGAGACTTTATGGGGTAACATCACTGCTTGTAGGAAACCGTTTCAATTGTTCGTGATGGATCGGCGGGTCAAAAAATCCTTCGACAGATAGGGCACTAGAGGATTTGGTGGAGAAACTTAGCCGTGCAAGCATGTATAAAGAAGGTATTTATTATTGAATTCATGCTTGCACTCTTCACTGATACCTACATTTTCAGGTATTTATTTCTTGATTCTTGCTCATGTCACCGATACTTTTGCCTTTGCCTTTGCCTTCGCCAAGAAGAATAGACATCGTTGGACAGGATTTTATATGAATGATGCTGATCCCAAGTGCATTGATACGGTTGTTCACTTGGTTGTTAGGAATGCGCCAAACAATTTCAAGCTTCCAAATGACTGGCCAAGCATCTATTTGCACTTCAACGGGCCTGAACCTCCATCCAATACACCGATTGTTAGAGTTTTAACCCAAAGGGCCAACACGTGGCTGCCAGGTGGCCATTCGGCGTCATCACTTTGTGTGAGCAACGCTAAGTTTCCTAGAACAACCCCAATGACCCCTAGGGTTAGACTCTAATGCCCAAGTGGACAGGAGACTTAGGGTTTAGCCTAAGTCTCCCTAGAATGTCTACCCCCAGAACCCTTGAGGGATAACCCTAGTTGACTTAGGGTTTAACTTAAGTCTCCCTAGAGTGTCTACCCCCAAAACCCTTTAGGGATAACCCTAGTTGACTTAGGGTTTAGCCTAAGTCTCCCTAGAGTGTCTGCCCCCAAAACCCTTGAAGGATAACCCTAGTTGACTTAGGGTCTTGCCCTAGAAGACCTAGATAGGCTCATGCCCTAACCCCCATCAAGGAGACGTGTGTTCCACACATACCCCTGGACAGAGCTAAGGCATCGTCACTTACCCCTTGAGGAATCACCCTCATCCGGGAGTACAACCCCTTTAGGGCCACAAGGGATACCCTGAACCATGACTAACCCTAAGGGTTTGAGTGGCCAAGTTATACCCTAGACCTAGGGCTAGTACTTTGTGAGGACACGAGTGTCCGACGTAGGCGGACACGAATGTTCGGCTAAGCAAACTCCCTAAGGCTAGGTTTGGGATAACCCTAAGCACATGACCTTGCGAGTGCCTCACGAAAAGGGCTCTTGCTAACATGTTTAGGTTGTTCAACCCTTGAATTCCAAGGAGAACACTCCCTAGCCAAGTGTGCCAAAGCACACCTAGTTATGAGACCTAACCTCCCTTGAGCGAATGCCCAAGGCTTAACACCCTAGTGCAAGCACAAGCATGTCTATTTGCTAAAGTATCCAACCCCTTGGGGACAAGCCCATGACATAACCCCAAAGGGCGTGCCTCAGGCGTTGTACCATGCGACGTTTAGCCCAGTGTCACATCTCCATGTGACATTGCCTTCCCCGATGTGGGCTATCATGCCATAGCCCTTAGATTCAAGAGTTGCACCAAGTGCCACAAACGTGGCTCCTAAATGCCGACTCTAGAACCCTCAATGAACCCTCAGGAACCAAGTAACATGAACCTGTCAAACAAGATCCCACGCTCACAGTTGGACAAGGACACGGATGTGCCTTGCTTGGCCGTGAGTGCTACACCTAGCTTGACATGGAGGAGGAGGCTGGAGACAATCCTCAACCTCTGCCTCTTGGAACGTGCATTCCGACAAGACCTCCCAGGCATGGATTCGCCAACGTTAAGGGTAAGCTACCCGAAGGTGGGACGTACCCCTGGCATCTAGAAGTTAGGGCGGCACAACAGAGGGTTGTGCCTTGACGACACAAGCTAGAGCTTGCACCGAGAGAAGAGTAACGAGCTCAGTCATGAACCCAGGAACCCTCACTCCTATATACTACCTTATTTATGTGACAGAGGCCCCCCCCCTTGTTTTCCTGTTTACATAAGTGGGCTAACACTGAAATCTCATTCCCAGAGGGAACATACTTGGTGAGTTATCCATCGACCCCTAAACCCTAACTTGTCAAACCTAGGGGTATTTCTAAGCATATCCGACATGTCGAACTCACCGGAACTAGCCATTAATCCAACCGGGACACAGAAAACCAAGGTAAGAGTTTTCTAGATGGAAGTGCTAGCTTCGCCTAGAGTTTCTTGCAAATACCTAATGACACCGGCCAGACCATCACTAGATATCCAAGTGCACTAAGCAGGCCTGTTTCTTCTACACCTAGGGCTTATCAACATAGTATAGTAGGTAACAACAGTCAACGTCCAGAGTAAAGGGTTGAGTCATAGTAAAAACTATGACACCGATAGCTAAGAGGGACGTATTCGGCAATGTATGTTATCCAAACATTACAAGTCAAGTGGCATGGAGCATCGTCAACTTGATCAGGGGTCCTCACAGTGATGCATGGGTTTTTTTTTACTATTGCACTAGGGGTCCGTCTTGAAGGAGTGTTACCTTCGGGATACATGTGTGTTTGTTGTTGAAAAGGATAAGACCATGGTTGAGGACATGAACAAGTGGATAAAGAGGTTCTCAACTAACTACCCCAAAAAAACCAATACAGGAGTATTTGGGAAAGTTCCCTTCCGAGAAGTGCGATAGCTTTGAAGACAAATCTGGTTCAATGTCGGAGTCTGAGGATGAACTTCAATCAAATATTAGACCAGAAGTTATCTCGAGAAGTACAGAACATTCACACACTCCATTACCCATGGAAACATCAACAGAAGATACAGAAGATCATGAACCATCTCACAAGCGACTTAGACCTTCTTCGCCTCACTCAAAAGGTAATAACGAAGAAAAATTGTTAATGAGTTCTTAAAGTGACGAATAGTTGTAAATGAGTGTAACATAAGGCATTTTTTTTTTTGTATATTTCTTTATATTTGTACAGAAAATAAATTCTCAAGGATTAATGAAGCTTTTAGTTCAAACATGGGTCACACATTAACAAGGTAAATAATATACCTTGATAATTTTAAGGTCAGCTAACTATCATTTTGCAGATGTAATGAAACAGTTGAGAACATGGATTTTCAGCATTGCCATGAGGTAAGAGAGGGGTTTGGCAAAATTTCTTGTGCCACATGTCAGAATGACAGAGTTCATGCAGGAAATGGATAATAATGCAGCTCAAAACATCGTTACCATGGGGCCACTTCAGTTTTTTCATCACATTTCTATTGGCTTCAGTTCCGAAATCAATTTCTTCAGCGCATGCAATATCTGAATCTTGTAAGGATGATGTACAATTAAATGATAAAGGGATAGGCAACGAATAGTGTCAATAGATAAATGTGAAAGGGAGCAAACAAGTGAGTTGCAAAGCATTCAAGAGGCAACGCTATCCCATGTTACCATGGCCATATTGTGTTGTTGGATGTCAATGGTGTTCTGCTTCATCGACAAAGGCCCGAGGATAGAAAAAAGAAATCAAACAAGGAGATTTCATTCCTTGTCATGGTAAATTTCGATATGATATTATTTTTCGTCCAGGGTTGATCGTCTCTTTCAAAAGCTTAAGGAGATGGGTGCACTTGTGGGGATTTGGTCATGCATGCAGATTCACAACTTACACCGTTACTGAATTTGCTTAAGAAACATTGTAGTGTTGCAGAAGAGGTGATTCGTAAAGATTGGATTTTTGACCAGCAAATGTGTTATAAACCTCTCGAATTTCACAATATAAGAAAGGAAAGCAAGCCATACTTCTTCAAGAATGAAAGATTAATTGGGCTTCATGGGGAGATCAATCAGTTAAGGATAATGAAGAATGCACATATCTTAGTGATAAACAACTCTTCCTCAGAAGGCTATGCTTAACCAAAACATTGCTTGTATTCATCCAATCACTTTCGACCCATATTCTGATATCAATACCATGGATGAGCTAGTGAACTGGATACGTGCCTCAGAAAGAAGAATCTCGAAAACTTTTGTGAAGTATCCACCGTATCAAACATTTCCTGACACTTTTCTTTCTCATGATTTTGAGTTTTATAAAATAAAAGATAGCAACCGGGTGCTTTACAATATTATTCTTAAGGAACGTCATTTTTTAGATGAGCCTTTATGCAGATCTTGTCTTATCACATCTTATGTATTAACAAGGATAGCAACTCTTAACTGCATTCATGAGAGTGTTAGGTGATGGCAACAACATCAAGATATTGACCAAAATGAGGAGATTTTTCTGTATGGTTAGGAAGAAAGTATTTATAAAAAAATTAACATGTTAATAAGGAAATGATTTCATTTATAATTATGTTTGATAGTATTTTTTAATTATTATAAACTATTTTTAGAACGAAGAATAATATGAATATTTAAGATATTTTAGGAATATTCCTTACTAAGTAAGGTTATTGAAAAATTAATTTGTTAATTAATTAATATTTAAGGCTTAATTATATATTAATTAAATAATTAATTAATAATTAAAACTTAAGTATTAATTAGCAATTTATTTTATATTTTCATTTTCACGTATCATGCCCATTTTAGTTACAACATGCATATGATCTTAAAGTCTACTCAAATTATCCTCTAAGGTTGGGGGATAATCATTCTAAAGAACTTAGGTAGGACCCTAAGTCTTATGCCTATTTGGGCATCTGAGTCAGGCTTTAAGGGTTGTCTTGGAAGATTTGGTGTTGCTCACACATGGTGATGACGCCGGATGGCCACTTGGCAGCCGCAGGCTGCTACATGTTGGCCTTTTGGGTTAAAACTCTAACAATCAGCGTGTTAAGCCACGACCCAAGAGTATGATAAGAACAAAGAGGCTTGACTCAAGAGCAAGGAACAAGACAAGAACAAGGAACATGACAAGAATGATTGTATAATGACTGGTGTTGATAATAACTGCTTATACAATAATTAAGTTGGTGCTTTTATACTCACAACTCCAAGAGCTAATCTAGGCATAAGCTAAAAATGATATTCCAAGAGCTAATCTAGGCATAAGCTAAAAATGATACTCCAAGAGCTAATCTAGGCATAAGCTAAAAATGATACTCCAAGAGCTAATCTAGGCATAAGCTAAAAATGATACTCTAAGAGCTAATCTAGGCAAGAGTTAAAAATAATGTCCTTATCTCGTAGGTATATTCTATAAGTATATCCTATAGGCATATCCTGTATTCTGTATTAGGTCGTGACATCATATCCTATATTTTGTATTGGGTCGTGACAACACCTCCTCCCTAAGGACGAGTTCCACGAGTCCTAGAACCTGGTTTAACAGGATAACATTAATAAAAGGCAACAACCTTGGAAGAAGCATGGAATAAATTGGATGTAAGTTCCCAAGTGCAAATAACCTTTCCAATCCACAAAGTATTAAAATTGGTGGCGATAAAGACGAGAATCAAGGATGGCTGCAACTTTATATTCAAGTTCATCATTAATAACCACATGAGGAGGAGGAGAATAAGCATGACTAGGAGGAGAAGAAGGATGATACGGTTCCAACAAAGAAGTGTGAAACACAAGATGAAGTTTTACAATAGATGGTAGCTTTAGTCAAAAAGCTACAGGATTGACCTTAGTCGCAATATTGTAAGGGCTCAATAATTGAAAATCCAACTTAGAAGAAGGCCTGTTAGTGCGGATTGCCGACGAAGAAGCCACATGAGATCACCAACCTTGTATGTAGGTGCTGGCTGACGATGAGCATTAATGTGACTCTTGTACTGTTTATGTGCCTGTTGAAGATGAACTCGGAGATCATCCTATACCTGACGAAGATGCTGGAGACAATCTTGTACTGCATGAGCAGAAGAAGGAGAAGCATGAGGAGCAAAGTCAAAACATAGATGGTAGTCTGTAAGAGCGAAGAAAGGTGTTTGGCCTGTATATGCATGAACAAAGTTGTTATAAGCAAACTCCACCATAAGAAGAAGGTCCAACCAATTGTCATGTTGGTAACTAATGAAGCAGTAAAGATATTGCTCCAAAGTCTGAATCATGCGTTCTGATTGCCTATTACTTTGCAAATGATATCCTGAAGAAAGATCCATTTTAACTTGTAGACTCCGGAGAAACTCTCGTCAAAATCTAGACATGAATTGTGGGCCTTGATCAGAAACAATGTTCTCAGGAAGACCATAATGTCGAAACACTTCGTAAATCACCAACTCAACAGTTGTCTGACATGTAGCCGTCTTGTTACAGGGAGGAAATGAGCCTGTTTGGTGAAACGGTTAACCACCACAAGAACTGCATCAAATCCACAAGGAGGAAGATCTATGAGGAAATCCATAGAAATGGATCTCCAAGGAGCAGAGGGAACATGAAGAGAATGAAGAAGACCAGAGGGCACATGATGAGGCATCTTCAACTTGTTGCAGGTGTCACAACTCCGTACAAACTTTTCCACAAAACCACGCAACCCAGGCCACCAATAGTTGCGAGTCACCAACTCAACTGTCTTAGCCACACCAAAATGTCCTATAGCCGGGGTATTATGACAATCCTATACCACACAAGTCTTGTAAACACCAACATGAATATACAGGAGACCTCCTGGTATAAGAGTCCGTCCTGTATGGCAAAACTTGTAGTCTGTACGGGAACTGGAGGAAGGGGAGTTTATGATGTTAGGACTAATGTGTGAGAACACATTCTTCTCCAAGTTGTCTATAGCCAATTGCAAATGGATATCCTATAGAAGTGTTAAATTTGCTGGAGCCTGATGAACCTGTAGTGCCGTAAGCTGAAATCAATTAGAACCCAACAACACTTGCTTTTGATAGTCATATGCATGATAGCCTGTGGTCGATGCAAGGTAAGAGCGCCTAGACAATGCATCCGCTTTGCCATTCCGAAAACCAGGCTTGTAGACGATGACAAAATCAAAATGTGATAGGAATTCCATCTACCTAACCTGTTGCCGACTGAGATTCACTTGTTGTAAAGGATCTATGGTATACACATATGTATACTCTAGAGGTTGTTCCTGTTAATCCAATCTCATA
Organism: Selaginella tamariscina; assembly: GCA_003024785.1. Classification (NCBI taxonomy): domain Eukaryota; kingdom Viridiplantae; phylum Streptophyta; class Lycopodiopsida; order Selaginellales; family Selaginellaceae; genus Selaginella; species Selaginella tamariscina. Next base: position 638,101 of record PUQB01000022.1, on the reverse strand, counting down.
GAGGATTGTTTATAGAACTTTTTAATTATCCAAGTCTATCATTTTCCTTCTACTAAACAGTTTTTCTTCCTTTCAGCACTACATGAAGGTCTATATCTGTCAAGACCTTCAGATCAAGATATGCTTTCACGATTTCTACCTCTTCCTCATCATCTAACTTATTAAACTAGTCATATCCTTCTAAAACAAAAGGTTGTTTTCCTTTTTAACATACCTTTTGGTATGATTATAGATCACTGGTTTTCTTCTTCTTCTCCCAGCAATTCCTCAATTATGTATAACTCTGGTAGATTTTAACCAAGATCTGCCTAATAACATAATATATACAATATCTTTTCTTTCCATTTAAAGGACAATTGGTGACACTTTATACTTGAGACCTTGTATGGATATAGTCACTTCTCTCATTATAGCCACAAGCTTAACACTTCTTTGATTTGCCATTTTTAAATTAAAAGGAGCATGCTCAATAGGGCCTAAAGTCATTTTTTTATAAGTATGTTCTTCAATAAAGTTAACTCCTGAGCCTCCATCTATAAGTGCTATTTTTATCTTATTTTACTAATATATACTATGATACTTGGTACATACCCATCATAATCACCTTCTTTTTTATAATGCTTCTCTACTCGATGAATTTCATGCCCTTTATAAGTAAGGATTTTAAAACAATGTTTTACATTTCTAAAATTTGATTTTTAATATATGGGGCAATATATATTAATTGTCCCAATGTGATTATGATTTCTTGATTCAATGCACTCTGAGCTATTGATTAATGCCACATCATCCTGATCTGCTTCACAAGAATGCTTTATTTTTTAGGGATACTCTATTTTACAGAAATATTCTTTTTCTCCTAAATATTCCTCCCTAAAGTAGAATTAGTTATTTTTAAATCTTTAGGTATATGTATCGGTTGTTTCTCATCATCTAAGTATATTCAGGAGATCTTGTTCTTGGAAATGAATGTTTATCTCTTCTCTCGTTTGCATATTATCATGTAGATATACAGAATTTCTTTCTCCTGTAGTCACAAATTCTTGTTTCTGATATTTTTTTTCTTTGAACAAGTTACTGCTTTCACAATAGAATTATTTTCTACTTCACTCTCTTCTACATCAATTAATTTAGCTCCAGGTTATCTTTTGGAAATATTGTTTGAAGTAGAAGGTTGATTCTTAGGACAATTTGGAGTAATATGTCATTTCTCCCCACATGTATAACAAGTAAGATTAATGGAATTCTTTCCTTGCACTTTCTTTGTGTATAATCATTTTGATTTCCACAAATTTCTTTTTTTGGATATGACCTTTCTGGTCCTTTGTAGGAAGTCTCATTCCTTCTTATATTAAGCTTATATGGTGGAGCATAATTAGTTTGATTCCTTTCATACAGTCTCTCATTTCCTCCTGTATAAGGAGCATCCCTTTTATTATTGAAAGAATTTATGTTTCTTTTTTCCTTCCAATTCCTAGTATGTGCTCCATAATAAAGCTTCTTATTATAGAATGTGATAACACGTTATTGTCTTATAGGAAGTGGCATGTCATATCGACCTTCTTCCTCCTTTCATTTCCTCTTTCTCTTTTCACACGTGCCACTTTTTGATTAAGAAAATACTTACAATCTTTTGCCGAATGTCCTTCTTTATCACATATTTAACATTTTGGCAACTTTAATCTGCATTCATCTACAATATGCCTAGGATTTTTACATTTGACACACCATATCCTATCATTCAAAGACTTAACCAAATGTAATAACATTTTCTCATCAGCCCTATAGTCTCGAACCTTAATAGGTTCTTCTTCATCATCTGAACTATCCTCTCTTCTTTTTAAGGACTTTATTTTTTCTTCTGTTTTATTCTTTATTTGTCTTCTCTTCTTTTCATAATCTTTCAAATACTTTACAAGATCTTTCATGTTTACTTCCTAAATGGTCATTGCATAATGCTTATATGGTTTTTGCAATCTTTGCTTATACCATTGAAACAAATCATCTTCCTTAACATATAGTTCACATTTCTTTTTATGCTTCTTAAAACGGCGTGTTATATTTTTTTATAGTTTATGTTTTTTCTTGTAGGATATTCCTAAGCTTTTCTAAGTGTTGGCAACTCTTCATTTTTAAAATATTTTTAAAAGCTTCTGTAACTTTTTCATAATCTTCTCTTACATTGTTCTTTAACTCATAATACTAATCATACTCATTTTCTTTTAATGTGTGAGGAAATATAAGCAACTTATTTAAATTGTTTATTTTATATATATTTACAACTTCTTCAAATTATAGCAAGTGTCTTTTAAGATTTTCCTTCTTCCATGTAGAAAATATTGGGTACATCGATGTTCCTCCAACATTACAGGGAAAAGTGTCATATTATACATTCTTGGTGAGCTTTCTCTACTACCTTCTTCCGCACTAAGACAAAAATTTTCAGGAGATCCTCTTCCCAATCTAATAGGAAATCATGTTCTTCCAACTCCTCCTTTATTACAGTATGATAATTTATACCGTCGTGTATATCTTAATTCATGAGTCTTATAAAAGCTTCTTGCATATTAATAATATTTACCTGCTCTCCACGAGTAGCCTCTCTTTTAGCTTTCTCTTGCTAAAGATGGATTAAGATTATGATACTTCCAAAGCTCCATCCATCATCATATATATACACTTCTTTTTTCCACTTAAGCTCTACTTTTTTCAAAGCTATTTCACATATATCACTTCTCACTTAGGAATTTCACGAATTCATACACAACAATGACAAAATCCCCCTGGTCGTCATGTGTTAACATGGGAAACTTTCCATGTAGTAAAAAATCACTATTAAAAGCGCTTGAAAAGTTTCTCATTTAATGATTATAAGATTTTATCCTAGAATAGTTTTATATCTCATTTCTAAGGTCAAGGATAAGATTTTGATTTGGCCATTGCCGTGTTATAACATTTAAAAGATATTTCGCTCATAAGACAAGAATATATTCCATAAATATCTAATATATATAATAATTATACACTTATATTACTAAATGATTACAAGAGATAGTAAATGTGGAGACTTTTCTCTTAAAGATTCTTTCCCTAATGCATTGCTCTCCATGGCATAGCTCCACTATAGCCTTTATAACCTTCATAGCCTCCCTTCTTACCCTCACTTGCCCTTACCAATCTTGTCTTCATTTGCCTCTTTATACCAACCGTCATAATCGTTTGCTTCCTACTTGTGTAAGATCCTTTCTATCGTCATATAATTTTTTTATCATCATAGGATTTTTCTTATTAACCTTTCCTATTAATTTTTTCTCCACTATACAAAAGTTCTATGTATGCTCTATTCCTACATGCTATATCCAACGGCCACCTTAAATCTTAAACCCATGTAATAGCCATTCTAATCATTATCATAAATTATATATCCATGTGGCATTATTGGGGGTGTTGGATATGTATGAAAATAATTGACCGTCGTTATCATAAATTATATATCCATGTGGCATTTTTGGGGGTGTTGAGATATGTATGAAAATAATTGACCATAAATAGAATTCAATTTCCTGAACAATTAGGAGCTTATAAATAAAATCACTGAGTTAAGAACAATAACTAAGTTAAGGGTTTTGAAATAGTTAAGTCTGTAAACCTAAGAAATTAAGAATAAAATCACTATGTTAAGAATAACAACTGCATTAAGGACAATAAATTTACCAAGTTAAAGATAACAAATGAGGTAAATAGTAAATAATTATTAAATAGTATACTTATATTATTTTCTTACAATCACATTACTAATTTTAAAATTCATTTAAAATTTATAAGATTAAATATTTTAATTTAATATATTTAAATTGTTAATTTAAAAATTAAAATTAAAACTATTTAAATTTATAAACTTACAACAATATTACTAATATTATGATGAATTCTTGATTATTCGTTGTGATGAATTCAATGGTGCACATTTGTTTTAATCTTTTATTGCCATTTTTTTTTATAATGATATATTAAATTTAGTTATAGCAAGGCAAATTAAACAATAAAAATAAAGATTATTTCAAAATATAAAAATATTTATTTTTAATTCTTACGAAAAATCTTCCATTTGAAAACAAATAAAGACTAGAAATATTTTAGAATTTTCCAATCTTTAACGCAAACCACCATGTGAAATCCTCAATACTGCTTGTTGGTAGCAATAGTTTTGCCAATTTTATTAATAAAAATAAAGTATTATATTTAATAAAATTTATATGACATTCGTACGAAAAGCCCTATAACGGTCTTGTTTATCTACGATGGTATTTTATTTATTAGAGCGACGAATGTTTTCAATATAATGTTAGAAATACAATCGATTACACATTTGTAATATGTTTATCAGATGTATTTCAATGTATAAATGCGTAACAATAGAAGTTGTTTATACATACTCCATGTGCTATGGAGTAACAACTTAAATTAAATATAATTATAAATTTATAATAAATATAATTCAAGGCTAATTTAGAATAAAGGTTTAAATTATTAAATAAATTACGGTGACTGATATCAGTAAACTTAAAAATAATTTATATAATGATTTTGAATTATATAAATGTAATCTTATATTTTTAAATTTTATTTACAATATATATATTATTGTCTCTTCCATGAGTGAGGCTGCTACATTTCTATGTTATTACATGTTTTATGCTTATTGATTCTGGCTTTGATCAGCGTAAAGTATGATTAGCATAATTATAAATTATATGTCTAGTAACTCTAGAAAATAGACAAAACAATACATATATATATATATATATATAAAGTAATTCTTTTTCATTTAATTTAATTTATTATTTTAATTTTTTTGTTTTAGCCAAATAAGTGTATAAGTTTCATTTTTTTAAATTTTAAACCTAATTTGTTTTAAAGAATTTTGAATATATATATCCGTATTATGTATAATATATAAATATATATAAGACACTATATACATATAGGCTGTATAACAATATGCATCTTTTGCGGATATTTGACTTTCAGTTATATACATTTATATGTATATTATGTGCAATTATATAAAGAGTTATATAGTAGTATGTGTACAGATATGAATCAAGTCTATGCTTACTGTATATATGTATTTACATGTACGATTCATGTTATAGCAAAACATGTTTTCCAGGTATTTTGCTTATAGAATATAGTATGGATAAAAAGATCGCTACATCAAACACAAATACGCAATGGTCCTCTTTATCATTTAAGATATACATGATTTAATTTATTCTTATATAAGTATATATTAACAGATTTAATATAGCAGTTGTATGTTTACTCATATTTGACTATATCAATAATATATTACATTGAGTGTATGGTTGAGAGAGAGAGTTACGAATCTATGTATATGTACTTAATTGCATGAGGGGCTTTCATATCGCAGGTTATTCCGCATATTCCAAAACCGGCAAATTACTTTTCACCATATTCGAAGCTGATTTTCACAGTATTTAAACTTCAAGGAAAGCTGGGATAACAAAGCAAAGATGTGCATAATATATTATATCGATATGCACTGATTAAATTGACTATATTTCTCATATATATTGCAGAGTACAAGTGTGTGTGTGTTTTGCTTGACTATCCTACATATAGTATTCTTATTAATCAATTCAAAAATATAATGCTACTTAGTCAATATTTTATTCATAAAAAAGGGAAAAAGAAATTTTCACTCGAATGCCCATGCGTTCTCCTTCCTAACCTCCTCCTCTTCCTCAGGTGTGAAATCATTCTTAATATTAAACGTTCTGCGGATCTCTTCGGGTGTCTTACCCTTAAGCATATCAGCCACTGTCTGGCAAGTAAAATCCAGCAGACTCCTAATATTGAGATAATTTGCAGCCGATATGAGATCAAACAGCACTTGCTGCGTCACCTGGATGAACTCTTTATCCCAAGCCTTAATCTCATCCTCATTCTTAACCACGCTACCGCTCTTGTCCTCCTTCACAGCATCGAGATGGTACTTGATATACTCAATCACCTTGGCAAGAATTGAGCTTGTAACATTTGGCACGGGCACTGGGACATCGCTGTCAATATCTTCGATCCAGTTCTTCACTGTTACCATCTCAAAGGCAACAGCCTCATCCACCTCGAACATCTCGTTATCGCTGCTCCTAAGCTGCACCTTCTTCGACATGTTTGCTTGCTTCCTAGGGTTTCCTCACCCTAACTCACACCCTAATTTATACCACTCTTCACCTTTTCCGATCTATATATATATGACATTGACACATAGAGTATATTAATTATTATTTTTTTTTCCAGCACGTACATATATTCATATGATATTATATTTGTAGTGTTAAAGCATTATCGATAGAATATTGCAGCTTATTTGGCTGTACATAACGTAATTGTCTTATTATTAATAATTTAAACTAAATTAAACCTATATCTATTTTATACATTTCTATGCTCTTGTATACATACATATGTTATTTAAGTATATATTGTATATATAATTATTATATAAATGATTAATTATTTTTAATATATATAGAGAGAGAGCTAATGTGCATAGAATATGAATCTGAATAGGCTGAAAAGTGGTATAAATTAGGGTGTGAGGAAGCCCTAGGAAGCCAGTAAACATGTTGAAGAAGGTGCAGCTTAGGAGCAGCGACAACGAGATGTTCGAGGTGGATGAAGATGTTGCCTTTGAGATGGTAACAGTGAAAAACTTGATCGAAGATATTGGCAGCGATGTCCCAGTGCCCGTGCCAAATATTACAAGTTCAATTCTTGCCAAGGTGATTGAGTATATCAAGTACCATCTCGATGCTTTGAAGGAAGAGGAGAGCGGTAGCGTGGTTAAGAATGAGGATGAGATTAAGGCTTGGATAAAGAGTTCATCCAGGTGACGCTGCAAGTGCTGTGTGATCTCATATCCGCTGCAAATTACTTCAATATTAAAAGTCTGCTGGATTTTACTTGCCAGACAGTGGCTGATATGCTTAAGGGTAAGACACCTGAAGAGATCCACAGAACGTTTAATATTAAGAACGATTTCACACCTGAGGAAGAGGAGGAGGTTAGGAGGGAGAACACATGGGCATGCGAGTGAAATTTTCTTTTTCCCCTTTTTATGAATAAAATATTCACTAAGTAACATAATTATTTTTTTAATTGATTAACAAGAATACTATATGTAGGATAGTCAAGTAAACATCACACACACACTTGTATACCCACATGCTCTGCAATATATATGAGAAATATAGTCAATTTAATCAGTGCATATCGATATAATTATTATGCACATCTTTGCTTCGTCATCCTAGCTTTCCTTGAAGAAAACCAAGTTTAAATACTGTGAAAATTAATATTGTAAAGTTTCGAATATAATTTGCGGGTTTTGTTTAATGCAAATTAAAGGTTTGATATTCGTGAAAACTAGATATTATCTTATATAGCCTATACACTTTGCTCTCGAGCTATGCGGAATAACCTGCGATATCAAAGCGCTTCATGCAATTAAGTACATAGATTCGTAACCCTCTCTATGAACCATACACTCCATATAATATATTATCAATATAGTCAAATATGAGTAAACATACAACTGCTATATTAAATCTGTTAATATATACTTATATAAGAATATGTAATAAGTATATTATAACTGAAAAGTCAAATATCCGTAATATATAAATATATATAAGACAACTATATACATATAGGCTGTATAACAATACGCATCTTTTATATATATTCAAAATTCTTTTTAAAAAATTAAGTTCAAAATTTAAAAGAATGAAACTAATACACTTACTTGGCTAAAACAAAAAGATTAGAATAATAAATTAAACTAAGTGAAAAAGAATTACTATATATATATGTATGTATTGTTTTGTGACATATAATTTATAATTATGCTAATCATACTTTACGCTGATCAAAGCCAGAATCAATAAGCATAAAACATGCAATAACATAGAAATGTGCAGCAGCCTCACTCATGGAAGAGACAATAATATATATATTAATAATATATTGTAAATAGAATTTAAAAATATAAGATTACATTTATATAATTATATAAATTATTTTGAAGTTTATTGATATCAGTCACCATAATTTATTTAATAATTTAAACCTTATTCTAAATTAGCCTTGAATTATATTTATTTTAAATTTATAAATTTATTTAATTTAAGTTGTTAACTTGCCATTACATTAGAGAACGCTCCACAGCACATGAGTACGTATACTAGACGGACTTCTAGTTTTATGCATTTATACATTGAAATACATTTGATAAATGTGTATTTGATTGTATTATATTTAAAACATATGGCAAACATTCGTGTGCATGCATATAAAAACACGCGCTAATGAACAAAATACCATTATAGATAAACAGGATACCATTATAGGGCTTCCGTACGAATATCATATAAACTTTATTAAATATAATACTATATTAAAATTGACAAGACTACCTAGCTATACTAAGATTCTAAAATATTCTTTATTATTCTTTGTTTTAGTTTTCTTATAAGATTTTATATACTAAAATATTTTTAGTCTTTACCTGTTTTCAAGTGGTATTTTGAATTACTTTCAAGATGTTTTTGTAAGAATTAAAAATCTTTTATATTTTGAAAAAATCTTTATATTTTATTGTTTAAATATGCCTTGCTATAAATAAATTTAATATATCATTATAAAAATAAAAAATGGCAATAGAAGATTAAAACAAAAGTGCACAATTGAATTCATCACAACGAATCATATTTTATTACGATTGCTCTTTACTTTGGATATTAACTGTTATTATTTATTAAACTATGTGTTAACAAGTTCTATGTGTTGAGGAATAAGCTTACTTAATGCATTAGAGTATTTAGTGATGGTCTGGCCAGGTGTCACTAAGTAATTACAGAAAACTATAAGCAAAGTTAACACTTCTATATAAAAAACTTTTACCCTCGTTTTTCATATTTCAATTGAGTTACTAGTTTGTTTTAATGAGTTTGACATATTAACACCATTTGGGTTGCCTAACCCCACGCCCTAAACCCCTCGGGTTAGGGTTTATGAGTCAATAGGTTGTTATATTAAACTTATCAAATATATTCCTATTGAGAATAAAATTTCGTGCGAGCCCACTTTACAAAATAGGAAAAGACCTCTGTTACATATGTTAGAATATGTAATAAGAACCTTTTGTTGTGCCGCCTCAACTTTTAGATGATAAGGGTACAACTTTATAATAGATTATCCTTAAATTTGGCAAATCCATGCCTAACTCTTTTTAGAATATATGTTGCAAGGGTTAGAGTTAAAAACATGTCTTCATCTTCTTCCTCCACATCAAGTTAAAAGTAATACTCATAGTTAAGTAATGCAAATTTGTGTCCTTGTCCAATTGTGTATTGGTTAACAGGTTCTCTTTACCAAGTTTCCAAGGGTTCATATAAAGGTTCTAGAGGTGACATATATGAACCACATTTGTAGCACTAAGTGTAACTCTTGAATTTGAGAGGCTATGGAAAAATGGCTCACATCTTGGGAAATAGTGTCACATGAAGATGTAACATTAGGTTAGATACCACATAATACAACGGTTGAGGCACACTCTTTGGGGTTGTCTCATGGGTTTAACATCAAGGGGTTGCATACTTTAACAAATAAGCATACTTGTGCTTGCATCAGGGTGTTAAGTCTTAAGTATCGACTTAAGAAATGTTAAGTCTTGTAACTAAGTGTGTTATTGACACACTTGACTAAGGGATATTATCCTTGGGAACCAAGGGTGAACAAATTAAGCTCATTAGCATGAGCCCTTTCGTAAGGCATTCACAAAGTCATGTATTTAGAGTTATCCACATTTATCCTTAAGGAGTTCACTTAACAGCACACTCATGTTTGTCTATGGCGCATACTTATGTCTTTATCAAGTATGAACTCTAAGGCTTAAAGTCTTTGAATGACAGGATATGGTGTAATAACATTTCTCATCAGCCTTAGGGTTACGAATCTATGTATTAATTGCATGAAGCGCTTTGATATCGCAGGTTACCCCGCATAGCTCGAGAGCAAAGTGTATAGACTATATAAGATAATATCTAGTTTTCACGAATATCAAACTTTTAATTTGCATTAAAAAAACCCGCAAATTATATACAATATTAATTTTCACAGTATTTAAATTTGGTTTTCTTCAAGGAAAGATGGGATAACGAAGCAAAGATGTGCATAATATATTATATCGATATGCACTCTATATTTCTCATATATATTGCAGAGCATGTGGGTATACAAGTGTGTGTGTGATGTTTACTTGACTATCCTACATATAGTATTCTTGTTAATCAATTAAAAAAAATAATTATGTTACTTAGTGAATATTTTATTCATAAAAAGGGGAAAAAGAAAATTTCACTCGAATGCCCATGCGTTCTGCCTCCTAACCTCCTCCTCTTCCTCAGGTGTGAAATCGTTCTTAATATTAAACGTTCTGTGGATCTCTTGGGGTGTCTTACCCTTAAGCATGTCAGCCACTGTCTGACAAGTAAAATCCAATAGACTCTTAATATTGAGATAATTTGCAGCGGATATGAGATCACACAGCACTTGCTGCGTCACCTGGATGAACTCTTTATCCCAAGCCTTAATCTCATCCTCATTCTTAACCACGCTACCGCTCTCGTCTTCCTTCAAAACATCGAGATGGTACTTGATATACTCAATCACCTTGGCAAGAATTGAGCTTGTAATATTTGGCACGGGCACTAGAACATCGCTGCCAATATCTTCGATCAAGTTTTTCACTGTTACCATCTCAAAGGCAAACAGCCTCATCCACCTCGAACATCTCGTTGTCGCTCCTCCTAAGCTGCACCTTCTTCAACTGTTTACTGGCTTCCTAGGGCTTCCTCACACCCTAATTTATATCACTCTTCAGCCTATTCAGATTCATATTCTATGCACATTAGCTCTCTCTCTCTCTCTATTAATAATAATTAGTCATTTATATAATAATTATATATACAAATATATACACTCTAAATAACATATGTATGTATACAAGTGCATAGAAATGTATAAAATAGATATAGGTTTAATTTATTAATAATAAGACAATTACGTTGTGTACAGCCAAATAAGCTGCAATATTCTATCGATAATGCTTTAACACTACATATATAATATCATATGAATACATGTACGTGCTGGAAAAAAAAAATAATTAATATACTCTATGTGTCAATGTCATATATATAGAGAGAGATTACCGTCGGAAAAGGTGAAGAGTGATATAAATTAGGGTGTGAGTTAGGGTGAGGAAGCCCTAGGAAGCAAGTAAACATGTCGAAGAAGGTGCAGCTTAGGAGCAGCGACAACGAGATGTTCGAGGTGGATGAGGCTGTTGCCTTTGAGATGGTAACAGTGAAGAACTGGATCGAAGATATTGACAGCGATGTCCCAGTGCCCGTGCCAAATGTTACAAGCTCAATTCTTGCCAAGGTGATTGAGTATATCAAATACCATCTCGATGCTTGTCCAACAGTATAGTGGCTTTGCTAAGGGTAGAATGAGAATGAGATTAAGGCTTGGGATAAAAAGTTCATCCAGGTGACGCAGCAAGTGCTGTTTGATCTCATATCGGCTGCAAATTATCTCAATATTAAGAGTCTGCTGGATTTTACTTGCCAGACAGTGGCTGATATGCTTACGGGTAAGACACCAGAAGAGATCCGCAGCACGTTTAATATTAAGAATGATTTCACACCCGAGGAAGAGGAGGAGGTTAGGAAGGAGAACGCATGGGCATTCGAGTGAAAATTTCTTTTTCCCTTTTTTATGAATAAAATATTGACTAAGTAGCATTATATTTTTGAATTAAGAATACTATATGTAGGATAGTCAAGCAAACATCACACACACACTTGTACTTTGCAATATATATGAGAAATATAATCAATTTAATCAATGCATATCGATATAATATATTATGCACATCTTTGCTTTGTTATCCCAGTTTTCCTTAAAGAAAACCAAGTTTACATACTGTGAAAATCAGCTTCGAATATGGTGAAAAGTAATTTGCCGGTTTTGGAATATGCGGAATAACCTGCGATATGAAGGCCCCTCATGCAATATCCTCATGCAATTAAGTACAGATACATAGATTCGTAACTCTCTCTCTCCAGCATACACTCAATGTAATATATTATTGATATAGTCAAATATGAGTAAACATAAAACTGCTATATTAAATATGTTAATATATACTTATATAAGAATAAATTAAATCATGTATATCTTAAATGATAAAGAGGACCATTGCGTATTTGTGTCTGATGTAGCGATCTTTTCATATTCTATAAGCAAAATATCTGGAAAACATGTTTTGCTATAACATGAATCATATATGTAAATACATATATACAGTAAGCATAGAATTGATTCATATCTGTACACATACTACTATATAACTTTTTATATAATTACACATAATATACATATAAATGTATATAACTGAAAGTCAAATATCCGTAAAAGATGCGTATTGTTATACAGCCTATATGTATATAGTGTCATATATATATTATACATAATACGGATATATATATTCAAAATTTTTTAAAAAAATTAAGTTTAAAATTTAAAAGAATGAAACTTATACACTTACTTGGCTAAAATAAAAAAATTAAAATAGTAAATTAAACTAAATGAAAAAGAATTACTTTAAATATATATATGTATTGTTTTGTCTATTTTCTAGAGGTACTAGACATATAATTTATAATTATGCTAATCATACTTTACGCTGATCAAAGCCAGAATCAATAAGCATAAAACATGCAATAATATAGAAATGTAGCAGCCTCACTCATGGAAGAGACAATAATATATATATTGTAAATAAAATTTAAAAATATAAGATTACAGTTATATAATTCAAAATTATTATATAAATTATTTTGAAGTTTACTGATATCAGTCCCGTAATTTATTTAATAATTTAAACCTTATTCTAAATTAAATTGTTAGCCTTGAATTATATTTATTATAAATTTATAATTATATTTAATTTAAGTTGTTAACTTAGAGAACACTCCATAGCACATGGAGTATGTATAGACGACTTCTATTTTTACGCATTTATACATTGAAATACATCTGATAAACATATTACAAATGTGTAATTGATTGTATTTCTAACATTATATTGAAAACATTCGTCGCTCTAATAAATAAAATACCATCGTAGATAAACAGGATACCATTATAGGGCTTCCGTAGGAATGTCATATAAATTTTATTAAATATAATACTTTAACTTGTTTATTTTTATTAATAAAATTGACAAAAACTATTGCTACCAACAAGCAATATAATGTATGTATATATGAGGATTTCACATGGTGGTTTGCGTTAAAGATTGGAAAATTCTAAAATATTCTAGTCTTTATTTGTTTTCAAATGGAAGATTTTTCATAAGAATTAAAAATAGATATTTTTATATTTTGAAAAAATCTTTATATTTTATTGTTTAATATGCCTTGCTATAAATAAATTTAATATATCATTATAAATAAAATGGCAATAAAAGATTAAACAAAAGTGCACCATTGAATTCATTACAACGAATAATAAAGAATTCATCATAATATTAATAATATTGTTATAAATTTAATTTAGAATGTAAGTTTATAAATTTAAATAGTTTTAATTTTTAACAATTTAAATATATTAAATTAAAATTAAAATTAAATTATTTAATCTTATAAATTTTAAATGAATTTTAAAATTAGTAATGTGATTATATTAAAATAATATAAGTATACTAATATATTTTCATTATTGGCGAACTTAATTATTTAAATTATTATTATTTACCTCATTTATTATTTTAACTTCGTAAATTTATCCTTTAAGTTAGATTCTTAATACAATAGTTATTTTTAACATAATGATTTTATTTTTAATTTTTTGTTTACCGACTAAACTATTGAAAACCCTTAACTTAGTTATTGTTTTTAACTTGGCGATTTTATTTATAAGTTCCTAGTTGTTCAGGAAATTGAATTCTATTTAGTGATCAATTATTTTCATATATGATCCAACGCCCCCAATAGTGCCACATGGATTTATAATTTATGATAACGATTAGGATGGATGTTACATAGGTTTAAAATTTAAGGATGGGGCCTGTTAGAAAAAAAATATATAGCATGTAAAATAAGTATACATAGAACTTTCCTACGGTGGAAAAAAAATTAATAAAAAGGTTAGTAAGAAAATTCCTATGATGATAAGAAAAATTTATAGCAGTAAAAAGGATTTTACGCAAGTAGAAGCAAACGATTATGACGGTTGGTATAAAGAGGCAAATGAGGACAACATTGGTAAGTGTAAGTGAGGAAGGGAGGCTATGAAAGTTATGAAGGCTATAATGGAGCTATGGAGAGCAATGCATGAGGGAGAGAGAATCTTTAAGAGAAGAGTAAGTCTCCACATTTACTATTTCTTATAATCATTTAGTAATACAAGTGTATGATTATTATATATATTAGATATCTATAAATATATTCTTGTCTTATGAGCGATATATCTTGTAAATGTTATATATACAATGACTAAAGCAAAATCTTATCCTTGACCTTAAACGAGATAAGTGACATATATAGCTATTCCAAGACGAAATCTCATAATCATTAACTGGGGAACTTTTCTACATTATCAACAATAATTTTACACACATGAAAGTTCTTGTTAACACTGACACAGGGATTTCGCCATTGTTGTGTATAAATTCGTGAAATTCTTAAGTGAAAGTGATATATGTGAAATAGCTTGAAAGAAATAAAGCTTAAGTGGGTATATATATGATGATGAATGGAGCCTTGGACTTATGGATTTACCCTAAACCCAAAACCCTAATCCATCTCTAGCAAAAGAAAGAAATCATAGGCAGGATAAGAGAAGCTGCTCATGGAGAGCAAGTAAATATTGCTAATAGGCAAGAAGTTCTTATAAGACTCATTGATTAAATAGGAGAAAGTGCCATTAAAGGTGTGAAAGATATACACGACGGTATAGACTATCATACTGTAGCAAAGGAGGAATTGAAAGAACATGATTTCCTATTAGACCGGGAGGAGGATCTTCTGGAAGTTTCTGTTTAGTGCAAAAAAAGGCAATAAAGAAAGCCCATTAAGAATGTTTAATATGACACATTTCTCTAGAATGTTGGGAGGAACATTGACGTACCCAATATTTTCCATAAAAAATAAGGAAAATCCTAAAAAACACTTGTTATAGTTTAGATATATAAAGTAAGCAATGTAAATAAGTTGTTTATATTTCCTCACACATTAAAAGAAAATGTTTGATTAATATTAAATTAGAAAACGATGTAAAGAAGATTATGAAAAATTATAGAAGCTTTTTAAAAATATTTTAAAAAGGAAGAGTTGCTAGAATAACACTAAAAAAAGCTTAGGAATATCCTATAAGAAAAAACAGAAACTATAAAATAATATACACCATTTTAAAAAGCATAAAAAGAAATGTGAACTATATGTTAAGGAATGCTTTACTTCAATGGTATAAGTAAGGATTGCAAAAGCCCTATAAGCATTATGTAATACCATTTAGGAAGTAGACATGAAAGATCTTGTAAAATATTTGAGAAAAAGAGGAAAAATAAAGAATATAGCAAAAAAAAAATAGTCCTTAAAGAGAAAAGAGGATAGTTCAAATGATGAAGAAGAACCTATTAAGGTTTGAGACTATAAGGCTGATGAGAAAATGTTATTACACCATATCCTGTCATTCAAAGACTTTAAGCCTTAGAGTTCATACTTGATGAAGACACAAGTATGCCATAGACAAACATGAGTGTTCTGTTAAGTGAACTCCTTAAGGATAAATGTGGATAACTCTAAATACATAACTTTGTGAATGCCTCACGAAAGGGCTCATGCTAATGAGCTTAATTTGTTCACCCTTTGGTTCCCAAGGATAATATCCCCTAGTCAAGTGTGCCAATAGCACACTTAGTTATGAGACTTAACATTTCTTAAGTCGATGCTTAAGACTTAACACCCTGATGCAAGCACAAGTATGCTTATTTGCTAGAGTATGCAACCCCTCAATGTTAAACCATAAGACAACCCAAAGAGCGTGCCTCAACCGTTGTACTATGATATCTAACCTAATGTTACATCTTCATGTGACACTATTTCCCAAGATGTAAGCCATTTTTCCAACCCTCAAATTCAAGAGTTACACCTAGTGCCACAAATGTGGTTCATATATGTCACCTCTAGAACCTCTATATGAACCCTTGGAAACTTGGTAAAGAGAACCTGTTAACCAATACACAATTGGACAAGGACACAAATTTGCATTACTAACTATGAGTATTACTTTAACTTGATGTGGAGAAGAAGATGAAGACATGTTTTAACTCTAACCTTGCAACATATATTCTAAAAAGAGTTAGGCATGGATTTGCCAAGTTTAAGGATAATCTATTATAAAGTTGTACCCCTATCATCTAAAAGTTGAGGCGGCACAACAAAGGGTTCTTATTACATATCCTAACATATGTAACAGAGGTCTTTTCCTATTTTGTAAAGTGGGCTAGCACGAAATTTTATTCTCAATAGGAATATACTTGGTAAGTTTAATATAACAACCTATCGACTCATAAACCCTAACCCGAGGGGTTTAGGGCGTGGGGTTAGGCAACCCAAATGGTGTTAATATGTCAAACTCATTAAAACAAACTAGTAACTCAATTGAAATATGAAAAACGAGGGTAAAAGTTTTTTATATAGAAGTGTTAACTTTGCTTATAGTTTTCTGTAATTACTTATGACACCTGGCCAGACCATCACTAAATACTCTAATGCATTAAGTAAGCTTATTCCTCAACACATAGAACTTGTTAACACATAGTTTAATAAATAATAACAGTTAATATCCAAAGTAAAGAGCAATCGTAATAAAATATGATTCGTTGTGATGAATTCAATTGTGCACTTTTGTTTTAATCTTCTATTGCCATTTTTTATTTTTATAATGATATATTAAATTTATTTATAGCAAGGCATATTTAAACAATAAAATATAAAGATTTTTTCAAAATATAAAAAGATTTATTTTTAATTCTTACAAAAACATCTTGAAAGTAATTCAAAATACCACTTGAAAACAGTAAAGACTAAAAATATTTTAGTATATAAAATCTTATAAGAAAACTAAAACAAAGAATAATAAAGAATATTTTAGAATCTTAGTATAGCTAATCGGTTGGTTGGTAGTCTTGTCAATTTTATTAATATAGTATTATATTTAATAAAGTTTATATGATATTCGTACGGAAGCCCTATAATGGTATCCTGTTTATCTACAATGGTATTTTGTTCATTAGCGCGTGTTTTTATATGCATGCACACGAATGTTTGCCATATGTTTTAAATATAATACAATCAAATACACATTTATCAAATGTATTTCAATGTATAAATGCATAAAACTAGAAGTCCGTCTAGTATACGTACTCATGTGCTGTGGAGCGTTCTCTAATGTAATGGCAAGTTAACAACTTAAATTAAATAAATTTATAAATTTAAAATAAATATAATTCAAGGCTATTTAGAATAAGGTTTAAATTATTAAATAAATTATGGTGACTGATATCAATAAACTTCAAAATAATTTTATAATTATATAAATGTAATCTTATATTTTTAAATTCTATTTACAATATATATTATTAATATATATATTATTGTCTCTTCCATGAATGAGGCTGCTGCACATTTCTATGTTATTGCATGTTTTATGCTTATTGATTCTGGCTTTGATCAGCGTAAAGTATGATTAGCATAATTATAAATTATATGTCACAAAACAATACATACATATATATATATAGTAATTCTTTTTCACTTAGTTTAATTTATTATTCTAATCTTTTTGTTTTAGCCAAGTAAGTGTATTAGTTTCATTCTTTTAAATTTTGAACTTAATTTTTTAAAAAGAATTTTGAAATATATAAAAGATGCGTATTGTTATACAGCCTATATGTATATAGTGTCTTATATATATTTATATATTACGGATATTTGAATTTCAGTTTATATACATTTATATGTATATTATGTGTAATTGTATAAAGAGTTATACAGTGAGGTTAGTTTCTAGTATGTTAATTTCTAGTATGTGTACACGTATAAATCAAGTCTATGCTTATTATATATATGTATTTACATACATGGTTCATGTTATAGCAAAACATGTTTTCTATATATTTTTTTGCGTATAGAATATAGTATGGATAAAAAGATCCACATATGAGCCCGCTACATCAAACACAAACACGCAATGGTCCTCTTTATCATTTAATATATACATGATTTAATTTATTCTTATATAAGTATATATTAACAAATTTAATATAGCAATTGTATGTTTACTCATATTTGACTATATTAATAATATATTATATCGAGTGTATGGTTCATAGAGAGGGTTACGAATCTATGTACTTAATTGCATGAAGCACTTTGATATCGCAGGTTATTCCGCATAGCTCGAGAGCAAAGTGTATAGGCTATATAAGATAATATCTAGTTTTCACGAATATCAAACCCTTAATTTGCATTAAACAAAACCCGCAAATTATATTCAAAACTTTACAATATTAATTTTCACAGTATTTAAACTTGGTTTTCTTCAAGGAATTTCTCACATATATTGCAGAGCATGTGGGTATACAAGTGTGTGTGTGATGTTTACTTGACTATCCTACATATAGTATTCTTGTTAATCAATTAAAATTTTTTTATGTTACTTAGTGAATATTTTATTCATAAAAAGGGAAAAAGAAAATTTCACTCGAATGCCCATGCGTTCTGCCTCCTAACCTCCTCCTCTTCCTCGGGTGTGAAATCGTTCTTAATATTAAACGCTTTGCGGATCTCTTCGGGTGTCTTACCCTTAAGCATATCAGCCACTGTCTGGCAAGTAAAATCCAGCAGACTCTTAATATTGAGATAATTTGCAGCGGATATGAGATCACACAGCCTTGCAGCGTCACCTGGATGAACTCTTTATCCCAAGCCTTAATCTCATCCTCATTCTTAACCACGCTACCGCTCTCGTCCTTCACAGCATCGAGATGGTACTTGATATACTCAATCACCTTGGCAAGAATTGAACTTGTGACATTTGGCACGGGCACTGGGACATTGCTGTCAATATCTTCGATCCAGTTCTTCACTGTTACCATCTCAAAGGCAACAGCCTCATCCACCTCGAACATCTCGTTGTCGCTGCTCCTAAGCTGCACCTTCTTCGACATGTTTACTTACTTCCTAGGGCTTCCTCACCCTAACTCACACCCTAATTTATACTACTCTTCCATCTTTTCCGACGGTAATCTCTCTCTCTATATATATGACATTAACACATAGAGTATACTAATTATTATTTTTTTTCCAACACGTACATGTATTCATATGATATTATATATGTAGTGTTAAAGTATTATCGTTGGAATATTGCAGCTTCTTTGGACATAACGTGAGATGGTAACAGTGAAAAACTTGATCGAAGATATTGACAGCGATGTCCCAGTGCCCGTGCCAAAATATTACAAGCTCAATTCTTGCCAAGGTGATTGAGTATATCAAGTACCATCTCGATGCTGTGAAGGACGAGAGCGGTAGCGTGGTTAAGAATGAGGATGAGATTAAGGCTTGGGATAAAGAGTTCATCCAGGTGACGCTGCAAGTGTGTGTGATCTCATATCCGCTACAAATTATCTCAATATTAAGAGTCTGCTGGATTTTACTTGCCAGACAGTGGCTGATATGCTTAGCTTAAGGGTAAGACACCCCAAGAGATCCGCAGCACGTTTAATATTAAGATGATTTCACACCTGAGGAAGAGGAGGAGGTGAGGAAGGAGAACACATGGGCATTCGAGTGAAAATTTCTTTTTCCCTTTTTTATGAATAAAATATTGACTAAGTAGCATTATATTTTTGAATTAAGAATACTATATGTAGGATAGTCAAGCAAACATCACACACACACTTGTACTCTGCAATATATATGAGAAATATAGTCAATTTAATCAATGCATATCGATATAATATATTATGCACATCTTTGCTTTGTTATCCCAGTTTTCCTTGAAGAAAACCAAGTTTAAATACTGTGAAAATCAGCTTCGAATATGGTGAAAAGTAATTTGCCGGTTTTGGAATATGCGGAATAACCTGCGATATGAAAGCCCCTCATGCAATTAAGTACATATACATAGATTCGTAACTCTCTCTCTCAACTATACACTCAATGTAATATATTATTGATATAGTCAAATATGAATAAACATACAACTGCTATATTAAATCTGTTAAGATATACTTATATAAGATAAATTAAATCATGTATATCTTAAATGATAAAGAGGACCATTGCGTATTTGTGTTTGATGTAGCCATCTTTTATCTATATAAGCAAAATATATGGAAAACATGTTTTGCTATAACATGAATCATATATGTAACATAATACAGATATATATATTCAAAATTCTTTAAAAAAAATTAAGTTTAAAATTTAAAAGAATGAAACTTATACACTTACTTGGCTAAAACAAAAAAATTAAAATAATAAATTAAATTAAATGAAAAAGAATTATTTTAAATAAATAAATATATATATGTATGTATTGTTTTGTCTATTTTCTAGAGGTACTAGACATATAATTTATAATTATGCTAATCATACTTTACGCTGATCAAACCCAGAATCAATAATCATAAAACATGCAATAACATAGAAATGTAGCAGCCTCACTCATGGAAGAGACAATAATATATATTTTTTAAATAAAAAAAAATATAAGATTACAGTTATATAATTCAAAATCATTATATAAATTATTTTGAAGTTTACTGATATCAGTCACTGTAATTTATTTAATAATTTAAACCTTATTCTAAATTAAATTGTTAGCCTTGAATTATATTTATTATAAATTTATAATTATATTTAATTTAAGTTGTTAACTTAGAGAACACTTCATAGCACATGGAGTATGTATAAACAACTTCTATTTTTACGCATTTATACATTGAAATACATCTGATAAACATATTACAAATGTGTAATTGATTGTATTTCTAACATTATATTGAAAACATTCGTCGCTCTAATAAATAAAATACCATCGTAGATAAACAGGATACCATTATAGGGCTTCCGTAGGAATGTCATATAAATTTTATTAAATATAATACTTTAACTTGTTTATTTTTATTAATAAAATTGACAAAACTATTGCTACCAACAAGCAATATAATGTATGTATATATGAGGCTTTCACATGGTGGTTTGCTTTAAAGATTGGAAAATTCTAAAATATTTCTAGTCTTTATTTGTTTTCAAATGGAAGATTTTTCGTAAGAATTAAAAATAGATATTTTTATATTTTAAAAAAAATCTTTGTATTTTATTGTTTAATATACCTAGTCAATAACATCCCATTGCGTACATTAGCCGTATGTTGTAGCCAGTAGAGATGAACTACTCCACGACAGAAAAGAAGTGTTTAATAGCAATTTGGGGTTTTGAGAAGCTTCATGCATACTTGCATAATTCTTGGATGTTGTTAGAAGGCGATTATGCAGCAGTCACTTCATTGTTAAAGCAGAAGAATTTGATTCGCCATAGTACTCTGTGGGCCTTGAAATTTTAAATTTATGATTTTGAGGTTGTTCATTGCCCAAAGAGTTCCATAACTGATGCTGACGCTCTTTCTCAGGTTCTTCTTCCACTTTTTCTCTTTTCTTCTGTCCACGAGGAGCTAGTTGTTTCAGCATCAGTGAACTTTTTGAATGAAGATTCGGTACCATCAGTAGTTTCTGTGCTTAACATTCAGTGTCTGCAAGGTGCAAAATTAGATTTGTCATTTTTTAATGAGGTTCGGGAAGTTTAAAAGGTTGAACCGTGGATTCGATGGCTTCGTGATGAGTTTGAGAATCCTGCATCACTTACTAATGACTTTTCTTTCATGCACTTACATTCATAATATCACCTTCAAGACGACCTTCTTTATTTTGTGAGGACTAATTCAGATGATCATTTGCGATTAATGGTGTCTTCGGTCTTTGTTCCATGCTTACCATGAGTCTCTTGTTCTTAGTGGGCACATGAGACATCGTTGTATGATGAAGAAGCTACACAGATCTTTCTATTGGCCAGAGTTGCGAGGAAATGTGATTCGGTATGTGCGTATGCCAAGTTCGCAATACTCCCCCACGTACTTCGGAAGGACAGTTGGAATCAATTACAATTTCTCGTCTGTTTAAGTTGGTGGTATTTGATTTGATAGGACCTTTTCCACAGTCGAATGCTGGCAACGAGTACGTTATTATTGCTTCTGATTACTTAACTCGTTGGTAGAAGTTGGTGCTCTTACTAATGTGGCTGCCTCTACTGTTAGCCAGTTTCTCCTTATAAGGTCGTGTTCTAGCATTCTTGTTCGAAGCGGATTCTCTCAGATAATGGTCCTGCATTTATGGCTGAGGCATTTCATGTTTTCACTTCTCGATTGGGAATACGCCACACGTTCACAAGTACTTATCATCTTCAGACAAATGGTTTGGTAGAACAACTTGTCAAGACTTTCAAGGGGATGATCGCAAAGTACATGAACTTTCAACATTCGGATTGGGATGATTATTTGCCATCTCTTCAATATACTTATGTCACTGGAATACATAGTTTTGTTAGTACTTTGTCATATAAGCTCTTATATAGTCATGACCTGATGTTGCCAACGGAGTTGGGTTTACCTTCTTGCTTGCCACGAGCTGCTGATGCTAGGTCTTAGGATTGGTATTTGATGAGCATTCTTCCATTGGTTCGAAAAGAATTTGTAAAACACTTGGGCCGTGTACAAATGGGACAATAACGGCACTACAACTCTCATCATCGTTCACCTGTGGAGTATAAGGTGAATGAGTTGGTGTTGGTTCATTTTTCTAAGCTTCTGGTACTTAGTTTAGTCAAAAGTTTCCTTGTTCAGTGGAAGGGACCATATTAAGTGTTACAACAAGTAAGACTGTAAGTTTATGAGGTTTGGCATGACATTCAACCCGATCCTCCAGAGATTGTGCATGTGCAACGGTTGAAATATTTTATGTGATGAGGTTAAGAACAAGTTGTGCCACTTAAAAATCCACTAATGCTTCCTCTTAATATTCCTCCTGATCCGGGCCCATCTACCAAATAACCCTAACCACCTTCCATCCATTTGAGAGGAGGGATGATGTAAGATCCACGTGTACGACTGCATTTGCACATATTCTTATTAACATAGTGGATTTTAATAGCTATTGTATTAAATTCAATTTGGACCACTCGCCCTTGTATAAGAGTTAGAATTTTTGGGGTAGTGAGATATAGAATTTCCGAGCTCTCGCATTACTTAATTTCATGAAGCGCTTTGCAGGTTATTATGCATATATAAGATAATTTCTAGTTTTCACCAATATTCCAAAACCGGCAAATTACTTTCCACCATATTTGAAACTTAAAAATATTAATTTTCACAGTATTTAAACTTGGTTTGCTTCAAGGAAAGAAGCAAAGAAATGCATAATATATTATATCGATATCCACTTATTACATTGACCGTTGTATAACAACGTTCTTTCTCTTATATTTCTTATATATATTGCATAGCATGTGGGCATACAAGTGTGTGTGTGATGTTTACTTGACTATCCTAGGTAGTATTCTTATTAATTGATTAATTATTCTATGTTACTTTATTTCAAAAGTCAATGTTTTATTCATAAAAAAAAGAGAAAAAGAAATTTTCACTCGAATTCCCATGCGTTCTCCTTCCTATCCTCCTCCTCTTCTTCAAGTGTGAAATCATTCTTAATATTAAACGTGCTGCGGATCTCTTGGGGTGTCTTACCCTTACGCATATCAGCCACTATCTGGCAAGTAAAATTCAACAGACTCTTAACATTGAGATAATTTGCAGCTAATATGAGATCAAACAGCACTTGCTGCGTCACCTGGATGAACTCTTTATCCCAAGCCTTAATTTCATCCTCATTGTTAACCACGCTACCGCTCTCGTCCTCCTTCATAGCATCGAGATGGTACTTGATATACTCAATCACCTTGGCAAGAATTGAGCTTGTAACATTTGGCACGGGCACTGGGACATCGCTGTGAATATCTTCGATCCAGTTCTTCAGTGTTACCATCTCAAAGGCAACAGCCTCATCCACCTCAAACATCTCGTTGTCGCTGCTCCTAAGCTGCACCTTCTTCAACATGTTTACTGGTTTCCTAGGGCTTCCTGGCACCCTAATTTATACCACTTTTGGCCTATTCAGATTCATATTCTATGTACATTAGCTCTCTCTCTATGTATATAGATGACATTAACACATGGTATATACTAATTAATTTTTTTTTTCCCGCACGTACATGTATTCATATGATATTATATATGTAGTGTTAAATTCGTTAAAACATTATCGATGGAATATTGCAGCTTCTCTGGCTGTATTATTAATAATTTAAACTAAATTAAACCTATATCTATTTTATACATTGATATGCACTTGTATACTTAATGTTATTTAGAGTGTATATATTTGTATATATAAAAATTATACAAATGACTTAAATTCTAAATCAGAATAAAGCTTAATTTTCAATCTTTATATAAATTATATTAGGTATATTCCTATATATATCAAGAATATTATAATTATATCGGTGTGATTTATTGGAGATAGTAAATTCAACAACTCAATTGATTTCCTGTCGATAACCAAGGATGTTGAAATTTAAAAATATTAGCTATAGGGATGTCGAGATTTAAAATATTAATTATATGTGCCACGTAGATAAATTGCTCAACACGACAAAATTAACAATTGTTTTTATAAGGTTTTTGATATGTAAAATGTAGCATAACATATATGTTCGTACAACACACGCATAATTTACAATGAAGCATACAATTGCACACATAGATGTTCAAATTATAGAAGTATATGAAAATTTGTTTATGTTATAATATAGAATAATATAATATATAAATATAAATATATCAAAACTTTTAGTATATGCTGTACCTTCGTGTGTGTGTGACTCAAATATGAACAGTTGTATATATGTTATAAACTACATTGTTTATATAACACAAACACATGTTCATTATGTATATATTATACAAATCTCACCTCAAGATTTGTGTGTGTGTGTGTGTGTGTGTGTTATAATGGATATATACATATTAACATGTATACTATAATTATAATTAACACACAGAGTGCATAAATATTTAACTTTATCATGTTACATATCAACTAACGTTTATATGTATATAATATAATAATTATAATTATAATTATAATACAAAAATTAAGCTTAGGAGTGGACACGGAGAAGACGAGGCTGAGGGGCTTTCTAAACGTAAGAGACTGGGTTTTTAGGTAATTAATAAGTAGCCTCAAAAGTGTGTATACAAACGTCGTTATATGACCTTTGATTAAGTTGAAAATTTGTATTAATATAACACACACACACACACACGCACATTGTTTTATATTGCTTTAGGATGCTGTATTTATTCTTCCAAGCCTGTAGCTATTGCTCCTACAAGGCCTCGCCGCAATAGTGAAGCGTCACCAACAGTTTTGGTAAGTTTGAACTTAATATGTGCAGTGTCTTACTTCTACACAAAAACACACACACACACACACACACATGCACTTACACTGTCGTAAACATGACTCTCTCTCTCTCTCTCTCCATAACCACTTATATGTACACTTTCTATCTCTGTAAATTTCCGCTTGTGTGCATGTGTGCATGCATATACGTATAAAAAGTGCATGTACGTGGATGCCTTACAGAGTGTGGGAACTCCCGAGTCCAACATCTCAGTGACAAGAGACCAGTGCCACGTGGAAGATGGAGAGCCGGTAGATTTAGAACAGCTTATATGTAAAAAAGATATTGTTGAGGACAGTCCAGCCGATAGCCAAGATATCCGACACATAGCTGCTGCATTTGGATACAATGTATCCAGGTAATACGTCTTTATATACATACATCGCTTGTTACACACATATATGTAGGTGTGCACATTATATAGTAAACACACACCCACTCACCTGAAAACGCATTTTATCAGGAATACTGGTCTCAGGAAATGCGTGATTGTTTCTTTTACCCGAAGTACCTGACAATTAAATTCTTCCTACTTAAAAATTTAAATTAGATGAATTGCGATAATTAGTATATACATAATATATCTTAATTAAAGTGTGTCTACGTGTGTCTGATATGTATATACACACACGCACTCTATCACACACACACACACACGTCCACTTGCCTCAAGTCTTGGCTCTGAAGCTCTGACTATGCTTTTGAATATCTTCTTCACATATAACTTTCCAGACCGACCTTACTGTCTAGTTCAAACTGGCGTACACAAATGTTTACATCATTTTAATTTATAATCTAGTTTATTATTATCTTCTAGATTAATGAGGATTTTTATATAGAAAAATATATTATCATATTTAATATTACTGTGTGTGTGTTTTGTGGCTCTGCTGGTTATTAAGTCGAAGCTCAGCTGGCTTTGGTTTGGTATCCAGAGAGTTGACCTGAGTGTGGATGAGGTATTGCTGTGTGCAGGCATCCTTTATGTTGGTGGTGCATGGCTCCCCTAAACCCTGTATGTCTTTAGCCTTTTCCTTCATGTCACGTTAAGAGCAACATTCATAATTACGTAAGGCACATTCATGTCCTTGTCCAACTATATGTGTGGGATCTTTCCTATAAGTTCTCTTTATTATATTCATGAAGGTCCACATAAAGAGTTACAGGGTTGGCATTTGCAAACCACGTTCATGGCACCATATATAACTTTTAAGTTTGAGGGGGCTATGGATAAATATTCCATAACTTCAAAAATAGTGTTACATGAACACGTGGTGTTAGGTTAAATGATACAAATACAATGCTCAAAGCATGCCTTTAGGGTTGGGTAATGAGTTTAACACTGAGGGGCTGGATACTCTATCAAGCAGGCATGTTTGTGTTCACATCAAGGTGCTAAATCTTAAATATTTGCTTAATAAGGTTAGATCTCGTAATTGAGTATGCTAGTGGCACATGATATAAACATGTTTAAGAGTTGAACAACCTAAGCTCGTTAATAAAAGTCCTTTCATGAGACACTTATATGGTCATGTGCTTAGGGTTGTCCAAATCTAATATAAGGGAGTTTACTTGTAAAACACTCATGTCTTCATTAAGGACGAACCCGGGTATGACTTGTCCACTCACACCCTTAATGATTAGTGGTGGTTCAAGGTATTCTTTGTTGCCTTAAAGGGGTTGCTCTCTTGAATGAAGGTAATTTCTTAAGGTGTAAGTGACAATGCCTTAGCTATATCATGAAGGTATGTGTGAGACATGTTTCTTTATTATAAACTATTCAGTTTTACAAAAAACAAATTAAAACTTTTCAACCTATAAACAAACACGTTTATAAAACAAACAAAACAAGTGCATAATCACACTCTTTATATTTTGAAATGACATTTTTAAGAATTAGATTAGGTGAATGACATTGCATAAAGTAGACACAAAGATCACATTAAAAGCTGTAGCAATGATAGAAAATGTAGATGTAATGTTGTACCCATCAAAAAATATCTTTGTAATAAACCACACAGATTCTTGACACTTTATTGCATGTTCTCCAATGCTTACTTCATAAGTTAGTCGTTCCTCATCACTTTCCAATGCTTACTTCATGAGTCAGTCGGTTCACAAAGTAATGAGGAACTGTTTTATTTTATGAATAACTTACTTACAAAGTGAGCATTGAAGAACGGACCATTTATGCATGATAATTGATATATGCATATATGACTATTTTGCATGACATGATAGCCATGCATTAGTCCCATGCATGCGTACATTATATCATGCATGCACAAGGAACATGATGTTGCATTTAATGATGACTCAAATGTGCAATGTACATAAATTTATAGTGAGACATTTTGCATTCCATATCTTGTGGCTCTTTAAATTTAATCAAAAAAAATTATATGATCAAATCAAAGTTAATGAAAAAATTCTTAGTAAAAAAAAAAAAAGAAGAAATCTTGGTTATTTCTATGAACAAATAAGTCTATGCATTTGAGTGAATTTCATAAACAAAAAAATATGGGAGAATTAGAAATTTGTTTAAATTATTATCTTGATTGTATATGATGTGTAATGTACAAATTAAAATCATTATTTTACATTAAATCTCTTCATAATCTTCCCCACTTTCATCTTCTTAACTATCACTTCCATTATTATTTTTAGAAGTTATTTCTATTGGCTCAAGAAGATTTGACAAGATTTTTTATATATATATACATGTTGAGATTGATAGCACTACCAAAAACATTTATGCCTTACATTAATAAAAACCAATACTGTGAACAAGTTGAAAATGTAGTTACTGAATTTGAAATGAATATGATCATAAATAAAGATGATTTCTTTGCACCCCATCACATGAAAGAATC
Organism: Selaginella tamariscina; assembly: GCA_003024785.1. NCBI lineage: Eukaryota > Viridiplantae > Streptophyta > Lycopodiopsida > Selaginellales > Selaginellaceae > Selaginella > Selaginella tamariscina. Next base: position 609,420 of record PUQB01000022.1, on the reverse strand, counting down.
ATATGAGTTAGTTCATTATAAATGGGTTCACTTAATAAGACATACATGGATCTATCATCATTTATTTTTTCGTTTATGTTGTTAATCAATGTATTTTTAACACCTTTCCAAACCAGCATAACCATTCTAAGGTCTATACCCTACATCAAATTAAATTAGCTTAAGGGATTATGCATGAATGTTTGTCCTCAGAGATAATGGTGTCTTAGAACTATCCTCAAGAACAAAGAAATAAAGGGAACAAATTCACATCATCATTATATCTTCACACATTGTTATTCATGTTGGTAATGCTCACCTCTTACACCAATGTGTCCAAGATATGTTGCACATATGCTTCCTCGATCAGCAATCAAGTCATACTCCCTAATAGTGGCATGTTTACTCCCTATGAATATTTTAGATTGGATGTTAATGCAAGCTAAAATAAATTCTTTTGCTTTTGACAATTGCACTACTTAGTTGATAAACAATAATATTTAAGTTAAAATATTATTTTATTTTTTAATTTTTTAATATTGCTTACATTTAAGTTACTACAATAATGAAATCATTTTTTGAAATTGAATGAATGAAATATATTCATACTTACTCTAGATCAAATTACTCACCCAATCTATTATATATTATGTGTGAAGTAAAACTTTATACTTCACATTAACTTTGTTCTTTTTATTATAATTTTTCTTGTTCTTTAAATATTTTAAATAAAATTAATTAAGTACTTATAAGTTGTCATATGGAAAAAAATTGTGTTTACGGATTTAAAATCAGTGAAGTAATATATCATAATTGAATAGTTCATATTTCATTTCAACTTCATTTAGCTATATACGTACATACATACATATATATATATATATATATATATATATATATATTAGTGATATTCAACACACACACACACACATTCTTATTATATTCCCTTCTATATATAGAATATTAAATTCAACTAAGTGAAAATAAGTTACTTAGAATAAATATCTATGTATTATTTTGTCTATTTTCCAGAGGTACTAAACATATAATTTATATATAATTAGCTTAATATGCTAATTATACTCACAATTGGAATCAATAAGTGCAATAACATAGAAATACATAATTCATGGAAGAAAGAGTAATATTATAAAAATAAATTTTAAACTTATTTATAAAATTCAAAAATATAAGATTATATTTTTATTTTTTTAGTTCAAATTATTAAACATTAACATATAAGTTGGTTTGAAATGGTGCCCTTAGTACTAGAAGTAGCAACAAGGTTATTAATATAACCATTATAATTTATTTAATAATTTAAACCATATCTAAATTAAATTGTTAACCCTGAATTGTTATATTTTTTTAATCATTATACATCACATTAGTTTCTTATATTTATTATAAATTTATAAATATATTTAGTTTTAAGTTGTTAACTTGTCATTACATTGAAGAACACTCCACAACACATGGAATATGTATAGACAACATCTATTTCTAGGTATTATACTGAAATACATATGACAAACACATTACAACTATGTATACTAAGTAATTGTATTCTAACATTATACTTGAAAATATGTAAACATGTGTATGCGTACGAAACACGCTCTAGTAAACAAAATTCCACTAAAGTTGCAATAAACAAAAGACCATTATAGGGCTATGCAAATTTTATTAAATATAATATTCTAACTTGTTTATTTTTATTATTAAAATCAAACAAAACTATTATTACCAACCTTAAAAGCTATGTGAAGATTCTAAAATATTCTCTATTATTCTTTGTTTTAGTTTTCTTAAAAGATTTTATATTAAATAGTCTAGTCTTTATCTGTCAAATTTTAAATTACTTTCAAAATGTTTTTATAAGAATTAAAAATAAATAGTTTTATATTTTGAAAAAAAATATTTAAATATGTCTCTTTATAAATAAACTTCCTATACCATTAAAATAAAAAACAGCAATAAAAATGTTCGTCATCACAACGAATAATAGAGAATTCATCATAGTATTATTATAATTATAATTTTAAAATTTTTTATAAATTATATATTTTTAAATATATTAAATTAAAAATAATAAATTTATAAAATAAAAATTTAATTATAAAATTAGAATGTGATTAATCTAATGTATATAATATATATTTAAATAAAACATAACATTATTAAGAGACCTAATATATAATAGCACCTTCAAATAGAAATGAAAATTTATATAGTCCAATTCTTAATAATTAATGATTTTAATTATTTAATTTATACTTATTAATATTAATTATTTTAATCATAGGAATAGATAATCTATTCTAATTTATTACTTTTTTTAATCTATTTTGACTTCATTACTTGTGTTTAATTCATATTATTTTATTCTTTTGGTTTAAGGGTGGTATTATTATTATACAATGTCTATATATATAACCCTTTATATGTGTGTGTGTGTTGTGTGTGTGATACTAAGAAGTATATAAAACTTGTATAATACTGTTTATGTTATAATATAGACTAATATAATATATAAATATATAGTTGTAGGAACTATATCGATACTTTTATATATTATACCTTACTGTGTTGACTCAAATATGACCAATTCTATATATTTTATAAACATTGTTTATATATAAATTGAACACACACACATGTTCATCATGTATATATTATACAAATCTTGTAAATTTATATTAAGTAATGCAGAATACACACACATAACACACATCTTTAAGAATATGTACTGCAAGAAGATAATGGTCCTTTACACAAACTTCACCTCAAATGTGTGTGTATGTTATGATGTATACATACATATCAACATGTATACTTTAAGTATACTATAATGCCAAGTTAACATATATAGTGCATAAACATTCAACTTTATCATGCTACATATAAATTAACCCTTTATATGTATATAATATAATAATTATACCTGGAAAATCTCGTTGTCGCTGCTCTCTTCCTAGGGCTTCCCACCCTAATTTATACCACTTTTCGCCTTTTCCGCCTATACAATTCATACTCTATGTAAATTATCCAAGGTATATATATATGACATCGACACATAGAGTATACTAATCATTTTTACATTTTATTTTTTTATTTTTTAGTTTCAGCACATACATGTACTCATACGATATTATATATGTAGTATTATTGATAATTTAAACTTATGTACTAATTTAAACCTATTTATATTTTATACATTTATATGCGTTTGTATACTTAAACATACATATGTTATTTATAGTGTATATATTTGTATATATAATTTTTATATAAACTCTAAGTCAGAATAAAATCTAATTTTCAATCTTTATATAAACTATACTAGGCATATTCCTATATATACCAAAATTATTTTAGTTATATGTGTGTGATTTATTAGAGATAGTAATCAATTGATTTCCTGTCGATAACCAAGGATGTTGAAATTTAAAATATTAGCTATAGGGAAATTTAAAATATTAACTATATGTGTCACGTAGATAAATTGATCAGCACGGTAAAGTATACAAAATTAACTATATAAACTATACTAGGCATATTCCTATATATACCAAAATTATTTTAGTTATATCTGTGTGATTTATTGGAGATAGTAATCATTGATTTCCTGTCGATAACCAAGGATGTTGAAATTTAAAAATATTAGCTATAGGGAAATTTAAAATATTAACTATATGTGTCACGTAGATAAATTGCTCAGCACGGTAAAGTATACAAAATTAACAGTTGTTTTATGGTAAGGTTTTTGAGAGTTATAATAATGACTATATCGTTTTAGTATATATTGTACATTCATGTGTGTGTGACTCAGATATGACCAATTCTATATATGTTATAAACTACATTGTTTATATATAAATTGAACACACACACATGTTCATCATGTATATATTAGAAAAATCTTAACAAAACACACATAACACACATCCACGCATCTTAATGGATGATATGTACTGAAGAAGATAATGGTCCTCTACACAAACTTCACCTCAAGGTGTGTGTGTGTTATAATGTATACATATCAACATGTATACTATAATGCCAAGTTAACACACATAATGCCAGTGATTAAATCTGTAGTCGAAAAATGCTACGGAAATGTTTAATTATTAATTTAATTATTAATTTACTAATTACTAATTTAATTTAATTACTAATCTGTAGCATTTTTTTACTATGGCATATATCACTGCATAATACATAAATATTCACTTTATCATGCTACATATAAATTAACGTTTATATGTATATAATATAATAATTAATTATAATACGAAATAAGCCTAGAAAAACAAACTGGTGGACAGGAAGAAGATGAGGCTGAGGGTGCGCTTGTTCTAAACATAAAAGACTGGGTTTTTAGGTAATTAGTAAGTAACCTCAAAAGTGTATATACAAACGGTGTTTAACAATTTATTGACTTTTGACTAGGTTAGAATTTGGTATTAATACAACACACACATATATCTCATTGTCGTTGCTCCTAAGCTGAAGACAGCCTACCTTAAGGAGGAGGTGTATTTCACTGTGTTATAAGATTTCAAGCTTAGGGGGAAACAAATAAGTATTACAAGCTATTGAAGTCCCTCTACAGCCTAAAGCAAAGTCCACGAGATTGGTATGAGTGGATCGATGGCTTCTTCATTAATCAAGACTTCAACAAAAGTGATGTTGATATTAACATATGTATTAAGCTTGTTGGGGAGCAACTCATCATTGTAGCAGTCTATGTCAATGATTATCAAGTAACTCAGTACTCATGCTAAAGATAAGTAGTAGCTCAAGCACGAGTTGAAGATGACTAACATGAACAAGATAAATTATTACTTAGGAATTCAAGTGTAGCCAAGTGATGGGGTCGTGGCCTTATCATAACAGTAATGTATCCAAGATCTTCTCAAAATGTTTGAGTTGAATGACATGAACTCTTTGCCAATGATGATGTTGCATAATGTGTACTTATCCAAAGAGATGTGTCTAGAGATTGAGTAGCAAAAAGAGCAAATGGTTAAAGTTCCTTATCGCTAAGTAATGGGCAGTTTGATATACCTCATGGTGTGTACAAGGCCAAATATTGTGTATGCTATTGAACAAGTCTCATAGTTTATGGAGAACCTAAGTTGGTAGCATTGGCTAGTAATCAAGTATATATTACATTACCTGCACTACAGATTTATCACTGTTTATGAGCACCACAAAACTGGGCATTTTAAACTTCTTAGGTTCTCATATGTAGGAGATGCAGACACTAGGAGATCAACATCAGGCTATGTTTTAGCATGGGCTGTGGAGCAATTACTTGGTCTAGCAAGTGACAACATATTACAACCTTTTTTGCGTAGTATATTGAGCTGACTATGTCGGGATAACTTTAGTAGCTTAGGAGGCTATATAATTGAGGCAGCACTTATCAAATTTGTAGCTAAACTAAAAGAAGGTAATACATTGTTCTTGCAATAATTAGAATGTTATTGTCATGACAAGGAGTGCTCAATATCATTCAAGGACAAAGCATATTCAGGTACACTTCCACTTTATCATAGAGCAAGTGGAAGTTGGCACCTTATGTTGTCCTAGGCTATGATGACCAAACCATTAGCACTAGCTATATTCGAGTAGCACAGAGATTCACTAGGAGTTCATAAATATCCTAGCAGTCATGCATGAGGGGGAGTGTTGATATACAGTACATGCATACGACATCATATAGTAGAACCTCTATTATTTATACTTTTGTATCAAGTAACATTATGGAACCCTTTTGTAGAAAATCTTAATCTTCTAATAACATTCCCAACATTTGGAGTCAAGAACCAAAGGGCAAGGTCGGGGATAATACTGCTCTATTCACTTAAGAAATTGGTTAGGTTTTCATTAGGGAGTTGGTGGAGTTTCCATTACATAGAGTGTATTGAAACATACACAAGTTATAAAGCAATCACAACCATTGATCATGAATCATATGTATATAATAATATGTACGTTACACATTATATATATTTGTTTTTTTTAAATTGCCAATTCCTTTGTTTTTTCTACAAGAATATCAAAGTGCTTCATGCATAATTGCACCTCTCTCTCACCATACACACCCAATGGAATATATATTCAATGTACAAACTTGTATGGATGGTTGTATGGCAATGCGCAACACACTCTTTACATTGACTCAAATATCTACCACACCACAATATTATCAATATATCTTTATTATATGATTATTTTATAAAAAAAATATAGAAAGAGAATTATTTTATATTTTAAACCATATGTTATGTTTTTTAAAATATTGATTACTTATATAATATCATATTGATAGATTATGTATTTATCATCGACCATTGTTAAAGTTTTTCCTAAAAAGCTAACATGTGGCTGGCAAGTGGCTATATCGTCAACACCCAATATGGTGAGCAATGCTAAGCCTTTCAAAATGACCCTATGAGTTGATTCAAATGTCTAAATAAGCACGAGGCTGAGTTTGAAAGACCTTATGAGTATGATTCAAATGTCTAAATAAGCACAAGGCTGAGTTTGAAAGACCTTATGAGTATGATTCAAATGTCTAAATAAGCACGAGGCTGAGTTTGAAAGACCTTATGAGTATGATTCAAATGTCTAAATAAGCACGAGGCTAAGGGTGTTACCCTAAGTCCCCTAAAAAATAACAATCCCTATAACTTTAGAAGATAGTTTGAGTAAACTTTAGAATTTTATCTCAAGAAATTTAGACAAGCTCATGTTATCCTTATGATAGAGCTAAGGCATCATTATCTTACCCCTTGAGGAATCCCCCTCATTCGGGAGTAGATGTTATTTAATGATTATATAAGGTTTTATTTATTTTTAGGAAATCACAACCCCTTTAGGGTGATGAGAGAACCTAACCCACAACTAACCTTTAAAGGTTTAAGTGGCCAAGTCATATCCTAGGCTTGAGTTAATACTTGATAAGGACACGAGTGTGCGTCATAAACAAACATGAGTGTTTTGTTAAGTAAACTCCTTAAGGATAAATGTGAATAACTTTAAATATATAACCTTGTGAGTGCCTCACAAAAGGGCTCATACTAATGAGCTTAAGTTGTTCAACCCTTGGTTTCCAAGGAGAATATCCCTTAGCCAAGTGTGGTAATAGCACATCTAGTTATGAGTCTTAAGTCAATGTTTAATACTTAACACCATGATGTAAGCACAAGCATGCCTATTTGCTAGAGTATCTAACCCCTCGGTGTTATGCTCATGAGACAACCCTAAAGAGCATACCTTAGCCATGTGGTATCTAGCCTAGTGTCATCTTCATGTGACATTATTTCCCAAGATGTGAATTATTTTGCCATAGCCCTCAAATTCAAGGGTTACACTTGGTGCCATAAATGTGGTTTATATATGCAACTTCTAGAACCTCTTTATGAACCCTTAAAAACCTGTTAACCAAGACACAATTAGACAAAGACACAAATTTGCCTTATTTAACTGTGAATGTTACTTTTAACTTAATGTGGAAGACGAGGATGAAGACATGCTTTAAATTCTAACCTTTGTAACATATATTTTAACAAAACCTCATAAGCATGGATTTGCCAACATTAAAGATTATTTATTTGAAGTTCTACCCCTATCACCTGGAAACTCTCATTACATATCCTAATATATGTAATAGAGGCCCTTGAAGGATATTTTCTTATTTTGTAAAGTGGGTTAGCACGAAATCTCATTCTCAATAGGAATATATTTTAAATTTAACATAACAACCCATCAGACTCATAAACCCTAACCTGAGGGGTTTAAGGCGTGGGTTAGGGCAACCTTGGGTGGTCAACCCTAAGGGTGTTTCTATGCATATTTGGTATGTCAAACTCATTGAAACGAACTAGTAACTCAATTGAAATATGAAAAATGAGGATAAATTTTTTTTAAATGAAAGTGCTAACTTTGCTTAAACCATCATTAAATATTCAAGTGCACTTAGTAAGATTATTTCCTCAACACTTAAAACTTGTTAACATAGTTATATTTATAGGTATATTTGGCTTCTTCAAACTTTAAAAATTAATAACTTATCATCCAACCGGTAAAACTAAAAAAAAAAAATTACGAATTAGTTCAACTTGAGTTTTAAAAAATTATAGAATCAAACATAAATATTTTTAATTACTTTGTGTTTAACTTCATATTTGAATAATAAACTGTATGGCAATGCTACATATATATCCTCATTGAGAATGTTAATAATAAAACATTAAAATTTAATTTTTTAATTTTTGATTTTTGATTTAGAAAATTTCCATGTACATTTTTACTTATTAACATGTTATTTATATTATTATTTTTCCAAGGCCAACCTGATTTTCTGTTCAGAGGAACTATATTTTTAAAAATTAACTTCTGTGTTCAAAACGACGCAACATTTCAAAACCTTAATTTTATTTTTTATTTTTTAAAATTTAATTTAATTTAGGTTAGGATTTGATTGACCTAATAATTATTTATTTTTTCACCAGATTTGATGACTATTTAACATAGTTTAATAAGTAACAACATTAACATCCAAAGTAAAGAATAGTTATAATAAAATATTATTCGTTGTGATGAATTTAATGGTGCACTTTTGTTTTAATCTTTTATTGCCATTTTTTATTTTTATAATGATATATTAAATTTATTTATAGCAAGGCATATTTAAACAATAAAATATAAACATTTTTTCAAAATATAAAAAGATTTATTTTTAATTTTTACAAAAACATCTTGAAAGTAATTCAAAATTCCACTTGAAAACAGGTAAAGACTAAAAATATTTTAGTATATAAAATCTTATAAGAAAACTAAAACAAAGAATAATAAAGAATATTTTAGAATCTTCGTATAGCTAATCGGTTGGTTGGTAGTCTTGTCAATTTTATTAATATAGTATTATATTTAATAAAATTTATATGATATTCGTACGGAAGCCCTATAATGGTATCCATTTTGTTCATTAGCGCGTGTTTTTATATGCATACACACAAATGTGTGGCATATGTTTTAAATATAATACAATCAAATACACATTTGTAATATGTTTATTAAATGTATTTCAATGTATAAATGCATAAAACTAGAAGTCGTCTAGTATACTTACTCCATGTGCTGTGGAGTGTTCTGTAATGTAATGGCAAGTTAACAACTTAAATTAAATAAATTTATAAATTTAGAATAAATATAATTCAAGGCTAATTTAGAATAAGGTTTAAATTATTAAATAAATTATGGTGACTGATATCAATAAACTTCAAAATAATTTATATAATTATATAAATGTAATCTTATATTTTTAAATTCTATTTACAATATATATTATTGTCTCTTCCATGAGTGAGGCTGTTACACATTTCTATGTTATTGCATGTTTTATGCTTATTGATTCTGGCTTTGATCATTGTAAAGTATGATTAGCATAATTATAAATTATATGTCACAAAACAATACATACATGGTCCGGCCGGGTGTCATTAGGTATTTGCAGGAAACTCTAAGCGAAGCTAGAACTTACCTTCTAGAAACTCTCCCTGTTTTGACGTTCCAGATTAGGGTTCGTCGCAAATTATAGCTTGTCAAAATAAGGGTTAGGGACACAGGGTTGACCTAACCCTAGGGTTGCCCTAACCCCACGTCCTAAACCCCTCCCTAGGGGTTAGGTTTAGGATTAGGTTAGAACAACCATTTTCTCTAAGGGCTGGCATTTCCGTGCCAGCCCACTTACTCACTTAGGTAAACAGGGGGGGGTTCCGTCACATAAATAAGGTAGAGTATATGTAGTGAGGCTTCCTGGGTTCAAAAGAGAGCTCGTTAACCTCCTACCGGTGCAAGCTAAGCTTGTGTCGTTAAGGTGCAACCCTCCGTTGTGCCACCCAAACTTCCACACGACAGGGGTACAACCCACCCTAGGGTTAGACTATCCTTATCGTTGGCAGGATCTTGCCTTTGAGATAGGGGCACGTCACTTCCAAGGAGTTAGTCAGATTTCTTGGTCCGAAAACCTGCCCACAAGCTTAAAAACATTGCCCGAGTTCACGTTCCGCAAAACTAGTGGTTGAGGCCTTGCTCCGGCCGCCCCAACCACGCCAAGTTAGGAACGACACTTAAAGCTCGGCTAGTCCGTGTATCCTGATTCACAAGGTGAGTCTCGTTCGTGGGCTTAGTCAGTTAGGGGTTTGAGTTCCTAAGGCTTGGGTTATTTTACCAGATTCCGTGGGGTTTCCAGAGAGGAGATTCCAGGGTTGGCACCTGGCAAGCCGCCTTTGTGGCACCAGGTAAAAACTCTGACACATGCCTTGAGCATTGTATTTATATCATTTAACCTAATACCACGTGTTCATGTAACACTGTTTTTGAAATTATGGGATATTTATCCATAGCCCCCTCAAACTTAAAAGTTATATATGGTGCCATGAACGTGGTTTGCAAATGCCAACCCTGTAACTCTCTATGTGAACCTTCATGAATATAATAAAGAGAACTTATAGGTAATATCCCACACATATAGTTGGACAAGGACATGAATGTGCCTTACGTAATTATGAATGTTGCTCTTAACGTGACATGAAGGAAAAGGCTGAAGACATACCTCAATCTGTAATAATTGAAAACATATAGTTTAATAAGACCTCCCATGCACAAATTTGACAACAATAATAGTTTAAGGTTTAGAGTTTAGGGTTTAGGATTGCTCACTCAACCATACACACCCAATGGATATATAATATCAATGTAGTGTTAAATATGAACAAAACACACACACAGTAATATTAAATATGTTAATATATTTTTCTATATAAAAAATCCTCATTAATCTAGAAGATAATAATAAACTAGATTATAAATTAAAATGATGTAAACATTTGTGTACGCCAGTTTGAACTAGAAAGTAAGGTCGGTTTGGAAAGTTATATGTGAAGAAGATATTCAAAAGCATAGTCAGAGCTTCAGAGCCGAGACTTGAGGCAAGTGGACGTGTGTGTGTGTGTTGATAGAGTGCGTGTGTGTATATATACATATCAGACACACGTAGACACACTTTAATTAAGATATATTATGTATATACTAATTATCGCAATTCATCTAATTTAAATTTTTAAGTAGGAAGAATTTAATTGTCAGGTACTTCGGGTAAAAGAAACAATCACGCATTTCCTGAGACCAGTATTCCTGATAAAATGCGTTTTCAGGTGAGTGGGTGTGTGTTTACTATATAATGTGCACACCTACATATATGTGTGTAACAAGCGATGTATGTATATAAAGACGTATTACCTGAGTACATTGTATCCAAATGCAGCAGCTATGTGTCGGATATCTTGGCTATCGGCTGGACTGTCCTCAACAATATCTTTTTTACATATAAGCTGTTCTAAATCTACCGGCTCTCCATCTTCCACGTGGCACTGGTCTCTTGCCACTGAGATGTTGGACTCGGGAGTTCCCACACTCTGTAAGGCATCCACGTACATGCACTTTTTTATACGTATATGCATGCACACATGCACATAAGCGGAAATTTACAGAGATAGGAAGTGTACATATAAGTGGTTATGGAGAGTGAGAGAGAGAGAGAGTCATGTTTACGACAGTGTAAGTGCATGTGTGTGTGTGTGTGTTTGTGTAGAAGTAAGACACTGCACATATTAAGTTCAAACTTACCAAAACTGTTGGTGACGCTTCACTATTGCGGCGAGGCCTTGTAGGAGCAATAGCTACAGGCTTGGAAGAATAAATACAGCATCCTAAAGCAATATAAAACAATGTGCGTGTGTGTGTGTGTTATATTAATACAAATTTTCAACTTAATCAAAGGTCATATAACGACGTTTGTATACACACTTTTGAGGCTACTTATTAATTACCTAAAAACCCAGTCTCTTACGTTTAGAACAAGCTCACCCTCAGCCTCGTCTTCTCCGTGTCCACTCCTAAGCTTAATTTTTGTATTATAATTATAATTATAATTATTATATTTATACATATAAACGTTAGTTGATATGTAACATGATAAAGTTAAATATTTATGCACTCTGTGTGTTAATTATAATTATAGTATACATGTTAATATGTATATATCCATTATAACACACACACACACACACACAAATCTTGAGGTGAGATTTGTATAATATATACATAATGAACATGTGTTGTGTTATATAAACAATGTAGTTTATAACATATATACAACTGTTCATATTTGAGTCACACACACACGAAGGTACAGCATATACTAAAAGTTTTGATATATTTATATTTATATATTATATTATTCTATATTATAACATAAACAAATTTTCATATACTTCTATAATTTGAACATCTATGTGTGCAATTGTATGCTTCATTGTAAATTATGCGTGTGTTGTACGAACATATATGTTATGCTACATTTTACATATCAAAAACCTTATAAAAACAATTGTTAATTTTGTCGTGTTGAACAATTTATCTACGTGGCACATATAATTAATATTTTAAATCTCGACATCCCTATAGCTAATATTTTTAAATTTCAACATCCTTGGTTATCGACAGGAAATCAATTGAGTTGCTGAATTTACTATCTCCAATAAATCACACCGATATAATAATTATATTCTTGATATATATAGGAATATACCTAATATAATTTATATAAAGATTGAAAATTAAGCTTTATTCTGATTTAGAATTTAAGTCATTTGTATAATTTTTATATATACAAATATATACACTCTAAATAACATTAAGTATACAAGTGCATAGAAATGTATAAAATAGATATAAGTTTAATTTAGTTTAAATTATTAATAATAAGACAATTACGTTGTGTACAGCCAAATAAGCTGCAATATTCTATCGATAATGCTTTAACACTAATGAATATATGACACTAAACTAAATGACGACATGTACGTGCTGGAAAAAAAATAATAATTAATATACTCTATGTGTCAATGCCATATATATAGAGAGAGATTACCGTCGGAAAAGGTGAAGAGTGATATAAATTAGGGTGTGAGTTAGGGTGCTAGGAAGCAAGTAAACATGTCGAAGAAGGTGCAGCTTAGGAGCAGCGACAACGAGATGTTTGAGGTGGATGAGGCTGTTGCCTTTGAGATGGTAACAGTGAAGAACTGGATCGAAGATATTCACAGCGATGTCCCAGTGCCCGTGCCAAATGTTACAAGCTCAATTCTTGTCAAGGTGATCGAGTATATCAAGTACCATCTCGATACTATGAAGGAGGACGAGAGCGGTAGCGTGGTTAACAATGAGGATGAAATTAAGGCTTGGGATAAAGAGTTCATCCAGGTGACGCAGCAAGTGCTGTTTGATCTCATATTGGCTGCAAATTATCTCAATGTTAAGAGTCTGCTGGATTTTACTTGCCAGACAGTAGCTGATATGCTTAAGGGTAAGACACCCCAAGAGATCCGCAGCACGTTTAATATTAAGAATGATTTCACACCTGAGAAGAGGAGGAGGATAGGAAGGAGAACGCATGGGAATTCGAGTGAAAATTTCTTTTTCTCTTTTTTTATGAATAAAACATTGACTTTTGAAATAAAGTAACATAGAATAATTAATCAATTAATAAGAATACTACCTAGGATAGTCAAGTAAACATCACACACACACACTTGTATGCCCACATGCTATGCAATATATATAAGAAATATAAGAGAAAGAACGTTGTTATACAACGGTCAATGTAATAAGTGGATATCGATATAATATATTATGCATTTCTTTGCTTCTTTCCTTGAAGCAAACCAAGTTTAAATACTGTGAAAATTAATATTTTTAAGTTTCGAATATGGTGGAAAGTAATTTGCCGGTTTTGGAATATTGGTGAAAACTAGAAATTATCTTATATATGCATAATAACCTGCAAAGCGCTTCATGCAATTAAGTAATGCGAGAGCTCGGAAATTCTATATCTCACTACCCCAAAAATTCTAACTCTTATACAAGGGCGAGTGGTCCAAATTGAATTTAATACGATAGCTATTAAAATTCACTATGCTAATAAGAATATGTGCAAATGCAGTCGTACACGTGGATCTTACATCATCCCTCCTCTCAAATGGATGGAAGGTGGTTAGGGTTATTTGGTAGATGGGCCGGATCAAGAGGAATATTAAGAGGAAGGATTAGTGGATTTTTAAGTGGCACAACTTGTTTTTAACCTCGTCACATAAAATATTTCAACCGTTGCACATGCACAATCTCTAGAGGATCGGGTTGAATGTCATGCCAAACCTCATAAACTTACAGTCCTACTTGTTGTAACACTTAATATGGTCCCTTCCACTGAACAAGGAAACTTTTGACTAAACTAAGTACCAGAAGCTTAGAAAAATGAACCAACACCAACTCATTCACCTTATACTCCACAGGTGAACGATGATGAGAGTTGTAGTGCCGTTATGTCCCATTTGTACACGGCCCAAGTGTTTTACAAATTCTTTTCGAACCAATGGAAGAATGCTCATCAAATACCAATCCTAAGACCTAGCATCAGCAGCTCGTGGCAAGCAAGAAGGTAAACCCAACTCCGTTGGCAACATCAGGTCATGACTATATAAGAGCTTATATGACAAAGTACCAACAAAACTTTGTATTCCAGTGACATAAGTATATTGAAGAGATGGCAAATAATCATCCCAATCCGAATGTTGAAAGTTCATGTACTTTGCGATCATCCCCTTGAAAGTCTTGACAAGTTGTTCTACCAAACCATTTGTCTGAGGATGATAAGTACTTGTGAAGGTGTGGCGTATTCCCAATCGAGAAGTGAAAACATAAAATGCCTCAGCCATAAATGCAGGACCATTATCTGAGAGAATCCGCTTCGAACAAAAAATGCTAGAACACGACCTTATAAGGAGAAACTGGCTAACAGTAGAGGCAGCCACATTAGTAAGAGCACTAACTTCTACCCAACGAGTTAAGTAATCAGAAGCAATAATAACGTACTCGTTGCCAGCATTCGACTGTGGAAAAGGTCTTATCAGATCAAATACCACCAACTTAAACAGACGAGAAATTGTAATTGACTCCAACTGTCCTTCCGAAGTACGTGGGGGAGTATTGCGAACTTGGCATACGCACATACCGAATCACATCTCCTCGCAACTCTGGCCAATAGAAAGATCTGTGTAGCTTCTTCATCATACAACGATGTCTCATGTGCCCACTAAGAACAAGAGACTCATGGTAAGCATGGAACAAAGACCAAAGATACCATTAATCGCAACTGATCATCTGAATTAGTCTTCACAAAATAAAGAAGGTCGTCTTGAAGGTGATATTATGAATGTAAGTGCATGAAAGAAAAGTCATTAGTAAGTGATGCAGGATTCTCAAACTCATCACGAAGCCATCGAATCCACGGTTCAACCTTTTAAACTTCCCGAACCTCATTAAAAAATGACAAATCTAATTTTGCACCTTGCAGACACTGAATGTTAAGCACAGAAACTACTGATGGTACCGAATCTTCATTCAAAAAGTCCACTGATGCTGAAACAACTAGCTCCTCGTGGACAGAAGAAAAGAGAAAAGGTGGAAGAGGAACCTGAGAAAGAGCGTCAGCATCAGTTATGGAACTCTTTGGGCAATGAACAACCTCAAAATCATAAATTTAAAGTTTCAAGACCCACGGAGTACTATGGCGAATCAAATTCTTCTGCTTTAACAATGAAATGACTGCTGCATAATCGCCTTCCAACAACATCCAAGAACTATGCAAGTATGCATGAAGCTTCTCAAAACCCTAAATTGCTATTAAACACTTCTTTTATGTCGTGGAGTAGTTCATCTCTACTGGCTACAACATACGGCTAATGTACGCAATGAGATGTTGTTGACTATGTATATTAAACAATAAAATACAAAGATTTTTTTTAAAATATAAAAATATCTATTCTTAATTCTTACAAAAAATCTTCCATTTGAAAACAAATAAAGACTAGAAATATTTTAGAATTTTCCAATCTTTAAAGCAAACCACCATGTGAAAGCCTCATATATACATACATTATATTGCTTGTTGGTAGCAGTAGTTTTGTCAATTTTATTAATAAAAATAAACAAGTTAAAATATTATATTTAATAAAATTTATATGACATTCCTACGGAAGCCCTATAATGGTATCCTGTTTATCTACGATGGTATTTTATTTATTAGAGCGACGAATGTTTTCAATATAATGTTAGAAATACAATCAATTACACATTTGTAATATGTTTATCAGATGTATTTCAATGTATAAATGCGTAAAAATAGAAGTCGTCTATACATACTCCATGTGCTATGGAGTGTTCTCTAAGTTAACAACTTAAATTAAATATAATTATAAATTTATAATAAATATAATTCAAGGCTAACAATTTAATTTAGAATAAGGTTTAAATTATTAAATAAATTACGGTGACTGATATCAGTAAACTTCAAAATAATTTATATAATGATTTTGAATTATATAACTGTAATCTTATATTTTTAAATTTTATTTAAAAATATATATTATTGTCTCTTCCATGAGTGAGGCTGCTACATTTCTATGTTATTGCATGTTTTATGATTATTGATTCTGGCTTTGATTAGCGTAAAGTATGATTAGCATAATTATAAATTATATGTCTAGTACCTCTAGAAAATAGACAAAACAATACATACATACATACATATATATATATATATATATATATATATAAAGTAATTCTTTTTCATTTAGTTTAATTTATTATTTTAATTTTTTTGTTTTAGCCAAGTAAGTGTATAAGTTTCATTCTTTTAAATTTTAAACTTAATTTTTTTTAAAGAATTTTGAATATATATATCTGTATTATGTATAATATATAAATATATATAAGACAAGGCTGTATAACAATAAGCATCTTTTACGGATATTTGACTTTCAGTTATATACATTTATATGTATATTATGTGTAATTATATAAAGAGTTATATAGTAGTATGTGTACCGATATGAATTAAGTCTATGCTTACTGTATATATGTATTTACATATATGATTCATGTTATAGCAAAACATGTTTTCCATATATTTTGCTTATATAGATAAAAAGATGGTTACATCAAACACAAATACGCAATGGTCCTCTTTATCATTTAAGATATACATGATTTAATTTATTCTTATATAAGTATATCTTAACAGATTTAATATAGCAGTTGTATGTTTATTCATATTTGACTATATCAATAATATATTACATTGAGTGTATAGTTGAGAGAGGAGTTACGAATCTATGTATATGTACTTAATTGCATGAGGGGCTTTCATATCGCAGGTTATTCCGCATATTCCAAAACCGGCAAATTACTTTTCACCATATTCAAAGCTGATTTTCACAGTATTTAAACTTGGTTTTCTTCAAGGAAAACTGGGATAACAAAGCAAAGATGTGCATAATATATTATATCGATATGCACTGATTAAATTGACTATATTTCTCATATATATTGCAGAGTACAAGTGTGTGTGTGATGTTTGCTTGACTATCCTACATATAGTATTCTTAATTCAAAAATATAATGCTACTTAATCAATATTTTATTCATAAAAAAGGGAAAAAGAAATTTTCACTCGAATGCCCATGTGTTCTCCTTCCTAACCTCCTCCTCTTCCTCAGGTATTCTTAATATTAAACGTGCTGCGGATCTCTTGGGGTGTCTTACCCTTAAGCATATCAGCCACTGTCTAGCAAGTAAAATCCAGCAGACTCTTAATATTGAGATAATTTGCAGCGGATATGAGATCACACAGCACTTACAGCGTCACCTGGATGAACTCTTTATCCCAAGCCTTAATCTCATCCTCATTCTTAACCACGCTGCCGCTCTCGTCCTTCACAGCATCGAGATGGTACTTGATATACTCAATCACCTTGGCAAGAATTGAGATTGTAATATTTTGGCACGGGCACTGGGACATCGCTGTCAATATCTTCGATCAAGTTTTTCACTGTTACCATCTCACGTTATGTCCAAAGAAGCTGCAATATTCCAACGATAATACTTTAACACTACATATATAATATCATATGAATACATGTACGTGTTGGAAAAAAAATAATAATTAGTATACTCTATGTGTCAATGTCATATATATAGAGAGAGATTACCGTCGGAAAAGATGGAAGAGTGGTATAAATTAGGGTGTGAGTTAGGGTGAGGAAGCCCTAGGAAGTAAGTAAACATGTCGAAGAAGGTGCAGCTTAGGAGCAGCGACAACGAGATGTTCGAGGTGGATGAGGCAGTTGCCTTTGAGATGGTAACAGTGAAGAATTGGATCGAAGATATTGACAGCAATGTCCCAGTGCCCGTGCCAAATGTCACAAGCTCAATTCTTACCAAGGTGATTGAGTATATCAAGTACCATCTCGATGCTGTGAAGGACGAGAGCGGTAGCGTGGTTAAGAATGAGGATGAGATTAAGGCTTGGGATAAAGAGTTCATCCAGGTGACGCTGCAAGTGCTGTGTGATCTCATATCCGCTGCAAATTATCTCAATATTAAGAGTCTGCTGGATTTTACTTGCCAGACAGTGGCTGATATGCTTAAGGGTAAGACACCCCAAGAGATCCGCAAAACGTTTAATATTAAGAACGATTTTACACCTGAGGAAGAGGAGGAGGTTAAGAGGCAGAACGCATGGGCATTCAAGTGAAATTTTCTTTTTCCCTTTTATGAATAAAATATTCACTAAGTAACATAATTTTTTTTAATTGATTAACAAGAATACTATATGTAGGATAGTCAAGTAAACATCACACACACACTTGTATACCCACATGCTCTGCAATATATGTGAGAAATTCCTTGAAGAAAACCAAGTTTAAATACTGTGAAAATTAATATTGTAAAGTTTCGAATATAATTTGCGGGTTTTGTTTAATGCAAATTAAGGGTTTGATATTCGTGAAAACTAGATATTATCTTATATAGCCTATACACTTTGCTCTCGAGCTATGCGGAATAACCTGCGATATCAAAGTGCTTCATGCAATTAAGTACATAGATTCGTAACCCTCTCTATGAACCATACACTCGATATAATATATTATTATAGTCAAATATGAGTAAACATACAATTGCTATATTAAATTTTGTTAATATATACTTATATAAGAATAAATTAAATCATGTATATATTAAATGATAAAGAGGACCATTGCGTGTTTGTGTTTGATGTAGCGGGCTCATATGTGGATCTTTTTATCCATACTATATTCTATACGCAAAAAAATATATAGAAAACATGTTTTGCTATAACATGAACCATGTATGTAAATACATATATATAATAAGCATAGACTTGATTTATACGTGTACACATACTAGAAATTAACATACTAGAAACTAACCTCACTGTATAACTCTTTATACAATTACACATAATATACATATAAATGTATATAAACTGAAATTCAAATATCCGTAATATATAAATATATATAAGACACTATATACATATAGGCTGTATAACAATACGCATCTTTTATATATATTCAAAATTCTTTTTAAAAAATTAAGTTCAAAATTTAAAAGAATGAAACTAATACACTTACTTGGCTAAAACAAAAAGATTAGAATAATAAATTAAACTAAGTGAAAAAGAATTACTATATATATATGTATGTATTGTTTTGTGACATATAATTTATAATTATGCTAATCATACTTTACGCTGATCAAAGCCAGAATCAATAAGCATAAAACATGCAATAACATAGAAATGTGCAGCAGCCTCACTCATGGAAGAGACAATAATATATATATTAATAATATATATTGTAAATAGAATTTAAAAATATAAGATTACATTTATATAATTATATAAATTATTTTGAAGTTTATTGATATCAGTCACCATAATTTATTTAATAATTTAAACCTTATTCTAAATTAGCCTTGAATTATATTTATTTTAAATTTATAAATTTATTTAATTTAAGTTGTTAACTTGCCATTACATTAGAGAACGCTCCACAGCACATGAGTACGTATACTAGACGGACTTCTAGTTTTATGCATTTATACATTGAAATACATTTGATAAATGTGTATTTGATTGTATTATATTTAAAACATATGGCAAACATTCGTGTGCATGCATATAAAAACACGCGCTAATGAACAAAATACCATTATAGATAAACAGGATACCATTATAGGGCTTCCGTACGAATATCATATAAACTTTATTAAATATAATACTATATTAATAAAATTGACAAGACTACCAACCAACCGATTAGCTATACTAAGATTCTAAAATATTCTTTATTATTCTTTGTTTTAGTTTTCTTATAAGATTTTATATACTAAAATATTTTTAGTCTTTACCTGTTTTCAAGTGGTATTTTGAATTACTTTCAAGATGTTTTTGTAAGAATTAAAAATAAATCTTTTTATATTTTGAAAAAATCTTTATATTTTATTGTTTAAATATGCCTTGCTATAAATAAATTTAATATATCATTATAAAAATAAAAAATGGCAATAGAAGATTAAAACAAAAGTGCACAATTGAATTCATCACAACGAATCATATTTTATTGATTGCTCTTTACTTTGGATATTAACTGTTATTATTTATTAAACTATGTTAACAAGTTCTATGTGTTGAGGAATAAGCTTACTTAATGCATTAGAGTATTTAGTGATGGTCTGGCCAGGTGTCATTAAGTAATTACAGAAAACTATAAGCAAAGTTAACACTTCTATATAAAAAACTTTTACCCTCGTTTTTCATATTTCAATTGAGTTACTAGTTTGTTTTAATGAGTTTGACATATTAACACCTTTGGGTTGCCTAACCCCACGCCCTAAACCCCTCGGGTTAGGGTTTATGAGTCGATAGGTTGTTATATTAAACTTACCAAGTATATTCCTATTGAGAATAAAATTTCGTGCTAGCCCACTTTACAAAATAGGAAAAGACCTCTGTTACATATGTTAGGATATGTAATAAGAACCCTTTGTTGTGCCGCCTCAACTTTTAGATGATAGGGGTACAACTTTATATAGATTATCCTTAAACTTGGCAAATCCATGCCTAACTCTTTTTAGAATATATGTTGCAAGGTTAGAGTTAAAAACATGTCTTCATCTTCTTCCTCCACATCAAGTTAAAAGTAATACTCACAGTTAAGTAATGCAAATTTGTGTCCTTGTCCAATTGTGTATTGGTTAACAGGTTCTCTTTACCAAGTTTCCAAGGGTTCATATAGAGGTTCTAGAGGTGACATATATGAACCACATTTGTGGCACTGTGTAACTCTTGAATTTGAGGGGCTATGGAAAAATGGCTTACATCTTGGGAAATATGTCATATGAAGATGTAACATTAGGTTAGATACCACATAGTACAACGGTTGAGGCACGCTCTTTGGGGTTGTCTCATGGGTTTAACATGAGGGGTTGCATACTCTAGCAAATAAGCATACTTGTGCTTGCATCAGGGTGTTAAGTCTTAAGCATCGACTTAAGAAATGTTAAGTCTCATAACTAAGTGTGCTATTGGCACACTTGACTAGGGGATATTATCCTTGGGAACCAAAGGGTGAACAAATTAAGCTCATTAGCATGAGCCCTTTCGTGAGGCATTCACAAAGTTATGTATTTAGAGTTATCCACATTTATCCTTAAGGAGTTCACTTAACAGAACACTCATGTTTGTCTATGGCACATACTTGTGTCTTCATCAAGTATGAACTCTAAGGCTTAAAGTCTTTGAATGACAGGATATGGTGTAATAACATTTTCTCATCAGCCTTATAGTCTCAAACCTTAATAGGTTCTTCTTCCTTGTCTGAACTATCCTCTTTTCTCTTTAAGGACTATTTTTTCTTTTGCTATATTCTTTATTTGTTTCCTCTTTTTCTCAAATATTTTACAAGATCTTTCATGTCTACTTCCTAAATGGTCATTGCATAATGCTTATAGGGCTTTTGCAATCCTTACTTATACCATTGAAGTAAAGCATTCCTTAACATATAGTTCACATTTCTTTTTATGCTTTTTAAAACGGTGTGTATATTATTTTATAGTTTCTGTTTTTTCTTATAGGATATTCCTAAGCTTTTTTTAGTGTTATTCTAGCAACTCTTCCTTTTTAAAATATTTTTAAAAAGCTTCTATAATTTTCTCATAATCTTCTTACATCGTTTTCTAACTTATAATATTAATCAAACGCATTTTCTTTTAATGTGTGAGGAAATATAAACAACTTATTTACATTGCTTACTTTATATATCTAAACTGTAACAAGTGTTTTTTAGGATTTTCCTTATTTTTATGGAAAATATTGGGTACGTCAATGTTCCTCCCAACATTCTAGAGAAATGTGTTATATTAAACATTCTTATGGGCTTTCTTTATTGCCTTTTTTTGCACTAAACAGAAACTTCCAGAAGATCCTCCTCCCGGTCTAATAGGAAATCATGTTCTTTCAATTCCTTAGTCTATACCGTCGTGTATATCTTTCACACCTTTAATGGCACTTTCTCCTATTTAATCAATGAGTCTTATAAGAACTTCTTGCCTATTAGCAATATTTACTTGCTCTCCATGAGCAGCTTCTTTCTTATCCTGCCTATGATTTCTTTCTTTTGCTAGAGATGGATTAGGGTTTTGGGTTTAGGGTAAATCCATAAGTCCAAGGCTCCATTCATCATCATATATATACCCACTTAAGCTTTATTTCTTTCAGAGCTATTTCACATATATCACTTTTCACTTAAGAATTTCACGAATTTATACACAACAATGGCGAAATCCCCCTGTGGTCGTCATGTGTTAACATGGAGAACTTTCATGTGTGTAAAAATTATTGTTGATAATGTAGGAAAAGTTCCCCAGTTAATGATTATGAGATTTCGTCTTGGAATAGCTATATATGTCACTTATCTCGTCCTTAAGGTCAAGGATAAGATTTTGCTTTAGATATATCGCTCATAAGACAAGAATATATTTCATAGATATCTAATATATATAATAATCATACACTTGCATTATTAAATGATTATAAGAAATAGTAAATGTGGAGACTTACTCTTCTCTTAAAGATTCTCTCTCCCTCATGCATTGCTCTCCATAGCTCCATTATAGCCTTCATAACTTTCATAGCCTCCCTTACACTTACCAATGTTGTCCTCATTTGCCTCTTTATACCAACCGTCCTAATCGTTTGCTTTCTACTTGCATAAAATCCTTTTTACTGCTATAGAATTTTTCTTATCATCATAGGATTTTTCTTACTAACCTTTTTTATTAATTTTTTTTTCCACCGTAGGAAAGTTCTATGTATACTCTATTTTTACATGCTATATTTTTTGTTTCTAACAGGCCCCATCCTTAAATTTTAAACCCATGTAACATCCATCCTAATCGTTATCATAAATTATAAATCCATGTGGCACTATTGGGGGCGTTGGATCATATATGAAAATAATTGATCACTAAATAGAATTTAATTTCCTGAACAACTAGGAACTTATAAATAAAATCGCCAAGTTAAGAATAATAACTAAGTTAAGGGTTTTCAATAGTTTAGTCGGTAAATAAGAAATTAAAAATAAAATCATTATGTTAAAAATAACTATTGTATTAAGAATCTAACTTAAAGGATAAATTTACGAAGTTAAAAATAATAAATGAGGTTAATATAGTCAAATATGAGTAAACATACAATTGCTATATTAAATCTGTTAATATATACTTATATGAGAATAAATTAAATCATGTATATATTAAATGACAAAGAGGACCATTGCGTGTTTGTGTTTGATGTAGCTGGCTCATATGTGGATCTTTTTATCCATACTATATTCTATACGCAAAATATATAGAAAACATGTTTTGCTATAACATGAATCATGTATGTAAATACATATATACAATAAGCACATACTAGAAACTAACCTCACTATATAACTCTTTATACAATTACACATAATATACATATAAATGTATATAACTGAAAGTCAAATATCCGTAATATAATATATATAAGACACTATATACATATAGGCTGTATAACAATACGCATCTTTTATATATATATATATTCAAAACTTTTTTAAAAAATTAAGTTCAAAATTTAAAAGAATGAAACTAATACACTTACTTGGCTAAAATAAAAAGATTAGAATAATAAATTAAACTAAGTGAAAAAGAATTACTAATATATATGTATGTATTGTTTTGTGACATATAATTTAATAATGCTAATCATACTTTACAATGATCAAAGCCAGAATCAATAAGCATAAAACATGCAATAACATAGAAATGTGTAACAGCCTCACTCATGGAAGAGAAAATAATATATATTGTAAATAGAATTTAAAAATATATAATTATATAAATTATTTTGAAGTTTATTGATATCAGTCACCATAATTTATTTAATAATTTAAACCTTATTCTAAATTAGCCTTGAATTATATTTATTCTAAATTTATAAATTTATTTAATTTAAGTTGTTAACTTGCCATTACATTACAGAACACTCCACAGCACATGGAGTAAGTATACTAGACGACTTCTAGTTTTATGCATTTATACATTGAAATACATTTGATAAACATATTACAAATGTGTATTTGATTGTATTATATTTAAAACATATGCCACACATTCGTGTGTATGCATATAAAAACACGCGCTAATGAACAAAATGGATACCATTATAGGGCTTCCGTACGAATATCATATAAACTTTATTAATATAATACTATATTAATAAAATTGACAAGACTACCAACTAACCGATTAGCTATACGAAGATTCTAAAATATTCTTTATTATTCTTTGTTTTAGTTTTCTTATAAGATTTTATATACTAAAATATTTTTAGTCTTTACCTGTTTTCAAGTGGAATTTTGAATTACTTTCAAGATGTTTTTGTAAGAATTAAAAATAAATCTTTTTATATTTTGAAAAAATGTTTATATTTTATTGTTTAAATATGCCTTGCTATAAATAAATTTAATATATCATTATAAAAATAAAAATGGCAATAAAAGATTAAAACAAAAGTGCACTATTAAATTCATCACAACGAATAATATTTTATTATAACTATTCTTTACTTTGGATGTTAATGTTGTTACTTATTAAACTATCTTAGCAAGTTTTAAATGTTGAGGAAATAAACTTATTAAGTGCACTTGAATATTTAATGATGGTTTAAGCAAAGTTAGCACTTTCATTTAAAAAAAATTTATCTTCGTTTTTCATATTTCGATTGAGTTACTAGTTTGTTTCAATGAGTTTGACATATCAAATATGCATAGAAACACCCTTAGGGTTGACCACCCAAGGTTGCCCTAACCCCACGCCTTAAACCCCTCAGGTTAGGGTTTATGAGTCTGATGGGTTGTTATGTTAAATTTAAAATATATTCCTATTGAGAATGAGATTTCGTGCTAACCCACTTTACAAAATAAGAAAATATTCTTCAAGGGCCTCTGTTACATATATTAGGATATGTAATGAGAGTTTCCAGGTGATAAGGGTAGAACTTCATAATAAATTATCTTTAATGTTGGCAAATCCATGCTTATGAGGTCTTGTTAAAATATATTTACAAAGGTTAGAGTTTAAAGCATGTCTTCATCCTCCTCTTCCACATCAAGTTAAAAGTAACATTCACAGTTAAGTAAGGTGTCTTGATTAACAGGTTTTTAAAGGTTCATAAAGAGGTTCTAAAGGTCGCATATATAAATCGCACCAAGTGTAACCCTTGAATTTGAGGGGCTATGGCAAAATAATTCACATCTTGGGAAATAATGTCACATGAAGATGTGACATTACACATGGTACAATGGCTAAGGCATGCTCTTTAGGGTTGTCTCATAAGCATAACACCGAGGGGTTGGATACTCTAGTAAATAGGCATGCTTGTGCTTACATCATAGTGTTAAGTATTAAGCATTGACTTAAGAAGGTTAAGTCTCATAACTAGATGTGCTATTACCACACTTGGCTAGGAGATATTCTCCTTGGAAACCAAGGGTTGAACAACTTAGGTTCATTAATATGAGCCCTTTTGTGAGGCACTCACAAGGTTATATATTTAAAGTTATCCACATTATTCTTAAGGAGTTTACTTAACAAAACACTCATGTTTGTTTATGACGCACACTCGTGTCCTCATCAAGTATTAACTCAAGTCTAGGATATGACTTGGCCACTTAAACCTTTAGAGGTTAGTTGTGAGTTAGGTTCCTCATCACCCTAAAGGGGTTGTGATTTCCCAAAAATAAATAAAACCTCGTATAATCATTAAATAACATCTACTCCCGAATGAGGGGGATTCCTTAAGGGGTAAGATAATGATGCCTTAGCTCTATCATAAGGATAGCATGAGCCTGTCTAAATTTCTTGGGGCAGAATTCTAAAGTTTACTCAGACTATCTTCTAAAGTTATAGGGATTGTTATTTTTAGGGGACTTAGGATAACACCCTTAGCCTCGTGCTTATTTAGACATTTGAATCATACTCATAAGGTCTTTCAAACTCAGCCTCGTGCTTATTTAGACATTTGAATCATACTCATAAGGTCATTTTGAAAGACTTAGTGTTGCTCACATATTAAGGTGTTGACGCTATATAGCCACTTGCCAGCCACATGTTAGCTTTTAGGTAAAAACTTTAACAATGGTCGATCATGATAAAACAAATGTATCAATAAGATATTATATAAGATAATCAATATTTTAAATAAAACATAACATATGGTTTAAAATAAATAAAATACATTCTCTTTCTATATTTTTTTATAAAAATAATCATATAATAAAGATATATTGATAATATTGTGGTGTGGTAGATATTTGAGTCAATGTAAAGAGTGTGTTGCGCATTGCCATACAACCATCCATACAAGTTTGTACATTGAATATATATTCCATTGGGTGTGATGGTGAGAGAGAGGTGCAATTATGCATGAAGCACTTTGATATTCTTGTAGAAAAAACAAAGGAATTGGCAATTTAAAAAAAACAAAATATATATAATGTGTAACGTACATATATATTATATACATATGATTCATGATCAATGGCTGTGATTGCTTTATAACGTATGTATGTTTCAATACACTCTACGTAATGGAAACTCCACCAACTCCCTAATGAAAACCTAACCAACTTCTTAAATGAATAGAGCAGCATTCTCCTTGACCTTGCCCTTTGGTTCTTGACTCCAAATGTTGAGAATGTTATTAGAAGATTAAGATTTTTTACAAAAGGGTTCCATAATGTTACTTGATACAAAAGTATAAATAATAGAGGTTCTATTATACGATGTCGTATGCATGTACTATATATCAACACTCCCCCTCATGCATGACTGCTAGGATATTTATGAACTCCTAGTGAATCTCTATGCTACTCGAATATAGCTAGTGCTAATGGTTTGGTAATCATAGCCTATGACAACATAAGGTGCCAACTTCCACTTGCTCTATGATAAAGTGGAAGTGTACCTGAATATGCTTTGTCCTTGAATGATATTGAGCACTCCTTGTCATGACAATAACATTCTAATTATTGCAAGAACAATGTATTACCTTCTTTTGGTTTAGCTACAAATTTGATAAGTGCTGCCTCAATTATATAGCCTCCTAAGCTACTAAAGTTATCCCGACATAGTCAGCTTCAATACTACGCAAAAAGGTTGTAATATGTTGTCCACTTGCTAGACCAAGTAATTGCTCCACAGCCCATGCTAAAACATAGCCTGATGTTGATCTCCTAGTGTCTGCATCTCCTACATATGAGAACCTAAGAAGTTTAAAATGCCCAGTTTTGTGGTGCTCATAAACTAGTGATAAATCTGTAGTGCAGGTAATGTAATATATACTTGATTACTAGCCAATGCTACCAACTTAGGTTCTCCATAAACTATGAGACTTGTTCAATAGCATACACAATATTTGGCCTTGTACACACCATGAGGTATATCAAACTGCCCATTACTTAGCGATAAGGAACTTTAACCATTTGCTCTTTTTGCTACTCAATCTCTAGACACATCTCTTTGGATAAGTGCACATTATGCAACATCATCATTGGCAAAGAGTTCATGTCATTCAACTCAAACATTTTGAGAAGATCTTGGATACATTACTGTTATGATAAGGCCACGACCCCATCACTTGGCTACACTTGAATTCCTAAGTAATAATTTATCTTGTTCATGTTAGTCATCTTCAACTCGTGCTTGAGCTACTACTTATCTTTAGCATGAGTACTGAGTTACTTGATAATCATTGACATAGACTGCTACAATGATGAGTTGCTCCCCAACAAGCTTAATACATATGTTAATATCAACATCACTTTTGTTGAAGTCTTGATTAATGAAGAAGCCATCGATCCACTCGTACCAATCTCGTGGACTTTGCTTTAGGCTGTAAAGGGACTTCAATAGCTTGTAATACTTATTTGTTTCCCCCTAAGCTTGAAATCTTATAACACAGTGAAATACACCTCCTCCTTAAGGTAGGCTGTCTTCAGCTTAGGAGCAGCGACAATGAGATATATGTGTGTGTTGTATTAATACCAAATTCTAACCTAGTCAAAAGTCAATAAATCGTTAAACACCGTTTGTATGTACACTTTTGAGGTTACTTACTAATTACCTAAAAACCCAGTCTTTTATGTTTAGAACAAGCTCACCCTCAGCCTCATCTTCTTCATGTCCACCAGTTTGTTTTTCTAGGCTTATTTCGTATTATAATTATAATTATTATATTATATACATATAAACGTTAATTTATATGTAGCATGATAAAGTGAATATTTATGTATTATGCAGTGATATATGCCATAGTAAAAAAATGCTACAGATTAGTAATTAAACTAGATTAGTAATTAGTAAATTAATAATTAAATTAATAATTAAACATTTCCGTAGCATTTTTCGACTACGGATTTAATCACTGGAATTATGTGTGTTAACTTGGCATTATAGTATACATGTTGATATGTATGTATACATTATAACACACACACACCTTGAGGTGAAGTTTGTGTAGAGGACCATTATCTTCTTCTAGTACATATCATCCATTAAGATGCGTGGATGTGTGTTATGTGTGTTTATGTTAAGATTTTTATAATATATACATGATGAACATGTGTGTGTGTTCAATTTATATATAAACAATGTAGTTTATAACATATATAGAATTGGTCATATCTGAGTCACACACACATGAATGTACAATATATACTAAAAGTATCGATATAGTCATTATTATAACTCTCAAAAACCTTACCATAAAACAACTGTTAATTTTGTATACTTTACCGTGCTGAGCAATTTATCTACGTGACACATATAGTTAATATTTTAAATTTCCCTATAGCTAATATTTTAAATTTCAACATCCTTGGTTATCGACAGGAAATCAATGATTACTATCTCCAATAAATCACACAGATATAACTAAAATAATTTTGGTATATATAGGAATATGCCTAGTATAGTTTATATAAAGATTGAAAATTAGATTTTATTCTGATTTAGAGTTTATATAAAATATATATATACAATATATACACTATAAATAACATATGTATGTTTAAGTATACTAACGCATATAAATGTATAAAATATAAATAGGTTTAAATTAGTACATAAGTTTAAATTATCAATAATACTACATATATAATATCGTATGAGTACATGTATGTGCTGAAACTAAAAAATAAAAAAAATAAATAAAAAAATGATTAGTATACTCTATGTGTCGATGTCATATATATATATACCTTGGATAATTTACATAGAGTATGAATTGTATAGGCGGAAAAGGCAAAAAGTGATATAAATTAGGGTGGGAAGCCCTAGGAAGAGAGCAGCGACAACGAGATTTTCCAGGTATAATTGTTATATTATATACATATAAAGGGTTAATTTATATGTAGCATGATAAAGTTGAATGTTTATGCACTATATATGTTAACTTGGCATTATAGTATACTTATACTATACATGTTGTATGTATACATCATAACATACACACACATTTGAGGTGAAGTTTGTGTAAAGGACCATTATCTTCTTGCAGTACATATTCTTAAAGATGTGTGTTATGTGTGTGTATTCTGCATTACTTAATATAAATTTACAAGATTTGTATAATATATACATGATGAACATGTGTGTGTGTTCAATTTATATATAAACAATGTTTATAAAATATATAGAATTGGTCATATTTGAGTCACAAACAGTAAGGTTTAATATATACTAAAAGTATCGATATAGTTCCTACAACTATATATTTATATATTATATTAGTCTATATTATAACATAAAACAGTATTATACAAGTTTTTATATACTTCTTAGTATAGAATCACACACACAACACACACACACATATAAAGGGTTATATATATAGACATTGTATAATAATAAACCACCCTTAAACCAAAAGAATAAAATAATATGAATTAAACACAAGTAATGAAGTCAAAATAGATTAAAAAAAGTAATAAATTAGAATAGATTATCTATTCCTATGATTAAAATAATTAAATATTAATAAGTATAAATTAAATAATTAAAATCATTAATTATTAAGAATTGGACTATATAAATTTTCATTTCTATTTGAAGGTGCTATTATATATTAGGTCTCTTAATATAGTTATGTTTTATTTAAAATATTATATTATATACATTAGATTAATCACATTCTAATTTTATAATTAAATTTTTATTTTATAAATTTATTATTTTTAATTTAATATATTTAAAAATATATAATTTATAAAAATTAATTTTAAAATTATAATTATAATAATACTATGATGAATTCTCTATTATTCGTTGTGATGACGAACATTTTTATTGCTGGTTTTTTATTTTAATGGTATAGGAAGTTTATTTATAAAGAGACATATTTAAATATTTTTTTTCAAAATATAAAACTATTTATTTTTAATTCTTATAAAAACATTTTGAAAGTAATTTAAAATTTGACAGATAAAGACTAGACTATTTAATATAAAATATCTTTTAAGAAAACTAAAACAAAGAATAATAGAGAATATTTTAGAATCTTCACATAGCTTTTAAGGTTGGTAATAATAGTTTTGTTTGATTTTAATAATAAAAATAAACAAGTTAGAATATTATATTTAATAAAATTTGCATAGCCCTATAATGGTCTTTTGTTTATTGCAACTTTAGTGGAATTTTGTTTACTAGAGCGTGTTTTCATACGCATACACATGTTTTACATATGTTTCAAGTATAATGTTAGAATACAATTACTTAGTATACATAGTTGTAATGTGTTTGTCATATGTATTTCAGTATAATACCTAGAAATAGATGTTGTCTATACATATTCCATGTGTTGTGGAGTGTTCTTCAATGTAATGGCAAGTTAACAACTTAAAACTAAATATATTTATAAATTTATAATAAATATAAGAAACTAATGTGATGTATAATGATTAAAAAAATATAACAATTCAGGGGTTAACAATTTAATTTAGGATATGGTTTAAATTATTAAATAAATTATAATGGTTTATATTAATAACCTTGTTGCTACTTCTAGTACTAAGGGCACCATTTCAAACCAACTTATATGTTAATGTTTAATAATTTTGAACTAAAAAAATATAAAAATATAATCTTATATTTTTGAATTTTATAAATAAGTTTAAAATTTATTTATTATATATATTACTCTTTCTTCCATGAATTATGTATTTCTATGTTATTGCACTTATTGATTCCAATTGTGAGTATAATTAGCATAATTAAGCTAATTATATAATAAATTATATGTTTAGTACCTCTGGAAAATAGACAAAATAATACATAGATATTTATTCTAAGTAACTTATTTTCACTTAGTTGAATTTAATATTCTATATATAGAAGGGAATATAATAAGAATGTGTGTGTGTGTGTGTTGAATATCACTAATATATATATATATATATATATGTATGTATGTATGTACGTATATAGCTAAATGAAGTTGAAATGAAATATGAACTATTCAATTATGATATATTACTTCACTAGATTTTAAATCCGTAAACACAATTTTTTTCCATATGACAACTTATAAGTACTTAATTAATTTTATTTAAAATATTTAAAGAACAAGAAAAATTATAATAAAAAGAACAAAGTTCATGTGAAGTATAAAGTTTTACTTCACACACAATATATAATAGATTGGGTGAGTAATTTGATCTAGAGTAAGTAATGAATATATTTCATTCATTCAATTTCAAAAAATGATTTCATTATTGTAGTAACTTAAATGTAAGCAATATTAAACAAATTAAAAAATAAAATAATATTTTCAACTTAAATATTATTGTTTATCAACTAAGTAGTGCAATTGTCAAAAGCAAAAGAATTTATTTTAGCTTGCATTAACATCCAATCTAAAATACTCATAGGGAGTAAACATGCCACTATTAGGGAGTATGACTCGATTGCTGATCGAGGAAGCATATGTGCAACATATCTTGGACACTTTGGTGTAAGAGGTGAGCATTACCAACATGAATAACAATGTGTGAAGATATAATGATGATGTGAATTTGTTCCCTTTTATTTCTTTGTTCTTGAGGATAGTTCTAAGACACCATTATCTTTGAGGACAAACATTCATGCATAATCCCTTAAGCTAATTTAATTTGATGTAGGGTATAGACCTTAGAATGGTTATGCTGGTTTGGAAAGGTGTTAAAAATACATTGATTAACAACATAAACGAAAAAATAAATGATGATAGATCCATGTATGTCTTATTAAGTGAACCCATTTATAATGAACTAACTCATATGATTCTTTCATGTGATGGGGTGCAAAGAAATCATCTTTATTTATGATCATATTCATTTCAAATTCAGTAACTACATTTTCAACTTGTTTACAGTATTGATTTTTGTTAATGGAAGGCATAAATGTTTTTGGTAGTGCTATCAATCTCAACATGTATATACATATTAAAAATCTTGTCAAAAATCTTCTTGAGCCAATAGAAATAACTCTAAAAATAATAATGGAAGTGATAGTTAAGAAGATGAAAGTGGGGAAGATTATGAAGAGATTTAATGTAAAATAATGATTTTAATTTGTACATTACACATCATATACAATCAAGATAATAATTTTAAACAAATTTCTAATTCTCCCATATTTTTTTGTTTATGAAATTCACTCAAATGCATAGACTTATTTGTTCATAGAAATAACCAAGATTTCTTCTTTTTTTTTTTTTTACTAAGAATTTTTTCATTAACTTTGATTTGATCATATTTTTTTTGATTAAATTTAAAGAGTCACAAGATATGGAATGCAAAATGTCTCACTATAAATTTCATGTACATTGCACATTTGAGTCATCATTAAATGCAACATCATATTCCTTGTGCATGCATGATATAATGTACGCATGCATAGGACTAATGCATGGCTATCATGTCATGCAAAATAGTCATATATGCATATATCAATTATCATGCATAAATGGTTTGTTCTTCAATGCTCACTTTGTAAGTTATTCATAAAATAAAACGGTTCCTCATTACTTTGTGAACCGACTGACTCATGAAGTAAGCATTGGAAAGTGATGAGGAACTGATTAACTTATGAAGTAAGCATTTGCAATAAAGTGTCAAGAATCTGTGTGGTTTATTACAAAGATATTTTTTGATGGGTACAACATTACATCTACTCATTGCTACAGCTTTTAATGTGATCTTTGTGTCTACTTTATGCAATGTCATTCACCTAATCTAATTCTTAAAAATGTCAGTTTCAAAATATAAAGAGTGTGATTATGCACTTGTTTTGTTTGTTTTATAAACGTGTTTGTTTATAGGTTGAAAAAGTTTTAATTTGTTTTTTGTAAAACTGAATAGTTTATAATAAAGAAACATGTCTCACACATACCTTCATGATATAGCTAAGGCATTGTCACTTACACCTTAAGAAATTACCCTCATTCAAGAGAGCAACCCCTTTAAGGCAACAAAGGATACCTTGAACCACCACTAATCATTAAGGGTGTGAGTGGACAAGTCATACCCTAGACCTAGGGTTCGTCCTTAATGAAGACATGAGTGTTTTACAAGTAAACTCCCTTATATTAGATTTGGACAACCCTAAGCACATGACCATGTAAGTGTCTCATGAAAGGGCTTTTATTAACGAGCTTAGGTTGTTCAACCCTTAAACATGTTTATATCATGTGCCAACTAGTATACCAATTACGAGATCTAACCTTATTAAGCAAATGTTTAAGATTTAGCACCTTGATGTGAACACAAGCATGCCTGCTTGATAGAGTGTCCAACCCCTCAGTGTTAAATTCATTACCCAACCCTAAAGGACATGCTTTGAGCATTGTATTTGTATCATTTAACCTAATACCACGTGTTCATGTAACACTATTTTTGAAGTTATGGAATATTTATCCATAGCCCCTCAAACTTAAAAGTTATATATGGTGCCATGAACGTGGTTTGCAAATGCCAACCCTGTAACTCTCTATGTGAACCTTCATGAATATAATAAAGAGAACTTATAAGAAAGATCCCACACATATAGTTGGACAAGGACATGAATGTGCCTTACGTAATTATGAATGTTGCTCTTAACGTGACATGAAAAAAAAGGCTGAAGACATACCTCAATCTATAATAATTGAAAACATATAGTTTAATAAGACCTCCCGTGCACAAATTTAACAACAATAATAGTTTAAGGTTTAGAGTTTAGGGTTTAGGATTGCTCACTCAACCATACACACCCAATGGATATATAATATCAATGTAGTGTTAAATATGAACAAAACACACACACAGTAATATTAAATATGTTAATATATTTTCTATATAAAAATCCTCATTAATCTAGAAGATAATAATAAACTAGATTATAAATTAAAATGATGTAAACATTTGTGTACGCCAGTTTGAACTAGAAAGTAAGGTCGGTTTGGAAAGTTATATGTGAAGAAGATATTCAAAAGCATAGTCAGAGCTTCAGAGCCGAGACTTGAGGCAAGTGGACGTGTGTGTGTGTGTTGATAGAGTGCGTGTGTGTATATATACATATCAGACACACGTAGACACACTTTAATTAAGATATATTATGTATATACTAATTATCGCAATTCATCTAATTTAAATTTTTAAGTAGGAAGAATTTAATTGTCAGGTACTTCGGGTAAAAGAAACAATCACGCATTTCCTGAGACCAGTATTCCTGATAAAATGCGTTTTCAGGTGAGTGGGTGTGTGTTTACTATATAATGTGCACACCTACATATATGTGTGTAACAAGCGATGTATGTATATAAAGACGTATTACCTGAATACATTGTATCCAAATGCAGCAGTTATGTGTCGATATCTTGGCTATCGGCTGGACTGTCCTCAACAATATCTTTTTTACATATAAGCTGTTCTAAATCTACCGGCTCTCCATCTTCCACGTGGCACTGGTCTCTTGCCACTGAGATGTTGGACTCGGGAGTTCCCACACTCTGTAAGGCATCCACGTACATGCACTTTTTATACGTATATGCATGCACACATGCACATAAGCGGAAATTTACAGAGATAGGAAGTGTACATATAAGTGGTTATGGAGAGAGTCATGTTTACGACAGTGTAAGTGCATGTGTGTGTGTGTGTGTGTGTGTTTGTGTAGAAGTAAGACACTGCACATATTAAGTTCAAACTTACCAAAACTGTTGGTGACGCTTCACTATTGCGGCGAGGCCTTGTAGGAGCAATAGCTACAGGCTTGGAAGAATAAATACAGCATCCTAAAGCAATATAAAACAATGTGCGTGTGTGTGTGTGTGTTATATTAATACAAATTTTCAACTTAATCAAAGGTCATATAACGACGTTTGTATACACACTTTTGAGGCTATTTATTAATTACCTAAAACCCCAGTCTCTTACGTTTAGAACAAGCTCACCCTCAGCCTCGTCTTCTCCATGTCCATTCCTAAGCTTAATTTTCGTATTATAATTATAATTATTATATTATATACATATAAACGTTAGTTGATATGTAACATGATAAAGTTAAATATTTATGCACTATGTGTGTTAATTATAATTATAGTATACATGTTAATATGTATATATCCATTATAACACACACACACACCACACAAATCTTGAGGTGAGATTTGTATAATATATACATAATGAACATGTGTGTGTGTTATATATAAACAATGTAGTTTATAACATATATACAACTGTTCATATTTGAGTCACACACACACGAAGGTACAGCATATACTAAAAGTTTTGATATATTTATATTTATATATTATATTATTCTATATTATAACATAAAACAGTATCGTACAAATTTTCATATACTTCTAGTATAGAATCTCACACACATAAAAGGTGTGTAGCATATACCATCCTTCTCATCCAGGGTTGGTATAAATTCATTAAGATATGAGTGTGGTTTCAAAGCAGATACACCACTCGTTGCTGAAGAATCTCTATGTCACCGGGATCGAACTTCACACCTGAATAAAGTTTATTTAATTACATATTTAACTACGTTAGTCAGTCATATATAATATACAAATGTACATATAGTTACTATGGACACACCAAACACACACATTACTTGCGAAATGATTTAATATACAACATACATCAGCATTTACAATTGAATATTAATAATTTCATATATGTCATATTCACTTACTTTTGTGTGTGAGAGTGAACATACATGTTATGTTATATTTTATCAAAAAACTTACCATATATAAAACACAACTGGCATCAATATAAAAAATACGAATAAGTTAAATTATATATATGATTATAAATTAAATTAAATAAATTATGATATAATTTGAACATCTATGTGTGCAATTGTATGCTTCATTGTAAATTATGCGTGTGTTGTACGAACATATATGTTATGCTATATTTTACATATCAAAAACCTTATAAAAACAATTGTTAATTTTGTCCGTGTTGAGCAATTTATCTACGTGGCACATATAATTAATATTTTAAATCTCGACATCCCTATAGCTAATATTTTTAAATTTCAACATCCTTGGTTATCGACAGGAAATCAATTGAGTTGTTGAATTTACTATCTCCAATAAATCACACCGATATAATTAAAATATTCTTGATATATATAGGAATATACCTAGTATAATTTATATAAAGATTGAAAATTAAGCTTTATTCTGATTTAGAATTTAAGTCATTTGTATAATTTTTATATATACAAATATATACACTCTAAATAACATTAAGTATACAAGTGCATATCAATGTATAAAATAGATATAGGTTTAATTTAGTTTAAATTATTAATAATACAGCCAGAGAAGCTGCAATATTCCATCGATAATGTTTTAACGAATTTAACACTACATATATAATATCATATGAATACATGTACGTGCGGGGAAAAAAAAAATTAATTAGTATATACCATGTGTCAATGTCATATATATACACAGAGAAGAGAGAGAGCTAATGTACATAGAATATGAATCTGAATAGGCCAAAAGTGGTACAAATTAGGGTGTGAGGAAGCCCTAGGAAGCCAGTAAACATGTTGAAGAAGGTGCAGCTTAGGAGCAGTGACAACGAGATGTTCGAGGTGGATGAGGCTGTTGCCTTTGAGATGGTAACAGTGAAGAACTGGATCGAAGATATTGACAGCGATGTCCCAGTGCCCGTGCCAAATGTTACAAGCTCAATTCTTGCCAAGGTGATTGAGTATATCAACTTATCAAGTACCATCTCGATGCTAAGAAAGAGGACGAGACGGTAGCATGGTTAACAATGAGGATGAAATTAAGGCTTGGGATAAAGAATTCATCTAGGTGACGCAGCAGGTGCTGTTTGATCTCATATTGGCTGCAAATTATCTCAATGTTAAGAGTCTACTGGATTTTACTTGCTAGACAGTAGCTGATATGCACACCCGAAGAGATCCGCAGCACGTTTAATATTAAGAATGATTTCACACCTGAGGAAGAGGAGGAGGATAGGATCGAGTGAAAATTTCTTTTCTCTTTTTTATGAATAAAACATTGACTTTTGAACATAGAATAATAAATTTTTTTTAATTAATTAACAAGAATACTACGTAGGATAGTCAAGTAAACATCACACACACACTTGTATACCCACATGCTATGCCATATATAAGAACTATAAGAGAAAGAACATTGTTATACAACGGTCAATTTAATCAGTGGATATCGATATAATATATTATGCATTTCTTTGCTTCTTTCCTTGAAGCAAACCAAGTTTAAATACTGTGAAAATTAATATTTTAAAGTTTTGAATATGGTGGAAAGTAATTTGCCGGTTTTGGAATATTGGTGAAAACTAGAAATTATCTTATATGCAATTAAGTAATGTGAGAGCTCAGAAATTCTATATCTCACTACCCCAAAAATTCTAACTCTTATACAAGAGCAAGTGGTTCAAATTGAATTCAATATGATAATTATCAAAATTCACTATGCTAATAATAATATGTGTAAATGCAGTAGTACACGTGGACCTTACATAATCCCCTCCTCTCAAATGGATGGAAGGTGGTTAGGGTTCTCTGGTAGATGGGCCCGGATCAGGAGGAACATTAAGAGGAAGATTGGTGGATTTTTAAGTGGCACAACTCGTTCCTAACCTCGTTGCATAAAACACTTCAATTGTTGCACATGTACAATCTCTGGAGGATCGAGTTGAATGTCGTGCCAAACCTCGTAAACTTACAGTCCTACCTACTGCACACTTGATATGGTCCCTTCCATTGAGCAAGGAAACTTTTGGCTAAACCATGTACCGTAAGTTTAGAAAAACGAACCAACACCAACTCATTCACCTTATACTCCACATGTGGACGATGATGAGAGTTATAGTGCCGTTGTTGTCCCATTTGTAGACGGCCCAAGTGTTCTACAAACTCTTTTCGAACTAATGAAAGAATGCTTATCAAATACCGATCTTAAGACCTAGCATCAGCAGTTTGTGGCAAGCAAGAAGGTAAACCCAACTCCGTTGGCAACATTGGGTCATGACCATATAAGAGCTTATATGACAAAGTACCAACAAAACTTTATATTTTAGTGACATAAGCATATTGAAGAGATGGCAGATAATCATCCCAATCGGAATGTTGAAAGTTCATATACTTTGCAATCATCCCCTTGAAAGTCCTGACAAGTTGTATTTATCTAAGGATGCAGGACCATTATCTGAGAGAATCTGCTTCAAACAAGAATGCTAGAACACGACCTTATAAGGAGAAACTGGCCAACAGTAGAGGCAGCCACACTAGCAAGAGCACCAACTTCTACCCAACGAGTTAAGTAGTCAGAAGCAATAATAACGTACTCGTTGCCAGCATTCAACTGTGGAAAAGGTCCTATCAGATCAAACACTACCAACTCAAATAGACGAGAAACTGTAATTGGCTCCAACCGTCCTTCCGAAGTACATGGGAGAGTATTGCAAGCTTGGCATCACACACAACTACGCACATACTGAATCACATCTCCTCACAACTCTGGCCAATAGAAAGATCTGTGTAACTTCTCCATCATACGACGATGTCCCATGTGCCCACCAAGAACAGGAGACTCATGGTAAGCGTGGAACAAAGACCGAAGACACCATTAACCACAAATGATCATCTGGATCAGTCTCCACAAAATAAAGAAAGTCGTCCTGAAGGTGATATTACGAATGTAAGTGCCTGAAAGGCAAGTCATCAGCAAGTGATGTAGGATTCTCAAACCCATCACGAAGCCATCGAATCCACGGCTCAACCTTTTAAACTTCCCGAACCTCATTCAAAAATGGCAAATCTAATTTTGCACCTTGTAGACACTGAATGTCAAGCACAGAAATTGCTAGTACCAAATCTTCATTCAAAAAGTCCATTGATGCTGGAACAATTAGCTCCTCATGGACAGAAGAAAAGAGAAAAGGTGGAAGAGGAGCCCGAGAAAGAGCATCAGCATTAACTATGGAACTCCTTGGGCGATGAACAACCTCAAAGTCATAAATTTAAACTTTCAAGGCCCACGGAGTAGTATGGCCAATTAAATTCTTCTGCTTCAATAATGAAGTGATTGCTGCATAATCGCCTTCCAACAGCATCCAAGAACTATGCAAGTTGTAACTAAAATGGGCATGGCTATAGTCCCATTTCTTAATAATTAGCAATTTCAGCTATTTAATTAGCATTTTCTAATATTAAAGGAATATTCTTTAGAATATATGTTTAAAAATAGAATATTCTTTAGAATATTCTATTTTGTATTCTACCCTTTAATAAATTATAGCATTCATTAAACAAAAATTAATAACATTATAAAAGTAGAAGGTATTAAATTATATAATATATTGCCTAATATAACAATTAAGGAAGAGCATAAGAGGTACATTATATAATATTGATGTTGTTATTAAAATATTAATATTTAAATATAACATTATTAATTAAAAATTTGTAGTAGTAATAATATATATATAAATCCTATAATAATATAGTCAATCTTCCATATCATTTTTTAAATTTATATAGTTAAGTAAACAATTTGGTACTATTATTTAAAAAGTTTATAATAATTATGAATATTAAATATATGATTTTATAATTTTGTAATTGCTTTAAGCTTCAGAAAACATACATTCCCTTGCAGTTTTGTTAATCGTGACTTTATCAACGCTTCTTGACATCCACCCATATCGAATAGATTTAACATTTATAAAACATGCTGGGTCTTTTTGATTGGGAGACCATGTTTTCTCTAGGCATCCATTATATCTTTCGCTCTCCTTCTCGTGTCGCCTTTTTTGTGGTTTGAACCATGCAACTTTAACAATACTATTTTTTGTGATTACTTCAGGTGTGTCGATAATTTGACCCATCCAAATAGGCTGATTATATGACGCATCTGGAGTAATGAGAACCATCATTAGTTTTTGAAGATCCTGGCAGCAATCAAAGTATGCTTTAGGTTTTTGGTTCCTTTGTCCAACAAAGTGTGGGGTTTGCACTTCCACATCACTACTGGCTTTTATGTCGTCTGTGCTCATTGATGTCATTTCAATCTCCTCTCGCCACCTTGTTTTAGGCCAAAAAGGGTGTTGCAATTCTGTACTTGTGATAGTAGGCCCTTCCAACTCTCGAACAACAGTCTCCCAATAGTCAACCACATGCTTATATAGTTCTTAGTAACCAGTTGCCTTATCAGAATTCTTTGGCATCGATTTTTGAACCCATGCCACATATTTTTTGATCCATCAATAATAACCTCTTGTTCCTTGAGCTGGGCACTCAATGGAATAGGGTCTAGTTGTCCTTCTGGGAGAAGTGGCTTTCCATTCTCTCCACTTTTGAAGAGCATTAACCCCTCTTTCGGTAACGACTCATGCTCTAATGGCCGTAACTTGTACTGCATAATAAGTATACCATCTCGTATGGAGAAAAAGAATTGTAGCAGCACAAGGTGACCAACTAAAGAATCACTCCCCTCTTTTATATACTCGAGAAATTTTTTGAAGTCTGGCACCTCAGTCACAAGCAAAGCACAACTTTTTTTGAAGATGCAATTTTCAAAAAGATTCATCATATGCGGTAAGGTAAGTGCACTTGTCCTTTTTGTAGAGTTGGAGACCTTGCTGAAGAACGCATCAATATCTTCATGAGTGTGACCAACCATAAGAAAACTGAGCGTGATTGTTTCAAACACACCTTTGGCAATAAGCATTGACAAGTATGCTAGCACATATCTAGAAAATAAAAGTAAGTATGAGCTTGAGAAACCCTTAAGTAAAATGATTTACCTATTTTTGTTCTCGCCTGCACAATTATCCATCTATAAAAGCAAATGACGAGGAAGCTTATTTGATGTTGAGGACACATGTACACTATTTGAGCTAGATCCCTCCACTGAACCTGAACTCTCAACAGGGCCATCTGTTTTTTGTGCAGGTTGCTGACAATGCCTCTCATATTCCCAAGTAGCCTCAAGTGCAGACGTGTTCATGAGAGCATTATGTAAAGGTTGAAGGTGTTGTTTCTTCATTTTGAGATCACCGATAGGACTTGTCTGTGAGTGGGCTTCAAGGTTTCTGAAACACATGGCCAACGACCCAATAGTGAAATTGGAGTCGCTAGACCAATGTGGAAGTGAAAAGTGTCCATATGATTCACAACCGTGTCCATATGTTAGCACACCTGTCAATGAAATCGGAAGTTTCATGACATTTTCAAGGCATTTTGGTGTTGCAACAAGCTTTGGAATGCTGGTCTTTGAATGATCCAACTCTGATGGGCGTGACACAGAAAGCATGCGGTGTGCATAGTACTGAGATCGGCAAGTTTGTTGTGCAATCATGTGGGCCTCCATCTTCTTTTGAATGGCAGTGATCTCCACTAAGGTTTTTGCACAAGCCTCTGCAGCCTTCAATGATGTACAAGTGTCACACTTGAAAAAGCTAGAGTGTTTTGCAATCTCCACATCCTTAAAATGAGTATTCCATATGTTGTTGAAGGTACCAATGCAGATTGCTTGCAGCCTGCATCTCATGCATAGTTTGCATATAAGAACCCAAGAAGTTTAAAATACTTAGCTTTATGGTGCTCATAAACCAATGATAAATTTGCAATTCCCTTGAGGTAGTGTAATATATGCTTAACTAGTAACTAGTGCTGCCAACCTAGGTTCTCCATAAACTATGAGACTTGTCCAATAGCATATGCAATATTTGGCCTCGTACACACCATCAGGTAGATCAAATTGCCCACTACCTAGCAATAAGGAACTTTGACCATCTGCTCTTTTTGTTGCTCAGTCTTTAGACACATCTCTTTGGATAAGTGCACATTTTGCAACATCAACATTGGCAAAGAGTTCATGTCATTAAACCCAAACCTCTTAAGAAGATCTTGGATACACTATTGTTGTGATAAGACCACGACCCCATCACATGGTAACACTTGAATTTCCAAGTAATAATTTATCTTGCCCATGTCATTCATTTTGAACTCGTGCTTGAGCTACTGTTTAATCTTCAGCATGAGTATTGAATTACTCGATAAAACAATGCAATCATCAACATATACTGGTACAATGATGAGTTGCTCCCCAAGCTTAATATATACGTTAGTATCAACATCACTCTTGTTGAAGCCTTGATTAATAAAGAAGTTGTCAATCCACTCATACTAAGCTCATGGACTCTACTTTAGGCCGTATAGGGACTTCAATAGCTTGTAATACTTGCATGTCTCCCCTCAAGTTTGAAACCCTTTAGCATAGTGACATACACCTCCTTCTTAATGTAGCCATATAGGTGCCGGCTGACGATGAGCATCAGCGTGACGCTTGTACCATTTTTATGCCTGCTGAAGATGAACTTGGGGTTCCATGAAGAAATGAAGTACACTAAAAACTCATTTTGATTCATTGAGAACCTATTTCAGTTAACGTAGTGTACTCGTGTCACAAATGTGGCTCCTAAATTCTAGAACCCTCAGTAAACCCTTAGGAACTGGGTAATGTGAACCCTACTAAGCAAACTCCCTTTGGATAACCCTAAGTACATGACCTTGGAAAGAGTTTATATACATTATAAATTTATATTTATGTTTATCAGCAGCTTGATGATATATATGTATGAATTTATCATACAGAAAGGTTGTCAATTTCTCCACATGTAAATTAAACTGTGCAGCTAGTGCCATTAGGAGACATATAGTTACAAGCTTAACCATTGGCAAATAAGTCTCTGTAAACTCCACTCCCTCCACTTGAGAAAATCCGCATGCAACCAAGTGCGCATTATATCTCTCAAGCTAGCCATCTGAACCTGGCTTGATCTTGAACAACCACTTTGTGTCCATTGCTTTCTTACTTGGTGGGAGCTCAACTATTGTGAGGAATACCTTATTTTTGATAATGTTGTTCGTCTCATTGTTT
Organism: Selaginella tamariscina; assembly: GCA_003024785.1. Lineage (NCBI taxonomy): Eukaryota > Viridiplantae > Streptophyta > Lycopodiopsida > Selaginellales > Selaginellaceae > Selaginella > Selaginella tamariscina. Next base: position 565,352 of record PUQB01000022.1, on the reverse strand, counting down.
GTTGCTTCCTTCCATGCAATTGCATCTGAGCTTTACATGGCTTGCTAAAAAAGTTTATGGCATGCAATGCCCATTTGTTGCAAAGTAGAAAAGCTCTCCAGGTTGTGGGCTTGGATGAGCACTCTTGAGACTCGTGGTGGGATGCTATTAGGGCTATCTACATAGCTAGAGGGATGGAATTTGAGAGGAACGACGAGGTGTTGGAGTTGGGGCTACAAGAAAACTCTTGTCCCTAAACCCTAACCCTACTCCTATTGGCATGTTGTTGCTAGCTAGAGGATTACGACTAGTAGAGGGTTGATCACTATAATTACCAATCTGTTACCCTACTCCCCCTAACATTTGATTCGTCCCTGCTCCCCTTGGTTGTCCTATTGGTAGAAACTCCAAATATGAGGCACCATGATTCTCATATCCATCTTGATTTGATTGCCTTGTTCGATTACCATAAGTTTGGGACTCGTCAAAAATAACATGCCTGACAACAATCAACTTGTATGTATCGAGGTTGAGGAGCTTGTAGGGCTTGCTCTCCTCACTATAGCCAAGGAGGATGGCGAGTTTAGACTTGGGGTGTCATAGTTTTTACTATGACTCGACCCTTTACTTTGGGGTTTGACTGTTGTTACCTACCGAGTTGTGTGGCGAACCCTAGTTGTAGTGAGAAACAGCCCCGCTTAGTGCACTTAGGTGTTTAGGGGTAGTCCCCGGCTGTCACTAGGTACTCGAGAAACTCTAGGCGAAGGTAGTACTTACCCTCTAAAAAACTCTCCCCCAGTTTGACGTAGGTTTTCCGTTAAATATAGCTTGTCAAAAAGGGTTAGGGACACCCCTAGGGTTGACCTAACCCTAGGGTTGCCCTAACCCACGCCTAAACCCCCCCCGGGGTTAGGTTTAGGGTTAGGTTGGACAACCATTTTCTCTAAGGGCTAGATTTGTGCCAGCCCACTTACTCATTAGGAAACAGGGGGGGGGGTCCGTCACATAAATAAGGTAGAGTATAGTAGGAGAGCTCCTGGGTTCATGAATGAGTTCGTTGCTCTTCTGCCGGTGCAAGCTTCAGCTTGTGTCGTTAAGGTACAACCCTCTGTTGTGCCGCCCTAACTTCCAGATGCCAGGGGTACGTCCCACCTTCGGGGTAGCTTACCCTTAACGTTGGCGAATCCATGCCTGGGAGGTCTTGTCGGGATGCACGTTCCAAGAGGCAGAGGTTGAGGCTTGTCTCCAGCCTCCTCCTCCACGTCAAGCTAGGTGTAGCACTCACGGCCAAGCAAGGCACATCCGTGTCCTTGTCCAACTGTGGGCGTGGGATCTTGTTTGACAGGTTCACGTTACCTGTTCCTGAGGGTTCATTGAGGGGTTCTAGAGTTGGCATTTAGGAACCACGTTTGTGGTACTTGGTGCAACTCTTGAATCTAAGGGCTATGGCATGATAGCCACATCTTGGAAGGCAGTGTCACATGGGATGTGACACTGGGCTAAACGTCACATGGTACAACGCCCGAGGCAACGCCCTTCGGGGTTATGTCATGGGCTTGTCGCTAAGGGGTTGGATACTCTAGCAAACAGGCATGCTTGTGCTTGCACTAGGGTGCTAAGCCTTGGGCATCCGCTCGAGGGAGGTTAGGTCTCGTAACTAGGTGTGCTTTGGCACACTTGGCTAGGGGAGTGTTCTCCTTGGAATCCAGGGGTTGAACAACCTAAGCTCATTAGCAGAAGCCCTTTCGTAAGGCACTCGCAAGGTCATGTGCTTAGGGTTATCCCAAACCTAGCCTTAGGGAGTTTGCTTAGCAGAACACTCGTGTCGCCTACGGCGCACACTCGTGTCCTCACTAAGTACTAGCCCTAGGTCTAGGGTGTAACTTGGCCACTCAAACCCTTAGGGGTTAGTCGTGGTTCAGGGTACCCCTTGTCGCCCTAAAGGGGTTGTACTCCCGGATGAGGGTGATTCCTCAAGGGGTAAGTGACAATGCCTTAGCTCTGTCACGGGGTATGTGTGGAACACACGTCTCCTTGATGGGGGTTAGGGCATGAGCCTGTCTAGGTCTTCTAGGGCAAGACCCTAAGTCAACTAGGGTTATCCCTCAAGGGTTTTGGGGTAGACACTCTAGGGAGACTTAGGCTAAACCCTAAGTCAACTAGGGTTATCCCTCAAGGGTTCTGGGGGCAGACATTCTAGGGAGACTTAGGCTAAACCCTAAGTCTCTTGTCCACTTGGGCATTAGAGTCTAACCCTAGGGGTCGTTGGGGTTGTTCTGGGAACTTAGCGTTGCTCACACAGGGTGATGACGCCAATGGCCACCTGGCAGCCACGTGTTGCCACGTGTTGGCCCTTTGGGTTAAAACTCTGACAATTGGTATCGGAGCCTATTCTCTGCGGTCAGTAGGACTACCTAAAGTGTAGTGTATTTTAGGGTTTAGTTAGTTCTAAATTTTTGAAGTACTCTATCACTTTCGGCTAACGTCTGAATTCTGCGCAGAGAGTTGGTCCTGAGATCTATAACTCTTCGAAAACATCTACTTAATAAGTGGGTGTGGGTTATGGACTCCAATGTCGAAGGTAGCACTCGGAAGGCAACTTCCAAGTTGCATGCCAGGTTACGTTTTCTCTAGGTTACTTACCTTAAGGTTATCCAGGTTACTTTACCATATGTTCCACAAGACATGGTGTGTTAGTTTGTTCTGGCTTACAAACTAAGTCTTGTGAAGTGGATCATGTGATATCTAAGCTTACCCATTATTGAAAATTTTTCTTTTTCTTTAAGGTGTTTGAATTTGGGATAACACATGATTTGGAAACAGACAATGTCCTTTGAGTTTTGGCTTATGTCAAGATTCAATATCGGATCCAACTGTAGTGTTCAAACGGGGAAAGACTTATGTTCAGAAGTGCGTCTTTGACTTCGGGAGAAGGGGCATATTCAAACATAAGAATGAACACTACATTTTGACATAAAGTGTAAAATAAGCTCTTATTATAGTGCATGTTCCGAGAGTGTAACTCTAGAAGCAGACTATAGTGATGAACTTATAATACAATGGAATGTCAAATATTGACATATGATAAATATGTTAAGCAATGGGTTTGAAGATCCAATGTAGTCAAAGTATTGTCTGATGTTGCAATATTTTGATGACGCTAGCTGCAAGTAACATTAGGTGAATAGTTTACTAAGTTCAAGTCACCTAATTTGAACCTTAGTACAACTTGAAACCTTAGTTAGTTGTAAGCGCGCACTCTGTATTCAAGTTAGCTAGCTCGACTAACTTGATTATGAAGTTGTCTCATAAGAGATCATGAGAGAAACTTCGGATAATAGCTAGAGAATTTCGTTATCTTACCAATATCGGTTTTGGGATAGATGGCATGATCTATCAGAAAGAGAAATGTTGGAAACATACGTTTACATTTTCAGTTTACTGAGTAATGAAGGACTTGCATAGTGAAGGCGTTCGGCGCACACTTGCATTTTCATTATTAACTCTTTAATCTTGAAATTTGTAACGTTGTTTGCAATGTGGGATAAGCTCTTGAACAAGGGTGATTCCTTGTTAAGAAGAGCATGATTTATTCTCCACTTTGCTTATTACTAAGTAAGGAAACTTGCTAAGTTTGATAACTTATGTTGAGAATATCAATGAGTCAATAACAGTCGGTATACATTTTGGAGGTTTAAGTGCATGTACCTCCTTAGAGATAGTTTTCGATGGAATTAGAAGTTGGTATTGATTTTCAATATCAATTTCATTTTAGAGTCGAATACGATTATTCAAAGATGGTTTCTTGACTTGCATCATGGTCGCAAATGTGGGCACTTAAAGAACATAAAGTATGTATCTTCAATCTTTGGAATATTGAAAAATAGAACTATTCTTGACTCAAGGTTTGATTGTATTCCTTGGTTAGTTGTTAGTTCTATCTCAAGGTTTGATGGTGTTCCTTGAGTTGGTTCAATAATATGATATTGTGTAGCGGGATTAGCTCAAGAAGATGGTGTCCCTTCTTGATGATTGTAGTTCAAGGTTCGTCCAATATCCGGTTCGAGAATATGAGGTTTCCTATCACCTCATCTGTTGAGATATTTATATTTAAACTTTGAGAATTTGTGACAATCTTTTCAAGATTGGTTATAAATGACTTGTCAAAGTATAGTATGATATCTCTTCAATATTGAGTTTGGAGCGCTCAATATCAAACTTGGTTATGATCACATGAGGTGGCCGTAATCATATAATATAAAGACTCAAGTGGATTTGAGTCTGACACTTTGGTAAGGCACTACCTTAGTGTTATAACTTGAAACGTGTTTTCAAGTTAGTTGAGAAATGAGACATTTCTCAATACATTGCTTGAGGGGCAATGTGTACTTTCTGGATTGCTAGGTGTCTAGAGTGAATAATGTATCTTAGTTCAATGTACTGAACTAGATATTTTATTCATGTTTGGGGAGATCTATTGAAATATAAGGTATGACTAAAACATGAAGTTGATCTAACACTTCAGTGTTATGATAGCATTTATGTGGAGGTTTATATCTTACTAAATCAATTAGATGAACCAGACACTAGTTCATGATTCCTCTTAGTCTCTGAACAAAGTTCCTCGAAATACTGTCTAACATTATATTTCCGTCTCAAAATTGAAGTTCGGTTCATGTAAACTAAGACCATATCTATAATGTAGTTGTAGCATTTCGATAAATTGATATGATTGTAAGTTTATATCCACTAGTATAACAACTAGTTGATAAGCTTAGGATTTGAACGTTAAAACGATCATTATCCATTCGAGAGTATCAATATCGAAATTGTGACTATTTATAGAATAAGGATTAGTTTTAAAAATGTTTATCAAAAACACTAGTTGTTCAATTAGTGAAATGCTATACTTCGGTATAGTGTTGAAAACATTTACGAAATAGTTTAAGAGTTGGAAATAAATATAATGTTACGGAGGCGTACAGTATTACGAGTTCAGGGAGACTCTTATCGTGAAACTAAGTTTTAAAATTCGTATTTTGAACTTAGTACGATAAGGAGTTAGGAATTATTGAATGGCACCTAGTATGTTGTGCTCTTTGGAGAATGAGTACAATGAGGGTACTAATTAAGACAAAGATTGTTGATTAGGCATTAGAGATGGGTTGAATTTCCTGGTTTCCACGTTGGTTTATAAGAAAGGTATGTTAGCTTATCTGGTCCCTGAACTGGTCGGTGTTATGAAAGAGTACAAAGTTGGTTGTGAAAGATGAATGGCAGTTGGCAAGACCTTGTTGTATACATGTGTACAGCCATGCGCCTCTGTGATCGCCTCTGGCCAGATTGACATGTTTACAAAGAACAGGGTTTTACGACTTGTACTCTTTATATCGGAAAAGAGCTTGATTCCGATAAAAGTCTCATACTTAGTCTTGCGTAACTATATACTAATGAGAGATAGGTATAGTAGCAGACCCTTATGAAAAGGGGTAATGAGAAGCACCGAGGGATGCAGAGATGTAAGCTATAATATTGTAACATGTGGAGATGTGGGACCATTGGAAAATCAAAAGAAATGCGAGGTGTTTGGTCAAGCATTTGAGAAGTGCTTGTTGTGTTAGACGACAGAGGTCGTCAACAGCATTTAATATTAAGGAATAAAGCAAGTCTTTATTTCTTGTTAACCAAGGGGCCGGCAACAACACTAACTAGAGGCCTCCAATATAAATTCTAGTTAAGTAAAGAAATTAACCAGTGTTGTGTGCGTCGGGTGACAGACTTTGCAGACGTGCAAAAGGTCTCCAGGACTTCATGTCGCAGGTGGTGCCTCCGGCAGCTGGGTTTACGACTCAGTGAACGACGGTTCTGAAGTACTTGGTTCGCGTAATGCAAGGGGGGTAATAAAACTTATGTGAACTTTTGGCTGACTCCATAGAGTGATATGTTAGTTTTGGTTAGTTTTTTCTAACATTATCTAGTCTTGGAGTTGGACGTCAACGAGGACGTTGACATTTTCAAAGGCGGGGAGTGTGTCATAGTTTTTACTATGACTCGACCCTTTACTTTGGACGTTGACTGTTGTTACCTACTGATTTGTGGCGACCCTAGATGTAGTGAAAACAGCCCCGCTTAGTGCACTTAGGTGTTTAGGGTAGTCCGGCCGGCTGTCTTAGGTATGAGAAACTCTAGGAAGGTAGCACTTACCTCTAGAAAACCTCCCCCAGTTTTGACGTAGGTTTTCCTTAATATAGCTTGTCAAAAAGGGTTAGGGACACCCCTAGGGTTGACCTAACCCTAGGGTTGCCCTAACCCACGCCCTAAACCCCCCCCTAGGGTTAGGTTTAGGGTTAGGTTTAGGACAACTATTTTCTCTAAGGGCTGGCATTTGTGCCAGCCCACTTACTCATTAGGAAACAGGGGGGGGGGGGGCTCGTCACATAAATAAGGTAGAGTGTATGTAGGAGAGCTCCTGGGTTCATGAATGAGTTCGTTGCTCTTCTGCCGGTGCAAGCTTCAGCTTGTGTCGTTAAGGTACAACCCTCTGTTGTGCCGCCCTAACTTCCAGATGCCAGGGGTACGTCCCACCTTCGGGGTAGCTTACCCTTAACGTTGGCGAATCCATGCCTGGGAGGTCTTGTCGGGATGCACGTTCCAAGAGGCAGAGGTTGAGGCTTGTCTCCAGCCTCCTCCTCCACGTCAAGCTAGGTGTAGCACTCACGGCCAAGCAAGGCACATCCGTGTCCTTGTCCAACTGTGGGCGTGGGATCTTGTTTGACAGGTTCACGTTACCTAGTTCCTGAGGGTTCATTGAGGGGTTCTAGAGTTGGCATTTAGGAACCACGTTTGTGGTACTTGGTGCAACTCTTGAATCTAAGGGCTATGGCATGATAGCTCACATCTTGGAAGGCAGTGTCACATGGGGATGTGACACTGGGCTAAACGTCACATGGTACAACGCCCGAGGCACGCCCTTTGGGGTTATGTCATGGGCTTGTCGCTAAGGGGTTGGATACTCTAGCAAACAGGCATGCTTGTGCTTGCACTAGGGTGCTAAGCCTTGGGCATCCGCTCGAGGGAGGTTAGGTCTCGTAACTAGGTGTGCTTTGGCACACTTGGCTAGGGGAGTGTTCTCCTTGGAATCCAGGGGTTGAACAACCTAAGCTCATTAGCAGAAGCCCTTTCGTAAGGCACTCGCAAGGTCATGTGCTTAGGGTTATCCCAAACCTAGCCTTAGGGAGTTTGCTTAGCAGAACACTCGTGCTCGCCTACGGCGCACACTCGTGTCCTCACTAAGTACTAGCCCTAGTCTAGGGTGTAACTTGGCCACTCAAACCCTTAGGGGTTAGTCGTGGTTCAGGGTACCCCTTGTCGCCCTAAAGGGGTTGTACTCCCGGATGAGGGTGATTCCTCAAGGGGTAAGTGACAATGCCTTAGCTCTGTCACGGGGTATGTGTGTGGAACACACGTCTCCTTGATGGGGTTAGGGCATGAGCCTGTCTAGGTCTTCTAGGGCAAGACCCTAAGTCAACTTAGGTTATCCCTCAAGGGTTTGGGGTAGACACTCTAGGGAGACTTAGGCTAAACCCTAAGTCAACTAGGGTTATTCTCAAGGGTCTGGGGGCAGACATTCTAGGGAGACTTAGGCTAAACCCTAAGTCTCTTGTCCACTTGGGCATTAGAGACTAACCTAGGGGTCGTTGGGGTTGTTCTGGGATACTTAGCGTTGCTCACACAGGGTGATGACGCCAAATGGCCACATGGCAGCCACGTGTTGCCACGTGTTGGCCCTTTGGGTTAAAACTCTGACATGGGTCCCACTTCTGCCTTGCGTCCTCAAGCACGAGAACATATGGCATACAGCCAAAAACCTTTAAGATAGAGACATCTGACCTACAACTAGTCCATAGCTCCTTTGATGTTTTGCCTTGCTCCACAACAACTATAGGAGTTAGTGGCTTCACCCCAATATGTGTTGGGGAGACTTGAATTTTGGAGCATGCTACAAGCACACTCCACTAATGTCTTATTCATTCTCTTTGCTACATTGTTTTGCTCTGAGACTTGCCTCTATTCTATGAGCATTGGACATGTGAACTAGAAGCTTCACCATTTTGTTGGCAGGAATTGTCATCCACAAAGTATAGAGCTTCTTCATGGGGGTCTAAGTTTGCATAGGTCCACAACTATTAGAATGAACCAACTCAAAGGGCCATGAAACTTGATTGTTGACTCCAGAATTAATGGGAATTTTTGTTGCTTGCCAAGGACATAAGGCTTGCAAAATCTAAATAAGAGGGAAGTATTTTCATACTGTCAAAATCTATTTGTTGCTAGCATACACAAGTCAATGTGCATTAATATGGCCATAGTGCATATTGATATTCGTTATTATTGTCCCTTCCTTGTTGTGTATAATAGCTATTACCAACTATTGACCATGGATTGGGGTCAATGACTCTGCACCCATGCTGTTAGTAGCAAGCTAGACAATACATTCAAGCATGAAGAGATTTCCCCTAAACTTGCATTTGGCAATTCTCCCATAATACTTGGCATGCAATAGCAAACTCTCTCGATACTTCAAGAAGATTACCTCAAAGCCCTAGTCCATAATAAATACCATGGATAAGAGAGTTTCATAACTTTTAAAACATACTTCACACAAGATACTTGAGTGATAAGCATAGATTAACTTTTTTTACTTAGACCATGATTTTTACTATTCATGAATAGTAAATCTTATAATAAATAAATTTTAATAATTTTATAATAAATAAATTGAAAAAATATTTATAAATTTAAAGAATATAAAAAAATTTATGTATTTAATTTAGTCTAAAATCATTATATAATTTGATTTAAAATTTATTGATTTAAACTACCATGGTTTATTTGGTGAATTAAACCATGGTTTAAGTCAATATTGTCTGGTAATAGTTTTTAAGAAAAAATTAAATCTTCATATGTTCTTAACCTTAAATAACCAATGTTACAGCATTGCTGATAATGACTTTGTCTTAGTGCATTACATAATTAATTAACATGCTCTTTTAGTTGGTAACATGATGTTCGACTTCCGAACCAGCCAAATATTATACTACTTGTCATGGCACATTGTGAAGATCCCTTTACCACTAAGAAGTAATTGGCTGAGGACATAGCTCTGTCAGCTGCTTTCTTCACGTTTGGGCACTCTATTACGGTTATACTGTATATCAACAATTTCAGTTCTCTATGAGGCTAATTCAACAGCAAAGTATATAGGATAATATCTGATTCTTAAACCATATGCAAAACATTACAATATTAATTTGTATTTAAAAATTGGCTTGGTTAAAGGAAAGCTGGGATAACGAAGTAACGAAGCAAAAAAATATGCATATATATGATTTCTTAATCAAATTTAGGGTTACACAATTGTCAATTGGGTGAATTTCCCTTGTACAATGTTATATTTCTCGACTAATCATCTACTTAATATGTATTTATATATATTGCATTGCTGTGATGTTTGACCACCTTACATATAATATTCTTTATAAAAAAAATTATTTATTAATTAATTAATCCTGAACCTTATTTCAAAAATCCATATTTTATCATTGTATTCTTATTAATTAGTTATGTAAAACTTATTTTATTCATATCAGCTACTGTATCTATATAAGTTACTGTATCTATCTCCTGGGGAGTCTTACCCGTAATCATATCAGCTACTATATATCTTTTTTACATATAAGCTGTTCTAAATCTACCGGCTCTCGTGGTACTGTTCTCTTGCCACGGAGATGCTGGACTCAGGAGTTCCTACACTCACATACATGCACTTTTTATACTATATGAATGCACGCGCACACACACATACACTAAGCACATAAGCAGATATTTACAGGGACATGAAGTGTACATATAAGTGGGTATGAACATGCCATGTCGAGAAAGAGACAGAGAGACAGAAACTCATGTTTACGACAGTGTAAGTGCATATATATATATATATAATATATAGAAGTAAGTTATGTTTCCAGAAAGTTGTAAATATGCACACACGCACACATATACACACACACGTTACTTGCGAGATGATTTAATATACAACATACATCAGCATTTACAATTGAGTATTACTAATTTCATATATGTCATAATCACTTAACTTTTGTGTGTACGAGAGAAAGATTACTACGTTCAATGTAGAATATACAATTCATGGTCTGACTGTGTTGTATGAACATATATGTTATGCTGTATTTTATATATAGCAGCAAGAAAAACCTCTCCATATATAAAACAAGTGCACTATATAGTTTTATACAATTGGCATCAATCTAGAAAATATGAATAAGTTAAATTATGTATATGATTATATTATTAAATTAAATTATGTATATAATTTGAACATCTGTGTAGGCAATTGTATACTTCAATGTAGAATATACAATTCACGGTATGCATGTGTGTTGGATGAACATATAAGTTATGCTATATTTTATATATAGCAACAAGAAAAAAAACTCTCAAAAACTTATCATAAAAACAACTGTTTATTTTGCATATTTTAACGTTATCTACGTGGCACATATAGTTAATTTTTAAATTTCGATATCCTATAGCTAATATTTTGAAATTCAACATCCTTGCTTGCTTATCGACAGGAAATCAATTGATTTTGTTGAATTTACTATCTCCAGTAAATCACAAGGATATAATTAGAATTATTATTTGTATATATATAGGAATATGCACGGTTTATATAAGTATTCAGCAACATTGAATACTGACCAAGTCATTTGTATAATAAATATATATATGTATATTTAAGTATCCAAGCGCGTATATATAAATGTAATATAGATATAGGTTTAGTTTACTACACAAGTTTAAATTATTAATAAATTTTAAAAATATTTACAAAATTAAAAATATAAGATTATATTTATATATTTATAATTAAAAATCATGATTAAATTGGTTTGAACTTTATTGAAATAAGCCATCTTAGTTTATTCAATAACTTAAACCATATTCTAAATTAAATTGTTAAGCCTTGAATATTATATGATTTTAATCACATTTAGTTTCTTATATTTATTATAAATTTATAATATATATTTAGTTTAAGTTGTTAACTTGCCATTACGTTAGAGAACACTACTTCTATTTCTATGCATTATATTGAAATACATTTGACAAACACATTACAAATGTATTTGATTATTTAACATTATACTTAAAACATTTTGTTTTCTGCTTACTGATTTGGTTGTGACCAGCGTAAAGTATAATTAGTGTAAATTATATTAAAATAATATGTCTATCATACTGTATCCATGTGTGTATATATTGCATGCAATATATCATATTGACACATGGGTGTTGACATGGCCTCCCATGTGTCAAGGCCATGTGTTGCATGTGTGCCACGTGTTAGGAAGGCTTTTCCCTTATTATAGTACATCATTTGTTTATATAATTATTTGCTTTCTTTATTGGTGAAGAAATTGAGTATTCCTCTTGCTTGCTCATTTCTCCTTCTCCTTTTCAACTTTTTTCATGGTAGGAAATATGCCCTCATCCACAGACTCAAGAAAATCAAGGACAATGATTTGAACCCATGCCCTCATCCACGGACTCAAGGGTTGCTACTATGCCTTCCTCCAGAAGGTGGAGCTCAGAGGCAGTCCCATACACGCTACACTTGGCTCGCACCTAACTTAAAGGCGAGCCCCACACTGTGTGATTGCTTGGCTGTACTTGCATCACATGTTAATCAGGCAAGAGGCGATCCCAAAGACACTTGGTATACACATGTGAACGGGTTAGTTAGGCAAGGATAAGTGCGCCAACCTTAATGGCGTGAGCTTTACTCAAAGTTCATCTCTTGATGAGAATCAAACTCGAGACCGCTCCAGCACCACCCCTTTGAAAATGTCAATGTTGTCATAGTTTTTACTATGACTCTTCTTTACTTTGGACGTTGACTGTTGTTACCTACTGAATTATGTTGATAAGCTCTAGGTGTAAATGAAACATGCCCACTTAGTGCACTTGGGTATCTAGTGATGGTCTGGTCGGGTGTCATTAGGTATTTGTAGGAAACTCTAAGCAAAGCTAGCACTTCCATTTAGAAAAATCTTACCCTGGTTTTCCATGCTCGAGTTAGGTTTTGAGGTGGTTTTGGTGAGTTCAACATATTGGATATGGATAGAAACACCCCTAGGGTTGCCCTAACCCCATGCCCTAAACCCAAATTAACTCACCAAGTATATTCCTTTTGAGAATGGGATTCCATGCCAGCCCACTTATATAAACAAGAAAACCAGGGGGGGGCTCTCTCACATATATTAAGTAATACATGCAGGGAGCTCCTAGGTTCATGACTGAGTTCATTGCTCTTCTGCCGATGCAAGTTTTAACTTGTGTTGTTAAGGTACAACTCTATTGTGTCGCCCTAACTTTCAAATAACAAGGGTACGTCCCACCTTTAGGGTAACTTACCCTTAACACTGGCTAATCTATGCTTGGGAGGTCTTGTAAGAAAACACGTTCCAAGAGTCAAAGGTTGAGGCTTGTCTTTAGCTTCCCCTCCATGTCAAGCTAAGAGCAACACTCACAACTAATCAGGACACATTTGTGTCCCTGTCTAAACTATTCTTAGTTCACATGGTAAGTTCCTGAGGGATAACAAAGGGGTTCTAGAGTTGGCATTGAAAGCCACATTTGTGGCACCTAGTGCAACTCTTGAATCCAAGGGGCTATGGCATATAACCCATATTTGAGAAACAATGTCACATCTTCATGTGACATTAGGCTAAATGACACAGTACAACGCCTAAGGCACGCCCTTTGGGTTGTGTCATGGGTTTATCACCAGGGGTTGGATACTCTAATAAACATGCATGCTTGTGCTTGCACTAGGGTGCTAAGCCTTGGGCATAAGCTCAAGGGAGTTTAGGTCTCGTAACTAGGTATGCTTTTGCACAATTGACTAGGGGGTGTTCTCCTTCAAAACTAAGGGCTAAACAACCTAAGCTCATTAGCAAAACCCTTTCATGAGGCATTTGCAAGGTCATGTACTTAAGGTTATCCAAACCTAGCCTTTAGGAGTTTGCATAGCAGAACACTCGTGTTCGCCTATGGCGCACACTCGTGTCCTTATTAAGTACTAGCCTTAAGTCTAGGCTATAACTTGGCCACTCAAACTCTCAAGGGTTAGTCGTCGTTCAGGGTACTCCTTGTCGCTCTAAAGGGGTTGTATAAAGGTGATTCCTCAAGGGGTAAGTGATGATGCCTCAACTCTATCATGGGGTATGTGTAAGGCACATCTCCTTATGAGGTTAAGGCATGAGCCTACCTAGGTCTACTGGGATAGGATCTAAAGTCTACTCAAGATATCGTCTAAGGTTCGGGGTATGGTCATTCTAGGGGACTTATGGTAGGACTTTAACTCTTCTATTTAACTAGGCATATGAGTCAAACTCTTGGGGTCATCTTAAAAGATTTAGCGTTACTCACACATGGTGATGATACCAGATGGCCACTAAATAGCCACGTGTTGGCCCTTTGAGTTAAAACTCTGACAAATGTCCTCGTTGACGTTTAACTCCAAGACTAGACTATATTAGAAAAAATTAACTAAAAACGAACTTTAATCACTTTATGTGGAGTCAACAAAAAGCTCACAAGTTTTATTACCCCCTTTCATTAAGAAAAACCAAGTGCTTCAGAACTGTTGTTCACTGAGTATAACTCAATTGTCAGAGGTACCACCTACAACATGAAGTTATTTAAAGACCTTTGCACATTTGCAAAGTCTGTCACCCGACACAGACAGCAATAAGAAATAAAGTTCACTTTATTTATCATCATCATTACAAACAGCTTAAGACCTTGCCTTAAACTCCTTGTCTAACTCCATCGTGTTTTGTAGATTCTTTAATGGTTCCCATGTCAACTCGCATGCCGAGTAACCCTTTCACTTAATAAGATATTCATGTTACATTTTTGTTGTTCATAAATGTTCTTCTCTTTTAATATCGCTTCAACTTTGACTTCTTTCTTCTCGCCAACTAATTCTAGAGGCGGACGTAAACTATGATATTTATCCAAATGTTTCTCATTCTTGTGAAATGGTTCAAGTAAATTGACATGAAACACATTGTGTATTGCTCCCAACTATGGAGGAAGATCTAACCCATAAGCCACCTTTCCTACTCACTTTACCACTTGTACAGACATATGTAGTGCGATAAAAACTTCCTCGAAAGAATTTCCAAAACCTTCAGGTTTTGGGTATCAACAATACCATATCTCCAACTTGATACTCTAATCTCATTGATGCTTATCATATTGCTGACAATACCTTTCCTATGCTATAGTCATTGCTTGGCAAGCAGCTTCCCATGTACAATGTAACTGTCCAGTGAACTCTACTATAGTGGGAACTTGATTGACATCGTCTTTTGGTAACACCATGTTCTTAGAAATACCACTCTTATTCCTAGTTAACACCTCCATCGGGCTACAACCAATTACAGTGTGTGTCGAGTTATTGTAACATATCTTAACCATATCCAAGTCAACCCAATCAAGTTAATCCCCTTAAACATAACATTTAAGATAGTCCTCGACTTGCTGATTCACCCTCTTTATTTCCATATGTTTGTAGATGGTAAGCTGTATTGAACTTCAGCATCTAGCCAAATTTTTTTAAATAATGTTTCCCAAAACTTTCCCGTAAATCAAAGATCCCGATATGAGATCATCATATCAGTAGACCGCACACTCTTATGACCTTGTAGAAGAACAACTTTGCTGCTTATTTTGCATTCACTGTCTCTATAATTAGAATGAAATGAGCAACCTTTGAAAATCGATTGACCACCACCATGAAGACATTTGAAACCACAAGATTTTAACCCGAAGGGACACATGGCAACATGTGGCTGCCAAGTGGCCATTAGGCGTCATCACCTTATGTGAGCAACGCTAAGTCTTCCAAGATAACCCTAAGAGTTTGACTCAGAGGCCCAATTAGGCAAAAGACTTAGAGTCCTACCCTAAGTCCTCTAGAATGACCATCTTCTAAACCCTAAGGATAACTCGAGTAGACTTTAGGATCCTGTCCTAGTAGACCTAGACAGGCTCATGTCCTAACCCCACAAAGAAGATGTGTCTCACACATACCCTTGGGACAGAGCTAAGGCATTGTCACTTACCCCTTGAGGAATCACCCTCATCTGGGAGTACAACCCCTTTGGGGTGACAAGGGGTACCTTGAACCACGACAAACCCCTAAGGGTTTGAGTGGTCAAGTCATAACCTAGACCTAAGGCTGGTACTTAGTGAGGACATAAGTGTTCTACTAAGTAAACTCCCTAAGGCTAAGTTTGGATAACCCTAAGTACATGACCTTGTGATGTCTCATGATAAGGCTTTTGCTAATGAGCTTAGGTTGTTCAACCCTTAGATCCTAAGGAGAACACCTCTAACCAGGTGTGCCAAAGCACACCCAGTTACGAGACTTAACCTCCCTTGAGCGAATGCCCAAGGTTTAGCACCCTAGTGCAACATAAGCATGTATGTTTACTAGAGTATCCAACCCTTTGGCGACAAACCCATGACACGACCCCAAAGGGCGTGCCTCGGGCGTTGTATCATGTGACTTCTATCCCAGTGTCACATCTCCATGTGACACTGCCTTCCACGATGTGGGCTATCTTGCCATAGCCCTTAGATTCGAGAATTGCACCCAAGTGCCACAAACGTGGCTCTTAAATGCTAACTCTAGAACCCCTTAGTGAACCCTCAGGAATTGGGTAATGTAAACTCGTCAAACAAGATCCCACGCCCATGGTTGGACAAAGACACGAATGTGCCTTGCTTGGCCGTGAATGCTACACCTAGCTTGACGTGGAGGAGGAGGCTGGAGACAAGCCTCAACCTCTGCCTCTTGGAACATGCATTCCGACAAGACCTCCCAGGCATGGATTCGCTAACGTTAAGGGTAAGCTACCTTAAAGGTGGGACGTACCCCTATTATCTGGAAGTTAGGGCGGCACAATAAAGGGTTGTGCCTTGACAACACAAGTTAGAGCTTGCACCGGGAGAAGAGTAACAAGCTCATTCATGAACCCAGGAACCCTCACTCCTATATACTACCTTATTTATGTGACAGAGCCCCCCCCCCCTTGTTTTCCTGTTTACATAAGCGGGTTGGCACAGAATCTCATTCCTAGAAGAAATATACTTGGTGAGTTAATTAATGACTCATTAACCCTAGGGTGTGGGGTTAGGGCAACCCTAGGGTTAGGTCAACCCTAGGGGTGTTTCTACCCACCGGAACCACCCAAAAACCTAATTAGGACACGAAAAACCAGGGTAAGAGTTTTTTAGATGGAAGTGCTAGCTTCGCCCAGAGTTTTTTGCAAATACTTAATGACACCCGGCCGGACCATCACTAGATATCCAAGTGCACTAAGCGGGCCTGTTTGTTCTATACCTAGGGCTTATCAACATAGTACAGTAGATAATAACAGTCAACATCCAAAGTAAAAGAGGAGTTATAGTAGAAACTATGACACCCGTGACAATGTCCAAAGTAATGCTTTGAAATGGCCGCTCTAAAATTGATATACACTACAACTTCCCAACTCGTTTTTGCGATCAACTATTCACTTGTTGATATGGGGCATGTCTTAACATACTCAACAACATTTCTTATCATCCTCGGCGAATAAAATCCCTGTTTGAGTAGAGCCAACATTTTATGTCTTCCACCATGTTCTGCCAAAGAAAGATTGTGACATTCACTTAACAATCTTTGCCTCCATGTCCCTTTTGAAACATAAAGTCTTTTCTCTTTATAATAGAGAACTCCATCCCGCACTGCAAAATGCACTCACTTGAGTGCATCCATTCAACTTTCTATTACTATCTCTTCGTAATTGATGAACATGTTTTCTCTTTACTAGGTTTCAAAGTTTTCTTAGCAAACTCGCCTTGAGAATATGCCATTACAAATTCATCTACCAAAGTTGACACTGGTGCTGACATAATGCGAAGATGACCCTTCTTACTGAGTGCATTAACTACCACATTATCTTTTTTAGCTTTATGTATAATTTCAAGCATAGATTGACAAAATTGACTTAAACCATGATCTAGACCACTAAAAAACCATGATGGCTTAAATAAAAAAAATTTAACTCAATATATATAATAATTTTTGATGATCTTCAATTATATAAAATACATAAATTAAATCTTATATTCTTTAATATTATGAATATATAGTATTAATTTATAATTATATATAATAATATATATATTTAACCCTAAATTTTGATTTTACTATTCATGAATAGTGAAACCATGGTTTAAAATCAATTTTGACAATCGTTGATTTCAAGCTGAAATTGAGTTAATTTCTGCTGCCATCTACCGTACTTTGATGATAGCTTCGGCTGTGTTTCAAAGTACCTTAGAGTTACACTATATGTCCAAACCATAGTGCCATGCCTTGAAAGATAATGATGTCAATAAGCAACAATAGCATACATCTCTTTTTTGTGAGTAAGCCATCGAATTTCTGTAGCATCCAGCTTCTTTGAGAAAAAGAAACACTAGATGTCCTTTTTGTTGTAATATACTACCAATTGCAAAGTTGGAAGCATCATATTCTACCTCAAATGGATCTTTGAAAATTGGCAACTACAAAACTTACTCAAAAGAAATAGCTTCTTTGAGTTTAACAAACACCCGCTGGCACTCTGGAATCAAATGTCATGAAACGTTCTTCATGAGATTCGTCAATGATGCCGCTATCTCCGAGTAACTTTTTATGAATCTTCGATAATACCCTATCAGACAAAGTAATAATCTAACTTTATACATGTCTTTCAAAGTCAACCACTTGGTAATAGCTTGAATTTTTCTTTAAATCCATGGCAACCTTCTCACCTAAGATTGAGTGTCTCAAGAAATTTGTTGACCAAATGCGCACTTACTTTTCTTAGCATTACAACTAGTTCTCCCTCAACCTTTGAAACACTTTTTTTAAGTGTTTTGCATGTTCTTTAATTGTCAAACTGAAAACCAGAATATTATCAATATAGACCACTACGAATTCATCCTAGATAGTCTCTAAACACATCATTCATCATTGTGCAAAAAGTTGTTGGAGCATTACACAATCCGAATTGCAAGATTAAAAATTCGAATAATCCATAATGCATTAGAAAAGCGGTCTTCTCAATGTCATTCTTTGCTACCCGAAACTGATGGTACCTATATCTCAAGTCTATTCTTGAAAAATATTTCGCTTTTGATAGCCTATCAAATAATTTGTCCACTCATGAAAGAGGGTATTTATTTTTTATAGTTATTGCATTCAGCACTCGATAGTCCACACACATCCGCATCGTACACTTTTTCATTACAAACGGGATCGGTGCACCATACGAGGATTGGCTAGGCCAAATATGCCCTCGACTAATTAATTATGTCATTGTCTTTTCAATTCCATCAACTCTTAAGGATTCAACCAATATGGGACTCTTGTTGGTGGAGACGAACCTAACAAAATCTCTATCTTGTGGTTCACACCTCGACATGAAGGTAGTTCGGGTGACAAGTCTTTTGACAACACATCTTTAAACATATTTAAGACTTCTAATTAGGTTCCAAAACAGATTCTTAACCATCTTTTATCTTGACACACTAGTATCCAAAACCATTGCAAGAATATACACATTCTCAATGTATAACTACCTTACGTAACTAAGTTAAGGTAAGGAACATGGGATTCCTCCTTCACAGTTAGCGTTTCCATCTTGAACGTTGTTTTTCTAATGTCCTTCTTGTCTGCTACAAGCGTGATTCGATTATTTTCCGAAACCCCTTATTTTGACTACATGTTTATGAAACCATTATATACTCAACACAAAGTCAAACCCCATTCATATTCAAGACAACCAAGTCTAACTTAGCCTTTCAACATTTAATTTTAAACAGGAACTGTCCTTGTTATATAATTATTATTTTGAAAACCTTGCCAAAACTGATCTTTATTTATTCATCCAAATTTAATCGATGAGTTAGACTAGTCAATATAAAATTGTATGTTGCTCTATGCAAGTTTGTAACTAAAATGGGCATGGCTATAGTCCCATTTCTTAATAATTAGCAATTTTAGCTATTTAATTAGCATTTTCTAATATTAAAGGAATATTCTTTAGAATATATGTTTGAAAAGAGAATATTCTTTAGAATATTCTATTTTGTATTCTACCCTTTAATAAATTATAGCATTCATTGAACAAAATTAATAACATTATAAAAGTAGAATGTATTAAATTATATAATATATTGCCTAATATAACAATTAAGGAAGAGCATAAGAGGTACATTATATAAATATTGATGTTGTTATTAAAATATTAATATTTAAAATAACATTATTAATTAAAAATTTGTAGTAGTAATAATATATATATAAAATCCTATAATAATATAGTCAATCTTCCATATCATTTTTTAAATTTATATAGTTAAGTATACAATTTGGTACTATTATTAAAGAGTTTATAATAATTATGAATATTAAATATATGATATTTTATAATTTTGTAATTGCTTTAAGCTTCAGAAAACATACATTCCCTTGCAGTTTTGTTAATCGTGACTTTATCAACGCTTCTTGACATCCACCCATATCGAATGGATTTAACATTTATAAAACATGCTGGGTCTTTTTGATTGGGAGACCATGTTTTCTCTAGGCATCCATTATATCTTTCGCTCTCCTTCTCGTGTCGCCTTTTTTGTGGTTTGAACCATGCAACCTTAACAATACTATTTTTTGTGATTACTTCAGGTGTGTCGATAATTTGACCCATCCAAATAGGCTGATTATATGACGCATCTGGAGTAATGAAACCATCATTAGTTTTTGAAGATCCTGGCAGCAATCAAAGTATGCTTTAGGTTTTTGGTTCCTTTGTCCAACAAAGTGTGGGGTTTGCACTTCCACATCACTACTGGCTTCTATGTCGTCTATGCTCAGTGATGTCATTTCAATCTCCTCTCGCCACCTTGTTTTAGGCCAGAAAGGGTGTTGCAATTCTGTACTTGTGACAGTAGGCCCTTCCAACTCTCGAACAACAGTCTCCCAATAGTTGACCACATGCTTATATAGTTCTGAGTAACCAGTTGCCTTATCAGAATTCTTTGGCATCGATTTTTGAACCCATGCCACATATTTTTTGATGCCATCAATAATAACCTCTTGTTCCTTGAGCTGGGCACTCAATGGAATAGGGTCTGGTTGTCCTTCTGGGAGAAGTGGCTTTCCATCCTCTCCACTTTTGAAGAGCATTAACCCCTCTTTCGGTAACCACTCCTGCTCTGATGGCCGTAACTTGTACTGCATAATAGGTATACCATCTCGTATGGAGAAAAAGAATTGTAGCGGCACAAGGTGACCAACTAAAGAATCACTCCCTTCTTTTATATACTCCTTGAGAAATTTTTTGAAGTCTGGCACCTCAGTCCAAGCAAAGCAACTTTTTTTGGAGATGCAATTTTCAAAAAGATTCATCATATGCGGTAAGGTAAGTGCACTTGTCCTTTTTGTAGAGTTGGAGACCTTGCTGAAGAACGCATCAATATCTTCATGAGTGTGACCAACCATAAGGAAACTGAGCGTGATTGTTTCAAACACACCTTTGGCAACAAGCATTGACAAGTATGCTAGCACATATCTAGAAAATAAAAGTAAGTATGAGCTTGAGAAACCCTTAAGTAAAATGATTTACCTATTTTTGTTCTCGCCTGCACAATTATCCATCTGTAAAAGCAAATGACGAGGAAGCTTATTTGATGTTGAGGACACATGTACACTATTTGAGCTAGATCCCTCCACTGAACCAGAACTCTCAACAGGGCCATCTGTTTTTGTGCAGGCTGTTGACAATGCCTCTCATATTCCCAAGTAGCCTCAAGTGCAGATGTTCATGAGAGCATTATGTAAAGGTTGAAGGTGTTGTTTCTTCACTTTGAGATCACTGATAGGACTTGTCTGTGAGTGGGCTTCAAGGTTTCTGAAACACATGGCTAACGACCCAATAGTGAAATTGGAGTCGCTAGAAATGTGGAAGTGAAAAGTGTCCATATGACTCACAACCGTGTCCATGTGTTAGCACACCTGTCAATGAAATCGGAAGTTTCATGACATTTCCAAGGCACTTTGGTGTTGCAAAGAGCTTTGGAATGCTGGTCTTTGAATGATCCATCTTGTCATGGATCAAGCACAGGTACTCTGATGGGCTGACACAGAAAGCATGCGGTGTGCATAGTACTGAGACCGGCAAGTTTGTTGTGCAATCATGTGGGCCTCCATCTTCCTTTGAATGGCAGTGATCTCCACCAAGGTTTTTGCACAAGCCTCTGCAGCCTTCAATGATGTACAAGTGTCACACTTGGAAAAGCTAGAGTGTTTTGCAATCTCCACATCCTTAAAATGAGTATTCCATATGTTGTTGAAGGTACCAGTGCAGATTGCTTGGAGCCCCATCAAACTGAGGCACTTGTTCACATGTTCACACAGTTTCAATTGAGTGTAGATTGAAGGCAAAACCTTGAGATTTTCCCTGACCCTGCATTTGTGGTTCGGCATTTGTGAGGCATCCTGTCTGCATTTGCTTCCACAAAAGCCTTGAGTATCTCTATGGCTGCCATGATGTGAGAGCGGGTTTTGACCAAGCGAGTGTTCCCATGAACTGAGGTTCGCGCTCCATCTAGCCACTCATCCCTCCGACGGTAGAACGTGGTCTTTGGGATCCCGTATATACTGTACCAAGCTTTGAAGCAGATGGCCACTTATTAAATACCATGGATGTACTCTGATAACCTGTGTCCGAGGCCATTCCATCAATACACCCAGTTAGTGCAGCATATACAAACTCATGCCTTTGCTTTTGGGTGAGCATACGAAAGACATGTCTACATTGGGTAATTTCATTCCGGTCTGCCATCTGACAACACTTCTTCTTGCAACAGTCAATCGTGGAAATGCTCGTAACACTTTCGGAAGATGTAGGATCCATCTTTACCCTCTTGCTGAAACTTGCAGGGGAAGATCTACAACCCATGAATCGCCTTTTTCTTACAATAGGACCAATGCAAGGAACCTCTTCAAATATGAGTTGTTCTTCCGGGTTGTTATTATTGAAATCCAACCCAGAATATGTTGAACCATCTTGCCGTCTTAATTCAGATGTTCGCCACCTCACGAGGGATCCAGGATACAATGTGCCATTAGGTGAAACCTCTGTCACAACTACACCCACGAAGTCGGACCCTAGTTTCTCTTCTGACACTGCTTCCATTGGATTTATAGCTGTGATGATGCCTCTTCCGACTTCAATCTCACGAAGAAAGAGAATCACCTCATCCATCACAGCAGGCAAGCCATCATCTGGTAAACTCGTGCTACTATTTGTTTGTGACTCTGCATATTCTGTGTCAGCCTTGACTTCATCCAAATTCCACAATACAGGAGAACCCTCCTCAAATTCCATTCCCAGAACCTCAACATGCTTGTAAATGGTGTTCACCCATACGTACACACAAGATCCTTGGGCAATATTGTGACATGATGCATTATTATCTCGAACTTCCACAGTTCCAGTGCCAACTATCTCGTTGTTCCGAAGAAGACATACTTTATCTCCAGTATTAAACATATTGTCCTGCACATAAATAATTGTATTATTTATGATATCTGTTTATGCAATATTTAAGAAATCTGAATTACGGTTACTTAATAATATGCATATGCAATAATACATAATTATGTTTAGAGATAATATCTCATGTTTGATTAATACAACTGATGGGCGGGATTAATCCCGCCCACGAATCCCTCCGACGAGGAACGGTCGGCGGATTAATCCCGCCGCCGACTCAACCCCTTCGGAGAGAGTCGGCGGGATTAATCCCGCCTTGGACTCCCTCCGACAAGGAAGAGCGGCGGGATTAATCCCGCCGCCTTTCCTCTCGGGGGAGTCCGGCGGGATTAATCCCGCCGGCTCTTCCTTGTCGGAGGGAGTCCAAGGCGGGATTAATCCCGCCACAATTCTTACGACGGGGAATGGGTGGCGGATTAAACCCGCACATAACTCTCTCCAAAACTATGATTTCAAAGAGATCTCGGGATAAATCCTGTCCCCAAATCCTTAAAACAGGGATGTGGTGGCGAGATTAATCCCGCCACCCCTTCCCTGCCTCCTAAAATGGTTGGCGGGATTAATCCCGACAACTCTTTCTAATAAATTCTGGTAACTCTTCATCAGTTGAGAAGGTTATCGGCGGGATTAATCCCGCCACTCTTTTTCAGTGGCGGAGAAGCATTGCCCGAGAGATGGTGGCGGGATTAATCCCACCTCTTCGAAGAGGCGAAAAAGAAATGGCCGGATTAATCCCGCCGCCCGGTTAACCTAGAATATTAAGTTAAAAGGATATTTAAACGGGATAAATCCCTAACGGAATATATTATAATCCTAATGCATTCCTAAACCCCTAAATTGTAATTTTAAGAGAGAATGTAAGAGAGTGAATCTTTATAAGTATTTTTAAATTTGTTTATAATACTTACTTGTAAACAGCACTGAAGGCGCCGTGCTTTCCTATAAAGAATAGCACCCAATTTAATCTCGCTCCTGAGATGATCACTATGAAGAAAAAAGAAGATCTAAAGAGTGAAAAATACAGAAATGAAGAAACCCTTGCCGGAGAAAGAACCAGATCTGAATTTGAGTGGGAAATTAAATGCATTTTCAAATTTACATGTCAGACCGACAATACATATGTCAGAAATTCAAATTTTTTAAAAAGAACAGAAAATAAAATTTAAGATGAGTTGACACAAATATCCGACACTCTGACATATATACTCTCCAGTTCCAATGAGTATTTTAAAATTGCATTTAATGTTATTCAAGTGATTCAAGCTGTTTAATATTACGAAATTTTAGATATATTCTACATTCTTAGTATTCAAGTATATTTATATTATATATATATATATATATATACTTATACAATAAATAAATTGATATATTATTATGTATCATTTAAAATATATTCATAGTCTGTTTATTATTATTATTTTTTAATTACTCGAGTATTTAGTTTTCATTTCCTAGTATCAATGGGATATTCTTTAATATTTTATTAATATTTGAAGAATATTCTAATATTAAACCTGATTATCATAATTAAATTAGTCTTGTTCTTAATTATTGCAGTAATTATTCTACATTTGTATATATTAATGGGATTTTCTCAATTAATTTGTTATTATTTCAAGAATATTCATGTGTTAAACCTTATTATCAATATTAAATTAATACACACTATGAACATATTTTAAATTATACATAATAATAATCATTTTATTAATATATAGTCATATATAGTTTTAATAATATATATATTAATATCATTTCCTTAATTACTTGAGTAATTAATCTTCTTTATATTAATGGGATATTCTTTATTATTTTTTATTATTCCAAGAATATTCCAATATTAAACATGATTATGATAATTAATTTAGTTAATTATTTGAGTACTTAATTTACATTTGTATATATTAATGGGATTTTCTCAATTAATTTCTTATTATTTCAAGAATATTTCAATGTTAAACCTTTTTATCAATATTAAATTAATATATAATTAAAACTATATATGGCTATATATTAGATAAAATCATATATTTTATGTATAATTTAAAATATGTTCATAGTGTGTTTATTAATATTATTTTCTTAATTATTCGATGTTTGTTTTGCACACATATATAAACACAATCATAAATTTACACACGCATTACAAGAACTTACAAAAACACATATGCACACACATGCACAACCCTAAACCAAACTGAAGAAATATGTTGCTTCTTTATTGAAAACATCATGTTCAACGCATGTATGATATATGTACTCAATCTGTGTGTATGTAACACATTGAATTTACATGTGTAATATTTATATTAAGCTTGTTGGGAGCAAACCCTAAACCCTGTGTATACATGTGTGTACAAAATAATTTTTCAACACTCTCTCTTCACACCCATGCATGATCCATCCTAAACCTAAAACCCTAAACCCTAATATGTAACACAATGAATTTACTCATGTAATATGTATGTATGTCTGTGTGTATACACGTGTGCATGTATATATGTGTACTCTGTATGTATATATGTGTACTTTCTGTCTTCTCTCATACATACACACCATGCATGATCCATGTTAATATGTACTGTCTCTCTTCTCTCAAACATACACACCATGCATGATCTATAATATGTACTCGGTCTCTCTAATATTATGTACTAATATGTATGTATGTCTGTGTGTATAATACACCACATGCATGATCCATAATATGTACTGTCTCTCTTCTCTCATATACTATGTATGTATATCTGTGTATAATATGTGTAAGTATATATGTGTACTAATATATGCAATGTGTACAAAAATAATTTTTCAACACTCTCTCTTCTCTCATACATACACACCATGCATGATCCATCCTAAATCCAAAACCCTAAACCCTAAACCCATGTAATATGTATATATGTCTGTGTGTATACACGTGTGTATGTATATATTATGTGTATTAATATATGCAATGTGTATGTATGTATTGATACACATGAAACTTTAACACTCTCATGGACACACACATGTTAAATCCCTGCATGATTTATATTTTTGGGGTGTATGTGATACACCCACGCACACGCACGCGCTAATAATATAATGAAAGAATATTCGTTTAGGGCGAATCTATATTTTATTCTTTTTAGGGTTTAAGTATATTCTCAGAAGGAATATTCTATTAGGGTTAATATATATATTTAATTCCTTTAGGGTTTAGGTATATTCTTAGGGTTTCAAGAGGCGGCGGCTTGTGAAATCGGCGGCGGCGGCTGTGCACACAGTGAGATCTCTGTGTGTGTGTGTGTGTGTTGTGTGTATGTATGTATATATGTATAGGAGTGTGCGTATAAATTTATTTATTAGTTTTATCTCTCGCACACACACGCACACTCCTGTGTATGTATATGTGTGTGTGGGTGTGTGTTTGTTTATCTGTATGATTTTATTTGTTTCGCTCACACACGCATACACACGATATACATATACACACATATATATATACCTATATACATAAACATATATTATGTGTACCAGTATCTGTAAATTTTTTTTTATTGATCTATCTCTCCCACACACACGCACACTGCTTTAACACCACACACACACACACACACACACACACACACACACACATATATATATATATATATATAATCAATGCATATTAACAAATAGTATACAACACTAGTTTATATATATGCTTATATATTCATATGGGTTATATATCTATATACACACATATATATATGTGTGTGTTTATCTGTATAATTTTATTTATTTATTAGTTTTATCTCTCGCACACACACGCACACTCCTGTGTATGTATATGTGTGTGTGTGTGTGTTTGTTTGTTTATCTGTATGATTTTATTTGTTTCGCTCACACACGCATACACACAATATACATATACACATATATATATACCTATATACATATATACATACATACAACACTAGTTTATATATATTGCTTATATATTCACAGATCTCTCTTCTTTCTCTATGGATTATATATTATATACACACATATATATGTGTGTTGTTTATCTGTATAATTTTATTTATTTATTAGTTTTATCTTTCGCACACACACGCACACTCCTGTGTATATATATTGTGTGTGTGTGTTGTTTATCTGTATGATTTTATTTGTTTCGCTCAACGCATACCACGATATAACACTATGTACACATATATTATGTGTACCAGTACTGTATATTTATTTATTATCTATCTCTTGCACACACACGTACATCCTAACATACATACTACATACATATATATATATATATATACAACACACATATATATATGTGTCTGTATAATTTTTTATTTTATTAATTTATCTCTCACACACGCTAAGCCTCGAGCGGCGGGATTAATCCCGCCGCTCACCCATGCCCTGCGCGGAATGCGGCGGGATTTATCTCGCCGGCAATGGCCTGTGTGAAGGCCCTAATGGGCGGGATTAATCCCGCCGGATTCCGCGCAGGGCATTTACAGGGGATGGGCGGCGGGATTAATCCCGCCGCTCATGAGGCTAACCGAAGAGCCTGCATGAAAGATCCTGCACGGAAGGCTAACCGAAGAGCCTGCATGACATGTCCTGCGCGTAAGGCGGCGGGATTAATCCCCCGCCCAGGGAATTCACGCAGGACATGAACGGCGGGATTAATCCGGCCCCACGCTCATGCCCTTCGCGGAGGGCGGCGGGATTAATCCCGCCGCTCAGGCACTTCCGCAGGATATAAGCGGCGGGATTAATCCCGCCCCCACCCATCCCTGTTCAAAATGCCGCAGCCAATATATATGTGTGAGCGCATGATTTACGAGAGGGCGGCGGGATTAGTCTCTCCGAACCTTCATTACCCGGTGGCGGATTAATCCGCCACCCTTCTTTTTTCCTCCATTGGTATGTTGAATCAATCCCGACTAACTCTGTCTGAGACGGAGAAGGTTTACAAAATACCAATGGAGGGAACTGAGAAGGGTGGTGGGATTAATTTCACCATCCCTTACATGGTGGGCGGGATTAATCCCGCCGCGTACGCATGCCCTGCGCGGAATCGGGCGGGATTTATCCGCGCCATTGGCCTGCCTGAAGGGCCTAGGCGGCGGGATTAATCCCGCAAGATTTCGCACAGGGCATTGGCGTTCGGCGGGATTAATCCCGCCGACTAAGGCCCGAGTGAAGGGCCTGGGAGGCGGGATTAATCCCGCCGGACGCCAATTCCCTGCGAATCGGGCGGGATTTATCCCGCCGCCATTGGCCTGCCTGAAGTGCCTAGGCGGCGGGATTAATCCCGCCCGATTCCGCGCAGGGAATTGGCGTCCGGCGGGATTAATCCCGCCGCATAGGGACCGAGTGAAGGCCCTGGGCGGCGGGATTAATCCCGCCGAGTCTTCAATGCCTGTTGGAGGAATGAATCCCGCCACCCTTCTTTTTTTCTCCATTGGTGAGTCGGACCAATCCCAAACGTTTCTGTCTGAGACGTAGAAGGTTTTCAACATACCAATGGAGAGAATTGGGAAGGTGGGGAAATTCATTTAACCATCCTTACATGGTGGGCGAGATTAATCCCGCCCCTTTCTGGAGTCACTGAAGGGGTGTGAGAAATAAATCCTGCCCAGTTCTCTCTGAGACCGAGAAGGGTGGCAAGATTAATTCCGCACTCCCGTTCAAGGCCTCCAGAAAGGTGGCGAGATTAATCCCGCCCACTCTTTCAGGAGGCATTGAAGGGGTGGCGAGATTAATCCCGCCGCACCTTCCATGTGAATATATATGTGTATTAGTATATATAAGTTGCATATCTCATTTTATTTACTTTTATCATCTTATCATAATATTTCGAGTAAAAGCTAGGAATCTATGTAAAACTGTCCAGAGCTCACATTTGTGGTGGTTCTAAAACGAAATGTTATCTTTCTTTTGCACTAACACAAATGTGAGCTTCGGACAGTTAATTACGTCTACTTCTCTCTGTGTATTATTTTTGTATATTCGGGTTTATACAAGTGTGTGTGCGTTTTTATATATATTTTATTCATAGTGTATTATTTTGCAGAAGGACGATTTGATCAAACAAGGAGATCGAGTCATTAGTATGGAGTCGTCGTCAAATTCTGGGTAAGAATTAAAATAAAATCTGTTATACTCGGATACTTGAACTAATCATTTTTGTATTCAGATGTGGAATTGAGGTGACATTAAAGACAAGAGCAGGAGAAGAGATGGGCAGGGGGATTCTGGAATCAACTTGGCCATATTTTAAGATAAATGGGAAGCGCATTGGAGCAACCATGGCTGCTGTCAAATTAACCTCTGTCACATCTCATGGACAAGCAAAACAATGGAAAGTAGATTCGCTAGTCAAGCACCCGAAAGCAGGCTGCGAACCCAGATTGGACGATCTCGACATATGCCTTGTTCCATCCAATGTCACGTTCTCGGATCCAGAGGTCGTCAGTTACAACATTAATTTCGGGTGGTTTTGTCGACTTGTGGATAATGACGTTCACGTGTTCACTAATGATGTTGACCTTGGAGTTCTTCTTCAACTCAACGAAAGCCCATCTATGGAGGGGATCCATCTGGATGTCTACTTCGAAATCTTCAGACTCATCGAGTAGGTGTATTGTCAGGAGATATTGCTTCACAATACAGAAAATCAGCAAGTGGAGCAATCTTCCCTCTTCACATTGAAGAAGAACACAGCGACATCATAATGGAGATTGAGAGGTGGCTCGGTCTCAGGTTCTCTACAGATCACGTTCAATTTGCTTAGGAGCTTGGGAGCTGGAAGAGTGTGCCGAGAACACTAGAACAGCTGCAGTCGGGGATCACACATGTTGATTCGGATCGCAAAAGAAAATCATCAATCGTTTTGTCAGCTGCACCTGTGGCATCTCATGCTGCAATAAGTCACAAGGAAATGATGTTGGATGATAAGATTTATCCTTGTAGGGTTAAATATTGCAGCGTCAACCCAAACTTCAATTACAGGCCACTCAACCAGGAACGTGTAGCTGAGCTCATGGAGAAGATGAAGGACGACAATTCTTATACCGTTCCACATAATGCTGTTTTGTGTCCATACTATGAAAGAAGGAAGGGCGCTGACAAAGTCTGGATCACAACACCAGAACAACTCATGAAGATTCAGACGGAGAATAAAAATCTATCAAGTACTACATCATTAGTGGCCAGCACACAATAACGGCAGCCCAACGACTTCTCGAGAACACAACAAAGGAACGATGGCAACAAAACTTTCCGAGCATACCCGTGAGAAGCTGACAAAAAGATCGGCGTTTTTAGCTAAGCCGAATCTCACAATCGAGCAGTACCATAAGTTATCGGCGGAATGGGACGCTGCCGACACCAACCACTACAACAGCAAAATATGGGAGAAGTTTAAACACACGCGAGCCGTGTGGGAATCTCTTCAGCGACCACAAAGAGCTACCGCAGGGAATACACAATCTGCGGAATACCGGGTAAGCAAATTGTTTGGGCGGGATTTATCTCGCCGGTATATTAATCTGTCTTTTTCCTCAGAGAGTTGAAGAAATTGCAGCAGTTGATTTTGCCCAGGTGGGCGGGAAGGAAACATCCTTTCTGATGATGTTGATTTCTTGCCCCGAAGATAGGATCTTTGCCAAATGGTTGGGGATTATGGAATCCTTTTCAAAAGGAACACTGAAGAAGAAGCAGACAAGTGAAGGGGAGCCCTCAGAAAAGTCTGCAAAGAAACCCAGTAAGACGCCGAAGGCTAAGTCTGTTCAATCTACAAAGGATGTAGACAACGATTTCAAGCTCACATGGTTGAAGCCTTTAAATGGAACAACGATGGAGGAGATGGAAGTCTTGGCTGATTTGGTGATCGATGGCAAACTACAAATTAATAACAGCAGCCCAACCTCTCCTTTTCATCTCAAGGCAATGGAGTTGAAGACGGTCAGGCATTTCAAGGAGTGGTTGGGAATACACTGCCACAAACTGGGTTGGACCTCGACTTCAACATATGAAGAGGTCAGCAAATATTTGCATGTGACGAACGATGATATGCTTGTCGAATGGGTGAACCAATCGGAAGATCTAGGCAAGAATCTATTGCACGCCAACGCCAAAAAGGAGAACATTGGGATGACGCCTTCTCTTATGGCAGTCCTTCAGCAGCGGAGAACCGAATTGAACCTTATAAAGGAGGATGCTACGAATCACGACAAGCCCTACAGATGTTTGTTGTTAGATTCGGAGACTTTATGGGGTAACATCACTGCTTGTAGGAAACCGTTTCAATTGTTCGTGATGGATCGGCGGGTGTCAAAAAATCTTTCGACAGATAGGGCACTAGAGGATCTGGTGGAGAAACTTAGCCGTGCAAGCATATACATAGAAGGTATTTATTATTGAATTCATGCTTGCGCTCTTCACTGATACCTACTTTTTCAGGTATTTATTTCTTGATTCTTGCTCATGTCACCGATACTTTTGCCTTCGCCTTCGCCAAGAAGAATAGACATCGTTGGACAGGATTTTATATGAACGATGCTAATCCCAAGTGCATTGATACGTTGTTCACTTGGTTGTTAGGAATGCGCCAAACAATTTCAAGCTTCCAAATGACTGGCCAGGCATCTGTTTGCACTCCAACGGCCCTGAACCTCCATCCGATACACCGATAGGTATGAGTGACGTATTCGGCAATGTACGTTATCCAAACATTACAAGTCAAGCGGCACGGAGCATCGTCAACTTGATAGGGGTCCTCACAGTGATGCGTGGGTTTTTGACTACTGCACTAGGGGGTCCGTCTTGAAGGAGTGTTACCTTCGGCATACATGTGTGTTTGCCGTTGAAAGGATAAGACCATGGTTGAGGACCTGAACAAGTGGATAGATTGGGTCTCAACTGAGTACCCCAACGATTCCATAAAGGCGTATTTGAGAAAGTTCCCTCCAGATAAGTGCGATAGCTCTGAAGGTGAATCTGGTTCAATCTCGGAGTCTGAGAACGAACTTCAATCAGATATTAGACCGGAAGTTATCTCGAGGAGTACAGAACATTCGCACACTCCAGGACCCATGGAAACATCAATAGAAGATGCAGAAGATCTTGAACCATCTCACAAGCGGCTTAGACCTTCTTCGCCTCACTCAGAAGGTAATAGCGAAGAAGAATTGATAATGAATTGATGATAGAGTGAATAGTTGTAAATGAGTGTAACATAAGGCATTTTTGTATATTTCTTTTATATTTGTACAGAAAATAAATTCTCAAGGATTAATGAAGCTTTTAGTTCAAACATGGGTCACACATTAACAAGGTAAATAATATACCTTGATAATTTTAAGGTCAGCTAATTATCATTTTGCAGATGTAATGAAATAATTGAGAACATGGATTTTCAGCATTGCCATGAGGTAAGAGAGGGGTTTGGCGACAATTTCTTGTGCCACATGTCAGAATGACAGAGTTCATGCAGGAAATGGATAATAATGCAGCTCAAAACATCGTTACCATGGGGGCCACTTCATCATCATTTTTATTGGCTTCAATTCCGAAATCAATTTCTTCAGCGCATGCAATATCTGAATCTTGTAAGGATGATGTACAATTAAATGATGAAGGGATAGGCAACGATAGTGGCAACGGATAAATGTGAAAGGGAGCAAACAAGTGATTTGCAAAGTATTCAAGAGGCAACGCTATCTCATGTTACTCATGGCCATATTGTGTTGTTGGATGTCAATGGTGTTCTGCTTCATCGACAAAGGCCCGAGGATAGAAAAAAGAAATCAAACAAGGAGATTTCATTCCTTGTCATGGTAAATTTCGATATGATATTATTTTTCGTCCAGGGTTGGATCGTCTCTTTCAAAAGCTTAAGGAGATGGGTGCGCTTGTGGGGATTTGGTCATGCATGCAGATTCATAACTTAACACCGCTGTTGAATTTACTTAAGAAACATTGTAGTGTTGCAGAAGAGGTGATTCGTAAAGATTGGATTTTTGACCAGCGAATATGTTATAAACCTCTCGAATTTCACAATATAAGAAAGGAAAGCAAGCCATACTTCTTCAAGAATGAAAGAATAATTGGGACTCATGGGGAGATCAGTCGCTTAAGGATAATGAAGAACGCATATGTTAGTAGTAGACGACTCTCCTCAGAAGGCTATGCTCAACCAAAACATTGCTTGTATTCATCCAATCACTTTCGATCCATATTCTGATACCGATATCATGGATGAGCTAGTGAACTACTTGGA
The DNA here is from genome assembly GCA_003024785.1 of Selaginella tamariscina. Taxonomy (NCBI): domain Eukaryota; kingdom Viridiplantae; phylum Streptophyta; class Lycopodiopsida; order Selaginellales; family Selaginellaceae; genus Selaginella; species Selaginella tamariscina. Next base: position 532,361 of record PUQB01000022.1, on the reverse strand, counting down.
TACGTGCCTCAGAAAGAAGAATCTCGAAAATTTTTGTGAGCAGTATCCACCGTATCATACATTTCCTGAAGCTTTTCTTTCTCGTGATATTGAATTTTATAAAATGAAGGATAGCAACCGGGCGCTTTATAATATTATTCTTAAGGAACGTCAGTTTTTAGATGAGCCTTTATGCAGACCTTCTCTTATCACATCTTATGTATTAACAAGGATGGCAACTCCCAATTGCATTCGTGAGAGTGTTAAGTGGTGGCAACAACATCAAGATATTGACCAAAATGATTTGATTAATCCGGAGAGTGATGATTTAGACAAAATGAAGATTTCTTTGTATGATAGAAGAAAGTATTTATAAAAAATTAACATGTTGATAAGAAAATGATTTCATTTGTAATTATGTTTGATAGTATTTCTTCATTATTGTAAACTATTTTTAGAATAATATGAATATTCTAAGATATTTTAGGAATATTCCTTACTAAGTAAGGTTATTGAAGGATTAATTAATTAATTAATTAATATTTAAGGCTTAATTACATATTAATTAAATGATTAATTAATAATTAAAACTTAAGTATTAATTAGTAATTTATTTTATATTCCCATTTTCACGTATCATGCCCACTTTAGTTACAACGTGCATTTCTAGTATCGATCATCATTTGAACTTGGTCCTTTCATATCCTTCTTATCAAATATAGCAAAGGGTTAGTTTTGTTTTAAATAGTGAATAAGGCAGGTTGTTCTGGCACAACATTACCTCTTCTGACTCATCTTCTGAATCTTCAAGCGTTTCAGGTTCAACAACTTCCTTTACCATTACCTTGAAACAACCCAATTATTATGAAGATGCCCAACATTCTCTAACAAAATGATCAAGCTTGTTACAATTATGACATTTTAGAACTCTGGTTGCAACCTGCGAGGGAGTAGACTTTGGAGTCGGACCCTTGGCATGCTGAAGTGGTGGTAAAACTAACGGTTTCCAAAATTTGGTGAGTCTTGATGTGTTTGAAAACTTGGAACTATCGACAAAAGAACTTGCACTCGATTTGATGGTGACTGAGTTGGTCTTCTATCAAACCCTCTCCACCTAGACCTTGGAGGATAACTATGTGGTTTACGTTTTGGTTCATTGCCTTTATTGTACAAGTCTTTTCACTACATGTCATAAGCAACCTTTTGTGCTGCCTCTTAACATTCCTAATAGCTTGTTGGCTTGTACCTTAAGATCTCCTTTCGAGTCTTTTCATTCAAGCTAGTTATGAAGCAACTTCGAGCTTCATCATTACTCATATTTGGCATCAAACTCTATACACTTTTGAATTGATAAACATAGTCCATTGGACTTTCCCAAGCTCCATGGTTACAAAGTGCCAAGTCAGCACATAATTGCAAACCGAGGTCATTCAGCATATATTACTTTTTTATCTTCTTTTTTATGTGTTTTCAGCTATTTCGGTATCCACGTTCACCTTCCACAATCTGCCACCAAGTCTTAACTTCTTCTTTTGTGTCTTTCTCACAGAAGCGACCTCGAAATAACTTACAACCAATCATCCAGAATCTTGTAATCCTTTGAACCCATGAAATCCGAAAGTTTGATCGGCTTGAACTTATTGGGACCTCCACCATCTACTTTTGTTGAAGAATTTAATTCAAACGAACTTAATGCATAAGTTAACAATGCTCCATGCAACCTAACTTATAATGTTTGGATAACATACATAAACAACAACATTATCGATTCGATTGTTCAATCCTAAAACATCCTCTCGAAGTTTATTAAGGGCATCCATCATTATTTCTCGTCAACCAGGCCATTATCTAACTCTAGGGGGTTGACCTAGATTGACAAGTTATAACTACTCTGAGTCAAAAGAGTGAGAGGGAAGAATAACATGAAGTATTTACTGTATGCATGTGTGTATATACTGCATGCAGTATACTCTAGAAAACAAACATATATATTTTAAGTAATTATTTTTTCACTTAGTTTAATTTAATATTCTAACCTTTTTGTTTTAGTCAAGTAAGTTTATAAGTTTCATTCTTTTAAATTTTGAATTTAATTTTTAAAAAATAAAAACAATTGAAGACTTCATATAAATTTACATTAAGGAGTAATGTAAGTTTCAATTAATTGCTCAAGTTTAAAAATAACATTCAGACTATATATATTTTAGTATATATAGAGTGTGTGTATGTAATGTGTGTGATTGTGTATATGTAATGTATACTTAAAATCTATATACATTGTTTAGATGTTCTATACAAAGTTGAAGATTTAAGGCTTGCATATACATGGTGTTAGTAAAGTGGAGGAGTTTCTTGTGGTAAACTCTCACTGCTCAAGGTATATTAGCAGCAATTAAACTGCTTAAACAGGAGGTTTATCCCATTGTTAAAACACGCAAATCAGCATAGAGTCTAAGTTAATTACGATACTTTTATAATTAATTTACCACTTGTAGTTTACGTGTTGGTTTCTTTTTCAAGGATTATATACAGTTCTCACAGTGACCAGTACTCAGGTTTGTTACTCTCCCTCCCTCTCTCTCTCTTCTCACACACACGCACACACACACTGATGTTATGCTAAATGCAGAGAAACGCTCTTTTAACTGTGGGGAATCGCACCAAGCTGATAAGAGGAGTGCAATTGGTAAACATCTGAGAAAGTCATGTCAAACTTACAAGCATCTGGTAAGAAATAGTATTATTAATATAATATAATATAATTAGCATGCTAATAATAGTAAATCAATTTGATAAGATAATTATATTAGTACACATAATACCATACAAGGCATTTATAATTTTATCATCGTTTAAGTTTTATATATTTGCTATAATATATAGAGTTGGACATATTTGAGTCACACACACTCTCGCGCGCACATACACAAAGGTACTTATATACTAAAAATATCGATACAACTGCATCTATTATATAAATTATTTTATATTATAACATAAACAGTATTTATACAAGTCTTTATATACTTCTTAATATAGAATCACACACACACAATTAGTAAACTATTTATTACTGTGTCTAAAAGGATATCCAAATTAGGTTGTGAGTTAGGGTGGAAAACCCTAGGAAGCCAGTGAACATGTCTAAGAAAGTGCAGCTTAGGAGCAGCGAACAAGATGTTCGAGGTCGATGAAGCTGTTGCCTTTGAGATGGTAACAGTGAAGAACTTACTAGAGGACATTGGTGGCCATGTCTTAGTGCCCTTGCCAAATGTTACAGGTTCAATTCTTGCCAAGGTGATTAAGTATATTAAGTACCATCTTGATGCTGTGAAGAAGGACGAGAGCGGTAAAGTAGCTAAGAATGACTGTGAGATTAAGGTTTGGGATAAAGAGTTTATACAAGTGAGGCAGCCGGTGTTGTGTGATCTCACATTAGCTGCAAATTATCTCAATAACAAAAGTCTGCTCGACTTGACTTGTCAAACAGTAGCTGATATGATTAAGGGTAAGACACCTCAGGAGATTTGTACAATATTTAAGGTTAAGAAGGAGAAGGCATAGGCATTCAAGTGCTTTTTTCCTTGAATTTTCCTTAATGGATTTCTATTCTTACATTCAATTCTGTCTTTATCCTATTATCAGCTTAGGATTAGGGTTAGTTACGATGTATGTATATGTTCATATATATAATATCTTATGCATATCTTTGAGTTATCCCAGCTTTCCTTGAAGTAAGCCCAATTTTAAATACTGTGAAAATTAATGATTGTGGAGTCAATTAATTTAGTCACAAGCTCATAAGACACTGGGATAATGAAGTAAGTCTATATATTGTAAGGATTTTATAGAATATACCTTGAGTATATTCCAATGCATGCACTAGAATTGCCAAAGGATTAAATTAAAGGTTGTTTAAAATAGCTTATCTTCTTATATATAAGGAAGGGTTTGCTATCTTTGTATGTATCTTAAAGGTTGAATACACATCCTTTTCACTGATGGAGATGTCCGGTAGTCTTTAGTTCATCTTCTTTCTTAAGTTTTTTTTTCCTCTTTCCTTATTTAGCTATGGTTGTCTTTGTGGAACACCTTTTGCAAGCCACAGTAGAGTCCCAGGTTCAGACACAACAATTGCTTAGTGTCTTGACGTAAATTTTATTCATCATAAATCTTTAAATGTATGTCATTAATGCCATTTTAAATCTTATTTAACAGTCATCATAAATTCTAAACTCATGTGGCACTATTAGGCCAGACATGAATAACAATAAGGATTAGTAAATAGTTAAACCCAATAAAAAGTTAAAGGAGTTCAACTTAAGAATAATCTCATCATAATAATTGAATTAAAAATTCAACTTAATAATAAATTTGTCAAGTTAAAATAATAATTAAACTTATTAAATTAAAAGGTTAAAAATTCCATTAAATAATAAATTATTATAAATAATTAAGCCCATCAATGGCAGGCATGTGTACTAATTTATGCAAGACTGGTATAATCCTTGTCTTTGCCTTGACTCTTTCTCAGGAGCAGCTACAAAAGATGCACATGCTTGAGTTGAGCACTTTCGTATCGTGATTGCATATCACTAGTGGGATCCCTTCATCAGTTTCGTGAGTTGCCACCTTGCCTACGAGGATCTGTTGCCTTGTGGTTTCAACACGTAGCCCCAGCATCTAAGGCTACGATTAATTTGTCTTTATCAACATTGGCAATTGCATTTAGGCGTCATGTGGATGCTTCTATGTTGTTAGATGAAGTTTTAAGGTTGCAGCGAAAAGGTGGTGAAATAGCTGCATAGTTTGGAGTCTGCTTTAAGAATCACTTGGTCTGAGTGGATCCTAACATGTTCGAGGTAGTTAAGAAAGGGCTCTTTTATCAAGTGCTTGGTATAGCAAGAGTCCATGTTCATGGACATCATTTAAAAACCTTGGAGGATGTTATTCAAATTGCACAAGCACTTGAAGATGGTGCTGCCTCCTCTACTACTTGCATTCAACCTAGATTGCTTGGACCAACCCCTCTTCCACCAGCTGCTCATCCACAACCCATGGAGGTAGATGTTGCAGTTCCATAGGTTGCATTCTAGCCCATGCGATAAGGACAAGGACGAGGACATGGTCGTGGATATGCAGGCCGTGGACGTGGTCAATAGCGTGGATGTGGAATATAGTGTTTTGAATGCCAGGGATTTGGGCACTTAGTAGTTTAGTGTGCCAATCATCAACGTCCGGCTCATCAAGAGGTATAAGACAAGGAAGTTGTAGTTCCACCAGTGAATGTATTACCTCTTTTTGATAATTAACAAGAAAACTAGTTCCCGTCACCAATGCAACAGAGGGATTGTGTGATGGGGTTTTACAACCTCTATGTTTTCATGGTGTGATGTTACAAGGTGTGGTTAAAACACTCGAGAAGGAATCTATTGTCTTTTCTTTTGAAGGTTTTGTGTGTGATTGTCTAATATCAATTCTTCTTAATTCTGGGTTAACCATTTTGTCCATTCGACATTCCTTAGTGACACAATGTTCTCTTTCGGTGAAACCTACTCAGCGAACACTTTGAATATTGTATGGAGACAATAAGTCTTCCACTATTTCTTCCCAAGCTTATTATGCCCCTATTCGTTCAGGGTCGTATTCTTCACAAACTTCAAAGATTTTTGGGCAAGGTTACTTACTTGGCGCAATTCATTCCAAGTTTGATAGATGAAACAACTCCACTGTGTGCTTTGCTTTGTTCTCCTTCTTTCTCATGGTCCTCTGAATGTCAGTCCTCTTTTGAGTTTTTTATCATCTCTTGGCCTCTGCTCCCTTTCTTGATTATCTTGATTTCTATCACTCCTTTGTTCTTCATATTAATGCTTTAGATATTAATTTGGGTGTTGATCTTATGCAAGAAGATCCAAAATTAGGTCAACAGCATCCCATTGCATATGTCAGTTGAAGTTTCAGTGGTCCAGAATTTAATTATTCAACTATGGATAAGGAATGTTTAGCTGTGGTTTGGGCATTCCATAAGTTTTATACTTATTTTCATGATTCTTTGACCTTGGTGGAATGTGGTGATCATGTTGTAGTACATTCGGTATTAAAGAAGAAACATTTAATGGGTCAACGTGCGCGATCGGTCAACCTTAGCATTACAAGATTATTAATTCATAATTCATCATTGTTTAGGTTCTTCCATGGCAAATATGGATGCTTTGTTAAGGGCACTAGTTGCTGTAGGTGTCTTACCATCTTTAAAACCTACACCTTTGCATAGTCTTTGCTAAATTAGATTGGCACAACACTTGGAACTATGGAGTCAATGGATAATAAATGCATTCTAAGCTTCTGAGTTGGTTGCAGATGTTGATACTGATTTTCAAGACCGTGTTACAAACTTCACGATGGTAGAGAATCTTCTTTATTTTGTGAGACAAAGTAGTATAAGTACCCCACCTCAGTTGATAATTTCATCATGTTATGTACCTCACTTTCTTCATGCATTTCACTCTTTTTGATCATCTTGAGTTTCACAAAGTGTTAAACAAGTTACATTCACAGTTCTATTGGCCTCAGCTCCAACATGACTTTCATCAATATTTACAAATATGTCATCTCTGTCAAGTTCAGAATCCTCATTCCACTCCTTTGTGTAGTCATCTACAATTTATTCAAGTTCATCATCTTTTTGAGCTGGTTGCATATGATCTCATTGGACCATTTCCGACAACAACAACAGAGAATACATATGCTATTGTTCTGTCGGACTATTTGACACGATATGTGAAGGTCCGAGCTCTTCTAGATGCCAAGGCAACTTATGTGGTAAATTTCTTATTTATCAAGTTGTGTTAAGGCATGGATGTCCAGAGCTGATTCTTTCGTATCAAAGACCCCATTTTTTTGGGTTTGCTAACTACAAGGTTGGGAATCAAACAGTTTTCATAACACCCTATCACTCGGAAACGAATGGTATAGTGGAGTGACTCAATCGTACTTTCAAGTGTATGTTGTTTAAATATGTGAATCAGCACTAGACTGAATGGGATCAGTACTTGCCCCTCCTTCAGTTTACTTATGTGTCTTCTGTGCACTAGTCCACTAGAGTCTCCCCATTTCATTCCTTATATGGTCATTCCCTGTGTTTCCTTCTGATGTTGGTTCCCCTTCTTTTCGTCATGTTTCAACAGATGCACAAACGTGGATCTGGTATTTGGATCAGACTCTTCCAATACTACACAAGGAGATGTTAACAAAGTTATCTCATGTTCAGAAAGTACAATAAAACACTATAATGCTCGGCATTCATTTGGTCCTGATTATGTTGTGTGTTAATTTTATATCTAAAGATGCATTCCAAAGGGTTGTCCTTTGGATTAATTTCCAAACGACTTGGTCTATATCCCATTGTACGAAGATTGGGTCTTCAAGTGTACACGATCCGCGATTCATATGGAGTGAATCAGAATGTACATGTTCAATGACTGTCTCCATACCATCAACATTCGAATCCAAAAGAGGGAGTAATGTAAGGATTTTACAAAATATACCTTAAATATATTCCAAGGCATATACTAAAATTAAATATGAATGCCAAATAGGATGAAAGGATTAAATAAAGGTTGCGTAAGATAGCTTAGCCTCCTTATATATAAAAAAGGGTTTGCTATCCTTGCATATATATTGAAGATTAAACACAAGTCCATTTCAATATTGCAAAGATTCATAACTCTCTCAACCATACACCCATATCAATCAATATGAAGAAAATATATATATCTATCTATATACACTATAGTAAATATGTTTTAAAATGCTCTAGAATAATACTAATAAATTAAATTATGTATATAATTTGAACATCTCTATATGCGTGTGCATAGTAATGTGGACACGCTGCAGATTAGGTGATATTCGTAAAGATAGTCAAAGCTCCATAGCCTAGTCTTGAGGCAATCGTATATGAATATTTTGTGTGTGTGTCTATACACACACACACACATACAATACTACTACATCTATATCAAATTTTTTAAGTAAGAATTCTAAGGTGACTTTAATTCCCAGGTACTTCGGGCAACAATCACTCATGCATTTCCTGATACGAGTATTCCTGATAAAATGATAATCATAGTGTTTGCAGGTGAGTGGGTGTGTTTAATATATACATAAGATATACACATGTATACTTACCTGGATACGTTATATACGAAGGTTCTCAAAGTAGCTACGTCTCCAATATCTCAAGAAGGAACTTCTGGGTTATGTTTTACTGTCCTCAACAATAGTGGCTCTTGAAAAGGATAATAATTAAGTTAAAGATTTAATTTAAGAATAAACTTGATTAAAAATAATAATTAAGTTAATGATTTATTAATATATAAATTATTATTAAATAATTAAACCCACCAATGGTGAGCGTGTGTACTAATTAATTAATCAAAATTTGACAAGCTTTTACAAGAAACTGTATGTTTTTTTTTATTAAATAAAAGTAATCGACTTAATATCGTTTAATGTTGAGGCACAGCGTATTTATGTGAGTGGCATGGTTTATTTAATTATTTGTATATAAACAAAGTTATTTTTAATCATTAAGAAAAATTTAATTTGAAAAGAAAAATCATAATTTTTCAGTTCAAATGAAATATATAATGTGTATATTGGAATCTATATATACTATATACTTATACGATTCTTTAATAAATATATAAGGTAGGTATTTATTATATATGTTAATTAAAGAGAATTTAAAAAAATAAATACAAAGAAAAATTTGACAATAGATATCTCTCTTAAACATGTGTGATTAATATGGATAAAGTAAGATTAAATGTCATTATTTTAAAGCTTAAGTGTATTAAAATAAATGAGTTAATGACATAAAGCATATAATTAAAATATCAATAGATTTAATAGTGGAATGAAATTTTTAAAGATTTAGTTAGTATATACTAAATTAAATATGTATAAAACGAGAGAATTTAATTTAAATATTCCAATAAATAAAGGTAATAAAATAATAATAATTAAAAATATAATAAATTTCTCATTCGTATAGAAAACAAATTGCTTAATTGCTGTACAATGTACAAAAACAAGCAATGTGTGAGGTATATGCTTATAAGATGTATTGCACTAAAGTATATAACTTTTTTACACGGTATATACTATGATTTGTTAGTTTATATATTTATTATTTACATCTGATTTATATATACATTGGTATAAATAAATTTAAGATATATTATACATGTTAAAGGTTATATATTCTGATAATTTAAATAAGAATATATTAAGTTATTATTGGTTTTTATTTTTAATCAATACAACACGTAGTTTTAGGAACGTAAAAACATGCTCTTGCATGGAGATTTAAAAGCTCAATGTAAAGACTGTGTTTAATTGAGCATTAAAATGTCCTGGGTACACATTCGTGTGTGTTTGTGTGTACATACACAATGTATATATATTTCGGGTACACATCTGTATGTATATGTGCATGTGTGTGTTGATATATATGTTTGCATTAAAATTTAATATTCCTAAATATAATAATTTTTAAAATTTTTAACATAATATTTTTAATTATTGAAAGATGATTTCATAATATCTGTATTTATTTTACTTGATTGAATTTGACAATATACTTTCGTATATGGTTTATAATTCACCAGTTTACAAAATATTAAATCGTACAGTGCTCACAGAACACAATTAAAATACTGCCACGTGGATAACTTGGTCCAAAGAGAATTAATTAAAAAGTGCCACGTAGAAAGCTTGAGCAACACTCAACAGGGTCATGCACTGTATTGTGATTTGAACCGAGCCCTAGTAAAAAAATCCATGGCGCCCAGGTGTGTATGGCGGACAGGGCTTTTCAGGGGTTTCGTGTAAGCAGCTTGTTCTTCACGCCAGCGCCTCGAATGCGTCCGTGTGTTCAACCCGCGCGGGAGGAAATCTGTGTACAGGGTTCGATTTCTGATATTCCAGTGTGAAGATTTTGGTGTTCTTCGGCCTCTTCTTTCCAATCAAGTATGGATTCTCTCTCTTTCTTGCATTTGTAGATCGACCCATTTCGTCCCTATCAAGAAATTGACTTACATTGACTATTTATCGCATTGCCCAATGCATAATCTGTGTTGTCCGAATGACACTACCTATTGCCCATGAAATGCCCAAGTGCAGAAAATGTAGAAGATGCAATGCCCATCATCTTATTGCAAATGCCCAAGTGCGGCATTTGATCTCAACCATATTAATGAGGCATATACATATATACATACGTGGGTACATTACATATGTACATACAGACATGCAGCATTATGTACAAATATATGTGTGCATGCCTGAGTACTGAACATCACTCGTATCATCTAATATTAAATAAGATCATGTAGTATTACTCCAAATATATGTTATTCTAGTTGAACTGGATGCTCTATCTTAGATACCACACGCACGCACGCACGTGTTATTCTAACTACACTATCTGGTCTATTTCTCATATACATCTATATAGTAGTAAAACTATTCTATACAGTACATCTATATATGTCATAGATACTTTCATTTATCTAATATATATGTAAATATGTTTAATGAAAATGTTTATTTTTTGTTGCAGGATGACTTGGACAGGGAGGATGTTTGCTAAGAAAGTTAAAAGAAGTAGTGAAGCTAGCACTTCTAACGACAATGCAGAAGAGGATTCTTGTCCAGACTGTGGTCATCAGCTGGTATGTATATGTGTATACTTGTATACATTTATGTGGATATGTGCGTACTCATGTGTATATACGTAAGCTCGCATCTATATATTTATGTTTTAGCTTCAGTAAAGGGTTCAAATATGTTAAGCAAGCTTTCTGGTTACCGTTAGCACTGCATATCTTCTCTTATGTGTCGATATATGCCTTTAATGCGTATGCAGAAATGTTTATGTGCCTCTCTCTCTCTCTCAGTCATGCACAATAGCCCAAAGACAAACGCACGTAGATAGTATATATCTTTAATATAGATATTCAACAGAAATGAGCTGAGAAGCCACCTTAACGAGAAGGTGGTGGATGCAACAAAAGGTGTGTGCGTGAGGCAATATGTATTATGCTAATCTTGCAGGCTAAGCAAGAGTTTTTTGGGTTCCCAGCTGGTGTCAAGTTCGATCCCAGTGACAAACAGATTCTCGAGCATCTTGCTGCAAAGAGTGGTGTATCCGCTGCCATGCCACATCCATATCTAGATGAGTTCATACCCACTCTAGAGGGAGGAGGACGGAATATGCTACACACACCCCGAGAATCTGCCAGGTTGTGTATACATATAATACTATCTATGTTTGTGTATATCATATGTATACCCAGGTGTGAAGAGCGATGGGAGCAGCAGCCATTTCTTCCATCGGCCGGCATGTGCGTACGGAAAGGGTACGCGCAAGCGGCGTAGAATCTGTACGGATGGGGGAGAGATGCGTTGGCACAAGACGGGCAAGACTCGACCTGTGGTCGAAAATGGGGAGAGAATCGGCTGGAAGAAGATCATGGTCCTCTACACCAACTTCACATCAAGGTGTGTGTATGCGTATGCGTATGTGTGTTATATTGGGTATATGTTTATGAATATGATACATTTATAGAGCATTGTGTATATATATTCATACATGTACACATTATAATGTACACCAAGTTTCATGAATTTTTACTAATCGTTAAGTACATGACATAAAATCTCACGTATTATATATACATACTATCTAAGCCATTTTTGTGTAAATATATTCTCTCTCTCTGTGATGTTAAATTTTCTTTTTACATACAAGAACTCGTAGTACTTAAATATATGTATATGCATATTTTATAGCAACTATACTAAACTTGTATTTTACTAATTACTTAGTAATAGGAAAGCTAAGCCGAAGAAGACAAACTGGGTTATGCACCAATACCACTGTGGAGAAGACGAAGAAGAGGGCGACGGAGAGCTCGTTGTCTCGAAGGTGTTCTATCAGACGCAGCCGCGTGTACCCAGCAATAAACTGCAGAGGCTAGCCACTGCTGCAATCGGAGCCGCTGCTAATGGGGAATCGGACGACGGTGATGATGATCCAGATTCTGCTAATGGTGGTTTTGAGGTATAATATATATGTACGTGCAAGCACACGCCTGTATACGTGCCGTATCCGTGGTCATGGAGTTCTTTATAACATATGTTAACTTTTCCACTGCAATTTTATGTATTCCCTTACTTTATGTATGTATTTATATACATATACATGTACGTGTGCGCGTGCGTGTGGTTTACCACCTGGATTAGGAAACTGTACCAGCTCCTCCGAGGCCAGTGCAATCTACTCCCGTCAGGCCTTGCCCTACAAGAGAAGCAACTGTTGTTGAAGTTCCTCAACCATCAGCTTTGGTAAGTCAAGCATAGTATAATCTCTCTCTCTCTCTCTCACACACACACAACACACACAGACACACCATCGCCTCCCGTATAGAGATGTCTCGGTTTGTGTGTGTGTGCGTGTTTGAACTTGATAGCAGGATATATCTCTCGACATATGAGTTGTATGTGTATATGAAACACATATGAACGCACTGTGTGTGTGTGTGTGTGTCCGCTACTAATGTGTGTGCTTAGCAGAATGCGGGGACTCCTGACTCTATTCATTCAGCTGTTAACAGACCCGGGGAAGAAGGAGAGACGTTAGATCTGGAGCTGCTCTTCTGCGATGAGAATCTTCCAGAGGAGGAACAACTGAATAGCCAGGATATACGAGACCTTGCTACAGAGGTTGGATTAAACCTGGACGATGAAGACTTCGGAAGCCTTGACATACAAGCTATTGAGGCATGTATATTACATGCGTGTGTGTACGTGTATGTGTGCGTGTGTGTCTGTTTGTGTACATGTATATATACGTGTACGAGAGATATATACATTAGATTCTCACTTTCTTAAAATTTTCAGGAATTTTCTTCTCAGGAAATGCGAGAGTGGTTCTAAAATGAAAAACTAAAAAAGACGGAGCTTTTCTTATTTAATAATTTATTTTTATTCCTGCTGACATTTGAGATAAAAAACAACCAAAAAGAAAATTAATTTGTTGATATTATTAATGTTTATTAATAAAATAGATTTAGTGTATAAAACTGCTTGATATATGTTAGATCATCCTTTTAGATTAAAAAATAACTGTTAATGATATTTGTTTTAAATTCTCAAATATGTCATTAAAATTTAATTAAACTAAATTCATAAAATCAAATAATGTTATAAATGAAATGATTAATAATCACCTTTATAGTTTAATAAATATAAATCCACTTATACAAATTCCTTCCATTTGGAATATTAAAATTTAATTTGATTTTATAAGGCATTCTTCACATTTTAGGGTTTATCGGAAGAGGTTTAGGGCTTGGGGAATGGGCGCAGGAGCGGAAACGATTGATCTTGCGGCACTTGTCCAATCTACTTCACAGTGTAAGCCGGTTCATCTCTCTCTCTCTCTCTCAATACATCGATTGTCTCTCTTGTGAAACAGACTTTGATCAGCTCGTGGATTTGATCCATCCGAAGTTCTATTTGCCAGCTAATGACGATGACAAACAATGGGTAAGCCTCTATATACATATATGTATATCTATCTGCAGATGTATGTAATTTTACATTGCAGCTGGTAGAAAGTATTCTGAGAGTTGTTTGGGATTTAATGTATTATCCCTTTCAGGCATTTGGTATGTCTAAGAAACAAAAGCGGGAAGCCAGGAAGAAAACAAAGGAGAACTTGAAGAAAGCTCGGAGAGATCGTGTATGTATTACATAACTATTGTTATCATATTTAATATTTATATGGTATGCTCACCACCATACAGATATCCAGGATATTCGATAAATACTCATGTTTTATATGTACTTTTTAAATGAAGTATATATATGTATATTGTGATGTTTTTTCTATTATTAATTATTTGTATGATTATGGAATTTCCAGCTTGATCCAGGTAAAATTGCAACAACCTCGCAGCTACTACAGCAACGTAATCAAGCGACGGAACAAAATGAAGATGATGAAGTTGAAGCACCTCCGACACCTCGAGGTAATATATGTTTTTATTAAACATGAAAATGTGCATATACTGTTAGGACAAGTGTGTGTGTGTGTGTGTGTGTGTGTGTGTGTGTGTGTGTGTGTATATCGTTTTATTTTACAGCGGATGTTGAACGAGTGAAGTCGAGTCAGGAACTGAGAGCCCGTCTACACAAGGTATTGAGCTAGTAGATATCTATGACTACATTAACTCATTTCATATAATTTTTTATCGTATAGCGAATTGAGGCAATACGTGCACAAAGGCTTGTAAATAAAGCCCGAGATTGGCAAACGAAGACTAAAGACGCCTCTAAGAAACGCAAGAAATCTGAGGAAAAGACTGTTGTTCATAACAAGCGTCAAAAGCAAGTAAGATTATTTTGAAATTGACTTTTAATTGTGGTAGTAAGACATACAAGTAATTGTATATATGTATGCATGCAGACACTTATAGTGAACATGTGTGTACCTATGGATTATAATAATGATGCATATATGTATACTATATTATAACTTTATATTGCAGAATGATGCACCTGCTATTGCTCCCGATCTGGAGTTTGGTCGTGTGAAAATAGATTCTCAGAAGAAGATACCAAATCGGAAACACAAAGAAAAATTACTGGAGCAGGTAAATCACACACGCGCACACACTTGCATGAAATGATACATTTGGTTTTATTCAATTTAATGTAAATATTAAGTTCTTTAACTTTTACCTATGAAATGTGTTAGGCTACCAAGCTTCAGAAGGATATGCAGGATTCCGAGAAAGGGAAGGTAATCGCGTACAGATAACATATTTTAAAATAGCTTAATTATCTGTAATAATTGTGCGTAAGTTGCCTATCTATATGTATTTATCTTACATATAATTGTCTCCATACCCTATTGTTATGTCTAAATTTTAACCGTATATACAGGAAATTGCTACAAAGCACTCGTGGGATGCTGCTGTTAGCCGAGCTTTAGGGGAGAAGGTGAGGACACACACAGACACACATACGCGCACATATATTAACATCCCTGTCAACTACGTTAATATGACTTATTTTAATTTAATTACAGGTGTTCGATAATCCCAAGCTTCTAAAGCAAAGTCTAAAAAGAGACCAACAGCGTCGTGAAAAAAGTGCCCACAAATGGTAACTTGTGTGTGTGTGTGTGTGTGAGAGAGAGAGAGAGAGAGTATTATCGTACAGAGATGCGTGCTTCTTATCTTATAATGTTTAGTATTATTATATGGTATACGAATCACAATAACAATTTCATTAATATATGGTACCATATTTTAAATCATATGCAGGCAAGAGAGACATGAAACCGAGACACAGAAAGCACAAGAAAAGCAGCAGGCTCGTGCTACACATATTAAAGAGCGTATTGATGCACGCAAAGAACGACTTATTGCCAAGGTGTGTGAATACGTTGTGATTGCATGGGACATAAGTTGTATATAGATACATTCACGTACACAAGCATCATTTTTATGTCGTGTTTGTTTGTGTGTGAGAGAGAGAGTGTGTGTGTGTGTGTTTGGGGGGGGGGGAGTAATGTAACATGTATATATGAAGACATAACACGCTGTACTTATGCATGTATATATTTGTATGTAATATATACACAACATACCTTTATACTTATGATATTTATCTGTGAATGTGTATATTGTATATGTAATCTACTTACATGTTTATGGCATATGTATGATTTTATACACCTAGAGACTACGTGTGTGTGTGTGTGTGAGTTCTGATTTGTGTTTGTTACAGAGGGAAAAGAAGCTGATGCGACCAGGCTTTGAAGGAAGAAGATCGGGTTTCTTAAACGAGATGAAGAACAAGTAATTGCCTTATTTAAGTGAGTTTAACTTACTACACAACCGGCTTTTAGTTATTATTGAACTATTGATTATTTCTCATTCATTACTCTCTCTCTCTATTGTTATAATATGTATATTATGCGTATACGTGTATGTGGAGGTTTATATACGTTAAGGTTGTGTATAATGTACATAATGCCTTACTGTAAGATACAAGGATGCATATACAGACCACTAGACTTTGGCAATAATAAATAAATATAGTTTTGTTAAGCTTCTTTCTTTGAAATTCTAATTCATAATGCATTTCCATTCTGTTTCTGTAATTAGAATTGAAATTGAAATTTAAAACTATATATTGTTATAACTTTGTATACCAATGTATAATTGTGTGTGTGTATGTGTGCGTGGAACTATGACAGAGGTTTTTAATAATAAAGCTCTTTCTATATCTTAATAATGAGACTGAAAATAAGATTCTACTAATGAAAATATAGATAATATTATATTTAGTAGGAGTGGTTTTTGAATCGTTTTCACCAGATCTAACCATACTATTTATTTAAGTAATTAATAGTGATCACACATCAATATTTTCAATAGAGTAGTTTTATAATTGCACAAACATTTTTCATACTTTGATTTTAACAAAAACGTATAAAACTTTGCTAATCAAGTTGAATAGAGATCCATAAAACATAGTTAGAGTGTACTCCTCGGTCTAAATAAACACATTATTTTTTATTTAAAAGAGAAAATAGAAAGAGAGGAGAGAAGACATCACATATAACATAAATTAGTAAATTATCTATTTATTATACTTGTAAGGTTCCATGTTCACACCTCTCTCATACTGACAAATTAAAATTAATAAAATTAAAAATTTATGTACGCACATAATGTACATAAAGCAACTTTCAATCTTCAGTGCAAAAAATGTAAAAATTAATGCTTGTTCAAAGGCAACTACATCATAAGCAAGTAATCTTAAACTCTTAACTTAATAATCATTAGGAACATTTAAAACTTAACAACCAGAATTTAATATGATAGACGGGGTTACGAACTTATGGTGCATATAAAGTCGGCCATGATCTTGTTAAAGTGTTGACTCAAATGAACACCATCAAACGTAATGTAGCTCTTAGGATCATCACACAGTGTATACCCATCCATTAAATAACCACATAAACCATTCAGACCTGTAAATACATTACATTATCTATATAGAATACACATTACAAACACACATACTTGCACAATTGCACAATTGAATCGCTACCTTAGACAAACCAATGAAAGTAATATACATTCATGTTGGTGTAATCAAAGAATTATAATATTGAACGAGATTATTGATGGGGCCAATACATCCCACTAAGTCATACACCAGAACTTGATTAACTTGGAAATAGATTGGAACACAACCAGTAGTAGGCATGTCAAACAACAAAAAAATTCTTGCACCTACCTTATAAAGCTTTATAATGCTCGATCTAAGACCATTTATAGCTGCAGGAATGATATAGTTAATGACATAATTAATCCCATTTAAAATGTTAGCATTGACGTCCCCTCCAATCTGAATGTAGTAAACTCTTGTTAACTCTCCTTAGGAAACTGGTGTTGCATTCTCTTTTTGTGCTCGAGAAAATCTTGAACTTGGAGAGAGAAGATATATGGACTAAAGATAGTAGTGTCTGGGACAGTCACCACAGTTGCACCAGCATAACTAAGTTCAAGTTCTAGAAAGAAGTGCCATTATATGCAAGATTAGGAAGAACATCTCCTAAGCTGAGATTCCAACTAGGAAAGTCGATGAGGATATACTCGTTTGAGTACCGACCAGATGATTGGCCGACCATGACACCGTAAGGATAGTGACCAGATGGTTTTGTGTTATTGGCCTTCAAGTTCAAGTTGCTGGTGTCTCCAAGTGAATTTATAAAGCCAAACACAGCAATAGGACACAACCAAGAAGGAAACTCGTGTGTATTCACAAAACCGCTGAGTGTTAAAATAAAAAAGAATGTAATGAATGTAAGAATGGAATCCATTAGATAAGGACTATTGAATATTAATTTTATGTTAAGGGTGATGCATTTTATACTATAGAGGTGCACTTAAGTTTGTCATTCTTGGTGCTATAAGAATTACAAATTAATTATAATTAATAAAAT
The DNA here is from genome assembly GCA_003024785.1 of Selaginella tamariscina. NCBI lineage: Eukaryota > Viridiplantae > Streptophyta > Lycopodiopsida > Selaginellales > Selaginellaceae > Selaginella > Selaginella tamariscina. The sequence continues at coordinate 514,285 of PUQB01000022.1, read as the reverse complement.
AAGATAATAAGATTAGGGTTACATGTTACTTGGATTAGAAATAGTCGTACAAAATGATTAAGGCTACTTATTAACCTAAGTATATACTTGTAATGTAACATGTATATACGAAGACACAACGCTTGCATGCACACACATTGGCCACATTTATATATTTGTATATGATATATACATAACATATCTTTATATTTACGATATTTATTTGCAAATGTGTATCTTGTATATGTAATCTATTTATATTAAATATATATTTGAATAGTTATGAGCTCGAGCTCTCTCTATGTGTGTGTGTGTATAGACACACACACATGAGCCTTGTATAATTGCTAGGTGTGTGTGTGAAAAATTCACAATGCTCATATTGAGTTAATTAATTATGTTAGTATATAATTATAAGTTATAATTTATATATTATTACTTAAAAGACCCTGGATTTCGTTATTCATTCAAATCTTACTTATTTATATTAAATAAATATGTAATATTATTTATTAAACATATTATCATTTTAAGATCTTATAGGTCTTGTATACTTTGTCTATGTGTGGTGAAGCTAAATTGTTTATAAATACATACATTTTGCAAATGTCTCTCTTGTGAGTTCAAGTTATTAATTGTGATTATATAAAACTTAATTAATTGGTAAATATTAAAAACCAAGAGAAAATAGTGTATTAAACAAGCATTTAATTATACATACTTCTTTAAATACACTATTTCTTTAAATACTATAATTTCTTTAATTTTCTATTGTACAATTTCTTTAAGTACACTATTTTTTATGTTTGTTCATTTGTTTAAAACTATATTTTAATTTAATTTTAAAGTAGGTATAAATGTAAATTTTAAATTTCAAGAGATATGTACTAAATATGATAAATTTCAATACTTTCCTCATAAAAAAAATATATTTTAATTTAATTTTTGGGGAAAAAACATATACATGCTTGAAATGATTAATTTATATTCTAATTTATTTAGTTTCAAAATACAATCAATTAACCTTTTTTGCAATATAATATAGTTATTTAAAAAATATCTTATTTCTTAACATTTACTATTATGACATTTTTAATGTTTAGCAATTAATAAACTTTATTTTATTTCATTCTCAATATGTTATAAATTAAACTCATTTTTTTATATTAAATATTAGTATTTAAAATTAATATAGAAGGATTAAAGTTCTTAAAGTGTGTAAATGTAAATTTAAAACTTTCATAATGGTAATATGAAAATTTAAAATTTATAGGAGTATTTATGTAAATATAATAAATTTGAAATGTATATATAAACTTTTCCCTCTATACATACGTACATATATACGTGTGTGTGTAAATTATTAAATAAGACCAGCCAGCATATTCTTTCAAGAGCCCTAGGCCAGCCCTAAATAGGGCAAGCTCTGCTCCGATGAGTGAAGGCTGCTCACTCAGACCTCTTGAAGGTAGTAATGTAGACAGCATCCTAGTTGATAAACTCCTCAAAAGGTTTCAATTTAATGGCTTTTTGCTGCTACAAGACGAGGTTTCACAAAACTTGCAAGAACAAGATGATGAGGTAAATACACTATCGTCATATGAGCTGCCCATTTAACAATTATGCAGATGATGGCCTTGGAAGCTATATATGGTGATAGTTTCAGGGCGTTAGACACATCTAATCGTTGCTACAAGGTATGTTTTTTGCTAGTTTTACTGCTAACCTCTAACCCCACACACCGCAGATTGAGCTCACAATGCAGGTGGAAAGAGGAGATTCTATTGAGGTTTCCTTGGACATTGGTCCACAAATACACAAGTTCAAAGTTAAATATCTCCCACCGATTACTCTGGCTTATATATACCCTCGCACTTATCCTTCACAATCGTTACCACTGTTTCTGTTGGAATCACATTGGCTCCCAGTGATAAACTTGTAATGCTTAGTCATAAATTCAAAAAATCTGGCAAGAGCAGGAGGGTCTAGTGGTGGTTTATGCTTGGGCAGAGTTTATTCATTCTGAAGGTGAGTTTACAGTATTGTATAAAGCTTAACTAGCTCTTGCCAGGTTTGAACTACTTAGGTGCCTCGAAGCAACTCATGTTGAACCCTTCAAAGGCATTGAATGATCCGAGGTGATGGTTAGGTGTGTCTCGCCGGAGAAAAGTGCTACTATCATACTCCAGTATAATGAAGAGATGCAGATCAAGTCCTTTCTAGACTCCTTTCACGTGTGCAATATCTGTCTTACAGAGTACTCTGGTAAGCTAGTATTTCTGTTTCATACATATTTCCGACTCTTGAGACACAACAGGCAAGGAGTTTGTGAAGATCCCTTGTGAACACATCTACTGCAGGGTTGTATGAAGCAGCACGTCTCTATTCACGTTACAGAAGGCGGAGTGGCCAACCTGAAATGCCCCACAGTTGACTGCAGAGCATGGATCCCGCCTTTCATTCTCAAGGAGCTTCTAGATGTTGCGGGATTTGAACGATGGGAGCGGCTTAGCTTGCAGAAGGCGCTCAATGCCATGCCCGATGTGTGTTTACTGTCCCCGGTGTGAGACTGCTTGTATTAAAAACGAAGACCATCATGCAATCTGTGGGAAGTGTATGTTTACCTTCTGTGGTCTTTGTCGGGGTCTCAGGCACAGCGGGGTTGCTCCAGAACTGTGCAGCTCAAAGGGAAGTTTAGAGAAGAGTTAGCTAGTCTGCAAGTGCAGCTCCAGGTACACTTGGGACAAACATTAAACTTGTAAACACTAATATGTCATTTGCACAGGAGCGCGGGCACACAAAAACTATAGAAGAACAGGAAAAGGAGGATCTATTAAACGAGATTAAAACACTGCAAGAGATTTCTAAGAGTTCAACACAGTGTCCTACCTGTGGAATTGCCATCACCAAGGAAGCCGGCTGCAACAAGATGCGGTGTTTGAATTGTGGCGCAATCTTCTGTTTCAAATGCGGCAGAACCATCACAGGATACGACCATTTCGGGTAAAAATCATAAGAGAGGGGGGGGGGGGGGGGGGGGGGGGGGGGGGGGGGGGGGGGGGGGAGATAGGGGGAGGATGGGGAGAGAGAGATTACCTGTTCTTGTTTTCCAGGGTTGAATCCTGTGTTCTGTTCGAAAAGAAGACATTAGAAAATGGGAACAGAATCCCACAATTGATGGGATTCCCCTCCATGAACTACAAGCTCCACTCCATGAACTACAGGATTTACGTCGTCGTTATATGAATGACAACTTTGTGATGCCCTTAAGCAAAAGTTGTCCCTCCTGCAACACCATGAATACCAAGGTAAACCGACTGTGTGTGTGTGTGTGTGTGTATGAGAGAGAGGAACACACACACACATCTTCAAATCTAACTGGAGAGAGATGTAAAGTTAATAGTCACACACACAGACATTCAACTCTAAACTGGTGTTGTCATTTTTTACTTTCAGCCGGGCAGAAAAAACCATTTGTGGAAGAATCATATGTACTGTAAGACCTGTGGAATTCGCTACTGTTTCGAATGCAGCAAGGAAGTAACAGATCCTGACGAGCACTTTGGTCCCGAGAAGTGCAATATGTATAGCTATAACTACTATAATCCCAGATGGCGGTGAAACTAGCTTGTCCCAGTGTGTATATATGATATCATTGATTTATAGATGTAAATGGCACTAGAACGATTTCAAGTATTGTAAACACGCATGTGTCCCTCCACACACACACACGGCACATGTATGTCTGTGCCCACGTGTATACAGATTATAAGCTTGCAACACACACACGCATACACACACAAAAGGAGTAATCACCTGTATAGTTGGCAGCCTTTAGGGGAAGAGAGTATCATCAACAAACTGCCATTCTTCATTTCAATAAAGCACTTCCCGAGCCTCCTCCCAAATTCTTTGTTTTCTCACTCACCAATGTTCATTTCCTGCTTATATGTAGGTATTCCGGAGTACCTCTAAGTACTCCTTCAAGGGATATCCTCATTGCTATCCGTTCCAAGCATAAGATAACATCGCTTTGCTGAACGTGGCCTGTGCATTTCCATATCTCTTTAGTGACTTTGTATAAATGCATACATGTGTGCGTATGATATGTGTGTGTGTGTGTGTGTGTGTGAGAGAGAGAGAGAGAGAGAGAGAGAGAGAGAGAGAGAGAGAGAGAGAGAGAGAGAGAGAGGTTCTTGAAACCCATTCTCTTGAGCCTGGCCTAACGTAGAATATATGTAAGTCGTCTACCTCGGTCGACCAAAAACATGTACATCCAAGCGGACACGGATCTGAGTGCTGTACATTCTTACCGCCCCCTTGATGCATTGGGAAATGTAAGTCTGTACAGCGGCTTCCTGAGGATCCAATACAACAGATTTGCTGTGATAATATGAAGGATTTTCCGCAATTCTAAGAAATGTAGAGTACCTGGAAACTTGCTCAAGAACCCTAAGCCTTACTGTGTTTAGAGTAGGAGGTGAAAATAACATATTCTAAATTTATATTCGATTATAATTTTTATTAATTCTCAATATCATTTAATCATGAATTTAAAGAAGTTTAAATTTCTTAAAGTAATGTTTTTTAAAGTTATATTTCTAATTTTATTCGGTACAATATATAAATATAAATATATACAAACAAATTAATTTATATTATTATTAATATAGTTTGATCTTATTTAATTATATTGTATTATTGGTATTTAAGCCCCTTACATTAAACACAAGATATTTGTAATATATAGCTTTTTATATTTATTATTTCTTAAATAAATTTAAAATTAAATTAAAATTTACTCAAAAATTGTGAAACAATATACACACACCACATATAAAATTAATGTGTGTATAGTTTGCAGTTGCAGTGTGGGTTTAACTCTGTTGTAACTTATATCGTTTCAGATACAATTATAGAAAAACGAATACAAATGTAATTATCTTCACAGTATAAATCAGCAGTTCTTTGGAGCCCTAAAATGTATATTCCGTTCGCGACTCTCCTGTGGCGTCATAGACTTGAAAGCTTTCCAATCCTCTAACGTGAGCTTCAGATCAGCAAGCTTTTTATCTCCTCCCATACAGCAATTTGCATGCATGGTGCAAACCTTCTCCAAATCCGAACTCTTTTCACAAAACCCACCAAAGTACAAAGTCGGCATGAACTTCACCCTCGCACCACTCTCCGCAAACTGTGGAGAAGATCTCAGTATGTTAAGCACGTCTTGATCGTGCTGGCCAGGGTGTGCTGCGTTGAATTCCTGCCAATACTTGAACAATCTGATGGTGCGGGGATTCGAGCGTGCGTGGAAGAACCCTGTGTTTGGCGCATTTTCTGGACTTGTAGAGTTCCCATTCCATCCATCGCAAGCTAAGTCCATGTCTGTGTCACTTGAGAAGTGTTTGAATGGTTCACGAAACCACACTATGTCCATATCCTGCATACATCAATGTGTGTGTGTTGTTTGGTTAAAAGACGTGCTCTTAAACAAAACTAAGTAGATCGTTAGGTGACAACAACAATGTTTAATAAATATCCAATCATGCAGTACACACTTAACACTTATTACAAGAAAGGATTCATACGTTTATACTTACCGAAAAGATTAAGTCGAACCCGAGCTCAAGTACAGCAGTTTGCAGTTCAGTTTTCCTTTGTGTAAGCTTGAGGTAACCCTCTGTCATGAAAGGCTCCTCCAATGTAAAGTTGACACCTTCCGTCTTGAGTTGAAAACAGTACCTGTGAACCTCCGTACATCTAGCGTACGCAGGGGAGTCCATAGCAGCTATCACTAAGTGATCTCTTAAGTAGCTAATACCTTCCCCAAGCTCGAAGCTCTCCAGAAAATTGTCCATTATACCTCCCTTCCCTGCCCATGCACTGTTCACCGGTGCAACTATAACTGTACTCCTTAATCTTGCTTGCGTCAGAACGTGATCCAAGCCTTCAATCTCCTCCACGCTCTGTATACATAAGAATTCCTATACAGGTGAGCTGCTTTTTATATACCCATAACTAAGATATCATCAGAACTTACAAAGTGGTTGTTGCTTGATACATTGAGGTACACTGAGTATTTCACGCTCTCAACCACGCCCAATGTAGTAGTACTACCAGGAATACCGAGCCAGAACATGAGCATAGAAACTCCAAAGAATGTAGGTATGACAAGTTTTGTACAATCTGGTATTCTCTTGTCTTCGACCGGACAAGGAATTTCTACTGCTACCCATCCCTTTGTGTCCTGGTGCTCGGGATTCATAGTAGTACTCTCGCACACGCATACACAAGTAGAACACTAAAGTATGTAATGCCCCTTTGAGTATGTGACTTAGTCGCTTACGTAAGTAGCTTAGCAAACAAGGGACTTCACAGGGAGACTTTAGAGGTCGTGGAACGACGCAATCAAACCACACATGGCTTTCATGTATAGCTTACAGTTAATTTAACAATTCAGCTGATAAAATAATAATTATAGTTTTAAAGTAATACACACACACACACACACACACTATATAATATATATATATATATATATATATATATGTATGTATGTATGTATGTATATGTATATGTACGCATATGTATCTATGTATGTATCTATGTCATTAAGAATTTAACCCTCTTCACTCCATCGTTTCTTCTGCATTACTATTATTATTTAAAAACCAAATGTATATGTTTAAAAGAATAAGCTATTATTAATATGATTTGACTTTTGATTTAGTATCAATATTTAAAGCATAAAATTAAGATGTTTAAACCTTCATAAATGATATATTATTTGTTGAAGTCAGACTTCACTACGTATTATGTTTGTTGAACAGCTTTCTCAATTGCAGAAGCGCTTGTTATTGCTTAAGAGTATCAATTATATACTTAAGTATTTCGAGTCTCCCCTAGTTATAAGTAAACCGCAAATTAGAAGATTAAAGTGGTCAACATGTCCGAGTGGTTAAGGAGATAGACTTGAAATCTATTGGGCTTGCCCGCGCAGGTTCGAACCCTGCTGTTGACGCATTTTTTAATGTTTCTTAATGTATACGCTCCCTTAATTGCATGTATTTTTTAGGATGTATATAGAAATATAAATGTATAAGGTTTTAGCATATTTGCAACTAATCCAAGTTTTTAATTAACTATGAGTAATATATATGTGTATATAAATATTGTCACATTTATAATAGAGAATACAGTAAGAATGTTCTCAGCTCTATGAACAATACACACGCATGTGCATATCAACAACTGAACTCCATTTACGTGTTAATAACAGCAACTAATTCTTCTCCAAGTTTCACAAAAAGAGAAACTCCTTAAACTCAATACTTAACAGCAGGGCGGATCCTCATACCTTCAAACGCACCTTCATCCTGTGCATAACAATCCAGCAAGTCCTGCACTGCATCCTCGTTCTTCACCTCCACGAACGCACACAGCTTCGAGGAGTCATACTTGTCCCTGAAGAACGATACGTGTGACACCACGTAAGAGGGATTAGACCTCCCCTTCCTCCTTAAAAACTTGTCTAAAACCTCCTTAATCGCAGACTCAGGGAACTTCTCCGGTATACGGTCTATATACACCGATCTCCGTCTGTCTACCTCCTTAAAACCCCGTCTACCCCGTGAACTGAGCCCCTCTTGGAAGTCATAATCATACTCCTCATGTTCATGCTGCTCCTCCTTGTATATATCCTCTAGACGAGAGTTAAAGTGTGGTTTAAGCCTCATATGATCGAATATCTCCTCGTCATGGCTGTATAGCTCCAGGGCGAGCCTGGCTAACTCCTCCGAGACGAATACTACGAATGCACAGTACTTTGTGCGTACGTGTCTTACCTCGGTGACGACCTCGTCTCCCAATAGGGTACGTTGCTCCGGTGTCATGTGTTCTAGTAGGACGCTCCGGAAGATCTTGCGGATTACCACGTCTGACGAGTTTTCTGGTAAGTGGTCTGCGTAAACTGTCTTCTCCGGATCCGATTTGTGTATCTGCATGAGTGCAATATATATCTGTTTCTCCATATAAACGGTATCTAATGACAGTAGATGGTTATTTGTGTATAGATACCATGCATCAATAGTGCACACACACACACACACACATATCTATACTGTTCAGATCTCATGTGATGGTATTATATACTAATAGATGGATGACAAACAAAAACCAGCTATATACGTGTGTATCTCAACTTAATAAGCGGACGCATATATATCATATATGGGCATTCTCTCTCTCTCTCTCTGTCTCTCTCTCGGAAGATATATGTCATATCTACAATATATACTATTAAATGGATGATACAAACAGAAGTTTAAGTTAGTGTATGTGTGGATGAATATGCATGTGGTTCGATTTCCTAGAAATTATAATATATATAAGTCTAGTGCATCGGAGTCTCTCTCTCTATATATACACAAAATTGTATGTGCAAGAGCCCTGTCTCTCTCCCTCTCCCCACTCTCTCTCTCACACACGCGCGCACACACACACACACACACACACACACACACACACACACACACGTGAACGTTACCATATTTTTCCTGGAGATCTGACGCATGTATCCAGGCCCATTCTCGTCATCTTCATCAAGCTCCCTTCTCTTCAAGGATCTGGGAGAGATATTCCTGTCGGACCTCGACTTGTCTAGAGCATGAAAACTCCGTTTCCTGTCCAAGAACTCATAGCTAGAATAACCCCGTCCGATCTCCATCTTCATATTACCAAATATCTCCGGCTTCCTCTTGTGTAAATCCAGCATAAAGTCCACGAGCTCGGGTGTAGCTAGGTCCACAAACATACAACCCCGTGAAGGTACGTGACGCACGGCCTGTACTAGAGACTTACCATCTAATGACGGATTGATATGGCTGGTAATAATCTCTTCAAACAGCCTCTTTATACTCTCCTGCGTTGCGTTTCTTATAAGCTCCGTTAAGAAGAGCGGCTTAATCGAGGTCTCTGTCCGAGGAAAGTGCTCGGACTCGCTCTCGGACACCTGTACTGCCCGTCTTTGGACTAACCTCGGGTCGCTGGGGTCCAGAAGGTGTTCATAGAGCTTGCGTGTGTGTGGGGTGGGATTTCTACCTTGAGACCGCAAAATACGTCTTTGTCCGAGGTGTAAAGGTGTAACGCTGAGTCGAAGAACCCGTCTCTTGCAAATTCAACGAAAGCGTATCCTTCTTCTGCTGCGTATTCCACGTTAGATACCATGTCGAATCCCGGTGGGTTCTCCTGTAGTAAGACAAGAAGTGGATTAAGAATGCCTGTGTATAATGCCCATATGCTGAGAGAGAGAGAGATAACATAATACTTGTATATGTTGTAAATACAAGAACAAGAATATTTCTGACTTCCTAAATATATGCAAAATTTCGTAAACATTTGTGACTTCATAAATATAATGCCAATGCATGTCTTTGCGGGTGTATGGACCACATCATGTAGCAAAAACACTCACATAGATATAAATAAACAAGTGCAGATTTAGATATATACATGTAACATATTGCATACACATGTATACAAGACCCTATTCATGTACGTAGGGATATTCGTAAAGACAGCTCCATTTACCAAAGTGTGTACCTTGTTTAGTTTCTCACGTAGAACATTCTCAAATATGGCACGCAGCATGCGATTTGAGGCATATTCCGGTATGTTGGTGACAAAGAGCAAGTTTTTGAACTCACTCCCATTCTCCATTGAGGCTCTATCCGACTGAATATTTGCCTCCGCTGGAATATCCATCTCCTTAGAGAAGAACAGAGACACTTGGTGTAATAGCTCCTTAGCTTGTTTGTAGCTTCCATAAGTCCCCTCTTTCTCGCTGTTTTCAGACAGATTCCGATCGTAGATCCTTTGCCGGACGTCTTCTCGTCAACGTAATTTCCGACCATCACACCTATACACAGATATTTTTTTGTCTGTATATATCTATATACACGTATATGTGTATATATATGTTTTATATTCTTTGGTACCTGTCACTTCTTGTATTCTTTCCAAGTTTTTGCCGTCTTCGCCTTTGATCTTCTTGAGCACCATCTGAACCGAAGGAGCAATAACAGATCCACTCAAAGGCTAAACAAAAACAAATTAACAGAAACCAATGTTATTGAATCCATAATTTTAATACGCTACATACATATTCTTCAGAAAGTCTCAACATTATATATAGGTGTGTATAGATGTATATATTTGTATATACCTGCTGGACAGGGCCAGGATACCAAAGACATTTACAGAAGATGCCACGCTCAGCAATTTCTTTTAGAGACTCCGCAGCAAGAATAACGAAATACTTGGCTTCAGATGTCTCACATGTTTCCGAGAGTTTTCCAGAAAGTTTTAAGTGCAGTGCTCCTGCAAAAGAAACATAGAATATCCGGGATTAGCAGAGACAAACAGACACTTCCTTGGAGGGAGACACAGACATTTTAGAGGATAAGTGAGAGACACAGACAGTTAGGATATGTAGACCCACTAATAATATACACACGAACACCAATCTGTTTACAGAATATTGATACACACCTTGTTCCTCCCCTCTTGCAGCCAGGTCCGGACTGGACGTCTCTTTCCTTAACAAAGTCACACCTTCCACACGCAAACTAGTCTTAGTACAAGCAAAATGGTGTGTTATGCAGAAGCACGCATCTATGTCACAGATATGCACATATACACCCGCACACACACTCTTACCAAAATCCTCACGCAAGTATATCGCATTCTGCTTGGACGTTAACCAGCTTCGACTATCAGGATCGTTCACCTCCAGAAGCATCTCAATAGCAACCTCTTCTTCGTTCTCTTCCAGCTTCTCTTCTAGAGCTACCCTTTCCCCTTTGCCCTTCGCACCCTGCTCAACCTCCACCTCTGCATTCATATTATGTTTGTTATATATACAAATGAAACCTCCCTCTCTCTTTCTCTCTCTCTCTCTCACACACACATGCACACACCTGTACGTGGTAAAGTCTTGTCTTCTGGTACTGCAGCAGGCTTCTCAGCTACCTTAAGTTGCTGTGGTGGCTCTTCAACACCAGCTGCCATGAGATTTTACTTATAAATATCCATATAAACATCACCTCACCCAAATCTCATATCTATATGTTTGTATGACCGTATAACAATGGAATAACACACACACACACACCATCTTTTGCACGCTTCCCATTGGAGCGATACGAGGCCTCCATAGGTGACCTCTCTCTTTTTCTTCTTTCAACTGGTTCAGGTCTCTTCGATTCCGACCTTCTTGCACGTGATCCCTACATATATGCATTAGTGTATAAGTATGTAGATGTAGATGTATATGCATATGCACACTTGATATGTACCTCTTTCGAGCTCTTGTCAGAAGGCCTGTCTCGGTCCTTCTCTCTTTCCCGTTCTCTGGATTTACTCCGCTCGGACTCTTTTACTCTTTCTTTTATACGACCGCCATTCTCCCAGGTATCTCTGTGTATACTCCTCTCTCTGTCATCACGGTGCCTACTGCTCTTTGTGTCCAATCTTGGGCCATATTCATGAGGTCTGCGTGCATAATCCCTCTCTCTGTCTCTATAATCATCTCTCTCTCTCCTTCGGTCTTGTTCCCTGCTAATATAATACCATTAGAAGCAGACATACAGACAATTACTGGGATGAGTATGGGAAAGTATACATACCTCTCACGGTCATGGTCTCTGTGACGGTAGCGGTCTCGGTCTCGGTCACGATCTCGATCTCGATCTCGGTCTCGGTCTCTAGACTTGGTCTCGGTTTCACCATTGGGTTTCACTTTCTTATCGTCTTCTGTATTATACCGTTTACTCCGTCGTTCATGTGTAGGATATATAACCTCTTTAACACCTTGGTCCTCACTAACCTGTCCCTCTTCCAAATCCTGCTGCCGGTTTTCTGTATATATACGTGTTTACATGTCCGAATGTATATGTATATGAGTGTGCGTAGATGTATAACGTGTCCTAACCTGGTAACTCAGTCGCCACTTTCTTGTCCGCCAAAGTAGTGTCTACGGAAGCAGTGGATACAGCCGGGTCTGCAGGTATATCCACTGGTATATCCTCTACCGTTTCAGAACCGGGCTTAGGAGTGCTCTCCGTACGTAATACTTCCTTGAGCCAATCATATGATGAATCGTCCTATGACAAGATGAATATATACATGTGTAAATGCATGGTGTATATACATGTATATATGAAAATATAGGTCTGAGCTACCGAATAGTGTGAATGTTATATAACTTCTGATGGAACGTGAGTGCATATGTATAATATTTATAAATGTATATACATACATACCGTATTCGATGGCGACAGACAGAGAAAGCCGTATATAGTGTCCTCCTCTGAGGAGCTTAGTTCACCAGGCTCGGCTTCACTGAGGATCGAACTAGAGACGAGGTGTAGGTTCGCAAAGCAGGTATCTTTCTCGTCACAAAGCGGAATAATTGCTCGCGATGGAGCCTTTGAAGAAGGTGAGTTTAGTGTTAAGTCCGAGTCCGTGCTACCACCAGCGAGAATTTGTACCTAGTAAAACCAGTATACAGGTACATATATAGTTCAGAATCTCTTAACATTAACTATAGATAGCTTTATATAGATAGACATACACAGATGCATCTAATATATCGTTCTATTTTAACTATATATAGCTAAGTTGTCCACTTATAGTTATTCAAAATATTTTGCGTATATTTTACTCTATATATGTCTTAAGACATACGTATCCGTCGAATTGATATTTGTTAACATACGTACACCATATATGCATGTATATAGCACATTGCCGTATATGTAAACACATATATATACACTTACGAGTTTATTGAAAGTTTGAGATGACGTGCCTAGCTTTTGAAGGACTCTAACAGCGGGTTCCACCATGTATTCCTTCACTGAATTGACAAATCTGCACAAGAGGTGAAAGTTCACTATGACCCTTATACAACATACATAAAATGTCAACATAAGAACATAAAATTAAACTAATTAACAGGCGTGTGTCAAGGGCGGGACCCATAACAACATACATAAGATGTCAACATAAGGACATGTAATTAAACTAATTAACAAACATACGTATACACATATGTAAGTATATACGAACCTGAAACTTCAATACTTATAAAATACATACAAGTAGTGTGTATACAGAGAGAGAATGTACTGGGCAACAATCGTAAATGTCAACATAAGAACAGCATAATTAAACTAACTAAGTTTACTAGCTTCTAGTGACACACAAACTGAATGGTAAACGGCATATGTCAACATAAGAACAGCATAATTAAACTAATTAACCAAGTTTACTAACATCAACACTGAAAACTTATGAACTATACAAAAATACACTCACCATATACGTAATAAATGCACCTTACAAACGTGGGACCCTTTAAATGCACACAGTGAATCAAAAGGGTAATAAGGGTAAAGGGTGATTAGGTCACGGGCGAGAGGTGGTAAAATGTGTGTTTTTACGTACTTATCAGTCCCGACAAGTCGCTGGACGGACAGCCGATCGGGTAACCTCCGATCTTTAAACAGACGTAGAAGCTCCCCTGTGCACGCCGCAACCACATCCTGAACCGTCAGATCTTCGTGTGTGATGCTTCCCTGCCAGAAGATTTCCATGTTCTCGGGCACGCTCTGTTCCTGAGAAATCTCTGTTCTTTCGTGTCCAACTGAATGTATGAGATCGATAATCTTATGTTCTTCATCACCTGGTAGATCTCTCCCTGAATCGATCGGTTTCAAGGGAAGCAAGGCAGAGTCCTTAGCTAAATCTTCATCTTTGAATAACATGTTGAAGCTAGGGGATTTCAGTAGCAACGGCCGCTCGGATCTCGGCCAGGATGAGCATCGTAGAGCAGAGAGATCTAGAGATATAGCTCCCGGGGAGATACATTATTATCATCGTGTTCAGTCCCCCCACATTCCTCTTGTTCTTCTTGAGACTTCGGTTCCGGATCGACCGCGGCAGGCTCATCCGCTGGCTCGTTGAGATCAAACATTGAAGATTCTCCTGCGAAATCTCTCTAAAACTCAAGATTCTCTCAGATTTTCGCAAGATCTCTCTGAATCCGCTACATTTACAACGAGTTCTTCAGATTAACTGCATGAACTCTGAGATTTTCGTATCAAACTGCGAGATTTGGACATATTTCTTCACATTATCGCTATGAATCTGCAAGATCTCTAAGATTGCTGCAAAGATCGGGTGGCCCTGGTAACCGATGCCTCACGGCTCCTCTCTCACCGCTCCGCAGCTGATTACAGAAGAAATGTGTCGACCTAAGGAAAATGTAGGCTTCACGCCATAGCCGCCGCAATCGCCATGGCCACTGCCGCCGGCTGGCAGCATCACACGGCTAAGAATCGGCCACGTTGGAGCCTTTTTGATGAGCGTTCTATGGTTTTCCACGTGGCCACGACTGGACCGCCAGCTTACTTGCTCTTTTACATCTGGCCGTTCGGTGCTAAGCACATCGGGCCGTTCATAGTGGGCTTTTTAAAGGTAACGGTCCTGCCACGTGGCAATCATATCTGACTTTGCGATAAGTCGCATGTTTAAAATTTTGAGTTATATCTTTTCTACGGCAGAAATAATTGTTTGTCCTATGCTGAAAAGTAATTAACGATTTCATTGAAAAAATAATACGATATGTAAAATTAAAACCTTAATATAAAAATTATTAGTAAATATATTGAAAGTTATCATGTATTAAGTTATATTAACAAAAGTATTATTAAAATACATAATAAATTTATTACATGATTATTTGTTTTTTAACACGTGTTTCAAATATTAAACTTAAACATAAATTTTGAATATAAATATTAATTTTGATTTTAATGTAAATTTAACTAATCATACTTAGCCCATTTAGATTTAATTTTATATTATAAATGTAATCTTTAGTCCATAGAAGATAATAAACAAATAATTTTTACATTATGAAAATAAAAAATTAAACTTACATTTGAAGTAAACATTTAAATATAGATTAGATTTTAAAATATAAATGTAATAGTTTATGTAACCATACATAGTTTTATTTATAAGTTTAATATTCTTAATAATCTTATTTAAATAAATATAAAATTAACTTACTCATAGGAAGTGAAATAAATATTTATGTGATTTTCAACATAAATATTTAAGTTATTAATGAGTGTTACATCGCAATATGTGTAATAAATAAATGCCACATTCATACTAAAATATTATATATTTATATTCTATATTATAATAATCGTGTCATAACGTTCTTATTTAAAAATTTAGATGTTCCTGCCCGTTTTAATATTTAAAGAAAAGGTGTACACTTAATGTCAATGGTTTATAATTTAAGTAACTAGTTAATGATTTTAATAAGATCTTATGTTGACTATGACATATATATATAGTAATATTATATACGGATATGCATATGTATTAATTTAATATTAACTATTTTATAAACCTTGTCAAGTATGGCATATGCACCACCGTTCCATCAACTTCATCAATTTTAATGTGTGAACCAGGGCCACCTGCTTGTCTACGAATATATGCAAGTCCCAAATATGGAGCCTCCTTTGTACAGCTTGTAACTTTACCAGCCTATAACATCAATACAAATATTACTTATTATACAATATATATTCTTTGTAAGCGTATATGTATAAACGTACTTTGATGCCATCTACGGTGACAATGTTACTTCCAGGTTGTACGTATCCAGAAAGTTGTACACCGTATAAATGCTGCTTCACGCCGTTGTACGTGATCAATCTCGCTACAGTTTCCTGTCCAATGTAGCAACCTGGATATATACACTTTAATCCAAAACCATATATAGAAAACATGTTCAACTGGGGTCCATATGTGTACTATGTATAATACAAGTAAAGATAAGTTAAAACACCTGAAATGTTGTCTGTCTCTCTCTCTCTCTCTCTCTCTCTACCTTTGGACTGTGAAATGGTCTTCCATAGTCCTGCTTCCAAGACATTATAGTCATCTGTCAGCTCTTTTCCAGCGGCAGGTCTACCTGTACCATATAATATTTAGTATATATATGGCAAATAGTCAAATATGTACTATAATTATACCAAAACAATGACTATCGTCTTGAATAGTGAATAGTTTATACATATGCTGTAATGTTATATTATAATATACATGTATTGTACTTATTATACACCGTGTGTGTGTGTGTGTGTGTGTTTTGCCTTGAAGTACTCGGAGACGTTCCCATGCGGAAGCACCCATCGGAAGGGCACCGGCATTTAAGAGGGACTCCCACACAAGACCTGCGGCAGCCGTTGATGAAAGAAAGGAACATCCTTTTGTAGCCAATCCAGACCCCACTCCCACTGTTACAGGTGCTCCATTTGCCTAAACAGTTTAACTATTTATAAAAAGTTATTATAGTGTGTGTGCGTGCGTGTGTGAATGTGTTAATACACTTACAGCGTAGTGAACATGCGTTCCATAAGGTTGATCGATCAACACTTCTAAGTTTATCTTCTTCATCACCTGCATTGTGTGTATAATATATAAGGAGATAAACATCGGAACTCTCTTCTCTCACTCTCTGTGTATGTGTGTGTGGTCATACTTCATCGCTCTTGGGACCAACAATTTGAAAGTAACAAGTCTTATCCGTGATGTCCTCAACCTCTACTTTGTCTGAAAAGAATATGTACCTGAAAGAGTGTTTGGAAAACATTAGCAGATTTTAAAATTTAACTATTTATGATATATATAATTAAAACAAAGCTAATTTTAAATAAAACGTACTTGTTTAGCAATTTGATAAGATCATGGCGAGTGCTTGGAGAGACAAACAAAATTACGGCTGTTTTCTGCATTAAAACATGTTTAACTCTCTCTCTCTCTCTCTCTCTCTCTCTCTCTCTCTCTCGGACGTCTTAGTACATACCATCACCCATGCGGTGGCAAGATCAATTGTCCGTGCTGTGTTGGTCACGAAAGCAGTATCACAGCCCTGCAAGCACAGGTGCTAATATATTTACATAAACACACACGTGTGTTTTTGTACGTACATATGTGTATGTGCATATATATATATATATTATATATATATATATATATATATAAAGTCTGACTTTTCTAGAGGCGAATAACCTGGCCTTCTTTGAGTGAAAGCATGTCAGCTGTACTTTGATTGTGCAAGAATCTTAAGCGATCATCTCCAGTAACTACATTAGATAATTAATACTTAATAATCATATATACATATATGTATTTATGCTGTTAAAGAATGTAAAACACACACACACACATTGTGAAATTAAGCTGACCAACCTCGGATTCTTCCAAAATGAGACATCTCCATGACCTTCCTCAAAAGAGAAATAAAAAGTAAGATACATACATGTGTGTGTGTGTGTGAAATTAACTTACTGCACATTCAGAATCTGCTGCTTTAAGAGCTTCTTCATCGTTCCCAAATGTTTGTACCACTCCATCTTCAGATATTTCAGCTCCAGCATCCAATAAACTATCCTAACAAAAATGCATTATATCACTATGTGTGTGTCTGCGTGAATGTGTACACACACACACACACATATATTCCTACTTGTATAGTGTATTATATATGTATATGTGCAGCTTTTAACTTGAGAGAGAGCATACATTCTTAGCATCTATCTATCCACGCGCACGCACGCACACAAGCGCTTACTCGGAAGTCATTATCAATAGGTGGAGGAACTAAGTCCTGAGAAATGGCTAGCAGCAGACTTCTCCTAGAGAATTTGCTTCTAGAAATCATTCCCAAAACACCAGAGAATTTGAAATCTCTACATTGAACCCGTGTACAAGGCACCGTGGAGAAGCTCACCATGAGCGCCATAGCCATCTAGAACCCTAGAATATGTGAATATGTTCATATGACGTTATACACTTGAAACGAAGAATGAATTCTACAGTGGTGTATAAGGGACAGATTGCTTCTGAGGCCATTCTAGAACAAGACCGTCTCGCAAGGTTGCTCAAGAGCTGCACAATACGCAGCGATCTAACACAGGGTCAAGAAATTCACCATAGGATTCTACACAGCAGGCACGGAAGGGACAATCGGTACCTGCACAATCTCCTTGTCCAAATGTATGCAAAATGCGGAAGCCTCGATGAGGCAAAAGCGGCATTCGATGCAATCCATGAACCCAATGTGTATTCGTACAACATGATGCTTGCTGCATTCGCAAACAATGGTAGCATCCCAGAAGCAAGAGCCATCTTTGAAACAATGCCTGAGAAAACCACCGTTTCGTGGAATACCATGCTTCAGGGATACGTGCACACGGAGCAAGAGCATGAAGCGGAAAAACTCTTTGGGCGAATGCCCAATCCAGACATTGTCTCCTGGAATTCGATGCTTAGTATGTACCAACAGACTAGTGATGTGCATCGCACTAAGTTTCTCTTCGATACGATGCCTGCAAGAGACACAATTTCAGTGACTGCGATGGTCACTGCATTTGCAGCGAGCGGCCAAGTACATGAAGCTCAGGAGGTGTACAATTGCGCACCGTTTTTGGATGTCCAGATGGGAAATGCAATGCTCTCTGCATACGTTTCTGAGGATTTTCTCAACCGGTTGCCCGAGTGGGATGTTGTCTCTTGGAATGTCCTGCTCGCTGCATTTGCCCAGTCCGGGCATCTCGAGGAAGCGAGACGAGTTTATGAGGATATGCCTGAGAGGAACTTGATAACATACAACGGACTCATCACTGCATATGGTGCTGGGAGGGACATAGAGGGAGCAAAGCAAGTGTTTGAGAGGATGCCTGAGAGGGACCATGTTTCGTGGAACGCAACAATTTCAGCATATTGTCAGAACGAGCATATTGAGGAGGCTGGGATCATGCTCAAAGAAATTCCTGAACAGAGTGTGATTACTTGGAACATACTGCTACAAGCGCAGGTTGATAGAGGAGACTTAGTTCAGGCAAAGTACTTGTTTGATAACATGCCACTCCGCAACATAGCCTCGTGGACCGCTCTCATTATGGGAAATGCCCAAAAAGGGCATCTGGAGGAAGCTCAGCGGATTTACAACTCCATGCCAGAGACGAATGTTATCTCGACGACTGCCATGGTCGGAGCATATGCCCAGAACGGGCATCTGGACAGAGCCAAGACGTTGTCCGATATGATGCCGGAGAGGAACGAAGTCACATGGACAACTCTCATTTCGGCATACGCGAAATCCGGAAGAACCAATGAAGCCAGAAGAATGTACGACGTCCTCCCGAAACAAGACGTGGTGTCCCAGAATACCATGATAGCGGCGTATGCCCGGAACGGGCATGTGGAAGAGGCCAAGAAACTGTTCGATAGTATCCCTCAGAAGGACGTCAACTCGTGGAAGACACTCATGTCGGCATACAGAACCGAGAAAAAGCTGAAGGAGGTGGAAGATCTGTTTAATGAAATGTTACAGAGACCAGACCAGGTTTCGTGGAACATTATGCTTGTTGCATATGCAGAGGCGAGAGAGGTCGAGAAGGCAAAGCTTTTCTTCGATCGGATGCCAATGAAGGACATAGTTTCCTTCAACTCCATGTTAACCATGTACTCCGAGAAAGGCGAATCCGAGAAAGCACAAGAACTCTTCGACAGGATACCCGAGCCCAACACAGTCTCCTGGAACTGTTTGCTAAATGTATATGCTAAAAAGAGGCATCTGGAGGAAGCCAGGAGAGTGTTCGATGCAATACCAACCAAGGACGAAGTCTCGTGGACGACAATGATATCTGCTTACTCGAGAAACTCGTTCTTGAACGAGGCCAGGTCGGTGTTTCACTCGATGCCGTATCGGAACACCGTCTCGTGGAACTCTATTATGTATGCATACTCGGGGAACGGACGAGTAGAGAGGGCCAAGCGTGTGTTCGATCGGATGCCGGAACGGGACGTGTGTTCGTGGAATGTCATGCTCTCTGCATATGCCCATTCTGGGCATGGCATTGAGGCAGTCAGGCTCTTCAGGAGCCTGTGTCTCCAAGATGTAACCCCCGACGGCACATCTTACGCCTGTCTCTTGGCTGCATTAAGCCACATTGGACTTGTTGAGGATTGTTTAAGGAATTTCATGTGTATGTATATGGATAACGGGGTTAGTCCACAGAGGGAGCATTACAATATCATAGTTGCGAGTTTGGGCAGGGCAGGGAAGTTCAGAATGCAGAGACACTGCTCAAAGTTGTGCCTTTCGAATCTGACGTGGAGAGCTGGAGAGGGTTCCTTGGGGCTTGTGCCGTTCATTGGGGTACTGCTGAGTATGGGGTTAGAGCTGCTAAACATGCACTTAAACTCGACTCGGATTACGTATTGCTCTCAAACATATATTTGAAACAATCGTGTTGTTCTCAGCTGTTGGTATAATACATGTATATGCAATAATGTACATATAGATATAGATACGTGAGGGTAATTAGTGGCAGATGCAAACCCTGCCATTTTGCCCTTAAACCTTCGAAAAGCCCTAAAATGGTTCTCACAATGTTATATTATAGTCTCGAGAACTCGGAATAAACATATTAATTCAAAATTGAGTGGTTTAGATACCAAATTTTTATTATATTAGCATACGGCATGCACACGTTGGTTTGGAAGAACATGGGAGGGTATATTTGCAAGTTGCATAACTTGTTTATGACCTAGTTGCACAAAAACACTTCAAGTGTTGGACATGCATAAATTCTATAGGATTAGGTTAAATGTATTCAGATGGTGTAGCACTTAATACGGTTTCTTTCACTGAACAGGAAAACTCTTGGTCAAACCGTGTATTATAAGCTGGGAAAAACAAACAACACTAACTTAACTCTGCACTCTACATAAAAGTTAAAGTTATAAAGTCATTGTTATCCCACTTGTACGCATCTTAATTGTTATGTAGATTAATGAAAGAATGCTAATTAAATATTGATTTCCAGACTTAGCATCAACTTGTGATAGGTGCTCAATTCTAGCATCAACTTGTGATAGGTGCTCAATTCTAGCATCAACTTATGATAAGTGCTCAATTCCATTGATAACACTGGATCATGATTATATAAAAGCTTATATAATGGAATTTAATAATTTACTATTTAATCTAAATGTTAAAAGTTCAAATACTTTGTAATCATCCCTTAAAAGTCTTAACGACTCGTTATATTAAACCATTTGTTTAAGAATGATAAGCACTTGTGAAAGTGTGACATATCCCAATTGAGACGTATAAATTTGAAATGCCACACAAGATTGTTATTCAAAAGAAACTATTACGGATAAAAATGTAGAACACTACCCAATTAAGAAGAAAGTGACCAATAATAATAGTAATTACACTAACAAAAATATTAATTTTCACCAAACAAGCCAGGTAATTGGAAGTAATAATAATGTATTCATTATTAATAATTAATCATAGAAAAGGCCTTATCAAATTGAATATCACCAACTTAAATGAATGGGAAATTATAATTGACTTTAATCATCTTTCCACAGTACAAGGTGGGGATTACAAGATTGGTACCACACATAATTACACACATATTGAATCACATTTCTTTATAATTTTGTCGAATAAAAAGATTTATATAATTTCTTAATCGCACAACAATGTCCCGTGTGCCCTCTTATAAAAGAAGAGTCATGGTAAGCACGTTTACACAAGTCCCAAACTGTAAAGGTACTTTAACAAGTGAGAACAAAACACGAGTACACCCATCACAATACAAAATATGTAAAGATTTCTTCGATGGCATTAGTGTTAAAACACAACACTTAACCATGTTAGTAAAAATTTAAGAAATATAAGAACATATATTAATAAGAATAGTTATAAGATAATTATGTATGAAATTTATGTAAATGAAAACAATTGTTTACGAGACTGAGGTAAAAAAGAAAAATAATTGAAAATTAAAAGATAAAGAAAAGGTGTTAGGAACCTTTATGTTTAACACATTTACTCATTTCTTACCTCATATGCAATATTACGAGAGCAGCATCCATAATAATAACATGTTGATTTTAATATAGATATTAACTTAAGTAGGATGGTCATCAATCAAGAAAACGTTAACATTGTAAAAAAGTGTGGTTAAGAACATCACAAACTTAATAAAAAAAAATCATTATTTTTAATCACACCCAACATCATTTACACGAACAACTTTCATCTTTATAAGCATGAGATTAAAATGAGTATTGAAGATAATTGTATTATATGAGCTACTTTAAAATGTTGTGCATGAATAAAAGTTTCTTTTAAAGTAACATGACTCAATACATAGATATAACTTAAAAGATTAAATCAAAGAGCAAGCCATAACATATCTAGTTATTACACTCGAACATAGTGAAATTAATTCACATCAAAATATCATGAAATTTAATAGTAAATTATATAATAAACTTATTGTGCTTGTTTTAAATTATGAAATTGTTAGAATGTTTCATCAGTATCTTTTATTTTTCTTAAAATTAATTTAAATTACCCTTATAAGGTGAACCAATATTGTTTATTCATAAGTAAACATGTAAGAAGTGGATGACTATTATACCACTAAAGAATAACATGTTTCTAACAACATCTAAGAGACATGTTGAAAATTTGCAAAGGCATTGTATAATTATTCACTCATATGGTAATATTAAAAAAATAAACTAATCAAAGGTGAACATTTACACTTTAAACACTTTTAAAAAGTTGAGACTACATATGGGAATTTAACTGTAGAGGAGAAGGAGAAACTTGAATTTGAATTTACAAATGTTAAATTAACTAATCATTTTAATGTGTAATGCAAATTAGTTATTTTAAAAGTTGTTGTTCCATAATAATTATATAAAAACAAATAAGATATAAATGAGTTGTTTCAAAAGTTGTTATTCTATAATAATTATACAAAAACAAACGAGAAAAAAAAAAGATTAAGTAAAAAAAAAAAGAAGAGAAAATTGAAAAGAACTTCTGTTAAGAAAGTACCCAACACATCAAAAGACAACATAATAGATATTAAAAAACTCATATATTTTTTGTATTAAAGAAAAATTTACATATATATATACAAAAAAATGTATATTCTTCATTATATTTGCACTATTTTATAAATTAATAATAAGATTAGCCCTAAAATAAATATCCTTAATAAAATATACTATCTTTAGGTACATTACAATTTTATTTTTTCTATTACATTCTTATAAGTTAATAGATTACTTATTTATCACACTTTTATAAATTAATTAGATAACATGACTCATAATTCTTGGTTTCAAAGCATAACAATTATTTTCTCCGTCCAGTCCAACTTTAAAACAATGAACTAGTGATTTACATTTGTGAGAAGAACAAGTCAATTTTCATTTTCAAAAAGCAAATGTATATATGTGCATATATATATATATATATATAAACACACACACTTGGCTGCGTAACTATCCAATTTTATCTACTAATTCAAGGCTCCTAAAATATCTCAACACAACAAGAACTTACAAATGATAAAAACAAAGTTATAAATTAGCTATAAAACAAGTTATATTAACAAAACAATATCAAGGTGACGTAACGAATAATAAACCTGTGATAGGCTATTCTCTAATCCAATGCACACTCCAACTTTAATAGCTGTCCTTCAAACTCTCACCCAATAATAAGAGCACTTATATTAGAAACCTATCTTTAGTAACCATAGAATCAGACTATACCATAAATTTAAATCTATATATTTTATTTATAATAAGAAGTTTGCCCCTATAATCCTTTTTTATTTTTCCTTTTTTTTTTTTCTAAATATACCTAAAATATTTTCTAGTTCTACTAATTTTTTTTTGAAAAAAATATTCCTCCGTAGAGTGCCCCTGAGTACACTTGGAGCTTGAGTAGGTGTAGATGCCATGTAAGGTTTTTATGTATGTGTGCCCTAACCTGCCCAACGAGTAATAATAATTTAAATAATATTATAGAGATATTTAGCATAAATACCGAATTTTAAACCTCTTAATAAAATTCAGGAATTTATCTTTAAATTTTAATACTTTCACATGTGTTGTATAAAATAAATAATAAATCAATACTAATTTAAACAAATCGATGTTAACTTAATAGTACAAGTACCTCTAGAAGAAAATGAGACGAGTAAACAAAAGGCTCCACGATCAACCTTGTTAAGAAATAAAACAAGACACCCAAGGAGATGGAGAGGGGCAAAGCTGGGAGGGCCCGTCTCCAAACTGCAAGTAGGACCAGTGTCCCAGCCAGTCCAGAAACTATTGCTAAGTAACATGACCAAACTGTCATAAGATCGAACATTGCTGCACGCCCCACTAACACGCTGTAGAAGATAAAATCTCCTATAATAACATAAATAAAAGACTTCAGCTTTTATATATATATATTATATATATATATATAGAGAGAGAGAGAGAGAGACGACACATGAGTTGATATAATATATGAATATGAACAGATAGGACGAGATATCAATAAATAACCAAAAGCACTACGATATGTATATACTTACCGAGTCCGAGCTTAATTCCACCTTTCATTACAGACTCTATCCTTCCGGACTCCTGTATATATACTATAGTATCTATATATAGATACAATGTGGACATTTGTCTGTGGGAGTTCTTCTTGTGCAAGGGTCTGACCAGCTTGCTCCTCATGTGCAATGAGACCGCTAACCGTATCAACCCTGTGTTCAATGTGCCGGCTCATCAAAGGAACAGACTCTTCATCGTTTCACACCTCTTGCTCTTCAATACGATCTTGTACAGATTGGTTGCCTTCTTATACAGAAGTACATCCATATTCTTCTGAAATCCCAGAAGCTTCTTCTTGCAAAGCAACAGCTGAACTCTGCAACACAAAGAAAAGATCGAGAGAGAAACATAGAAACTCCATCGGTGGTAGTTGTTACCATAAGTGAGTACGCATCACCGGTGCTAAAATAGCATAATAATACGATAGTAATAAACATTATTATACATGGGAAGAAACTTCTTCAGAGTCATTGTTCCCATAAGCGGAGCCTAATATCCTAGAGTTAGACGCAGGATTAGTACTTCTCCTCCTCGCCAGCAGAAGAGCTTCCTCCTCATTATTCCTGCTTTGTTCCTCATCAACTGCAAAATAAAGAACAAATTGAATATTTACATATATATAACTAGCATTATATATGTGTGTGTGTGTGTGTGTGTGTGTGTGTTTTACATAACAACATATATACGTGCATTTTTATAACTGACCTTCCTGTCTCAAATTGACGGACTCAACTTCCGTCGAGCCTTCCCCTGCTGTGTCGTTTCGCTCTGTGACGCATAATACAATTTAGATCTTTAAGTACTAGTTATTGCATATACATACACATACATACGTACATAGATAAAGAGTGAGAGAGATTATCTATATAATTGGGAAAATTCTTCAGAGTTTGGGGGAGCAAAACCGAATATTCTCTTAAAAAATGATTCAGACGAAGCACTTGGACCTATACCATACTTGTGCGACGTGCATGCTGCTTCTGGTACTTAAAAGCTCGTTGTCTACAAGGCAACGGCGTGTGTACGACTGAGCAACTGGTAAATGGGACTTTCGTGCCACAGACGAGAGGTTCCTGCAGCAGGGTTTTGCAGGATGCGTACAGGCTGCCTCCTTGTCCCAGGACATGCAGTTGGTCTTCTTTGTTAAGCATTTGACAACTCGTCCAGCCTTGCTGCTTTGAGCGATAACACCGCGGACGCCACTTCCCCGGAAACTTGTGTCAGGATGCACACTTTCAACTGGAATGGCCGCTGCATTAGTGGTGTCTTAGTGATAAAAAAGAAATGTGTATTGGGTGATTAAAGTGTACGAGCTTTTGTTAGGGAAAGGGACATGGACGTTGTTGGGCCATATGGTGTTGGATCCCCAGCATAACATTCTTAAATAGTTTATTTCATGTGCTGAAGTTCTTGTTGCAGGTTGATGATGGTGATCTTGATGATTTTTCTTTACGTAGAATTAGACAGTAACGACGGAGGATCCGTTCAGGTGATTTATAAATTTATTTAATTATTATTATTTTTTTAGACTGAATTGTTTAATGAAGACTGTGATAAGAGAAATGATTATGTTGCACCGTTTTGATTGGTTATTTATATTTAATATATTTGTGTGTTTAATTTTTTTTCTTTATAGTTTAAAGAGCGTGCGTGATTTGAATCTTGCTCTACCTTTTGGTGTTTAAATATTTTGGAGGCAATTTTTTATTTGCAGCAGTGGTTGTTACATAAGCTGCGGATTTGAATTTGCCTAAGGTGGTTGTTACATAGGCAAATTGAAGGTGGTTGTTACATTTAGGGTAACCTATTTTTAATGTTGGGAAATCCATATATAGGAGATCATGTTGAACTACACGTTCCAAGAGTCAGAGATTGAGGCTTATCTCCAGTTTCTTTTTCCACATTAAATTAAGAGCAACACTCACAACTAAATAGGATGTGCCCTTGTCCAAATGTGGTCATGGGTTCTTGGTTGACATGGTTTCCTTACCAAGTTCCTGAGGGATAATAGAGCACATTCGTGGCACCTGGTATAACTCTTGAATCCAAGGGGATATGGCATGATAGCCTATATTTGGGAAACAGTGCTAAATCTTCATGTGACATTAAGCTAGATGGCACACAATACAATGCCTAAGACACACCTTTTGGGGTTGTCTCTTGGGGTTAACACCAAGGAGTTGGATACTTTAGTAAGTAGCTCACATCAAGGTGTTAAACCTTGGGCATCGACTCAAGAGAGGTTGAATCTCATAACTAGGTGTGTTAATTGCACACTTAGTTATGAGGTGTTCTCCTTGGGATTTAGAGGTTGAATAACCTAAGCATATTAGGAGCCCTTTCATGAGGCACTTGTAGGGTTGTGTATTTAAGGTTATCCAAACCTAATCTTGGGGAGTTTGCTTAATAGAACACTTGTGTTTATA
Source organism: Selaginella tamariscina (assembly GCA_003024785.1). Lineage (NCBI taxonomy): Eukaryota > Viridiplantae > Streptophyta > Lycopodiopsida > Selaginellales > Selaginellaceae > Selaginella > Selaginella tamariscina. The sequence continues at coordinate 487,292 of PUQB01000022.1, read as the reverse complement.
TACGGTGCACACTCGTGTCTTCACTAAGTATTAGCCCTAGGACTAAGGTATAACTTATACCATTCAAACCCTTACGGGTTAGTGGTTCAGGACACCCTTGTCACCCTAATAGGGTTGTACTCCCCGATGAGGATGATTCCTTAAGGGGCAAGTCACGATGGCTTAGCTTTGTCATGAGGGTATGTGTAAGGCATGTCTCCTCAATGGGGGTAAGGTATGAATTTGTCTAGGTCTTTTGGGATAAGATCCTAAGCTTTACTTGTGTTATTCTTTAAGGTTTGAAGAATAGTTATTTTAGAGGAATTAGGGTGGGACCCTAAGTCTTGTGCCTACTTAGGCATTTGAGTTAGACTCTAGGGGTTGTTTTGAAAGACTTGTTGTTAATCACACATAGAATTGACGCCGAAAGGCCACTTGGTGGTTACATATTGCTACGTGTTAACCCTTCGGGTTAAAACTCTGACAACTAGACTCCAGGATCCAATTCTATCTCCTACCCTTAAACCCTATATGAGGGGTTAGGGCAACCCTAGTAGTGTTCCTAATTCCATACCAACATGTTGAACTTGCCAGAGTTCAATTAAGAAAGTTATAGAGATTTAACATGAACTACAAATTAAAAGAAGAGTTTTCTAAAAGGTAAGTGCTACCTTTGCCTAGAGTTTCTTGAGGTATCTAGGTTGGACTACCCCTAAACACCTAAGTGCACTAAGTGGGGTTGTTTGTCACCACATCTAGGGTTCATTGCATAATTCAATAGGTAACAATAGTTAACTCCAAAGTGAAGAGTCAAGTCATAGTAAAAAACTATGACATAAATGTTATCATCAGTCTTGTGGGTGTATCGACAACCTTCAAAATTGTCAAAGCCATGCCCTTTTGTCTAGCTTATGACCTAGAGGCCATAATGCCATGGGAGTTTGCCATCCCCGACTTATAGACAAGTCTTGAGAACAAATCACAAAAATCACAGAAGAATCGATGGTAGGCTAGAACAACTAGAACAACAACGAGGAACAATTTGTGGCATAGCTAACCAAAGAGACCTACAAATAGTAGGTCAAATAGGAGAGAGACAAAAGAAAGAAGCTCCACATGTATGAAACTGCATAGTGGGTGTGGTGGTACAAGAAGTCATAGGAACATCGGAAGGGCAAGTTCATACCGAGATGGAAGGGACCATATGAGGTCCTTAAGGTCTTTGGTGCTACTAGGCGTCAATGGACTGCAAAAGGTCAATGGGAACCACCTTAAGTCATAGGTCCACTTAATTGAAACCTCAACCAATGCACCCCAACATGAATGAGCAACAACGGAGCAACAAGGGGACCACGGGTGGCCGAGCGAAACCACCAAGCATTTGACATGGGAACCAACTTCCAGAAACCACATGAATGGCCAGCTCTTAGGGTCACATGGTCCACATGGGTGGGCCACACACATGAGACACGTACTACGAGGGCAATGATGGTTGGGTAGTATTGTCGTTGCATAATTAAGGTGCAGGGATAGACGTGTTAGTCATCTTAGATGATGTCACTAGAACTACCACGTCAGCACTCCTTTAAAAAGGCATAGAAACAACCTAAGACCATTTGTTCTTCGCCTTATCCTATAGCAAATGCCACCAAATCTCTTCGATGCCATGCTTGTAGAATGGACTGAGCACATCAAACCATCATCAATTTGAGAAATCCACATAACCTATGGGAGGCATGAAGGGTAGTAGAACTCGTATTCCCTAGGTACTCCTTGTTCAAAGAGCTTATCAAACTACCAGAAATAGTACAGGTTAGGAGGAAGATGCGGTTGATGGGGTTCTTCAATCTCTCGTGGGAATAGGTAGAGGACTTTGCATTTGCATAGATAGCAAGATGGTTCATAAAGTCCACCTAACTAGAGACTGGATAAAACAAGCAATCTGGAATCAGATTTAGCCTAGGAAGAAGCGCGTCATATTATGTGGGAATTGACAACTTAGCATTGGTTTTTAAGCTACTAAAAAATGGGCTACCATTGGACGGTCTTCCAAGACCCATGTACCAATGGTTCCTGGCAAATAAGGAGGAGATCTCCATGTCCAGGTTCAGCTTACAAGAAGGGGAGGAGATAAATGAATTCATCGTGCTCGTCACCTTTATGTTTACAGGAAGAATGAAGAGGGAATTGCCATGTAGCTGGTGAACACCCTATGTTGTGCATGGGAAGGGACCAAGGTGGCCTTGGCGGACTGCCTCAAACACTACATGATTCCAACATTAACCCATGGCATCAATGCGATCAGAAGTAGAAGCAAGTGGAGACTCTCAATGATTGGCCACATTAGCGTCATGATCATCTAGCTGCTCAATCAAGTTCCAACCCTCATACTTGTGCGGCTCCTGACCAACACCATAGAACACCAAGGAGAGGGGGAGCAATCCGAGACAAGTTTGGTGGACAAAGGGAATAACTAGAGGTAGCGGAGACATCTTAGAAAAGAAGACAAGATGAAGACTCTCTAGAATCGAAGTAGCCATGGTTCAAGAATCTGTGGGAGAAGAAGAGGAGGCCACCGGCAACAAAGTCGATCCCAACAGTTCCCATCACAATAGGCCCTTGAATACACTCAAACCCACCACAGGTACAATAGGAATTAACAGGTTGCATTGAATAGTCGCCTTGATCTCCAATGGTTGAGCCAAAACTGGAAGGAGCAAACTCGAAGGTGGAGCTATCAGATGTGTACCACCACTTCCATGCAAATGGGCGTTGGGCATCTAGAGTCTAGGGTGATCTTGCGTAGGCCTTTTGTCAAATTAGGAAAGTTATGGTAGTCTATGACAGATTGGATCTCAAGGGATGGCAAAGGAGCATGATGCCATCGTGGAATTCCTCACGAGCCAATACCAAACTACTTGAAAGGATGTCAAACAATACATCACATAAGTCCTTCAAGGTTGTCCAATAGTGGGAGATGGTGGAGAAGGAACTCACGTTATGCAGCATACCTATGCACTACACTTGAAGAGCTCTAGAAAAAGCACAAGGATCTCCGAAGAAGCCATGACCAACTTTAGCACAGCCATAAACAACTTCAACGCGACCACAAGTATGTAGTAGCTCAGAAGGACCTGCAAGCCTAGGAGAACAGCACCAAGATGGAATAGAAGGAGGTGAGGCTCAAGGATGCCTATGAGTTGATAGCCGCAACAAAGACTGAACTACGCCAATGGAACAACCAGCTTGGTGCACAAGAGCGGGAACTAGAAAGGTTCAAGGCACAACTTGCAGCCCAAGACAGGGGGACCACATCAGATGACCAGGCCATAGTGATTCCGTCTCAAGAGGATGATAGCATGGAATGAGAACGGAAGGCAGAGGACAAGGTAAGCCAAGTGCTAACCATAATATAGGGAATGCATTGAACCACGAGGAGCAAATCAAGAAGCAGGAGTAGGAGCTACAGTTAGCACATGAATGGATCGACGAGCTTGAAGCCTAGCTTGCACAAGCCCAAGAATAGGATGCAAGCATAATGGCCATGCTACATGGGCCACCAAGCTGAGGGACGCGATGATAGCCATGCTAGAGATTAAATTGCAAGTGGAGAAGGAGGTTGCTGCATACTGCAAGCACTACGGGGTAGGCCAAGGATGCTAAGGACATGGCTCGAGGACGTGTCAATAGGTAATTCTGGGAATCTGGTTGATGGCCGTGTGTGGAACTCCCTAGGTGATGAACAACTTTGAAGTCATAAATTTGAAGCTCTAAGGCCCCCCAAGCAGTATGGCCAACCAAGTTTTTTTGCTTTAACAACGAAGTGATTACAACATGATCGTCTTCCATCAGCATTTAAGAACCATGCAAGTATGCATGAAGCTTCTTAAAATCCCAAAACCGATGCTAGACACTCCTTATTTGTTATGGAGTAGTTCACATCTGTTAGCTGCAACATAAAGTTGATGTACGTAATGAAATAATTCTAACCATGCACAATCATACTTTCTTGCATCAACACACCCCCAAGACCAATGTCAGAAGCATCCATGTGCAAGATGAAGGGACAATTGTAATTAGGGTATGCCAAAATTGAAGGAGTCGTCAACAGCTCCTTAAGATTTGCAAATGCTCACTCACAATTCTTAGACCAAACAAGAAATGACGTTGATGACTCAACAACACCCGCAACTGTGTAGTATGATCAAAAAGATGATCAACAAAACAACTAAGATATTGCACCATACTAAGAAAGTATTGCACATTGTTCACACATTTTAGGGTAGGGAACTTAAAAATCACAACAAGATTGTCAGAATTAACTTGTAAACCTCCACAGAAAATGTGGTAGCCAAAACAAGTGGTGTTCTTGAATCCAAACACACACTTAGACCACTTTAGCTTTAAACCAATTTCTTGCAATTGATCTAGGATTTTGCATACATCATGGACATGCTCTTCCCGAATGAATCAAAACATCGTTAATGAAGTCGATAATCAAGAAACCTCGTATATCATATGCTAGAAAGTCATTAGAGCATTATTTAAACCAAAAGGCTTGTACAAAAATGGTGTCTAAAAAGCACTTTTGGGAATGTTCACATTGGCCATTAAAACTTGTAAGTACACAAAGGTGAGATTTAGCTTGGTGAACCAAATGTTTTGCCCTAATTGATCCAAGAGATTTGCAGTATTAGAAAGTGGGTAGACATCTAGAATAGTTACATCATTCAATGGGTTATAGTTGTGCCCAAGGACTTTTATACTTCTGGATAATACCCTTCTCCAATATTTCTTGACATTTACCTGTAAGATCTTGATCTCCTTTGGCAATCGACATCAAATAGGCACCTTGATCAGCCTAACATTCCTAATTAAAATAAGATAACATGTTGCAATCTTAGCTTCAGATTACAAGCTGAAGTAAAAGAGATCAGCATACTCCTTCTTAAGTTGATTAATGGTTGCATCATGATGATCATTTAAGGGATCTAGAGAGGGAATGGAAGAGCATTAAAAAAATGGCATAAAGTAAAGATGAAACAAAAGTGATTGAAACAAAGGTAAAAAACAAACAGACAAAGTGAAATAGAAATAAAATGAATGGAAAAAAGATGAAGCAAAGTTAAACAAGGGTGAGACTTTCCAAAGTCACACTTGGCATGATTGTAAGTCAACCAATTTATATCAAGAATGAGGTCAAAAACTTGACTTGGTACCACCCACAAATATTGAAGCTCAAGTTCATGAATAACGTCCACATGAATAGATATATCAATTTCATCTTACAAACAAGCATGAGTGTGGCCATTGCTATAAAGAATGAAGACTGGCTCCACTTAGATTGAGAAATAAAAGACAAACTTGAGCATGTATCGACCAACGCTAAGAGAAGAACATAATGTGTCGTGTTGTGAGCATGACGCATCATGTTATTGAATTGAGCTTCAAAAGTAAAGATAAAATGAATTAAACCATTTTATGCTACTCTCATGAGGGGTCACCAACTTATTACAGCAGCACTAATCGGACGTTGTTGATGCTAAGGCCTCCACCCCAGAAATGAAGGATGTCAATTAAGGAAAAATCAACAATGTCAATACGTATGTCCAACCTTGTCACAATGCCCAACAATAGATTGCACGTTCACATCCACGACCCCAACCTTGTCTTGGTACATGAGCAACAACAGCATCAACCTCCATTAAAGCAAGACCATCCCCAACGGTAAAGGTGATGTCTCATATTGTTGTGCCAACTGAAGAGCATTGTCAAGGGTTTGATGGAGCTAGTGCATTCACAAGCCCCACAAGGTCTTGACAAAGTGTTATTGCTCCGATATGTTAAGCTCTTCACAAAGCAAGAGGTTTCAAAAGTGAACACCAAACTATATCACCAACTCAGACAGCTCCTAATGAATATGATGCAATTACTGGAAAGCAACATGCCCAAATGTGTGTTTGAAGACCGCTAGAAAAGTACTCCAATTTTCACAAATTGTTATGTCCAGATCATTGTACCATTGCAAAGTCGTCCCTTCAAAACAAATAAAAAACTTGCACAAGCATTAAGCATCGTGCCATGAATGATATATAGCAACCACTATGAAGTGATCAAACTAATGGTATACATCATCCCCATGATTTTCAAGAAAGAAATCCAACCGAACTCGAGGATTTGCAGCAAGAGCATAAGGAATAACACCACATGCCATGAATGCCACCATTAACTAAATTTAATTATTTAGTTGCACCCACATAACATCGCAAGAGTAGTTGCTCCATAAACAAAGAATTACCTTGTTGCACAACTATGGACAGATAAATCTACAAAAACAAAATAGATATAGAGAGTATAAAAGCTAGACCTAAAAAACAAGAAGATTTACACCAAAAAAAAGGCACAATTCAAGCGCTTTGTAGGGACAATTAGAGATGCCCCTCACCTCCACTATTGTGAAAACTCAAAATACAAAAATGTATATATTGTATTAGCCCAAAACCCTACTTTATATGCTAATACCCTACCTTATATACAAAAGTGAATAGTCCAAATTTAAACCAATAATTATATACATAATGGGCATAATCTTGTTTTTCTTACAAATGGTCAATGCTACTCACACACAGTGAAATATGCCGTAATAAAAAAATGTTATAGATTAATACTTAAACTAGATTAATAATAAAGTAAATTAGGAATTAAATAAATCCATTAGCATTTTTTACTATGGCATATTTCACTGGTCACACACATAGTCATATTTATTTGTGAAAGTAATTAGAAATAACAATTATTATATACTATTTCTATGCTAATTCCTAAGGGAAGAGTACGCTTTTTAGGAGATGAATCCTAGTAGTAACTCTTAGGCCACTCGTAAGCATTGACTATATCAATTTAATAATATTCAAGATTATCTTTATTTAGGTGGTTTCATTAGGCATGTTCTCTACATTGATGTCATTGGATTAATAATGTGGGAATACAAAATCTTAATAGTTTTAACTTATCACAAAGAAACAATTTGTAATGTTGTGCAATTGCTTGTTTACAAATAAGTTCTTTTTAATTTAAGTGTCACAATTGATTAATAATAATATCTTATTTATGAATAAAAATAAATTAAAAAAATTAACAAGAGAAACCAATTAAATGCAAGAATAATTCATTACTTATGTTAAATTGAAACAATTTTATTTTTGTCTCGTCCTTAAATTGCTTTAAGAAGTTTAGGCCACTCTTTTTAGTATAAAATAATAAAACCTTTCAAATAATATATTAAAATCCACATGTGGCACGATTGAACAAACTTTATGTATTATAACATTTATAAAAAATTTCATATACAACGTTCTCTTTACGTGGCAAAAGAAACGACCTCTCCCACGTGGCATGACATTATAATTTTTTAAATTAAAATTTTTTAATCACCTGGCATTTAAATTTTTTAACTTAAAATATTTTTTCCAAAAATAGAGCTTAATCCCGATAATGATAATAATAAAGACTACAATAGTCATCATAAGTAAGGACTGTATACAATAGCAGATAAAGGATGCCCAATTTTATTTTGAATTATATCATGTGAGTTATACATGATAAAGATATAATACATTGGCATGATACATATATAATAGATTTCTACACAGACAAATCTAATTTTATTTGCTGCTATTATAATCAATACAAACACCATAGTAATACACATAATTAATTGTGTATACATTAGTTTTACTTTTATTATTTTTTTATACGTTTGCTTTTTCATGTAAATATAAAAAGTGTTTTATCAACTAATAAGAAGGTTGCAACAAATCGACGCTTGGACTGGGTGATCCATATGCTATTGATAACAATAAAATAAATGGAATTATTTACACATATACACATTGAACTTTAACTTTTAATTAATGCATCTGCCGGTGACTATATAAATAAAGATAAAAACTCAAAATTTACATATATACCCTTGAAATTTGTTTATCTTTTCTTATAAATAGGTATGTAAATCCATTCTTTAAAGTATTCGATCTTACTGTATAAAACTTGAGTGATTATTAAGAATCAAATCGTTCTAATTATAATGCCACCCTCAATTAAACAGTCCTCTTAAATAAATATGCTTAGCATGTTTTAAAAATAGAACTTTGACTACGATTGACTACTTAAAGTCAAAATACACACTCATATCATTTTTTACATACATACATATATATACACATAAACACGTGTTGTGTGTATGTAGCATATGGGCATCTCTCAAGAACCCATGACCTCCACAATGTTTTGAAGTCTGTCCCAGTAGAAGGTAATGTGTTAGATATTTTGCTGCTAGATAATGATTGAAAAGAATCTCCAACAATTAATCATTATGGCAAGTAAGAATATAAATGATTAAAATTTAGCTTGTTGAATTGGCATAACTATACTCACACTTACATATAATTTTTAATCAAAAAGCAATTCATATTTTTATGCTCATATCACAATGGGGAAGGCCTAATGATGATTTAATAGAATTAAGTAAAATTAAATAACATGTAACATCGACATTAGCTAAAGACCGGAACTCTATATACGATTATATTGTTTCTTGTTTTATATGGAATATTCACCACACGCACACGAATTTGAAATGAAAATGACTTTCATATAACAAACCTGAAATAGTAGTCTGCAGTCCCCCCTCTGAAGATAAGCTCACAATGACGTATATACGTTTCACTTTCAGAATCATTTTTATTAAAAAATTATGTAAACCTTGCATTTAAACATCTCCTCTATACCCACGAAAGCTACGTATACGTTTCTATATAATATTATTTCTATATGATTATGTATTTATTAAAAAAAAAAATCATTGAAAGTTTTATGATATTCTTGGTACCAAATTGTTATTTAGGCCCTGCAGTGCTGCTTTTCACTTTCATGGCTTGAATAAATTGAGGGAACATGGAGGGACCTTAAGAACGACATTTCAACAGTTACCGACCCTTGAACCATTTATAACGATATTAACTCAATCTATAACCTTAAATTTCTTATCAGGTTGGTGACCATAGAATCCGGATGTGCTTTGTTGTACTTTGATAGTGCCTTCCATTCTGTAGACGCTTTCTCATACATTCATTACACATATATATATGTGTACATATATTGACATGTATCTAAAGAGAAAACCTTTCCAATGGGACCTGTCTGCTAAAGGATCCCACAAGAATATACATAGGGACCACTCTATTCCAACCGAAGGAAATCGTGAAACTCATTATATTTACGAATCAATATACAAGCTGAAAAAAATAACTTAAGCGTGTGGTTTGATTCCTCAGAAATGAATCTTCCAGTGGTAGTAGTAAGTAGCTGAGGATCCCGAGAAATATGATTTTTAATTATATCAATATGATGAAAAAGAATATAACAATATACTCTCTTACTAGTCCACACCACGTTACAAAAGTAGCTCTGTGCATGCACTAGGTAACTTAAAATCGAAGTATCGATATATATGAACAGGTTAACCGTAAACTGTCTCACATGTATGTATAGTTTGTTGCCAGGGGAATGGCTAGCATAACATTATATTTAGAATAATCACTAGTGGAGAGACACGTAAATCAAGGAGGATTGTCAAAACTTAACAAATAACAGGGAGTGTGCGTGCATGCGTGCGTGCGTGCGTGTGTGTGTTATTTTGATATTTATAATTTCGTATGCAAAGGAAGATTACGCGTGGCCGCCTCTTTCTGTGGTGCAGAGGGCTATTTATTTGCTAAGTGCCCTTGTGAGAGATAAGTCTTAGCTGTTCAACCACTGTCTCTTTTTGTTTCTTTGGGCTTCATTCTCTCTCCTCTAACTAAATAACTTCAATCTTTTTGTCTCAGCATACTTCTCATTAATCACTCCGCTTAGTGGGTATATAAGCGTGATTAAGGAGTGGACACTGCATTTGGCGTGTAGCTAGTCTGGCACACTCATCGTCAAAGTCATAAAAAGCAGTGCATATATGCGTGAGGAAAGTTATACAGACACGAGTTCAAAATAGATCTTAGATTACTTTTTTTTTACTAACTTTCATATACATTTTTATGATTTCCCTCCAAAATAAATTTCCCCATTTAGTATCTTCACTTGTTTCCCTTTTCAAGCACATCATCTACATTTCTCTTCTACCTGCTTGAATACAGTTTTCATGGAGCGCGAGGTTTTGTTCATGTTTGCTGCGGTTTTCTTCTTGCTGTTCTATCTCGCATGGATGAAGATAGTCGCTTATTTGTATACACCGTTTCATGTGCGGAGGGTGCTGAGAATGCAGGGGCTATACGGGCCGCCCCCGAGGTTCCTACTCGGGAACATGAACGAAGTCGTCCGGATGAAAGATGAAGCGTTCGAGAAAGAGATGGATACCGGAAACCACGATTTGGTCCCCAGAATCTGTCCTTATTATACGAAGTGGTCCAGGAGGTATGGTAAGTAGCATTCCTTGAGAGGGAAAGCTTATGTATTTTATGTATGTGTGTGTTGACCTGAGCATGTGTGCTCTCTCTAAAGTCAAACACACACGTGAATGTCAAACTTGCATGCAGGACGGACGTTTGTTTTCTGGTGGGAATCGAGCCAGAATAACTGTGACAGAGCCGGAGATGATCAAGGAAATCCTCTGTACTAGAGCGGCACATTTTGGTAAGTCTCCCCTGCAACAGAAAGGTGGAGCTCTTCTACTTGGAAACGGCCTGATCATGGCTAACGGAAAGAATGGGCTCATCGTCGACAGATCGTATGTCAGGCTTTCAAGACGGACAAGATCAAGGTAACTCTGGGAGTTTTTTTTCACCGATTTTTTTAACTTACGGACTCCAGGCGATGGTGCCGTCAATGGTGGAGAGCACAAGACAGCTGACCAACAAGTGGGACAACCTCATATCTCTAAGCGAGACTCAGGAGGTCCGAGTGGATGTGTTCCGCGACTTAGCGGTGGTAACGTCCGATATCATCGCCAGGACGGCGTTTGGGAGCAGCTATTCCGAGGGGATGAAGCTCTTTCACATGCTGAGAGCGATACAGAAGCTGTTTGTCGAGTCAAACAAGTACCTGTGGTTACCAGGTAGCAAGTAAGTCTCTGTCCGGTTTAACGTTCCAGGATGCTCAAGAGTTTACTTTTCACGCAGACTGCTGCCTACTGGAGTGAACAAGAGAATACACAGCCTGAAGAGGGAAATGCAGGCTTCTCTCGAGGAGCTAGTGAAGTTGCGTAAAAAGTAGGAGACTACGGTACCGACTTGCTTGGTTTGATGCTCCAGGCGAGCCGGGATTCGAGCAGATTCCGAACAGAGGAACTAATTGAGGAATGCCAGACGTTCTTCTTCGTGGGGCACGAGACCACCCTGATGCTCGTGACGTGGACACTGATGCTCCTGTCTCTTCATCCAGAGTGGCAATCCAGATGTCGAGACGAGGTTGCCAGAGTGTTTAAGAATAACAAGTCCCCCGATGCTGACATGCTCTCCAGGCTAAAGACAGTAAGCAACCCATATATATCATCTCTGTGTATATATGTATCTCTCCAGGAATACAATAGACGATAAAATATAGATAGATACTTTCCGTCAGCTTATGAAAGACTTGTTTATGTTCAGGTTGGAATGGTATTAAATGAGGCTTTACGGCTTTACCCGCCGGCACCAAATCTTGTGAGATATGCTCTGAGGGATACAAAAGTCGGAGACATTCATGTGCCTCGCGGGGCAGCTTTCTGGATTCCGATTCTTGTTCTCCACCACGATACCTATACCTGGGGACAGGATGCTCACATCTTTCGGCCAGAAAGATTTCAAGAATCTTGCCACCTGAACACCACTATGAGCTTTCTACCATTCTCATTCGGGCCTAGGGTCTGTGTCGGACAGTTATTCGCCATTATGGAGGCCAAGTTGATACTGGCCATGGTACTCCAGCGGTACCACGTCCGGCTCTCCCCCGACTACCGCCACGCACCGGTTACATCCGTTACCTTGAGACCCAAGTACGGGATGCCGTTGATAATATCACCTGTTGAGAAACACACTTAAGTGTATATAATTAACAACTGGATTTACTTGTCTCCATCAGGGCAGCACAAGATATTTGTATATATATATATATACCCATTATAAGAGACCAAAAACGAATCTAGAAACTACTGTGCCACGATGGAAGCCACGTCAGATACTTCATGTGGGCAATTATCATTAACTAAGACAAATTATGTATGGGATCCTTGTCGGTGTTATTTTCTACATGTACGCGTACACACATGTCATGTGTATATACGGATTAAGTCAATGTAACACAATTTTCATCACTTAACAACGTCACATGCATGTATTCATGCACATTATGATACATGGGACCCAACCTCTAAATTATTTCATTGCTTAGTTTATAATTTTCATATAAGTAATTTGATTTAGTTATATAAATACATTTGGTTTGTCGGTACTATTGACTCTTGACAAGGTCAGCTATAATATGAGTATCTGAAAGTCAATCATTAAATCCATGATTATGTAATGTAATCATTATTTATCTATATAATATCACACACACACTTGTAACATCTAGAATAGTTCCTTGTACGTTAAGTAGAGGATTGTAAAGAATAAGATCAACTTTATTGACATATTCTTCTTTCTTATCTATATATATGCAATATCCTTAAAACATAATTCATATGATATGTTCATTTTGCTTTTGAAATGAACAACGTTGTTGAGATACACTAAGATTTTTTTTAGTTTTCTTTTTGCATATCTTTGTAAATATATTTAAAACAAAAAGTAAATAAATCATTAATATGATGTTCTAATTCTATAGTTTTAACTTTTGACTTTGAACAACGTTGTTGAGATGTGAATTAGATTTTCTCGGAAAAATCTTGTAAACGATATGATAGTACTTGAAGTTTGAATTTAAAACATAAAACTTCTAGTTATTATGTACTTATAGAAGAAAAGTCTCTATACATACACAATGTAACTTACTTTAAATACTCTTTGCGCACGCACGCGCACACACACACTACCAAGCGTGTTAAGCAATAGTTTTTACCCTAATTAGGGTTTAAAGTGCCGAGAAACCTAAACAGGGGGGATTAGGGTTTAAGGAGGAGCGATGGAGCAGATGACAGCGGATATCCGGGGGAAAGTGATCGCATCCTCGCATTCATCCGTTTCGCAGGCGTCCCTGAAGCTCGCCGAATTCCTCCAATCCGATCCGATTTCGAGCAACGACGACACACTGAGAAGGTACTTAGACACTGTAGCTTGGGGCCTCCAAGAATCCGCACAGGAGAAGCGGGATGGATATGCTAAGCAGAAATTGGCAACAAAGGATCATTCGAAGCAGAGGAGGCGCGCCAGAAGGAAGCAGAGGAGGGCGAATGCAGACGCGGAGAATGCAAATGCAGTGCTTGAGAACAGGGGTTTGGATAGCAATCACATTGAAGACGATGAGAAGAGCAGAAAGAAAAAGAAAAGGAAAACCCATCAGTAATTCTTATTTAACTTTGTATGAACTAATCTTATTTAACTTTGTACTATCACGTGCCTGCGTGTGAGTGTGTGTGTAGGAAGCAGCAGCATACATTTTATATGCGCTAAACATACATCTCTCTCCACGTGGAACTAATATATTGCGTATATTTCTTACTCAAGCTTTGGGGCGCTTCCATACTCCTTGTCGTTGAACAGCCGTACAATGGATTCCGCAGTCTCTACAGATAGATCAGTTGTCTCCAGTATATCATCCTTACTCGCGCTTGACATTGCTTCCAGTGATCCAATCCCTTGCAGAACCTGATATACACATGTACGCCTGTATATATGATTACATGTGTGTGTGTGTATATGTATGTATAGTCGGTATACATACAATGCTATAACTAAAACACATAGCATGGAATCAACAGAGGCTCTATTGCCCATATTTGAATAACTGCATTATTGTTATCTATCAAAACACGAAGTACACTGACCGAATGAGCATCATGAAGCTGGAGCTTGGGAATGGAAGTTACACAAGACACCATAGCATCTTCGGATTGAACAAATTGCTTCCTCTGTTAAACATAATTATCAAATAAAGCAAATCTGGCTCATGTTTAAATTACCTCAAGATCCACCATTCCAGTAGTTCCTTCCCGCTTGCATACTGTATAATATAACGCGTAAGATCTTTCTCTCCCCCCTCACACACATTCTGTTATGCTATTATCTGTATAGAAGGATATTTAATATGGATATATGTATAAACATGCGCGCGTGTGTGTAACCTGCAAAACAAAGGGCCATTCTCAACATCTTCTCCAAGGCCATATGGCTGCTAGAGACAGGAAGAAATGCTGGGCGATCGGCTGGCGAACTGAAGCTGTAAAAGTAAAACGTAAAGTTGCAATATGATTTTCTACTATAAGATGATTAAAATACAAGAGTATAACCTGAAATAGAAGTTTGCAAACACGCTGTAATCGTCCTCAGAAGTTAAGCTCACGATGACATATGAATTTTGGAAGTTTGCCTTCATCTTTGCAATCCTAATAATTATCACAATTTATATATGTTCACATACATGTATGTATGTATGTATGTATGTATCTATACATATAAGCTTACAATAATTTGAGTTGAAAAAAAATAAACAGAAATAAATATACCTTTCTGATGCTTGTGAGGTGAGCTCTTTCTTAACATCCTCTATAACAACAAAAGCTATGGAGATCCCTGCATTGTTGAGGATGAAATCCTAAATCGATGAAAACCCAATAAAACCCACATTTAAAACTAAAGAAATATACACATACATGTGTGTGTGTGTGTGTGTACAAAGAAAACACGTACCGGTGAGATTGAGGAGAATCTGAGGCGGTAATTAGTGGCCTGGAGCATCATAGAGAGGCTGGAGAGAACTTCTTGAGAATGCGCCTGGCGCCATAGCTCGCTACAAATGCACACCCCTGCCATTGTGCCCTTAAACCTTCGAAAAACCCTAAAACATTTTAGTAACAAAAAAGATAGGAGTTTATCGAAGTTTTGATAATTAACATATTTAATCGAATGAGACAAAGATATTTATGATGTATAACTATAAGACCTTATGGTTGATATAAAGTATATACGTGTATAATAGATTGCATGTAATATAAGCTCAGCATGCATATTATACACGTTGTAAAAATATGATATATAATATGACTAGATCTATAAAGGTACACATATATATGATTCTTATTGACCTAGATATATATGACTAGATGTATAAAGGTACATATATGATAGTTAATGTAATTAATTAAATAAATGCTCAAGTATGTAAGTGCTATTAAGCAATATATGTAATTAAATAATTGAAGTAAATAATTATATTTATACTATTAATAACTGAGCCATATCTAATTATATGACTAGATGTATAAAGGTACATATGATAGAAGTAATATAAATATAATTATTTACTTCAATTAATAACTCTCGGCTTGTGATTCTTATTTATAAAAATCATAATGATAACTTAATTTTTAAATTTTGAGAAACACTATTTATTTCATTCTACTAAAACTTATTATATATACTTCTTTTTGTACAATTTTCTTCACGGGCTTATTAATTAGTTTTATTCCACTTTATACTTTATGGCAATATAAATTCACTATAAAATCAATGGTTTATACTCAAATTGATTAACACATGATTTACATTTGTTTTCATAATTCATTTTGCAAAAAAAAATTTTTTCAATAATATGTGTTATTTTATTGTTATTGTCCAATTTTTAACATTTATATATAATAATTCATAATTATAACTTGGCTTCTGAATTTCTAAGAAACACTATTTTTTCATTTTATTAAAATTATTATATATACTCATTTTTTTATAAATTTCTTAATGGGACCCTTCTTCATTTATTTTATTATATTAATTAGGTTTTATTTTACTTTATACTATCTGATAATACGAATTTATTATAAAATTAATATTTTATACTCATCTTATTGTTGTTTAAATTTAAAAACTTGCATGGCTATCCTCATGTGTAAATTACTTTTTTTTTTTTTATTTATAAAAGTTCAAAATTTAATAAAGTGCATGATATGTATGTAATTGTTTTACGTCAAACTAGATTATTAATTTACCACAATGATAATCCTTAATTAAATTTGAACACGAGATGTAATAATTGTTAAACATAAAATCATAAGGTTTTAAATAAAAATATGATAAAAAAGTTCAAAAGTATGACAAGAAGTTTAAAATTAGAATAGAAATATTCAAAACTAGACTTTAGAAATTATTAAAATTTAAATAACAACTTAAAGATGAGTTTACAACAATAAAAAATTAAAAAATAAGTGAAGTATTAATTAATTTAATACCACAACTGCTTTATGTAAAGTTAGTGATATGTGAAGAGTGTTTAAATTTTTTTTAAATGATTAAATAAAATTGGTTAGACAAGTTTTAAAAACAATATAATGTTGAAAAGTTTTAGTTTAAGAGAGTTATATAAGTTTTTGTATATTACTTATTTTATGATGAATGAACCTATAATGCTCTCTTTCATAAACCCTAATTAATATCTTTAATTTATTAAAATTAATGATTATGATGTTGGATATTATGAATGAGTTTGATTGGTTATTTGTAGAGGATGAGGTGGTAAAGGGTAAGAAGAATGCATTTGATAATTTTATAAAAGAACTTAAAATTATAAATGCTTTTGAAGTTTCAATTTAGTTAGACATTGTTATTTTTTAAAGTGCATCTTAAATATTTTAATAATATACTCATATATTCAATCCATATTATTTCACGGTACCATATTTGAACATAACCATTTTAATTTTGGATAAGTTTTAAATTTTGATAAAGAATTTTTATAATACATATAAGTATTCGTAATAAATTAATATTAAAAAGTTGGATATTTATTATTATAAATCTTAATAGCACCCCTTATTATATTATATATTATTTTAATACTTTAAACTTACGAATAATGATATACATTATGTAGTTTGAGAGATTTAAAATCTAAATTGCATATTGTTTTAATATTTTCCATTTATATAGTGAATAATTAAAAAAAATAAAATTATAACAAAACAAGAATGTTCATTTATATTAATTATTAAATTCTTCCTAATATAAATTTCTTATGCACCTTAATATAAATATATTTTTAGGAATATATAAGGTTTATACATTTAAAATTATACTAACATTTGCTTAATTATTTCTTTTTAGTTTCTATAGATTATATATATATATATATATATATATATATATATATATATATATATTATATATATATATATAATTTATTTTCTTTTATTTCAAATTGTTATAAATATATATTCCCATACCATTACCATAACACCCAAGCAAAAGATCTCACAGACGCTAATAAATGACTATTAAAATATTTTTAAGAATAGTCTAGAGTAACGTGTGCATAAAGATGTATGTATGAGTTTTAAGGTTTTTTTTTTTTTTTAATGTAATGTAGAAGAATTAAAATAGAGAAATAACAAGGACTTAAATTTAAATGTCTGGTATGTAAATTTATATTTTAAAATCCTAAAAGCAATCAAGAAATGAAATATAAAATTGAAAATAATGTCAAATGATCATGAACAATGATAAACATTATATAGTTTGAGAAAGGTGAAAGTTAAATTATATATTGTTTTAATAATTTCAACTTGTAAAGATGAATAATAAAATTTTACTTAATTTTATATTTTCATTAAAAAAATTCTTACGTAATACATATTGAGTTACTTTTAATTAGGATGTTTGAGAATTATAACAAAACAAAAATGTTTCATTTATATTAATTTCAAATTTTAAATTTCTTATAATAATTCACCTATAAAAAGTAAGTAAATTTAATAATCAAGTTTCCTTATAGTAAACAATACATGTATTTACCTGTATAGTCTTGAAGTTTTAGAAATTACATTTTTATCCTTATAAACTTTATGCAAATATATTTCTAAGATATATAAGGTTTATACATTTAAATAATTATACTAACATTTGCTTAGTATTTCATTATTTTCTATAAAATAAATATAATATTTAATTTATTTTGTTTTATTTATTCCATTTTAATATAAATTAACATATATTCAAATAATCTCATTCTATTTCATTTCAATTGCTAAAATCACTTGTAATTTTGAATGGTGCTTTTGATTGAATATGTCACAACCTTTCGCTCTCCCCTTATGCCAACTAGGCAAAGGGTCAATTGGTATTTATGAGAGGGCCCTTGGTCGTGATGACCCAATTACACTTGAGTCTTTTTGCCCACATATCTTACATATCCCACAATCTTTACCTAGGTAGTCAACCCACCATGTTAGATGTCATAGTTTTTATTATAACTCGACTCTTTACTTTGGACGTTGACTGTTATTACCTATTGTACTATGTTGATAAGCCCTAGGTGTAAAAGAAACAGGCCCGCTTAGTGCACTTGGATATTTAGTGATGGTCCGGCCGGGTGTCATTAGGTATTTGTAAGAAACTCTGAGCGAAGCTAGCACTTCCATTTAGAAAACTCTTACCCTAGTTTTTCGTGTCCCAATTAGGTTTTAGGGTGGTTCCGGTGAGTTTGACATGTCAAATATGGGTAGAAACACCCTTAGGGTTGACCTAACCCTAGGGTTGTCATAACCCCACGCCCTAAACCCCTTAAGTTAAGGTTTAGGGGTTAATGAGTCATTAATTAACTCACCAAGTATATTTCCTCTGGGAATGAGATTTCGTGCTAGCCCACTTATGTAAACAGAAAAATAGGGGGGGGGGGGGGGGGGGGGGGGGGGGGTAAATAAGGTAGTATATAGAAGTTGAGGGTTCCTGGGTTCATGACTGAGCTTGTTACTCTTCTCCCGGTGCAAACTCTAGCTTGTGTTGTCAAGGCACAACCCTCTGTTGTGCCGCCATAACTTCCAGATGACAGGGGGTACGTCCCACCTTTGGGGTAACTTACCCTTAACGTTGACGAATCCATGCCTGGGAGGTCTTGTCGGGATGCACGTTCCAAGAGGCAGAGGTTGAGGCTTGTCTCAGCCTCCTCCTCCACATCAAGCTAGGTGTAGCACTCATGGCCAAGCAAGGCACATCAGTGGTCCTTGATCAACTCACAAAGGCCTTTGTTGGTCTTGTTCCTCTATTGACTCCGGGGTTCTAGCTGTTCCTCATTTGGAGTGGTGGTGGTGCTCTAATTGTCGTCCAGCCGAACGAGCCTATGGTTATAATAGCAATATGGTTGGCTGTGGGGAGCCTTTGCTTAGTACCAATCCAAACTCCATGAATTCCACTAGTTAGAGCCGGAACCAGGTACTGCTTAAGGCAGTCAGCCCAATTTACCACGACTCCTTCCCAGGCCCTACAAAGACTGTTGCTAATCGCTTGGTGATCGACTCCCTGTTCTTCCCATAAGCATGAAGGCCACTAGCATTATGAACTTGGCTGCTCCTCCTTTGCTTGTATGCCTCGTAGTCTAGAGACAAAACAATGTGTAATTACTAAACATATAGTTATTATCATCATGTTTGTTTGTTTGCACTACCACTAGTTCGTCGAACATAATGCGGAAGACTGCACTCCCATCCGTGCAAAATTGTATTCCCCTACGCCCAGTTTGACTAGCTACTAGTTCCGTTGACTGGAGGAATTGTCTAGCCTTCTCAGCAAATCCTGGGTTCTCCACTTCTCCTCATGGAAGGTCAAAGAATTCGTCCAACCGCAACTACCTCCTGACTCGTTAGAAGTCGGGTTGCCCGATTAATTCCTTGAACTTGGAGTGCCTAGGCGACACCAGTTTTGCTGATCGTTCCTGGCCCTCGATGAACACACGAATCTCTCTAATTACCATCGGCCGATTCCTCTCCATCCACCCAGTGGTCATGGTAGTGGAAGTGTGGCATTGTACACCTCCTCAAATATAGGTGTCGTGGCAGTCCTTGTGGTGTCCTCCAAGGTGACTGGCACGTCTATCCCTATGTCTAGATATGCAATGATGGTGCTACCCGACCATCATTGCCTTCGTAGTACGTGCCTCACGCATGCGGTCCAACCTTGTGGACCATGTGATCCTATGAGCTGGCCACACATGCGTTTGGAGATCCTACTTCTAACCGCTCCGTCTTCCTTGTTGCGTTACCTCGTGGTTCGATTGCTCTGCCCGGGATTCCTCGATCTATGCTCCATCTGGGTGACCAAAGCGGCTACTATCAGCTACTCGTCATGGTACTTGTCCGTTATTGTCGACTGTGGTGGTTTTGATGGTGCCTAGGGGGACCCATCCTGGCTCTAATTGCATAGCCTTGCCTATTAATCCCTTCATGCCGCTTCTTCCCCATATTGGCCTCGTGCGTCCCCCGTCTGAGATTTTGTGTCCTACTTCTACCCGGGAGGGTCTATGCCGGAGCTTCTCCCCCCCCCTCTCACTTCCAGGGCTGATCTCCAATCGGCCGTGGTAGTGGGTACTTACTGGTCGTCGGGGACTCTGTAGGCCAGATGTGGTGCTGCTCATGAAGTTGTAGTGGTCGCCAGGATGCTGTTGAGGGCGTCCAACTCCGGGGGTTCGGCCGGTATGCCGAGCCTTACCTCAGGAGTAATGGGAAGTATTGGATGGCCTCTACCCGGACGCCGCGAGGGTCTGTGTACAGGAAAGGGGAGTTCTACTAAGATGACTGGGCAGAGAGTGTTGCGGGGCCCAGGAGTCGGCAAGCGGGGAACTCCCGCTGGTGGAGAGAATAGAAGGAAATGGATATATATTTGCCTGTCTGAGTACAACTATCTCCGACAGTGGAGTAATCTATAAGACGCAGACTTGACTCCCCAAAAAGACCCCGACCCACTACCAACCTTCCGGCTTATTAGTGGGTACCTACCACTAGTCCCTAGCTACAAGTGGTGCTCTCTCACTGGTCTGCCGCCTGGTGACAGAGTCCTGCCTGTCACATTTATGTGCCTCCCCACGTGTGCTGTCCTTCGTACCCTGGGTAGTTGGTCTGGACGATCGGATCTTTGCCCGCTTACGCTGCCGCCTAACACCGATCGCTGTCAGTCCATAACTATAGTACCTCCTCTTATCCGGCGCTTCGTCCAGCCGCTCGTCCGCGCCAATGGTGACCTACTGGCTGGCCGTGATGATGGGCACCGTCAACCAGATGCCCGGACTTATTCGTTGGCACGTCCTCGGGCCATGTGCCCTAGTTATCTGCTCCTTGGAGCTCCCGGTACATGGCGATCTCGCTTTCTGTTGCCGCTAGCGTGGTTTTTAATGTGGTGATGGTTGCCTCTTGAAGCGCGATCACCCTTCGGAGCTTTGCCTCGGACCCTGTCTGTTGCTCCCGGGCCTGCTGGAGCTGATCCTCCAGGTCCTGCATCCTTTTCCTGGAGCATTGTAATTCTTGTTTCCTTTACCGCGAGGAGTTGGGCCTGTAGCTGGCTGTGTACCTCTAGCTCCCTGATGGTCCGGGCCAAGTCCTGTCCCGGGCTGGTTGTCCTGGGGGCGCTCGCTTCTGGCTTCCTAAGTAGGGGTTCTGGTTGGACGGCTGTAGGTGTGGTACTGGTTTTGGAGGGTTGCGTCTTTGTCAATAGTTCCCCTCTAACCGCCGTTAGTTCTACTTGTGCCTCAGCGAGCTCCCTACACCTTTGTTCTAACCAAGCTTTGCATTCCTATATCTGTTGTTCCCTTTCGGCTATGACCCAGCTGTGGGCGTGCTGGTCATCGTTGAGTAGCCTTAGGAGAGTTTCGCACTCATTGTACAACCACTGGAAGTCCGCTCTCTTTTTGCTCCAGCTTTCCCAGGCGTCCTTCGTTCTCGGCTTCCTTCACTCGGTAGCTCCTAGCCCTTTGGGCGACTTCCCAGGCTTCATATCGCCGCTCCGTGATTCTGTCACTATGTCGTCGTGTTCCCTCGCCACCGCTGGGAGGTCGAGGCCGTCATATATCGCCATGGCTTCGTCTAGTTGGTCGAAGACCCCTGC
Source organism: Selaginella tamariscina (assembly GCA_003024785.1). Lineage (NCBI taxonomy): Eukaryota > Viridiplantae > Streptophyta > Lycopodiopsida > Selaginellales > Selaginellaceae > Selaginella > Selaginella tamariscina. Next base: position 465,267 of record PUQB01000022.1, on the reverse strand, counting down.
GAGCCTAGTATAGACCGTGGAGGTCCATCGTCCGTTGGCCTGGAAGTGTTGAAGTTACTCTCGTATTCGTCCTCGGGCTTGTCCTTCTTCCCTCCCTGGCTGGGTCCGGTAGATTGCTCGATTGCGTCTGACGAGGATTCCGGTAGTGGGGGTCCTATAGCCAAGGGAATCGCATGAATGGGTTCTCGCGGTACACACTCTGGTGATTCCTGGTCCGGAAGGGCTACCCTTCGCCTACTCCTTTGTTGACGCCTATTCTTCTGTTGAGCCCTGTTTCTTCTAGAATGCCGTTCCCTCCGTTGAATCCTGTTCTTCTATTGACTCCGGGGGTTCTGGTTGTTCCCCCATTTGGAGTGGTGGTGGTGCTCTTACTACCGTTTGGCTGAACGAGCCGTGGTTAAAATAGCAATGTGTCCAGCCGTGGGTAGCCTTTGCTCAGTGCCGGCTCGAACTGTGAATCCCACTAGTTAGAGCCGGAATCAGGTACTGCTTAAGGCAGTCAGCCCAATTTATCATGACTCCTTCCCATGCCCTACAAAGACTGTTCGCCAATTGTTTGGTGATCCGACTCCCTGTTCTTCATGTGAGCATGAAGGCCACTAGCGTTACGAACTCGGCTGCTTCTTCCTTCGCTTGTATGCCTCGTAGTCCATGACTTCCTGTGGTGGCGGGCCGTTGAACCTCCGCATCCGATCATTCCCCTAGGGCTAGGCCGTCCCCTGGTAGCCGGAAGACTATCGCCAGTTCGTTGAACATAATGCGGAAGACAGCACTCCCATCCGTGCACAATTGTATCCCCTTACGCCCGGTTTGACTAGCCACTAATTCTGCTGACTGGAGGAATTGTCTGGCCTTCTCATCAAATCTTGGGTCCTCTACTTCTCCCCACGGAAGGTTGAAGAATTCATCCAATCGTAATTGTTTCCTGACTCGCCGGATGTCGGGTTGCCCGATTAATTCCTTGAACTTGGAGTACCTAGGCGATACTAGCTCTGCTGCTCGTTCTTGGCCCTTGATGAGCACTCGAATTTCTCTGATTACCACTGGCCGATTTTCTCTGTCCACCCTGTGGTCATGGTAATGGAGACCTCCTTTCTGAGTGTAGGTGCCGTGACCGTCCTTGTGGCGTCCTCCGAGGTGTCTGGCGCGTCTATCCCTGCGCCTGGATACGCAATGATGGTGCCGCCTGACCATCATTGCCTTCATAGTGTGTGCCTCACGCATGTGGTCCAACTTCGTGGACCATGTGGTCCTGTGAGTTGGCCACACGTGCGTTTGGAGATCCTACTTCCGGCTCCTCCGTCCTTCCTATCTCTTCACCCCATGGTTCGTTGGTTTTGCCCCGGGATTCCTCAATCTGTGTTCCATCTGGGTGACTAGCGCTGCTACTATCGGTCGTTTGTCGTGGTACTTGTCCGTTAACGTAGACTGTGGTGATTTTGCTGCCGCCTGGTGAGACCCATTATGGCTCTAACTGCACAGTCTTACCTGTTGATCCCTTCCTGCCGCTTCTTCCCCATACTGGCCCTGCATGTCCCCTATCTAGGTTTCCGTGTCCTACTTCCACCTCGGGTGTGTCGTACGCCAGAGCTTCCCCCCCCCCCCACTTCCCGGGCCGATCTCCGATTGGCCCCGGTAGTGGATATCTCCTTGGGACCAAGGACCGTAAAGAGCTGTCAATCTTGTTGATACCGGCTCTGGAGTGGCTCCGCTTGATTGGGGCGGCCATCTGGCTTGGGTATGACCACATAGGCCCTCCGGACTTGTTTAGTGGTTGGTGAACCATGTTCCGGTGCCGGATAGTCTCGGGCTTTGGTTGCTTCTGCAATCCCTAGCTCCTTTATGTAAGCCTGCCTCTGATACGAGGCCTCCTATCTGGCGCGACCCAATCCCGGGAGCCGGCCTGCGGGGTTGCTGTTACGCCCTCGCTCCATCCCTAGCGCCCGCCGGGCTCCTAATACTCCATCGCCCCGAATCTCATGCGAGGGCTGGGTTTCGCCTGTGGCTATGGACCTTATCGCTCGTCTGGTGCGGAACCGATATTGTTGTGCTCCAATCGTGTTGTACCTTTGCACCCCTGAGCCAGGGTCGTCTGAGGAGTAGGTCGAATCCCCCCCTGGAGGACCACAACGTTGATCCAAAATTTGACCATTTGGATCTCGACCTCCACTGCCCTCAGAATGCCCTTGGGCGCCCTCGGCCTGATTGGCATGCATACTTGAAATGGGGTGGGTTCCGGAGTTGGCATACGTAAATGCAAGTGTAACTAAATGGGCATGGCTATAGTCCCATTTCCTAATAATTAGCAATTTTAGCTATTTAATTAGCATTTTCTAATATTAAAGAATATTCTTTAGAATATATGTTTGAAAAGAGAATATTCTTTAGAATATTCTTTTGTATTCTACCCTTTAATAAATTATAGCATTCATTGAAAAATTAATAACATTAAAAAAGTAGAATGTATTAAATTATATAATATATTGCCTAATATAACAATTAAGGAAGAGCATAAGAGGTACATTATATATATTGATGTTGTTATTAAATATTAATATTTAAATATAACATTATTAATTAAAAATTTGTAGTAGTATAATATATATATAAATCCTATATAATATAGTCAATCTTCCATATCATTTTTTAAATTTATATAGTTAAGTATACAATTTGGTACTATTATTAAAGAGTTTATAATAATTATGAATATTAAATATATGATATTTTATAATTTTGTAATTGCTTTAAGCTTCAGAAAACATACATTCCCTTGCAGTTTTGTTAATCGTGACTTTATCAACGCTTCTTGACATCCACCCATATCGAATGGATTTAACATTTATAAAACATGCTGGGTCTTTTTGATTGGGAGACCATGTTTTCTCTAGGCATCCATTATATCTTTCGCTCTCCTTCTCGTGTCGCCTTTTTTGTGGTTTGAACCATGCAACCTTAACAATACTATTTTTTGTGATTACTTCAGGTGTGTCGATAATTTGACCCATCCAAATAGGCTGATTATATGACGCATCTGGAGTAATGAGAACCATCATTAGTTTTTGAAGATCCTTGCAACAATCAAAGTATGCTTTAGGTTTTTGGTTCCTTTGTCCAACAAAGTGTGGGGTTTGCACTTCCACATCACTACTGGCTTCTATGTCGTCTGTGCTCAGTGATGTCATTTCAATCTCCTCTCGCCACCTTTTTAGGCCAGAAAGGGTGTTGCAATTCTGTACTTGTGACAGGCCCTTCCAACTCTCGAACAACAGTCTCCAATAGTTGACCACATGCTTATATAGTTCTGAGTAACCAGTTGCCTTATCAGAATTCTTTGGCATCGATTTTTGAACCCATGCCACATATTTTTGATGCCATCAATAATAACCTCTTGTTCCTTGAGCTGGGCACTCAATGGAATAGGGTCTGGTTGTCCTTCTGGAGAAGTGGCTTTCCATCCTCTCCACTTTTGAAGAGCATTAAGCCCTCTTTCGGTAACCACTCCTGCTCTGATGGCCGTAACTTGTACTGCATAATAGGTATACCATCTCGTATGGAGAAAAAGAATTGTAGCGGCACAAGGTGACCAACTAAAGAATCACTCCTTCTTTTATATACTCCTTGAGAAATTTTTTGAAGTCTGGCACCTCAGTCACAAGCAAAGCACAACTTTTTTTGGAGATGCAATTTTCAAAAAGATTCATCATATGCGGTAAGGTAAGTGCACTTGTCCTTTTTGTAGAGTTGGAGACCTTGCTGAAGAACGCATCAATATCTTCATGAGTGTGACCAACCATAAGGAAACTGAGCGTGATTGTTTCAAACACACCTTTGGCAACAAGCATTGACAAGTATGCTAGCACATATCTAGAAAATAAAAGTAAGTATGAGCTTGAGAAACCCTTAAGTAAAATGATTTACCTATTTTTGTTCTCGCCTGCACAATTATCCATCTGTAAAAGCAAATGACGAGGAAGCTTATTTGATGTTGAGGACACATGTACACTATTTGAGCTAGATCCCTCCACTGAACCTGAACTCTCAACAGGGCCATCTGTTTTTTGTGCAGGTTGCTGACAATGCCTCTCATATTCCCAAGTAGCCTCAAGTGCAGACGTGTTCATGAGAGCATTATGTAAAGGTTGAAGGTGTTGTTTCTTCACTTTGAGATCACTGATAGGATTTGTCTGAGAGTGGGCTTCAAGGTTTCTGAAACACATGGCTAACGACCCAATAGTGAAATTGGAGTCGCTAGACCAATGTGGAAGTGAAAAGTGTCCATATGACTCACAACCGTGTCCATGTGTTAGCACACCTGTTAAAGAAATCGGAAGTTTCATGACATTTCCAAGGCACTTTGGTGTTGCAAAGAGCTTTGGAATGCTGGTCTTTGAATGATCCATCTTGTCATGGATCAAGCACAGATACTCTGATGGGCGTGACAGAAAGCATGCGGTGTGCATAGTACTGAGACCGACAAGTTTGTTGTGCAATCATGTGGGCCTCCATCTTCCTTTGAATGGTAGTGATCTCCACCAAGGTTTTTGCACAAGCCTCTGCAGCCTTCAATGATGTACAAGTGTCACACTTAGAAAAGCTAGAGTGTTTTGCAATCTCCACATCCTTAAAATGAGTATTCCATATGTTGTTGAAGGTACCAGTGCAGATTGCTTGGAGCCCCATCAAACTGAGGCACTTGTTCACATGTTCACACAGTTTCAATTGAGTGTAGATTGAAGGTAAAACCTTGAGATTTTCCCTGACCCCTGCATTTGTGGTTCGGCATTTGTGAGGCATCCTGTCTGCATTCGCTTCCACAAAAGCCTTGAGTATCTCTATGGCTGCCATGATGTGAGAGCGGGTTTTGACCAAGCCAGTGTTCCCATGAACTGAGGTTCGCGCTCCATCTAGCCACTCATCCCTCCGACGGTAGAACGTGGTCTTTGGGATCCCGTATATACTGTACCAAGCTTTGAAGCAGATGGCCACCTTATTAAATACCATGGATGTACTCTGATAACCTGTGTCCGAGGCCATTCCATCAATACACCCAGTTAGTGCAGCATATACAAACTCATGCCTTTGTTTGAGCATACGAAAGACATGTACATTGGGTAATTTCATTCCGGTCTGCCATCTGACAACACTTCTTCTTGCAACAGTCAATCGTGGAAATGCTCGTAACACTTTCGGAAGATAGGATCCATCTTTACCCTCTTGCTGAAACTTGCAGGGGAAGATCTACAACCCATGAATCGCCTTTTTCTTACAATAGGACCAATGCAAGGAACCTCTTCAAATATGAGTTGTTCTTCCGGGTTGTTATTATTGAAATCCAACCCAGAATATGTTGAACCATCTTGCCGTCTTAATTCAGATGTTCGCCACCTCACGAGGGATCCAGGATACAATGTGCCATTAGGTGAAACCTCTGTCACAACTACACCCACGAAGTCGGACCCTAGTTTCTCTTCTGACACTGCTTCCATTGGATTTATAGCTGCGATGATGCCTCTTCCGACTTCAATCTCACGAAGAAAGAGAATCACCTCATCCATCACAGCAGGTAAGCCATCATCTGGTAAACTCGTGCTACTATTTTTTGTGACTCTGCATATTCTGTGTCAGCCTTGACTTCATCCAAATTCCACAATACAGGAGAACCCTCCTCAAATTCCATTCCCAGAACCTCAACATGCTTGAAAATGGTGTTCACCCATACGTACACACAAGATCCTTGGGAAATATTGTGACATGATGCATTATTATCTCGAACTTCCACAGTTCCAATGCCAACTATCTCGTTGTTCCGAAGAAGACATACTTTATCTCCAGTATTAAACATATTGTCCTGCACATAAATAATTGTATTATTTATGATATCTGTTTATGCAATATTTTTAAGAAATCTGAATTACGGTTACTTAATAATATGCATATGCAATACATAATTATGTTTAGAGATAATATCTCATGTTTGATTAATACAACTGATGGGCGGGATTAATCCCGCCAACGAATTCCTCCGACGAGGAACGGTCGGCGGGATTAATCCCGCCGCCGACTCAACCCCTTCGGAGAGAGTCGGCGGGATTAATCCGCCGCCGACTCAACCCCTTCGGAGAGAGTCGGCGGGATTAATCCCGCCGCCTACTCAACCCCTTCGGAGAGAGTCGGCGGGATTAATCCCGCCTTGGACTCCCTCCGACAAGGAAGAGCCGGCGGGATTAATCCCGCCGCCTCTTCCTCCTCGGGGGGAGTCCGGCGGGATTAATCCCGCCGACTCTCTCCGACGAGGAAGGGAGTCCGGCGGGATTAATCCCGCCGACTCATCCTCGCCGGAGAGAGTCGGCGGGATTAATCCCGCCGGACTCCCTTCCTCGTCGGAGGAAGAGGCGGCGGGATTAATCCCGCCGGCTCTTCCTTGTCGGAGGGAGTCCAAGGCGGGATTAATCCCGCCCACAATTCTTACGACGGGGAATGGGTGGCGGGATTAAATCCGCACATAACTATCTCCAAAACTATGATTTCAAAGAGATCTCGGGATAAATCCTGTCCCCAAATCTTTAAAACAGTGAAGTGGTGGCGAGATTAATCCCGCCACCCCTTCCCTGCCTCCTAAAATGGTTGGCGGGATTAATCCCGCCGACAACTCTTTCTAATAAATTCTGGTAACTCTTCAACCGTTGAGAAGGTTATCGACGGGATTAATCCCGCCACTCTTTTTCAGTGGCGGAGAAGCATTGCCCGGGAGATGGTGGCGGGATTAATCCCGCCACTTCTTCAAAGAGGCGAAAAAGAAATGGCCGGATTAATCCCGCCGCCCCAGTTAACCTAGAATATTAAGTTAAAAGGATATTTAAACGTGATAAATCCCTAACGGAATATATTATAATCCTAATGCATTTCTAAACCCCTAAATTGTAATTTTAAGAGAGAATGTAAGAGAGTGAATCTTAATAAGTATTTTTAAATTTGTTTATAATACTTACTTGTAAACAGCACTGAAGGCGCCGTGGTTTCCTATAAAGAATAACACCCAATTTAATCTCGCTCCTGAGATGATCACTATGAAGAAAAAAGAAGATCTAAAGAGTGAAAAATACAGAAATGAAGAAACCCTTGCCGGAGAAAGAACCAGATCTGAATTTGAGTGGGAAATTAAATGCAATTTCAAATTTATATGTCAGACCGACAATACATATGTCAGAAATTCAAAATTTTTAAAAAGAACAGAAAATAAAATTTAAGATGAGTTGACACAAATATCCGACACTCTGACATATATACTCTCCAGTTCCAATGAGTATTTTAAAATTGCATTTAATGTTATTCAAGTGATTCAAGCTGTTTAATATTACGAAATTTTAGACTATATTCTACATTCTTAGTATTCAAGTATTTTATTATATATATATATATAAATATATACTTATACAATAAATAAATTGATATTATTATGTATCATTTAAAATATATTCATAGTCTGTTTATTATTATTATTTTCTTAATTAATCAAGTATTTAGTTTTCATTTCCTAGTATCAATGGGATATTCTTTAATATTTTATTAATATTTGAAGAATATTCTAATATTAAACCTGATTATCATAATTAAATTAGTCTTGTTCTTAATTATTGCAGTAATTATTCTACATTTGTATATATTAATGGGATTTTCTCAATTAATTTGTTATTATTTCAAGAATATTCATGTGTTAAACCTTATTATCAATATTAAATTAATACACACTATGAACATATTTTAAATTATACATAATAATACATCATTTTATCTAATATATAGTCATATATATAGTTTTAATAATATATATATTAATATCATTTCCTTAATTACTTGAGTAATTAATCTTCTTTATATTAATGGGATATTCTTTATTATTTTCTTATTATTCCAAGAATATTCCAATATTAAACATGATTATGATAATTAATTTAGTTAATTATTTGAGTACTTAATTTACATTTGTATATATTAATGGGATTTTCTCAATTAATTTCTTATTATTTCAAGAATATTTCAATGTTAAACCTTTTTATCAATATTAAATTAATACACACTATGAACATATTTTAAATTATACATAATAATACATCATTTTATCTAATATATAGTCATATATAGTTTTAATAATATATATATTAATATCATTTCCTTAATTACTTGAGTAATTAATCTTCTTTATATTAATGGGATATTCTTTATTATTTTCTTATTATTCCAAGAATATTCCAATATTAAACATGATTATGATAATTAATTTAGTTAATTATTTGAGTACTTAATTTACATTTGTATATATTAATGGGATTTTCTCAATTAATTTCTTATTATTTCAAGAATATTTCAATGTTAAACCTTTTTATCAATATTAAATTAATATATATTATTAAAACTATATATGGCTATATATTAGATAAAATCATATATTATTATGTATAATTTAAAATATGTTCCTAGTGTGTTTATTAATTTTATTTTCTTAATTATTCGATGTTTGTTTTGCACACATATATAAACACAATCATAAATTTACACACGCATTACAAGAACTTACAAAAACACATATGCACACACATGCACAACCCTAAACCAAACTGAAGAAATATGTTGCTTCTTTATTGAAAACATCATGTTCAACGCATGTATGATATATGTACTCAATCTGTGTATATGTAACACATTGAATTTACATGTGTAATATTTATATTAAGCTTGTTGGGAGCAAACCCTAAACCCTAAACCCTAAACCCTAAACCCTAAACCCTAATATGTAACACAATGAATTTACTCATGTAATATGTATGTATGTCTGTGTGTATACACGTGTGCATGTATATATGTGTACTCTGTATGTATATATGTGTACTTTCTGTCTTCTCTCATACATACACACCATGCATGATCCATGTTAATATGTACTGTCTCTCTTCTCTCAAACATACACACCATGCATGATCTATAATATGTACTCGGTCTCTCTAATATTATGTACTAATATGTATGTATGTCTGTGTGTATAATACACACCATGCATGATCCATATTAATATGTACTGTCTCTCTTCTCTCATATACTATGTATGTATATCTGTGTATAATATGTGTAAGTATATATGTGTACTAATATATGCAATGTGTACAAAAATAATTTTTCAACACTCTCTCTTCTCTCATACATACACACCATGCATGATCCATCCTAAATCCAAAACCCTAAACCCTAAACCCTAAACCCATGTAATATGTGTGTATGTCTGTGTGTATACACGTGTGTATGTATATATTATGTGTATTAATATATGCAATGTGTACATGGACACACACATGTTAAATCCCTGCATGATTTATATTTTTGAGGTGTATGTGATACACTCACACACACGCACGCGCTAATAATATAATGAAAGAATATTCGTTTAGGGCGAATCTATATTTTATTCTTTTTAGGGTTTAAGTATATTCTCAGAAGGAATATTCTATTAGGGTTGATATATATATTTAATTCCTTTAGGGTTTAGGTATATTCTTAGGGTTTCAAGAGGCGGCGGCTGTGAAATCGGCGGCGGCGGCTGTGCACACAGGTGAGATCTGTGTGTGTGTGTGTGTGTATGTATGTATATATGTATAGGAGTGTGCGTATAATTTTTTTCTTAGTTTTATCTCTCGCACACACACGCACACTCCTGTGTATGTATATGTGTCTGTATGATTTATTTGTTTCGCTCACACACGCATACACACGATATACATATACACATATATATATATACCTATATACATATATACATACATATATTATGTGTACCAGTATCTGTAAATTTTTTTTATTGATCTTGCTTTACACACACACACACACACACACACACACACACACACAGATATATATATATATATATATATATATATATATATATATATATATATATATATTATGTGTACCAGTATCTGTAAATTTTTTTTTATTGATCTATCTCTCCCACACACACGCGCACTGCTTTACACACACACACACCACACACACAGATATATATATATATATATATATATATATATATATATATATATATATATATAATCAATGCATATTAACAAATAGTATACAACACTAGTTTATATATATGCTTTATATTCATAATATACACACATATATATGTGTGTGTTTATCAGTATAATTTTATTTATTTATTAGTTTTATCTCTCGCACACACACGCACACTCCTGTGTATGTATATGTGTGTGTGTGTGTGTTTGTTTATCTGTATGATTTTATTTGTTTCGCTCACACACGCATACACACAATATACATATACACATATATATATACCTATATACATATATACATACATACAACACTAGTTTATATATATGCTTATATATTCACAGACTCTCTCTCTTTCTCTATAGATTATATATCTATATACACACATATATATGTGTGTGTTTATCTGTATAATTTTATTTATTTATTAGTTTTATCTTTGGCACACACACGCACACTCCTGTGTATATTATATGTGTGTGTGTGTGTTTGTTTATCTGTATGATTTTATTTGTTTCGCTCACACGCATACACACGATATACATATACACACATATATATACCTATGTACACACATATATTAGGTGTACCAGTACTGTATAAGTTTATTTATTTATCTATCTCTTGCACACACACGTACACTCCTATACATACATACATACATATATATACACACACACACATATATATGTGTGTGTTTTTATCTCGCTAAGCCCCTCGAGCGGCGGGATTAATCCCGCCGCTATATAGTTGGGGCCATGGCGGCGGGATTAATCCCGCCGCCGAGGCCCTTCAGGCATGGGTGAGCGGCGGGATTAATCCCGCCGCTCTACGACAAACGAAGAGCGGCGGGATTAATCCCGCCGCCATAGCCTGCGTGAGGGGCCTCGGCGGCGGGATTAATCCCGCCGCTCATCCATGCCCTGCGCGGAATGCGGCGGGATTTATCTCGCCGGCAATGGCCTGTGTGAAGGTTCTAATGGGCGGGATTAATCCCGCCGGATTCCGCGCAGGGCATTTACAGGGAATGGGCGGCAGGATTAATCCCGCCGCTCTTCGGTTTGTCGTAGAGCGGCGGGATTAATCCCGCCGCCCAGGGAATTCACGCAGGACATGAACGGCGGGATTTATCCGGCCCCACGCTCATGCCCTTCGCGGAGGGCGGCGGGATTAATCCCGCCGTTCATGTCCTGCGTGAATTCCCTGGGCGGCGGGATTAATCCCGCCCCACCCATCCCTGTTCAAAAATGCCGCAGCCAATATATATGTGTGAGCGCATGATTTACGAGAGGGCGGCGGGATTAGCCTCCGAACCTTCATTACCCGGTGGCGAGATTAATCTCCGAACCTTCATTACCCCATTGGTATGTTGAATCAATCCCGACTAACTCTGTCTGAGACGGAGAAGGTTTACAAAATACCAATGGAGGGAACCGAGAAGGGTGGTGGGATTAATTTCACCATCCCTTACATGGTGGGCGGGATTAATCCCGCCGCGTACGCATGCCCTGCGCGGAATCGGGCGGGATTTATCCCGCCGCCATTGGCCTGCCTGAAGGGCCTAGGCGGCGGGATTAATCCCGCAAGATTTCGCACAGGGCATTGGCGTTCGGGGGATTATCCCGCCGACTAAGGCCCGAGTGAAGGGCCTGGGAGGCGGGATTAATCCCGCCGGACGCCAATTCCCTGCGGAATCGGGCGGATTAATCCCGCCGCCATTGGCCTGTCCTGAAGTGCCTAGGCGGCGGGATTAATCCCGCCCGATTCCGCGAGGAATTGGCGTCCGGCGGGATTAATCCCGCCGCATAGGGACCGAGTGAAGGCCCTGGGCGGCGGGATTAATCCCGCCGAGTCTTCAATGCCTGTTGGAGAAATGAATCTCGCCACCCTTCCCTTTTTTCTCCATTGGTGAGTTGGACCAATCCCAAACGTTTCTGTCTAAGACGTAGAAGGTTTACAACATACCAATGGAGGGGACTGGGAAGGGTGGGAGATTCATTTAACCATCCCTTACATGGTGGGCGAGATTAATCCCGCCCCTTTCTGGAGTCACTGAAGGGGTGTGAGAAATAAATCCTGCCCAGTTCTCTCTGAGACCGAGAAGGGTGGCAAGATTAATTCCGCACTCCCGTTCAAGGCCTCCAGAAAGGTGGCGAGATTAATCCCGCCCACTCTTTCAGGAGGCATTGAAGGGGTGGCGAGATTAATCCCGCCGCACCTTCCATGTGAATATATATGTGTATTAGTATATATAAGTTGCATATCTCATTTTATTTACTTTTATCATCTTTCATTATTATTTCGAGTAAAAGCTAGGAATCTATGTAAAACTGTCCAGAGCTCACATTTGTGGTGGTTCTAAAACGAAATGTTATCTTTCTTTTGCACTAACACAAATGTGAGCTTCGGACAGTTAATTACGTCTACTTCTCTCTGTGTATTATTTTTGTATATTCGGGTTTATACAAGTGTGTGTGCGTTTTTATATAATTTATATTTATAGTGTATTATTTTGCAGAAGGACGATTTGATCAAACAAGGAGATCGAGTCATTAGTATGGAGTCGTCGTCAAATTCTGGGTAAGAATTAAAATAAAATCTGTTATACTCGGATACTTGAACTAATCATTTTTGTATTCAGATGTGGAATTGAGGTGACATTAAAGACAAGAGCAGGAGAAGAGATGGGCAGGGGGATTCTGGAATCAACTTGGCCATATTTTAAGATAAATGGGAAGCGCATTGGAGCAACCATGGTGCTGTCAAATTAACCTCTGTCACATCTCATGGACAAGCAAAACAATGGAAAGTAGATTCGCTAGTCAAGCACCCGAAAGCAGGCTGCGAACCCAGATTGGACGATGCTCGACAGATATGCCTTGTTCCATCCAATGTCACGTTCTCGGATCCAGAGGTCGTCAGTTACAACATTAATCTCGGGTGGTTTTGTCGACTTGTGGATAATGACGTTCACGTGTTCACTAATGATGTTGACCTTGGAGTTCTTCTTCAACTCAACGAAAGCCCATCTATGGAGGGGATCCATCTGGATGTCTACTTCGAAGATCTTCAGACTCATCGAGTAGGTGTATTGTCAGGAGATATTGCTTCACAATACAGAAAATCAGCAAGTGGAGCAATCTTCCCTCTTGACATTGAAGAAGAACACAGCGACATCATAAGGAGATTGAGAAGGTGGCTCGGTCTCAGGTTCTCTACAGATCACGTTCAATTTGCTTAGGAAGCTTCGGGAGCTGGAGAGTGTGCCGAGAACACTAGAACAGCTGCAGTCGGGGATCACACATGTTGATTCGGATCGCAAAAGAAAATCATCAATCGTTTTGTCAGCTGCACCTGTGGCATCTCATGCTGCAATAAGTCACAAGGAAATGATGTTGGATGATAAGATTTATCCTTGTAGGGTTAAATATTGCAGCGTCAACCCAAACTTCAATTACAGGCCACTCAACCAGGAACGTGTAGCTGAGCTCATGGAGAAGATGAAGGACGACAATTCTTATACCGTTCCACATAATGCTGTTTTGTGTCCATACTATGAAAGAAGGAAGGGTGCTGACAAAGTCTGGATCACAACACCAGAACAACTCATGAAGATTCAGACGGAGAATAAAAGATCTATCAAGTACTACATCATTAGTGGCCAGCACACAATAACGGCAGCCCAACGACTTCTCGATGAACACAACAAAGGAACGATGGCAACAAAACTTTCCGAGCATACCCGTGAGAAGCTGACAAAAAGATCGGCGTTTTTAGCTAAGCCGAATCTCACAATCGAGCAGTACCATAAGTTATCGGCGGAATGGGACGCTGCCGACACCAACCACTACAACAGCAAAATATGGGAGAAGTTTAAACACACGCGAGCCGTGTGGGAATCTCTTCAGCGACCACAAAGAGCTACCGCAGGGAATACACAATCTGCGGAATACCGGGTAAGCAAATTGTTTGGGCGGGATTTATCTCGCCGGTATATTAATCTGTCTTTTTCCTCAGAGAGTTGAAGAAATTGCAGCAGTTGATTTTGCCCAGGTGGGCGGGAAGGAAACATCATTTCTGATGATGTTGATTTCTTGCCCCGAAGATAGGATCTTTGCCAAATGGTTGGGGATTATGGAATCCTTTTCAAAAGGAACACTGAAGAAGAAGCAGACAAGTGAAGGGGAGCCCTCAGAAAAGTCTGCAAAGAAACCCAGTAAGACGCCGAAGGCTAAGTCTGTTCAATCTACAAAGGATGTAGACAACGATTTCAAGCTCACATGGTTGAAGCCTTTAAATGGAACAACGATGGAGGAGATGGAAGTCTTGGCTGATTTGGTGATCGATGGCAAACTACAAATTAATAACAGCAGCCCAACCTCTCCTTTTCATCTCAAGGCAATGGAGTTGAAGACGGTCAGGCATTTCAAGGAGTGGTTGGGAATACACTGCCACAAACTGGGTTGGACCTCGACTTCAACATATGAAGAGGTTAGCAAATATTTGCATGTGACGAACGATGATATGCTTGTCGAATGGGTGAACCAATCGGAAGATCTAGGCAAGAATCTATTGCACGCCAACGCCAAAAAGGAGAACATTGGGATGACGCCTTCTCTTATGGCAGTCCTTCAGCAGCGGAGAACCGAATTGAACCTTATAAAGGAGGATGCTACGAATCACGACAAGCCCTACAGATGTTTGTTGTTAGATTCGGAGACTTTATGGGGTAACATCACTGCTTGTAGGAAACCGTTTCAATTGTTCGTGATGGATCGGCGGGTGTCAAAAAATCTTTCGACAGATAGGGCACTAGAGGATCTGGTGGAGAAACTTAGCCGTGCAAGCATATACATAGAAGGTATTTATTATTGAATTCATGCTTGCGCTCTTCACTGATACCTACTTTTTCAGGTATTTATTTCTTGATTCTTGCTCATGTCACCGATACTTTTGCCTTCGCCTTCGCCAAGAAGAATAGACATCGTTGGACAGGATTTTATATGAACGATGCTAATCCCAAGTGCATTGATACTGTTGTTCACTTGGTTGTTAGGAATGCGCCAAACAATTTCAAGCTTCCAAATGACTGGCCAGGCATCTGTTTGCACTCCAACGGCCCTGAACCTCCATCCGATACACCGATAGGTATGAGTGACGTATTCGGCAATGTACGTTATCCAAACATTACAAGTCAAGCGGCACGGAGCATCGTCAACTTGATCAGGGGTCCTCACAGTGATGCGTGGGTTTTTGACTACTGCACTAGGGGGTCCGTCTTGAAGGAGTGTTACCTTCGGCATACATGTGTGTTTGCCGTTGAGAAGGATAAGACCATGGTTGAGGACCTGAACAAGTGGATAGATTGGGTCTCAACTGAGTACCCCAACGATCCATAAAGGCGTATTTGAGAAAGTTCCCTCCAGATAAGTGCGATAGCTCTGAAGGTGAATCTGGTTCAATCTCGGAGTCTGAGAACGAACTCAATCAGATATTAGACCGGAAGTTATCTCGAGGAGTACAGAACATTCGCACACTCCAGGACCCATGGAAACATCAATAGAAGATGCAGAAGATCTTGAACCATCTCACAAGCGGCTTAGACCTTCTTCGCCTCATCAGAAGGTAATAGCGAAGAAGAATTGATAATGAATTGATAGAGTGATGAATAGTTGTAAATGAGTGTAACATAAGGCATTTTTGTATATTTCTTTTATATTTGTACAGAAAATAAATTCTCAAGGATTAATGAAGCTTTTAGTTCAAACATGGGTCACACATTAACAAGGTAAATAATATACCTTGATAATTTTAAGGTCAGCTAATTATCATTTTGCAGATGTAATGAAATAATTGAGAACATGGATTTTCAGCATTGCCATGAGGTAAGAGAGGGGTTTGGCGACAATTTTTGTGCCACATGTCAGAATGACAGAGTTCATGCAGGAAATGGATAATAATGCAGCTCAAAACATCGTTACCATGGGGGCCACTTCAGTTTTTGCATCATCATTTTTATTGGCTTCAGTTCCGAAATCAATTTCTTCAGCGCATGCAATATCTGAATCTTGTAAGGATGATGTACAATTAAATGATGAAGGGATAGGCAACGAAATAGTGGCAACGGATAAATGTGAAAGGGAGCAAACAAGTGATTTGCAAAGTATTCAAGAGGCAACGCTATCTCATGTTACTCATGGCCATATTGTGTTGTTGGATGTCAATGGTGTTCTGCTTCATCGACAAAGGCCCGAGGATAGAAAAAAGAAATCAAACAAGGAGATTTCATTCCTTGTCATGGTAAATTTCGATATGATATTATTTTTCGTCCAGGGTTGGATCGTCTCTTTCAAAAGCTTAAGGAGATGGGTGCGCTTGTGGGGATTTGGTCATGCATGCAGATTCATAACTTAACACCGCTGTTGAGTTTACTTAAGAAACATTGTAGTGTTGCAGAAGAGGTGATTCGTAAAGATTGGATTTTTGACCAGCGAATGTGTTATAAACCTCTCGAATTTCACAATATAAGAAAGGAAAGCAAGCCATACTTCTTCAAGAATGAAAGAATAATTGGGACTCATGGGGAGATCAGTCGCTTAAGGATAACGAAGAATGCACATATCTTAGTAGTAGACGACTCTCCTCAGAAGGCTATGCTCAACCAAAACATTGCTTGTATTCATCCAATCACTTTCGATCCATATTCTGATACGATATCATGGATGAGCTAGTGAACTACTTGGATACGTGCCTCAGAAAGAAGAATCTCGAAAATTTTTGTGAGCAGTATCCACCGTATCATACATTTCCTGAAGCTTTTCTTTCTCGTGATATTGAATTTTATAAAATGAAGGATAGCAACCGGGCGCTTTATAATATTATTCTTAAGGAACGTCAGTTTTTAGATGAGCCTTTATGCAGACCTTCTCTATCACATCTTATGTATTAACAAGGATGGCAACTCCCAATTGCATTCGTGAGAGTGTTAAGTGGTGGCAACAACATCAAGATATTGACCAAAATGATTTGATTAATCCGGAGAGTGATGATTTAGACAAAATGAAAAGATTTCTTTGTATGATAGAAAGAAAGTATTTATAAAAAAATTAACATGTTGATAAGAAAATGATTTCATTTGTAATTATGTTTGATAGTATTTCTTCATTATTGTAAACTATTTTTAGAATAATATGAATATTCTAAGATATTTTAGGAATATTCCTTACTAAGTAAGGTTATTGAAGGATTAATTAATTAATTAATTAATATTTAAGGCTTAATTACATATTAATTAAATGATTAATTAATAATTAAAACTTAAGTATTAATTAGTAATTTATTTTATATTCCCATTTTCACGTATCATGCCCACTTTAGTTACAACGTGCATGTAATTCCTTGTGGAGCTCTGCTGACATGACGTTGATTGATGACCCCCCATCTATAATCACTTCGCTGATTGTGTGTTTCGCCATGCAAATCGGGATAGTCGGTACGTCGTTTACGTAGTCCACTATGGTTGTAGTGCCTCTTGATGGGGGTCTTGCTGCTGGTCGTACTCGATTCTCCCATCATGCGGTGAGAACTAGCAGCGTTTCCTGTTCTGACCCCTTCTGGGCCTCCCCCCTTACGCATGCGCGGTTTCGCCTTCTCTTTAGTTTTCTTAGCGATTCCTAGCCTCGGTTGGGGCCCAAAGGTTCCGAGGCTGTCAGTTCTTGCGTTTGCTTCCTTACCCACTGCTTTAAAACCGGGGTGTTTATTGCCTGTCTTCTCTTTTCGCGCTTTTGCGTTCCCCTGGTTCTCCGCCTTTGGGTTTGCCTTGTTTCGTCTGCCAAGGGAGCCTGGGGTACTATGTCTATCCTGACGTCCTATTCTGGTAATACCATTGTTACTTGGTTTACTTGCGCTGTGGAGTTTGGAATTGGGTTGGCGGGGATCTGCCCGTTACTCGTCCTGGCGACGCCGGCTGCTTGCACTTCTAGCATTGGTTTGATCAATGATACCCATGAACATCGGTAGAGCGGGTGTGGGCCTCCGCACAGTGCGCACAACACCTCCTTGCATTCTGTTCGTCTCTCTCTGTCGCCATACCTGGGTCGGTACGGTGGCCGTTCTTGGGAGTGGGACCTACGATTTCGGTCCCCTGAACGGGACCTCCTATGGGGTTGGTTGTCTCCCTCTTTCCTGTGGCTGTAACTCCTTCGGCCATCCGTACCCTCTTTGGTTCCTCGTTCTACTGCCAGTGTGGCTACCTGTGGTGGCCTTTTGCTCAAGAGTTCGGCTAGCCAGTAGCAATCGTCCGTGTTGTGAGATCCGCGGATGTTACACACCTGACAGTATTTATCCCCCGTGCGGTGTTCCCATTTGAGCCAGTGTCATGGTAAAAGTCTTCCTTCCGCGTGGCCCCTCGTAGGGCTTCCCCCCGCTGCAGCTGCTTGTGTCCCTTGGTACCCACTGGCTCTCTTTTTTTGGTCAGCCTTGGAGCATCCGAGAGGTTTTCCTCATCCAATGTGGTATCGTTCGCCTCCTCTGCGTTCGATTTATCCTATGCCTTCCTTTCTTGGCGTCTTTCAGCCTCCCGCTTTTCGGCCTTCTTGGCGTACCAGAGTAACTTGTCAAACGTCCAGTCGTCATCCAAGTTGATCAACTTGCGGATCTCCGGCCGCAGTCCCTTTCGGTACCACATTTTCTTGGTCAAGTCAACTGGGCATCTCTTATCTGAGCAATATACCCCAGCATGCGGACTGTGTACTCGTCGACCGACTCTCCTGCTTTCTGTTTCAAGCTCGTTAACTTGTGGATCACCTCCTCTTCACTCTTTTCTTCCCGGAAGGTATCCAGAAACGCCCTTCATGCGGTCTCCCAGCGGGCTCCTTTGTTCGCCTCATGGAATCGCATCCACCAGGCATGTGCCTTCTTGTCCAGAGTGCATGCAAAGGCACTCAACTTCTTGTGATTGTCGCTCACACTCCGGAGTTCGCACACCTGTTCGAACTTGTGTAAGTGTTGGTCTGCGTCTTCCCCCTTCGCTCCATGGAATGCGGGTAAGGGCACTGTTATAGTGCTCTCCTGCATCCAATTGAGTGCTTGGGCTAATAAGGTGACCGGGTCGGCTCCCATGGCATCCCGTTGTGCTTGAGAGTTGTTCCGATTCGGACCCTCCGCTTCGGATGTGGTGTAGTCCACGTCCTGGTATTCTGCGGGCACCCTTCTCCTTCCTCGCGGTCCTGCCCTCCCATTGAGGGTTGGTGACGAGGACGGGTTCCTCTCTGCTGTCCCTAGGGGGCCCCCGCTGCGGGACCAACCTGACGGCTGGTGGCGCGGCTTACCTTGGCTGGACGGTTTTCCCTCCTCCAGCAAGTAGTTTTGTATGACCGTGCGCGGAATCCCCCACGACGTCTAGACGGTCGTGATTGATGGGGCGATTCCTTCTCGCCCAAGACGGTATCCCCGTCTGGTGATGGTTTGCGGCTCTGCTGTGTGCCCTGACGGATTTCCCTTGTGGGCTGGTGCGATACTAGTCGCTCGGCGCGAATCTCTCCTGCCCCTAGATGAATTCCTCTCGTCCTTTCTCCAAGGTAGCCATTGTGCGGCCCCTCTTCCTGGTGCCTCCTCCCAGTCCGTTAGCTCGTCGACGTCCAGTCGCCTCCGCGCAGGCGGTCGTCCATGTGTACCCCGGCCTTCCGAAGCCTTGGGTTCTCATCCTGGTAACCACCCTGACTACTGCGTCGTCCGATCGGCTGAACTCTTGGTGCAGAGGTTGCCTTGTTGGCAATCGATGCCCCTCCCTACGGGGGCTTCCCAGATGAGGCTCTTCTCCTCCCCTCTTTCCGGGCAGACACGGGCCCCCCGCGTCACCCTGATGGGTGATGATGGCCCTGGGTTTCCTATCTTACCTCCATCGTGGGTGCTGGTCACGCTGGGCTTCTGGCTCACGTCCTCTGTTGCTATCCGTGTTGCTTTTGCCCCCTCGAGATTCTTGCCTCCGTCGCAGGGCTGCCCTCTCCTGGGGTTATCCTGGGCGAAGTTTCCTCCTTCGGGGGTACTCGTCAAACACTGGTTTTGCTTGTTGGTATGGGAGCTCTTCGTGGCCGTCACTTTCACCTACGTCGAGAGGCGAAGGGCTTTCGTCGTCTCGCCATCCATCCACTCTGCTTCGTAGGTTACTGTCGGACGAAGTCACCCGTCCAGGTGCTAATCATGCCCGCATGCTGCCGTGCCTGGATTGTCGTCTGGACGTGCTGCGGTTCTTTCATATCCTTCTTTGTCGTTAGCGGCGTGTGACCGCCTCTGCCACTGGTGTGCCAAGTTTATCGCTGCTCGGAGATTCGGCCATGCGGCGTTACTATCGTTCCCTTGGTTAGGTGCGGCAGGGGTCGATTGCAGCAACCGAGGTGCCTCGCCGTCGTCCATCAATCTCCCTTGGCCGCCTGTCGTATTCTCTAGTCAGTTGTTGCTCGTCAATCTCTATTTGCTCGAATGAGTTAATCTCAGCTCTTCGTCGGGTCGCCACTCTACTTGCTACAGTGAACTCCATCTATGTGTACTATCTATCTTTTTGTGGTCTCCACAAATGGTCGTTGAGGACTCCGCAGGCTAGATGTGATGCTGCTCAGGAAGCTGCAGTGGTCGCCAGGACGCTGTTGAGGGCGTTCAACTCTGGGGGTTCGGCTAGTACGCCAAGCCTTACCTTAGGAGTAATGGGAAGTATTGGATGGCCTCTACCCGGACACCGCGAGGGTCCGTGTATAGGAAAGGGGGAGTTCTACTAAGATGATTGGGCAGAGAGTGTTGCGGGGCCCAGGAGTCGGCAAGCGGGGACGCCCGCTGGTGGAGAGAATAGAAGGAAATGGATATATATATTGCATGTCTGAGTACAACTATCTCCGACAGTGGAGTAATCTATAAGACGCAGACTTGACTCCCCAAAAAGACCCCGACCACTACTAGCCTTTCGGCTTATATAGTGGGTACCTACCATTAGTCCCTAGCTACGGTGGTGCTCTCTCACTAGTCTGCCGCCTGGTGACAGAGTCCTACCTGTCACATTTATGCGCCTCCCCATGCATGCTGTCCTTTGTACCCTGGGTAGTTGGTCCGGACGATCGGATCTTTGCCTGCTTACGCCGTCGCCTAACACCGGTCGCTGTCAGTCCATAACTACAGTACCTCCCCTTATCCGGCGCTTCGTCCAGCCGCTCGTCCATGCCGATGGGCGACCTATTGGCTGGCCGTGATGACGGGCCACCGTCAACCACTTACCATTGGGGTCAGGACCGATATAGGGCTGTCGATCCATACTAATACAGGCTTTGGGGCGCTCTGCTTAATTGGGCGACCGTCCGACTGGGGTGTGTCCAAATGGGCCCTCCGGAATCCACGTTCTAGTGTTGATGAACTAGTGTTCCAATGCTGGATAGTTTTGGGCTTCGGTTGCTCCCCCTGCGATCCTTGGTTCGTTCATGCTAAGCTACCTTTGATGAGAGGCCTCCTGCCTAGCGCGACCAATCCTGAGGGTTGGCATGCGGGGGTCGCTGTTGTGCCCTTGTTCCATCCTCTGCACCTGTTGAGCTCCTGATATTCCAACGCCTTGAATCTCCATGCGGGGGCCTGGGTTTGGCTTGTAGGTACTGACCTTATCACCCGTCTGGTTCGAAATCGTATATATTGGTGCTCCCAGTCGTGCTACACCTTTGCACCCCTGAACCAGGGTCGACCGAAGGATAGGTCGAATCCCCCTCTAGCGTGCATTCTAGGACCACAACATTGATCCAAATTTTTGACTGTTTGAATCTAGACTTCTCTGCCCTCAAGAGGCCCTTAGGTGCCACCTCGACTTGATTTGCCATGCGTACCTGAAAGGGAATAGGCTCCAAGTTGGCATACGCAACTCCCTGTGGAGCTCTGTTGACATGACATTGATTGCTGACCCCCCATCTATAATCACCTCACTGATTGTGTGACCCGCCATGCGAACCAGAATGTTGGTACGTCGTTTACGTAGTCCACTGTGGTTGCAGTGCCTCTTGGTGAGGGCCTTGCTGCTGTCGTGCCTAATTCCCCCATCGTGTGTGGGAACCAGCGGCGTTTCTTCTTTTGACAACGTTTGGGCCTCTCCCCTTCTGAAGGCGCGGTTTTGCCGTCTCCTTACCTTTCTTAGCAATTCTTGGCCTTGGTTGACTCCACGGGTCCGAGACGGTAAGTCCTTCAGTTTGCTTTCTTTACCCACTGCTTTAATACTAGGGGTTTTGTTGCCTGTTTTCCTCTTTTCGCACCTTTGAGCTCCCCTGGTTCTCCGCCCTTATGGTTCCCTTGTTTCATCCGCTAAGGGAGCCTGCAGTACTATGTTTTGTCCTGTCATCATGTTCTGGCAGTACCACCGTTACTTGGTTTACTTGTGGTACAGGGTTGGAGTTGGGTTAGCAGGGATCTGCCCGTTACTCGCCTTGGCGACACCGGCTGCTTGCACCTCTAGCATTGGTTGATTAATGATACCCATGAACACCGATAGAGCGGGTGTGGGCCTTCACAAAGTGCGCACAACACTTCCTTGCGTTCGAGTCGTCTCTCTCTGTCGCCATACCTGGGTCAATACGGTTGCCGCTCGGGGAACGGGACCTACAATTCCAGTCTCCCGAACGGGACCTCCTACGAGGTTGATTATCCCCTCCATCC
Source organism: Selaginella tamariscina (assembly GCA_003024785.1). Lineage (NCBI taxonomy): Eukaryota > Viridiplantae > Streptophyta > Lycopodiopsida > Selaginellales > Selaginellaceae > Selaginella > Selaginella tamariscina. The sequence goes on along the minus strand of PUQB01000022.1, from coordinate 442,530 downwards.
TGCAGCTGTAACTCCTTCGGCCATCTGCACCCCCTTCGGTCCCCCGCTCTACCATCAGTGTGGCCGCCTGTGGTAGCCTTTTGCTCAGGAGTTCGGCCAGCCGGTAGCAATCGTCCGTGTTGTGAGACCCACGGATGTTACATACCCAACAGTACTTGTCCCCGCGTGCGGTGTATCCCATTTGAGCTAGTGTTGTAGATAAGTCTTCCTTTCGTGTGGCCCCTTGTTGGGTTTCCCTCTGCTGCAGCTGCATGTGTTCCTTGGTTCCCGACCGTTTCTCCCTTCTGGCCGGCTTTGGAGCATCAGAGAGGTTTTCCTCATCCGAGGTGGTGTCGTTTGCCCCTTCTGCATCCGATTTGTCATGCGTCTTCCTTTCTTGGCGTCTTTCAGCTTCCTGCTTCTCAGCCTTCTTGGCATACCAAAGCACTTTATCGAATGTCCGATCGTCATCTAAACCTATCCACTTGCGAATCTCCGGCCACAGTCCCTTTCGGTACCACATTTTCTTGGTCAGGTCAACTGGGCATCTCTTAGCCGGGCAATGTACCCCAGCATGCGGACCGTGTATTCGTTGACCAACTCTCCTGCTTTTTGTTTCAAGCTCGTTAGCTTGTGGATCACCTCCTCTTCACTCTTTTCCTTCCGAAAGGTATCTAGAAACGCTCTTCGTGCGGTTTCCCAGCAAGCTGCTTCGTTTGCCTCGTGGAATCGCTTCACCAGGCGTGTGCCTTCTTGTCTAGAGGGCATGCAAAGGCACTCAGCTTCTTGTGATTGTCAATTACACTCCGAAGTTCGCACAACATGTTTGACCTTGTGTACGTGTTGGTCTATGTCTTCCCCCTTCATTCCACAGAACGCGAGTAAGGGCACTATTACGGTGCTCTTCTACATCCGATTGAGCACGCGGGCTAGTAAGGTAACTAGGTCAGTTCCCATGGTGTCCCATTGTGCCTAAGAAGTGTTCCGATCCGGACCCTCCGCTTCGGACGTGGTGTAGTCCACGTCTAGGTATTCTGCGGGTACCTTTCTCCTTCCTTGCGGCCCTGCCCTCCCGTTGAGGGTGGGTGACGAGGATGGGCTCCTCCCGATTGTCCCTGGGGGTCCCCCTCTGCGGGACCAACCTGACGGTTGGTGGTGTGGCTTACCTCGGCTGGACGGTATTTCCCTCCTCCAGCGAGTGGTTTTGTAGTACTGAGACATGGGCAAATGGATTATGTGGACTGTGCGCAGAATCCCCCCACAACGTCTAGACGGTCGTGATCGATGGGGCGATTCCTCCCTGCCCTGAGACAGTATCCCCTCATCAGGTGATGGTTGCGGCTCTGCCGTGTGCCTTGGCGGATTTTCCTCGCGAGGCCGGTGCGATACTAGTCGCTCGGGTGAGTCTCTCCTGCCCTTGGACGAATTCCTCTCATCCCTTGTCCAAAGTGGCCACTGTGCGGCCCCTCTTTTTGGTTTCCTAGTCTATCAGCTCATCGACGTCCAGTCGCCTTCGTGTAGGTGGTCGTCCTATGTGTACCCCAGCCTTCTGAAGCCTTGGATTCTCATCTTGGTAACCACCCTAGCCTGCTGCTATGTTGTCTGATCGACTGAACTCTTGGTGCAGAGGTTGCCTTGTTGGCAATCAATGCCCCTCCCTACGGGGGCCTTCCGAATGAGGCTCTTCCTCCCCTCTTTTCGAGCAGCCATGGGCCCCCCGCGTCACCCTGGTGGATGACGACGGCCCTAGGTTTCCTATCTTATGTCCGTTGTGGCGTTGGCCTTCCGTCTCACTCCCCCGTCGCTATCTGTGTTGTTTTTGCCCCCTCGAGATTCCTGCCTTCGTCGCAGGCCTGCCGTTTCCTGGGGTTGTCCTGTGCAAAGTTTCCTCCTTCGGGGGTACTCGTCGAACACGGGTTCTGCTCTTTGGTGTGGGGGCTCATCGTGGCCGTCACTTTTGCCTATGTTGAGAGGTGGAGGGCTTTCATTGTCTTGCCATCCATCCCATTCTGCATCATAGGTTATTATCGGGCGAAGTCACCCGTCCGGGTGCTGTTCATACCCGCATGCTGCCGTACCTAGACTGACGTCTGGACATGCTGCAGTTCCTTAATATTCTTTTTCGTCGTCAGTGGCATGTGACCACCTCTACCACTGGTGTGCCAGGTCTACCGTTGCTCAAAGATTTGGCCATGCGGCATTTACGTCGTTCCCTTGGGTAGGTGAGGCAGAGGCCGATTGCGGCAACCGAGGTGCCTCGCTGCCTTCCATCAACCTCCCTCGGCCGGCCCGTCGCATCATCTTGACCAACTGTTGCTCGTCAATCTTTATTTGTTCGAACGAGTTAATCCCGGCTCTCCTTCGGGCTGCAACTCTGCTTGCTACAGTGAACTCCATTTGTGTGTACTATCTATCCCTCCGTGGTCGCCACAAATGGTCGTCGAGGACTCTGCAGGCCAGATGTGGTGCTTCTCAGGAAGCTACAGTGGTCGCTAGGACGTTGTGGAGAGCGTCCAACTCCAGGGTCTGAACCGGCAAGTCGGCCTTGCCTCGGAAGCGGTGGAAGGTATTGGATGGCCTCTACCCGTACGTCGCGAGGGTCTGTGTATAGGGTAGGGAAGTTCTACTATGGTGATTTGGTAGAGAGTGTTGCTGAGCCCAGAGGTGGGACAAGCGGGGAACACCCGCTTGTAAGGTGAATAGAAGGAATATGGATATTTTATATTGCCTATCCGAGTACAAACTATCTCCGATAGAGGAGCAAAATATAAGACGCAGACTTGACTCCTAAAAAGACCTCGACCGACTACTCGCCTTCCTACTTATATAGTGGGTTACCTAGTGCTAGACTCTAGGTACAGGTGGCGCCTTCCTATTGGTTTGCCGCCTTGTGACAGAGTCCTGTCTGTCACATTTATGTGCCTCCCTCGCGTGTGCTGTCCTATGTACCTTGGGTAGTTGGTCCGAATAATCGGATCTATACTTGGTTACACCGCCGCCTGACATCGGTCGCTATTAGTTCGTACCTGAGGTACCTTCTTTATCCGAAGCTTCGTCCCGTCGCTCATCCGCGTCGGCTGGCCGTTTGACGGTGTCTGACCACCATCAACTAGAGGCCCAAAAGGTAGCAATTCGGAAGGAGGACTTAACAGCAACACTTGCCCAACTAGGATACACTACACATGAAGATAAGTAGTGTTGGGTATGTAATGTTTGCAAGTCCCACAACAAGGACGATTACTATTGATTGACTAAACTCCTGAGTAATAGGCTACAGTAGGCAGCTGTAGTAGTGGTGGAACCTAAGGCAGAGAGGGACACAAAGAGTCGGAGGAGTTATGGGTGTAGAACTGACGGGAACGACCAACCTCACAAAAGGTCAAGGTTAGGAGATTGTAGTCGAAGGTCCCATTCCCTGGAGCAGCATCCCTACCAACCAAAGGTACGATTACAAGGATAGATGGCTAAAATGACATGAGATGACTTGTGCCCTATGTGGTGGCCAACACCCGCTTTATTGGTGCTCGTGGATCTTGTTGATCAAGCCAATGATGGAAGCGCAAGCACCTGCTGCCGCAAGGGCGGTGAACAAACAAACCCCCACTAGCCTGACACCAATCCCCATGCCACAAGCCAACTAGGTAACGTGTTAGTACCAAGTTGAGACGACGAGGCACACAACACCACAAGCTCACCCAGCATAAGAGACAAGGCGTCCACAAGCTCGCAAAACTATAAGAAGCACGATGGGGAGGGACTAGCAGCATAGCCCTCATAATTTAAGCAATGGGCAAGAAAGTGACAGCCACCCCGAAGTTGACAAGAGCCACCCATATCCAAGGACCAAAGGAGGTGATAGTGACACAACAACACCTCAAAGGTAGAACAAAGGAGAACTAGGCAGTGAACCTTGGGTTCTCCACTTTTTCCTATGGAAGGTTAAAGAACTCGAGTAGGCACATCCGCCTTCTAACTTTTTGGACGTCTAAACGCTTGACCAGCTCTTTGAATCTAAAGTGGCTGGGTGCAATAAGCTTTACCATTCTTACCTAGCCCTAAAGGGCATGCGAATCTCTTGGATGACAACTAGCCTATTGCACTCCATCCATTTTGTCATCATGGTGGTTGTGAGTGTTGCATTGTACATCTCCTTCCCAAGGCACAATTGATGTGATGGTCTTCATGATGTCTTTTGAGGTGACTGGCGCGACTATTCCTGCGCCTTGATTTGCAATGATGACACCACCTTGTCATCATTGCCTTCTTAGTATGTGCCTTACCCATGCGGTCCACCCTTGTGGACCATGTGACCCTATGAGCTGGCCACATGTGTGTTTGGAGGTCTTTCTCTTGATTGCAATGCCCCCATTAATGTGCTTCCCTAGGGGTTCCATGTTGCGATGGCTGCTTTGTCCTAGGGCACCTCAATTGGAGTTTGTTTGAGTGGATGTTTGGCTCCAAGCGGTTTCTATTGGTTATATGTTGTAGTGATCGTCTACTATTACCACTCCTTGCCACCCTGATGGCGTTTGGTGGAGTCCACCCTAGCCCTATCTATGGGGACTTCTTAGTTATTTCCTTCCCTTCGAGGTCTCTAGTTGCTAGTTTCGTGTGTGCCACATAGAGAACTTCATAAATTACCTTTAGCAAGGGATATCCCTATCGTATGTCCTCCGTCCCCAGCTAGTTGTGACTATAGGTTTCTCGGCCGAGGCTTGGGTTGGTATGGGGCTGTCAATGGTGGTTAGGTCTACTACCAAGCTTGGGTCAGCCATGCTTGGGTGGTGCTCTTGTTAGGTTGTAGTACGTCTAGGCTAGTCCTTGATTGCGAAGGTGGTTGGTGGTCCCCTAAGCTCCCGTACTACGTTTGTATTGCCTTGTGCTTTGGGGGTTCCCTCTACAGCCCTTTGCCTAACCACACAAGGTTGTCCCTGGTGAGTGTCCACCTTCTTTACATGGGACAAGCCTTATGAGTGCGTGGGGAAGCTCGTTGCTTCATTGTCGTCTAGTCCTCCACGCTCGTCTAGCCCGTGGCATCCTAGTGCTCGGAACTCCTACGGGGGTGCTCGGACTTGCTTTGTCGGCACGGCTATTAGTCTCCTCTTGGTGTGGAATCTGATCTATTGGTGTTCCTAGTCATGATGTACCTTCGCTCCCTTGAGCCAGGGGGAACCTAGAAGCAGGTCGAATCCTCCTTTATGCATGTCAAGGACAACGACATTTATTCAAAATTTGACAGTTTGGATCTTAACTTCCACTTCCCTCATGATGCCCTTGGGTTTTACCTCGGCTTGGTTTGCCATGCGTACGTGGAAGGGAGAAGGCTCCATGGGTGGCATGCCCAGCTACTAGTGGAGTTTCATTGATATGATGTTTATGGCTGAGCCTCCATCTATGATTACGTCATGAATCATGCGGCCTACAACTTGGATGGGGATGGTCGGCACGTCGCTCATGAAATTAACTACAATGATTGCAACCCTAGAGAGTTAGACAATTTATCCAATCCGCACACCTGGGAGCCAACCAGACCAAGCGGGCATGGATTTGGTTCTGCTTAGGGGGTAGCACAATCGCCCATATAAGGTTCAATGAGTTGGCAACAATATTTCGACTACCAAAAGATAGCCTCACAAAAGTAGACTTATCATAGGCTGAGCCACAAAGGCCTACCACTAGAGGGGACAGGGCGTTATGACCTAAGGGGGACACGCATAGAAGGGAAGAAGCAACCGAGTTTGTAGTAGCCTTCATGTTCACCCGGAGGATAGAGAGGCAAATCACCATGCCACTGGTGAACGTCCTCTATAGAGCTTGGGAAGGAGTCGCACTGAACTTGGCAAATTGCCTTGGACATTACTTGGTTTTGGCACTAAGCCACGGGATTTATGGTATTCGGACTGAGTCCAAACAGAGACTTTCCATGGCCAGCCATATCAACATCATGACCACTGATATGATCGGCCGAGCTACAACTTTGATACTAGCACAGCTCCGGGTTGGTATGATAGGGACACGAGGGTAGGCCGAAACAAGTCAGGTCAACCAAGGGAAACAGCCAGAACCCCTGGAGTCATCAAAGAAGTGAGCGAGAGACAACATCCCTCCTAAGAAGGAACAACCCATGCATTGGGAACCCTACAGAGAGCAAAGACCCTAGACAGCTGAACACATACATGCAATTCCCCTGGCAATAGGACCCCTGTTACCAAGGGAGTCGACACTAGAAATGGCTAGACAACCTACTAAACCAGCACAACCAGATGACTGAGAGAGGACAAGGGGTGATTCTAAGGAAGTTGAAGATGCCTACCAACATTCCATGTCAATGGCCGGTGGGCCTCATCAGCTTATCTCAAACTCGTAGAGGCCTTCGACCAACTAAGCAGTGGTGATGTATAATGACCTTGACCTCATGGGCTTGGCTAAGGACACTATAATAGCTAAGCTCATAGAATGGTGGCAGGTTATGCAGGAAAACGCCAAGAAATCTAGGGAACTGCTTCTTCAAGGAACCCAACTATATTAGGTAGTAGAGAAAGGGAGAAAAGACGCAGTAGAGACATAGAGCACACTAGCAATGAACCTTGGTAGGTTACAGGGTAGGTACATAGCCTCCAAAGACTCCAGACCACCGCAGGCATGCCCATGAGCAGGCCATAGCAAAAAAGAGAGCAGCAAACCCACAACCTTGTGTGACCAAGATTGAACAAAGGGAAAGGGAAGCTCGAGGAAACTCGAGCAAAGTTGGCGGTTGTCAAGGAGGAATTGCATCATCACATCACCCAACTCACAGAAGCTAGGATTGCACTCGCAACTGACCAAGAGGAACCCACACCAAGGGGGTCAAGGGGGTCAAGGGGGCCAAGGGCAATCATCACATTTCAATCGAGCAAGGGGAGAGAACACGATGTGGCCAAGGCCCAATAGGACGAACACAAACCACCATCATAGAGTTAGAGGAGCATGCTAGCAACATGCCCAACTATTCAAAGCGAAGGAGTAGGAGTTACAACACTCGCACGAGCAAATCCAGGAGCTGGAGGCCCAGCTGGAATGAACCTAGGAGCAGTAGGAGGTAGGTTACGAGGCAAGACTACAAGGGGCTACCACACTACAAGATGCAACCATTGCTTCCCTGAAGTTGAAGCTGACCACAATAGAGAGCAAAGTCGCCTCATGACAACTAAGGCCATGTCGAGGATGTGCCAATGAATAAGTCCAAGCATTTGGTTATAATGGTTTGATCATTGGAAAACACTAGCTGTCAAGCCACGATCCAGAAACCAGGAAGAGAGCAGGATTCCAAGGACTAGGAAGCTTGACTCAGAAGCAGGACGGAGAGTAAGACAGAAACTCAACTTAGGAGCGAGACCAGGCGCATGACATGATCCAGGAGCAAGACAGGAACATGATAGGATCCGGGAGCAAGACAAGAAGGCGCAGGACAGGATCTAGGAATAAGACAGGAACAGGACAGGATCTGGGAACATGAGCAAGACAGGATCCAGAAACAAGACAAGGAAAGAATAAAAAGCAAGACAAGAAGACAAGACAAGATTGATCGTAGTAAGAATGGTGTTGATAGTAACTGATTGTACAACAATTAGGTCGGAGCTTTTATGCTCACAACTCCAAGAGCTAATCTAGGCATGAGTGCTAAAAGTGGTTGCATGCATGTAGAGGCTAAGATGAGTCCACATGTCCCTTATCCTCTAGGCATATCCTGTAGGAATATCCTGCAACCATATCCTGTATCCGGAATCCTGTAGGAATATCTTGTAAAAATATCCTGCAACCCGTATCCTGTATCTGGAATCCTGTATCTGTATCGGGTCGTGACAGCACCTCCTCCCTAAAGACGAGTTCCACGAGTTTGGGACCTGATTTAGCAGGATAATGCCGATGGAAGGCAGCAACTTTGGAAGAAGCATGGAGTAAGTTGGATGCAGGTTCCCAAGTGCGATCAGTAGGCAAATAACCTTTCCAATCCACCAAGTATTGGAATTGGTGGCGATGAAGACGAAAATCAAGGATGGCTACAACTTCGTACTCAGGTTCAGTGTCAATGACCACAAGAGGGGGAGGAGAAGAAACACACCGGGAAGAGAAGAAGGATGATACGGCTCCAACAAGGAGGTGTGAAACACAGGATGAAGTTTCATCGTAGATGGTAACTCGAGTCGGAAAGCTACAGGATTGACTTCCGCCACAATCCTGTAAGGGCCCAATCGTTGAAAATTCAACTTAGAAGAAGGCCTATTGGTGCGAATGTATCGATGAAGAAGCCACACAAGACCACCAATCTTGTATTAGGTGCCGGCTGATGATGAGCATCAGCATAATGCTTGTATTGTTCCTGTGCCTGTTGAAGATGAACTCGAAGATCATTTTGTACCTGACGAAAATGCTGGAGACGATCCTGTACTGCAGGAGCGGAAGAAGGAGAAACGGGAGGAGCAAAGTCAAAACATAGATGGTGGCCTGTAAGAGCAAAGAAAGGTGTTTGTCCTGTAGATGTGAACGGAGTTGTTGTAGGTAAACTCCGCCATTGAAAGAAGGTCCAACCAGTTGTCCTGCTGGTAACTGATGAAGCAACGAAGATACTGTTCCAAGGTCTGAATTGTGCGTTCGGACTGCCCATCAGTTTGTGGATGATATTATAAAGAAAGATCCGCTTTAACCTGTAGACTCCGAAGAAGCTCTCGCCAAAACTTAGACATGAATTGTGGACCTCGATCGGAAATAATGCTCTCAGGAAGACCATGATGTCGGAACACTTCACAGATCACCAACTCAGCAGTTGTCTGACCTATATGTCTTGTTGTAGGGTAGGAAATGAGCATGCTTGGTGAAACGGTCAACCACCACAAGAACTGCATCGAATCCACGAGAAGGAGGAAGATCTGTGAGGAAATCCATAGAAATGGATCTCCAAGGAGCAGAAGGAACAGGAAGAGGACGAAGAAGACCAAAGGGTGCATGATGAGGCATCTTCGACCTGTTACAAGTGTCACAGCTCCATACAAACCTTTCCACAAAACCTCGCAACCCAGGTCACCAATAGTTGCGAGTCACCAACTCCACTGTCTTGGCCACACCAAAATGTCTTGTAGCTGGGGTATCATGACAATCCTGTACCACATGAGTCCTGAAAATACCAACAAGAATGTACAGGAGACCTTCCCGGTACAGGAGTCCATCCTGTATGGCGAACAACTTGTAGTCTGAACGGGAACTAGAGGCAGAGGAACTTGCAATGTTAGGATGAATAGTGAGAAGACATTCTTTGCCAAGTCGTCTGTAGCCAACTGCAAACGGATGTCCTGTAGGAGTGTTGAATTTGTTGGAGCCTGATGAACCTGTAATGCCACAAGCCGGAATCGATTGGGACCCAACAACACTTGCCTTTAACAATCATATGCAGGATCGCCCAGGGTCGGTGCAAGGTAAGAGCGCCTAGACAATGCGTCCGCCTTGCCATTCCGAAAATCGGGCCTGTAGACGATGACGAAATCAAAACGTGATAGGAACTCCGCCCACCTAGCCTGTCGCCGACTGAGAACTCAAGCCGTTTGAAAATACTCTAGGTTCTTGTGATCTGTAAGAACTTGTACAGGATGCACAGCACCTTCCAGGAAATGCCGCCACTCCTCGAACGAATCCACAATGGCCTTGAGTTCCTTGTCATAAATCTTGTAATTGATCTCCGCCGAAAGGAACTTACGAGAGTGAAAAGCTACAGGATGAAGCAACTTGTCTTCTCCAACTTGTGATAGGACGGATCCTACTGCAAAATTCGAGGCATCTGCTTCAACGAAGAAAGGACGAGAAGGGTCAAGATGTGCTAAAATCGGAACTGTCGTGAAGGCGTCCTTGAGTGTTGTGAATGCATGTTCCGCCTTGTCGGACCAAGAGAAAACCCATGTGCGCTTGGTGAGTTCCGTGAGTGGAAGTACATGCTTGGAGAAGTCCTGTATGAACCGCCTGTAGAAGTTTGCAAAGCCAAGGAAACATTGTACATCTCGTACAGACTTGGGCCTCTCCCACTCCACAATGGTCTTCACCTTGTGCATGTCCATGGAAACGCTAGTAGGAGAGACGATGTAGCCCAAGAACTCCACAGAATCCCTGTCAAAAAAACACTTCTCCAACTTCGCGTATAGGCCATGCTCGCGAAGCCGCTGTAGAACTAATCGCACATGCTTGTCATGTGCCGCTTGGTCCTTGAAGAAAATCAAAATGTCATCGAGGTATATCACCACAAACTGGTCCAAGAAGTCACGAAAGATGTCGTTCACCATGTGTTAGAACACGGCTGGGGCATTAGTAAGGCCGAAGGGCATCACCGTGTACTCGAAGTGTCCATACCTTATACGAAAGGCGGTCTTCCACTCATCGCCTGGACGAATCCATATAAGGTTGTAAGCCCCTCGTAAGTCGATCTTCGTGAACACCTTTGCTCCTCGCAGTTGATCGAGAAGTTCCGGGATCAATGGCAACGGGTACCGGTTCCGAATAGTGACTTGATTCAAACCCCTGTAGTCCACAACCAAACGTAAACTCCCATCCTTCTTCTTCACAAAGAAGATAAGTGCTCCTGCAGGGGACTTTGAGTGATGAATGAAGCCGGATGCCAAGTTGTCCTCGATATACTGACGAAGAACCTCCAACTCTGTGGGTGATAGTGCATAAATCGGTCCGGATGGAGTCTTTCCTTCCGCAAGATCAATAGGACAGTCGTAGGACCTGTGAACAGGAACAACTGCAGCCTTGTGCTTGTCAAAAATGTCCTGAAAGGAGTGATACTTGGATGGTAGGGAAAAAGGAGGAGAAGGAGAAGGAGAGGGAGATTGAAAATAGGAGAGTCAGACACAGGAAAGGTAGAAGAGGACGTAGGAGTTACTTGAAAGGCAAAAAGGTGGAAAGGAGTAGGATCAGCGGCAAGTTCATGCATGGTAGTGGTAAGAACTCGGAGAGGAGAAGGAGGGAGCTGTGACTGAAAAAGAGGAAGGATCTTGGGGGGTGGAACAGAAGCAGGGTAACAAAGAGAGACGGGATTGGGAAAAACCTGTGTGGATGTTGACGAGTGTACAGGATTGGAAGAATCCTGTACAGGAGTTCGTGGTTGCACAGGAGTGAGGAAATCCTACGAGTGTGCTAATGAACCAATAGGAGGTGGATCCTATTGAGGAACCTTCGACACTGATACAGGATTGGAAGAACCCTGTATAGGAGACCGCAAACTTACAGGAGTGGAGAGAGCCTGCGGATGTGCTGAGGAACAGACATGAAGTGAATCCTGTCGAGGAGGAGTCTCCAACACTGCTACAGGAACAGGCACAGTCAATCCTGTAGCTTGTACTGCCTCAGATACTAAGGATGTATCCTGCACGCAGGAAGGTACGGGATTGATCCTAGCTATCGGAGAGGAAAAACGTGAGTGTCCTAGACCTCCAGTCGATTTGCGGATTTGCAACAACGAACCATGGCATGCCCAAAATGATGGAGTCGACCGAGTCTTGATCAAGTTGAAGGAAATTGAAAAGTTGAATATGTCATGACTGCAAGAAAGAGGTTCGGTAGCATGGGTAACAGCGCCAGAAGCAATCAGACGTCCATCGGCCACCTCTATAGGAACTTCACGCGTCTTGAACTTCTTGACTTTAATAGGACATTCTGCCACCTTGTGTCCTGCTTCACCACAATACAAGCATAGGTTCTCACTACGGCGATGTTGCTTCTCAACAGCGGAAAGAGAGCCACGTTTGGATTTCTCAACCTCCATAGGAACTACTCCAGAAGGTGGTGCAGGAACATGTACCACAGCTGCAGGATTGGTTGCAAGAACTGCTGACGGGATCTTTCTTGATGACGCTCAAACAAACGGTTGTTGCAACGAACAGCTTGTTGCATGATCTCTGCTAATGTTTGGGCATCCGGTAACGTAAGGAGAAGGTCCTTCACGTCATCCTTCAACCCAAAACGGAAGTGTTCGATCAATGCAGTCTCATCCCATGGAATGTTCGTGCAAAGTTGTTGAAATTTGGATGCATAGACGGAAGCTGGTCGGGATCCTTGAGTAAGCTTCCGTAACTTCGTGCATGCGGAACAGTACTTATCAGGATCTCCAAAGCAGGCTTTAAAGGCAGCCACGAAACCTTCAAAGTCTTCCATCAATGGGTCGTCACGCTTCAACAAGGGGGGCAACCCAAGCCCGTGGAGATCCACTTAGTAAGGATGCCAAAAGACCCACCTTTTGTGCATCAGTTGAGTAGCAGTGTGGTTGCATGCAGATCAAGAGCCGGATCTGATTCAGAAAACCTTAGAAATCGACACGATTGCCACTAAACTTTTCTGGCATGCTGATCTTTAGCTCCGAAGAAAAGTTCGATGAAGAGGGAACCACTGATGCCTGAGAGAGAGCCTGCGCAACAGCCTTGGAAGATGCATCAGCAGCTGCATGCGCCGCATTGGTGGAACCTTGCAGATCGGTGACCATTTGGCGCAAAATGGCCAGCTCATGAAGCAACATTTGGTGCTCGCATTGAAAATGCTCAAACTCAGTCATGATCTATGAAAGAAAAAGGAGGAAAATGAAGGAAAAGAATCAAGGAAAAAAAGAGTAGCTGGAAAATGAAGAGCTATGAAGGGAGTTACTATCAAACTGTCAAGCCACGATCCAGGAATTAGGAAGAGAGCAGGATTCCAAGGACTAGGAAGCTTGACTCAGAAGCAGGATGGAGAGCAAGACAGGAATTTAACAACTTAGGAGCGAGACCAGGCGCAGGACAGGATCCAGGAGCAAGACAGGAAGGCACAGGATAGGATCCAGGAACAAGACAGGAACATGACAGGATCTGGGAACAGGAGCAAGACAGGATCCAGGAACAAGACAAGGAGAGAACAAAAAGCAAGACAAGAACAAGACAAGACAAGATTGATCATAGTAAGACTGGTGTTGATAGTAACTGATTGTACAACAACTAGGTCGGAGCTTTTATGCTCACAATTCCAAGAGCTAATCTAGGCATGAGTGCTAAAAGTGGTTGCATGCATGTCAAAGTGGCTGCATGCATGTCAAAGTGGCTGCATGCATGCAGAGGCTAAGATGAGTCCACATGTCCCTTATCCTCTAAGCATATCCTGTGGCATATCCTATAAGAATATCCTACAACCGTATCCTGTATCCGAAATCCCTGTAGGAATATCCTGTAGGAATATCCTACAACCCGTATCCTGTATCCGAAATCCTGTATCCTATATCGGGTCGTGACACCAGCTAGCACGAATGGATGGCAAGGCCAAACGGCTGAGCGACGGACTGACAGTGACAGCTGTCAGGTGGCACTAACAACGGCTAGATTCAATTGTCTGGATCAATTACCAAGGTACTTGGGATAGCACACATGAGGGTGGGGCATCAATGCCACATGGCATGACTCAGTCATAGGGCGGCAGACCAATAGGGGAGTGCCACCGGGACTTAGGGTCTAACACCACCCAACCCATTACTTAAGCAGGAAGGTAAGCAGTGGGTCAAGGTCCTTCTAGTTCATCTGTTTCTTTGTTTTTTCTCCACCTTCTCTGGGGATGGGGGCATCTTGTATCTCGATAGGCAATATATCTCTATATCTCTTCTGTTTATTGTGACTCTTGCCAAATCACCCTCTTCTTTCCCTCTCCTCGTCTGTGTCACGACCCGATACAGGATACAGATTTCGGATACAGGATACGGGTTGCAGGATATTCCTACAGGATATTCCTACAGGATTGGATACAGGATACGTTGCAGGATATTCCTACAGGATATGCCTAGAGGATAAGGGACATGTGGACTCATCTTAGCCTCTGCATGCATGCAGCCTTTTACATGCATGCAACCACTTTTAGCACTCATGCCTAGATTAGCTCTTGGAGTTGTGAGCATAAAAGCTCCGACCTAATTGTTGTACAATCAGTTACTATCAACACCAGTCTTACTACGATCAATCTTGTCTTGTCTTGTTCTTGTCTTGTTCCTTGCTTCTTTTCTCTCCTTGTCTTGCTCCTGGATCCTGTCCTGCTCTTGTCTGTTCTGTCTTGTTCCTGGATCCTGTCCTGCGCCTTCCTGTCTTGCTCCCGGATCCTATCCTGATCCTTCTTTCCTGTCTTCCTGGATGTCCTGCGCCTGTCTTGCTCCTGAGTTCCTAGTTCCTGTCCTCCTGTTCCTGAGTCAAGCCTTCTGTTCTTGGAATCCTGCTCTTCTTCCTGGTTCCTGGATCGTGGCTTGACAGTTTGATAGTAACTCTTTCATAGCTTTCCGTTTTCCAGCTACTTTTTTTCCTTGATTCTTTTCCTTCGTTTTCCTCCTTTTTTTCATAGATCATGGCTGATTTTGAGCACTTTCAACGCGAGCACCAAATGTTGCTTCATGAGCTGGCCACTTTGCGCCAAGTGGTCACCGATCTGCAAGGTTCCACCAATGCGGCACATGCAGCTGCTGATGCATCCTCCAAGGCTGCTGCGCAGGCTCTCTCTCAGGCATCGGTGGTTCCCTCTTCATCGAACTTTTCTTCGGAGCCGAAGATCAGCATGCCAGAAAAGTTCAGTGGCAATCGTGCCGATTTCCAAGGTTTCCTGAATCAGATCCGGCTCTTGATCCGCATGCAACCACGCGCTACTCGACTGATGCACAAAAGGTTGGCCTTTTGGCATCCTTACTAAGTGGATCTCCACGGGCTTGGGTTGCCCCCTTGCTGGAGCGTGACGACCCATTGATGGAAGACTTTGAAGGTTTTGGCTGCCTTTGAAGCCTGCTTTGGAGATCCTGATAAGTACCGTTCCGCATGCACGAAGTTACGGAAGCTCACTCAAGGATCCCGACCAGCTTCCGTCTATGCATCCGAATTTCAGCAACTTTGCACGAACATTCCATGGGACGAGACTGCATTGATCGAACACTTCCGTTTTGGGTTGAGGGATGACGTGAAGGACCTTCTCCTTACGTTACCGGATGCCCAAACATTAGCGGAGATCATGCAACAAGCTGTTCGTTGCGACAACCGTTTGTTCGAGCGTCGTCAGGAAAGATCCCGTCAGCAGTTCCTGCAAACCAATCCTGCAGCTGTGGTACATGTTCCTGCACCACCTTCTGGAGTAGTTCCTATGGAGGTTGAGAAATCCAAGCGTGGCTCTCTTTCCTGCTGAGAAGCAACGTCGCCGCAGTGAGAACCTATGCTTGTATTGTGGTGAAGCAGGACACAAGGTGGCAGAATTGTCCTATTAAAGCCAGGAAGTTCAAGACGCGTGAAGTTGAAGCTGAAGTTCAGTCGGAAAACTTCAATGTCCACTTCGTCTAGGAGCCGCGAAGTTGGACGTAGGTGCAGGCTCCATTGGTGCTGCTCATACCATTCCATCACTTAAGTTTCCTGTACACATTCATCTTAATAATCGAGAGCTCAAGGAGTTTGCCTGTTAGACACTGGTGCAAATGCATGCTTCATGGATGACACTTTTGCAACTCAACATGGCATTTCGGTGGTGAAGTTGAAGCGTGCAGTTCCTGTAGAGGTGGCCGATGGGCGTTGATTGCTTCTGGCGCAGTTACCCATGCTACCGAACCTCTCTCTGCAGTCATGGCACATTCAACTGTTCAATTTCCTTCAACTTGATCAAGACTCGGTCGACTCCCATCATTTTGGGCATGCCATGGTTCGTTGTTGCAAATCCGCAGATCGACTGGAGGTCTAGGACGCTCACGTTTTCCTCTCCGGCAGCCAGGATCAATCCTGTACCTTCCTGTGCAGGATACATCCTTAGTATCTGAGGCAGTACAAGCTACAGGATTGACCGTGCCTGTTCCTGTACAGTGTTGAAGACTCCTCCTCGACAGGATTCACCTCATAGTTCCTCAGCACATCCGCAGGCTCTCTCCACTCCTGTAAGTTTGCGGTTTCCTGTACAGGGTTCTTCCAATCCTGTATCAGTGTCGAAGGTTCCTCAACAGGATCCACCTCCTGTTGGTTCGTCAGCACATCGCAGGTTTTCCCACTCTTGGCAACCACGGACTCCTGTACAGGATTCTTCCAATCCTGTACACTCGTCAACATCCACACAGGTTTTTCCCAATCCTGCCTCTTTTGTTACCCTGCTTCTGTTCCACCCCCAAGATCCTTCCTCTTTTTCAGTCACAGCTCCCTCCTTCTCCTCTCCGAGTTCTTACCACTACCATGCATGAACTCCACTGATCCTGCTCCTTTCCACCTTTTTGCCTTTCAAGTAACTCCTACGTCCTCTTCTACCTTTCCTGTGTCTGACTCTCCTGTTTTTCAATCTCTTCTCCTCTCCTTCTCTTCTCCTCCTTCTTCCCTACCATCCAAGTATCACTCCTTTAGGACGTTTTTGACAAGCACAAGGCTGCAGTTCTTCCTGTTCACAGGTCCTACGACTGTCCTATTGATCTTGCGAAGGAAAGACTCCACCGTTCGGACCGATTTATGCATGTCACCCACAGATTGGAGGTTCTTCGTCAGTACATCGAGGACAACTTGGCATCCGGCTTCATTCGTCACTCAAAGTCCCCTGCAGGAGCCCTATCTTCTTTGTCAAGAAGAAGGATGGGAGTTTATGTTTGGTTGTGAACTACAGGAGTTTGAATCAAGTCACCATTTGGAATTGGTACCCGTTGCCATTAATTCCCGTGTTTCAACACATGGTGAACGACATCTTTCGTGACTTCTTAGACCAGTTTATGGTGATCTACCTCGACGACATTTTGATTTTTTCCAAAGACCAGGCGGCACATGACAAGCACGTACGATTAGTTTTATAGCAGCTTCGCGAGCATGGCCTGTACGCGAAGTTGGAGAAGTGTTTTTTCGACAGGGATTCTATGGAGTTCTTGGGCTACATCGTCTCTCCTGCTGGTGTTTCCATGGACACGCACAAGGTGAAGACCATCGTGGAGTGGGAGAGGCCCAAGTCTGTACGAGATGTACAATGTTTCCTTGACTTTACAAACTTCTACAGGCGGTTCATACAGGACTTCTCCAAGCGTGTACTTCCACTCACGAAACTCACCAAGCACACAGGGGTTTTCTCTTGGTCCGACAAGGCAGAACATGCATTCACAACACTCAAGGACGCCTTCACGACAGCTCCGATTTTAGCACATCCTGACCCTTCTCGTCCTTTCTTCGTTGAAGCAGATGCCTCGGATTTTGCAGTAGGATCCGTCCTATCACAAGTTGAAGAAGACAAGTTGCTTCATCCTGTAGCTTTTCACTCTCGTAAGTTCCTTTCGGCAAAAATCAATTATGAGATCCATGACAAGGAACTCAAAGCCATTGTGGATTCGTTCGAGGAGTGGCGGCATTTCTTAGAAGGTGCTACACATCCTGTACAAGTTCTTACGGATCACAAGAACCTGGAGTATTTTCAAACGGCTCGAGTTCTCAGTCGACGACAGGCTAGGTGGGTGGAGTTCCTATCACGTTTTGATTTCATCATTGTCTACATGCCCGGTTTTCAGAATGGCAAGGCGGACGCATTGTCTAGGCGCTCTTACCTTGCACAGATTCCGGGCGATCCTGCATATGACTGTCAAAAATAAGTGTTGTTGGGTCCTGATCGTTTCCGGCTTGTGGCACTACAGGTTCATCAGGCTCCAGCAAATTCAACACTCCTACAGGACATCCATTCGCAATTGGCTACAGAAGACTTGGCAAAGAATGTGTTCTCACACATTCATCCTGACATTGCAAGTTCCTCTTCCTCTAGTTCCCATTCAGACTACAAGCTGTTCGCCATACAGAATGGACTCCTGTACTGGGAAGGTCTCTTGTACGTTCCTGTTGGTATTTCCAGGACTCGTGTGGTACAGGATTGTCATGATACCCCAGCTATAGGACATTTTGGTGTGGCCAAGACAGTGGAGTTGGTGACTCACAACTATTGGTGGCCTGGGTTGCGAGGTTTTGTAGAAAGATTTGTACGGAGCTGTGACACTTGTAACAGGTCGAAGATGCCTCATCATGCACTTTCTGGTCTTCTTCGTCCTCTTCCTGTTCCTTCTGCTCCTTGGAGATCCATTTCTATGGATTTCCTCACAGATCTTCCTCCTTCTTGTGGATTCGATGCAGTTCTTGTGGTGGTTGACCATTTCACCAAGCAGGCTCATTTCCTACCCTGCAACAAGACAGCTACAAGTCAAACAACTGCTGAGTTGATGATCCGTGAAGTGTTCCGACATCATGATCTTTCTGAGAGCATTGTTTCCGATCGAGATCCACAATTCATGTCCAAGTTTTTGGCGAAGCTTCTTCGAGTCTACAGTTAAAGCGGATCTTTCTTCAGGATATCATCCGCAAACTGATGGGCAGTCCGAATGCACAATTCAGACCTTGGAACAGTATCTTCGTTGCTTCATCAGTTACCAGCAGGACAACTGGTTGGACCTTCTTCCAATGGCGGAGTTTGCCTACAACAACTCCGTTCACGCATCTACAGGACAGACACCTTTCTTTGCTCTTACAGGCCACCATCCACGTTTTGACTTTGCTCCTCCCGCTTCTCCTTCTTCCGCTCCTACAGTACAGGATCGTCTCAGCATCTTCGTAGGTACAGGATGATCTCCGGGTTCATCTTCAGTAGGCACAGGAACGATACAAGCATCATGCGATGCTCACCATCACGGCACCTGCATACAAGATTGGTGATCTCGTGTGGCTTCTTCGTCGACACATTCGCACCAATAGGCCTTCTTCTAAGTTGGATTGGGCCCTTACAGATTGTGGCGGAGGTCAATCCTGTAGCTTTCCGACTCGAGTTACCATCTACAGTGAAACTTCATCCTGTGTTTCACACCTCCTTGTTGGAGCCGTATCATCCTTCTTCTCTTCCCGGTCGTGCTTCTTCTCCTCCCCCTCTGTGGTCATTGACACTGAACCTGAGTACGAAGTTGCAGCCATCCTTGATTCTCGTCTTCATCGCCGCCAACTCCAATACTTGGTGGATTGGAAAGGTTATTTGCCTACTGATCGCACTTGGGAACCTGCATCCAACTTACTCCATGCTTCTTCCAAAGTTGCTGCCTTCCATCGGCATTATCCTGCTAAACAGGTCCAAGACTGTGGAACTCGTCTTTAGGGAGAGGTGCTATCATGACCCGATACAGGATACAAGATTCCGATACAGGATACGGTTGCAATATTCCTACAGGATTCCAGATACATGATATGGTTGCAGGATATTCCTACAGGATATGCCTAAAGAATAAGGGACATGTGGACTCATCTTAGCCTCTACATGCATGCAACCACTTTTACATGCATGCAACCACTTTTAGCACTCATGCCTAGATTAGCTCTTGGAGTTGTGAGCATAAAAGCTCCGACCTAATTGTTGTACAATAGTTACTATCAACACTAGTCTTACTACGATAATCTTGTCTTGTCTTGTTTTGTCTTGTTCCTTGCTTCTTGTTCTCCTTGTCTCGCTCCTGGATCCTGTCATGCGCCTTCCTGTCATGCTCCCGGATCCTATCATGATCCTATCCTGTTCTTGTATTATTCCTGGATCCTGTCCTGTGCCTGGTCTTGCTCCTGAGTTCCTAGTTCCTGTCCTGTTCTTAAGTCAAGCCTTCTTGTTCTTGGAATCCTGCTCTCTTCCTGGTTCCTGGATCAGTCTGGCCACATCCTTCCAAGGAGGCAATAGCACTACCTTAAGGGAACTCTTACCCACTTGTACACGGACCCTCGTAGTGTCCAATAGAGGCCATCACCACACATTCCAACATCTCCTGAGGCAACAGCCAACTCACCGGCAAGAACTCCCAAGATGGGCGTTGGTAATAACATCTTGGCAACCACCGAGGCTACTTAAGTCACCCCACATCTGGCATGCAGAGTCCTTGACGACCAAAGAAGGGGTGGGGGCTCCATCACATAAATAAGATAGAGTAATATAATAAAAGTTTCTAAGTTCATATTATTCTTCTATTGGTGTAAGCTAAGCTTATGCCATTACAACCCTCTATTGTGCCGCCTTTAACTTCTAAACGATAGGGACACCTTGGTGGATTGCACCCTTGAAACTGAGTACAACTAGTTTAGGGAGTTAATTAACTCTTCTTGTTTGATAACGCACTCGCAAAACTAGAAGGCATTACCTGAGTTCATGTTCCATAAGTATAGTGGTTGAGACACTTTATCCATGCCAAACTAGAAAATATACTTGTAGTTCAACTAGCCCACACATCATAACTCACGAGGTAAGCATTGTTCACGAACTTGGCCAATTATGGGTGTGAGGTCCTAAGAAGACATGTTCCTAACATGGGTTACTTTACCAAATTTTGTAGAATTTACAGAGAGTGTATTTAAGGTTGGCATCTAGCGAGCTACATTTGTGGCATTAGGTAAAAACTTTAATGTATCTAAGCAAAGTTTTCTACAGTTAGTAGGACTGCCTAAAGTCATATGGTGTTTCAATGTTTAAATAACTTTAAATTTTTGAATTACTCTAACACGTATATATTCTGCATAGAGAGTTTGGTTATGTGAGTTATCAATCTTCAGAAAACACTTGCTTAGCATGAGATTTTAGGTATGACCAAAAGTCTTGTTTTAAATTAAGCTTATGTGTGTGGGGTACAACACGTGTAAGGTGTTTCCAACTTTGTATCAAGAATGTTATAAGCATATTCTCTTAGTGTTGAAGCTAAGATTCAATATGATGAGCAAAAGAAAGTAACCAGAGCTTGACATAGAGAGGGTTATTACAGAGACTCAACATGAGGAGATGGATGAAGCTGAACTAAGTTGACTCCCTAGGGTTAGACCACAACCTAGTTGGCGATAAATAATGATGGATGTCCTAAACAAACTTTAAGAGAATATTTTAAGGTTGAATGATCAAATTAATAATGTTGTCATTTAGATTCCAGCAGTTGCCCTAGTACCAAATGTTCTATAATTAAATACACGAAAAAAGAAGAAGCATAATTCATAAGTCAGGTTCCTCTGAATCAAATTCTTTGATAGACAAAGATAGAGGTGGTCCCAATAACTTCAAGTCAATCAAGCCTTTGGATTTTGTGGGTTTAAGAAATTACAAAGTTTTGAATAATTAGTTGTATGATATTGAGAATTACTTCGAGGCCACTTTTGTAAGAAAGGTAAAAAAAGTTGCATGCACCAAGCAGTTTCATAAGGAGAAAATTAAAACTTAGTGGTGTATTGTTGAAGATACCAAAACAATTGGAGTCGCATAAAAAAGAAGATTAAAAAGTTGTATATGCCAGATGATCTTGGGTTGTAATTGTGTGTTTGACAACATGTAAATAAAGACTTCAACGAAACTCAATGGACTATGTTTACCGGTTCAAAAGTGTATAATGTTTGGTCCCAAATATGAAATTACTTCATAATTAACTTGAATGATAAGACTCGAAGGGAGATCTTAAGGTACAAGTTGACATAGTATGGGGATTGTTAAGAGGTAACTTAGAAGGTTGTTTATGACATGTCGTTGAAAGACTTGTACAATAAAGGTAATGAATCAAAACCTAAACTACAACATTATCCTCCAATGTTTAGGTGTAGAAATTGACTTAGTCACTGTCATGTAGAAGTGCAAGTCTCTTTGTGACAATTCAAGGTTTCCAAACACAAGTTCTACATTAGCATTTGTCAGTCATAATTGTGGCACTAAGTGTAGATCTTGAGTCTGAGGGGCTATAACAAACGTCTTGGAAACGAACATATGCCTATAGGCTAAATGACACACGACTTGGCCACTCAAACCTTTAAGGGTTAATTGTGATTTAAGGTACACCTTGTTACCCTAAAAAGTCATGATGCCTTAGCTCTATCATGAAGCATGAACATATTTAAGTCTTTTAAAATAAGATTCTAAAGTTTACTTGGGTTATCTTGTTAAATTCAAGAAATAGTCATTCTAAAGAACTTAAGGTGAGTTCTACGTTTCATGCCTATTTAAACATCTAGGTCAAACTTTTAAAGTTGTATTTAAAGACTCACACATGGTATTCACGCCAAATGGCCACTTGGTAGTCACATATACCCTTCAAGTTAAAACTTTAACACAATTGACTTAATACATAAAATGAAATGAATTAATAAAAAATCGATCATTTATAATCAAATTGTATTAAATCTCTACTTTCAAAAAATTAATTTTTAAGACTTTTGGAATAACTAATGATTGATGTAAATTTACATATTTATTATCAAGAATGTTTTGATTTGCAACATACATCACAAATTTAATAAACTGTTTTACTTAATTATGAAGTTAAAATAATTAATACTTATAAGTAACTAACTTTATAATATTGTAAACATTAAAATATTAATAACTAAAACATCATGTAATTATGTAACACCTAGATCCAACAAGACATTTAGTATGCCAACCACTTAATTCATAATCTTTAAAAATATATTTCTCAATAAAATTTTATAATTAATTTGTAGTTTATGGTCCAAAACATATAACAATATATTACTAAGATTTAGTTAATCTTAAAATTATGAAAATTTTAATTTTAATTAGACACACTTGAAATATATGGTATTTACAAATATACATGGATACATATGTAAATATGACATATTCTAGTGGTATATGTATAAACTTTCCCATGTTTTACAATAATTGAATAGACGCACAGTATGCATTATCAAAATAATAATACACGTAAATGTGAGAAATTAAAAATGTTTATATATGTAACCATTACTTCTGAATTTAAATATTAAAGTACATGATCCTTACAATTATGAGATCTTAGTCATTGTTATACTATTTGGAGCTTTTATTTTATTTGAATGTTTAGGTAACTATTACAAATTTCAGAGTATATAGGTAATTTTCTCTTTATTTAATTGAAAAATGCAATTCACATTATTCAGATACTATCAAAGCTGGTGCATTTCTTTCTTCAATTGTTTGAACATAAACATTACGAGAGTTTACTTTAATATTCTTATATAAACACCTGAATTATATAAATGTAATGAATATTTTAAAATGAAAAATAAGATTTATCTTGTTGAACACACACACACACACTCTCCTTGGCATATTCCATCCAAACAAATCTCTTCCATGCATAAACCGAGATTATTAAGTTCTAATCCAATTTTTATCTAATTAAAATTATACATAAACATTATTATATACTTAATAAAAGAGTACATGTACAATTGAATATCTTCGTCTTCCTTATCTCTCAGTATTTACAGTATGCAATTATAATATATGTATTTGCAGCCAAGATCAGATGCATAGTGTGTATCTATAGTATCTATAATATATGTTACTTATATAGCATTGTATGTGTGCATATCATAATACATGCATATATGTATCACTAATGCAAAGTTTTATTATATATTCTTATTACATGGAATAGAGGCAGCGCTGCAGCTTATGGCCAGAAAGAGATCCGGCACAGTTCTGAACAAGCTTGGTAATCCGAGAAGGAGACAACAAAGGAGGAACATGATGTGCAGCTGCATACCTTGGCTGTGCAGTCCCCTTCTTACCACTCACCACAAACTGGTGAAACGTTGAACCGCCAAGGTACAGGTCATTCCTGGACTGGATCGTCGATGTTTGATCGAGGGCGGTAGCTGCTCCTTGGAACCATGGTGTTACCTCTCTACGTCTGCCTGGTATAAACACGTTGCCTTCTGAGAGTATCTGTGCATTTGCTCGCCCTCCTATTGCATAGTATCCCCAGTTTGTGTAGAGATTGTTTACAACGTGACAGTATCCCCACCTGTTCAAACAGTGGTGTGTGTGTGTGTGTGTGAAAAGAGAGAGAGAGAGAGAGAGAGAGATTCATAAAAACAAATCCACACACACCTGCAATGAGGCATACGTTGCATAGAGTCTCTGAACCAGTTACGGAAAACAGTGACACGCATATTCCGATCCTGAGAATCTGCATCTGAAGCACCAAGGAGCATGTTGAAGTTCTTGTTTGAGAGGTAACAATTTGAAATAGTAACCTGAAAATACACAATGTTACACACACACACACACAACATAATATATACAATGAACATGCATATACATATCATTCATATATATATCATGCATGTATATTTATTATGAAAGTGTATGCATATGACATACATATATGTCGTATAATATATGCATAAAAATATACGTGTATACATAAAACTTACGTCTGTAGATCCTTGTACAACTGAGACAAGTCCGAGTTTAGCATCGGATGACGTCACATGATCCACCCAGATATGCCTTGATCCTCCGAATATGTGGACCGTGTCCGTGTTCGGAACTCCACTAATTTGGATGTTATGCAGAATACACTGTTCACTCCTCCAAGAACGAAACACCTATAATAAATAACATTAATATATTACAGAATTAATATGATAATATATGATACAATAATGATATTAGAATAGTGAGATAGTAATTTAATGAACTTAAAAGCCTCTCTGTCCTCTCACACACAGAGTGCACATGTGTACGTGAACACACATGTGAATATATATTTACGCGCGCGCGCGCGCGCACCTGTTTCTGAAAGTTACATCTACTCCACGACCATCCACGGTTGTGGAGCTTCGAATCCAAATCATGTCTTGGAGAACAATCGTCATACTCCTTGCAAATGTTATCCAAACTCCTCCATTCCTTTTATTTGCAAGATGGACTCCATACCGAAACGTTCCTATCACAAATAGAAGTATAGTTCTTATTGAAATATACATGCATGTATATGTACGTGTATGTATTTATATACGAAGGTATAGCATCTATGTTTGTTTCTGTCTTCCTGTATGTATCTTTGGCCACACGTGAGAGAGAGAGGAGAGACAGAGTATGTATATATGAATCATAAACTAATTAATTAACCAGGTAAATGAAATTCCCTGCTAGTTATTGGGCAGCTTTCCAGGTGTACATATTATGTTGTCATATTTCATGTAAACACAAACATATATGTGTATGTGCATGTGTGTGCGTGTGCTAACCTGGTTGTGGTCTTGCCGGATGATCATCAGGACTAGTAACTGTGTAGAATATTCCTTTGGAACCTCCTGTAACGCTACCTGCGAAGCCTACTGCACATTTGGTTAACCTTTTACCTCTTCCACAGCTGGAATATTGACACGTTGTCCCGTCAACTTTGCATGTGTCATGCAGTCCTTCGCCTGTAATTAAACAAATTAAACACTAATTAACACTAATATTATAACACACGCACGCACGCACACCTTGGAACTCTATAGGATCTGAGCTAGGGGTTTTGCTTGTTGTCGTGAGCTCGCTTATGACAGCCCTAGCTTCATCAATTTCAGAAAGAGCTTTCTGTACGAGATATAGCAGAGGCTTTGTTGCATCCCCCTGTTAAACAAATAAATAAACAATATATAACATCATATAATAAAACTGTTATATTTGAACATGTATAGACATTTCAATATCAATAACACATTATACTACTACACTACAGGAATACTATATAATAATATACAACATAAATGTATACTTATATGTGTGCATACACACGCACGTACCGAGTTGTCGGCAGCTGAGCACTGAGACAAGCTTTGCTGAGCATTAATAAGCTTATCAAGGCTTTCATTAAACCTAAGCTCAAGGAGGAAGGTCACGACCCATGCCAGGTCAGCATTTGCAGAATACAAGCTGGATTTACATTCAGGCACAGCTTCGATGACACGTGCACGCTCTAGGTACAGCTGGGCCTCCTCAAGGCTTGCAAGAGCTTCCTTCTTTCTAAGTTCTTCTGCCGACGTAATATCATCTCCCAACTAATACAAATAAAATTTAGTATTCAATTCTATACAAATATATGCATAAACATTTTTATATACATAACAAAATATATATAAATCGCCGCTGCCGGGGATCGAACCCGGGTCTCCCGCGTGACAGGCGGAGATACTAACCACTATACTACAGCGACATTACATGTCAACTCGGTGTCGCGGCTATTTATGCACTAGCATCTAAAATATCAAATTATATATATGACTTTCGTACTAATGTCGATGCGTATTTGCCTCCATGTCTGTGTGTGTGTATCGTCTACTATATACCATAAGCAACATTGTGCAACAATTATTACCTGTTGTCCTTCAGCTCGTGGAGATGGCCCTTGTGCAACCTCTTGTTCCTGTTGAGCTTCAGAAGAGTTCTACATATCAAAGAGGGGGGGAGGGGGTTAAGTGGGATAAATAGGGTAAATATACACGTGTGTGTATAAATAAACTTCTCTTACTTGAGGGATAGCTATGTCCTGGGGAAATGAACTCTCAGCTTCTTCGGGCTGTCCTTGTGGTTCTTCAGGAATATCCACATCACTTGGAAATGAACTTTCTCCTTCAGGTTGACCAATCATATCATCTAGAGTTTTCCCATAAACTAATTATACAGCAAAACAATTATTAAGTGGAAATTTAATCAACAAACAAACCAAAATACTCTCCTCTCTCTCTCTCTCCAACACAAACACCTAATATTCTTAAGTGCAACGTACCTGGATTATTTCCAAATAAAAACACCACTAGCAAGACCGCGCCAAGGACCACCGTTTTCATCTTGTCTAACACATAAACAAAACTTACAAAATGAATACACACACACGCACACGCACACGCACACGCACACACACTCGCGGCCTACCGATAGATTTTATTAAGATTATGATTAGCGAGGTCTTTATAGAGGGTCTCTTTTGGTGGTTAACCTTCCATTGCCTCTTCATGTTCCTGATACAGAATAGCCAAAAGGTTGTACCATGCATAAAACATACGTAAGTACAAAGCTAAAAAATATATACATTTATGGTATAATAATGTACACACACACACACACTAGCTTATAAGCTACTTAGTCGACAATGTGTGTGTGTGTGTGTGTGCGCGTGTGTGGGGTATATTCATGCAAACATATATAAGACATGTATACAGACATGTAGGAGTTATAATTATCTTATTAATATAAAGACATTTATGAATTCTACAAATTGTCTTTAAAACCCAAACCAAAATAACTTGACACGCCACTTTTCTCCCGACCCTTAGCAAAATAAAAAAAGAGAAATTATTTAAAACCAGAAAAAACTAATTGGAAAGTTTAATGTAAAGAATATACCGAGAATCGTTAATAATTCTCAGGATGATCAAAGTTCAATTCCCGGTGCTCCGTTGGGATCAGCCTATCCCACTCTTCGAGCCAGGGATACTCCCGTGGAGGCTGAAAACAGAAATGCACTTCTATATACACACACAGATATAAAGGGAAACTACTAAAAAACACAGAATATATACATCCATATGATCGCATATAGATTCAATGAAAACAATAGTAAACTATGAGGTTTTTTCGTAATTTAACTAATAGTTTTGCCTATATATAATAAAACAATAATCAGTAACATTAACAAGCAATATTAAATAACTACACATCTTCAATACATACACATATTAAATAAATGTAAAAACACACAATGTAGAACTATAGTCCAAACACTTACATATGGCTTTTTATCAACTTTAGCTCTGTAATTTGCAAAGACTCCAAGAACTGCAAAGAAACCCAATCCACAGCAAAGTAGCCCAAGAGCTTCATACTGTATTAAAAGAACATAAAAAAGCACAGTTCTTCAGATCGTTTCCCGTTAATATAAATAAATATGCCATACTAACGCGCGCGCGCGCACACACACACGTGTGTGTGTGTGTATGTATGAGGCCGATAATGTTCTTTATACACGAAAGACACATGCACGCACACATACACACAATTTAGACTTACAGGTCCAATTGGGTTGTCCTCAGGCTCTAAATAGACATGTTCGCCACCCCACCAAAGCTCAAACTGATCAGACACCTAGACACACAAAAAAATCGACCTCTACATAAATGTATATATATCCAAGTTTGTGTAGAAATTAGTGACATAAACTCATAGATTGAGAAATGTAGGTGTTCCTGGTGAATTTGATGCAAATTAGAGGAGGTCTTTTTGCTACTTACAGGTGCCTTGATGTCTTCCTCAGGAGGCAGGGGCAATCCCCATCCAGCGCCTCCCCTGGTGCGCATCACGCCAAGCGGCTGCCTTATTCCAGCTGCATTTCTGCGAATTGCCCTACTTAGATGCCTAAACACTGCTCCGCTACTACCCGCCATAGCTAGAAGCTCAGCACGAAACTAGGGTTCATACAGAGGATATTCTCCGCATATTCCGTCCATAGGTATATTCCTATTTAATCTCACTTTAAAAGGCATTCTTGCTTATTGGCTCTCGTGTGTGTGTGTGTGTACACACATACACATACATACATACATACGCCTATACACACACACACACTTTAAACTAAAGTTAGGAATATTCTGTCATGTGTATTTCCTCCGGTACTGGAACGAACTTTGTTGTGTGTGGATAAAACTCTGTAGTGATTTCTTCGAGAGTGGTTGGCTGTATTAAGAAGTAATGGTCGAGACCGGTTTCTAAATGGTATATGAATTCTTTGCGGCTGGGAAGATAATCTTTTAACTTGCATATGAAATCAGCGTGTGAACGGCCCTGTATACACAATTGTTATTGTGTACACAATGGTGTGTGTGTGTGTGTGTGTGTGTGTGTGTGTGTGTGTGTGTGTGTGTGTGTGTGTGTGTGTGAGAGAGAGAGAGAGGAGAGAGAGAGAGAGAGAGAGAGAGAGAGACGTAAACCATACATACAGTAGTTGTGTGTATGCACGACACACACACACACACTTACGAGTCGGTAAGCGGGGGCACGGCCAGGAAGTTTTAAGTACCCCATGCGGTCTGTGTTGTAATCCCAGAGAAAAGACGTGTGATGGAGCCACCTGTCTTTTGTTATTTGTTCTGCGTTTCCACCAAATTTCCTCTCCCCAATAGCATAATCTGACATTAAACACTGTATATAATATGTTATGCATGTATGTATGTAGAAAGAGAGAGAGGACGGAGGGTTTCTATATGTACATGTTATACACACATCATATATTGTATATGTATACAACTACTTCGCATATATACACTGACACACATGCACACGTATGTATGTGTATTCATATACCTTGGTCACGCAATTTGAACCCAGGAATAGACTTGAAAACGATATCATAGAACTCTGCACTCCATTTCATGAGTGGCCTCGGGAAGGGTTCAACATGGGGAAGAGCCTGTTGGTTACATATCAAAGTAACAAAGAGTGTGTTCTCATCAACAATCACCGTTCCCCCGCCTGTAAACCTTCGTATTACCGGAATCCTGTCCCGGGATACTTCATCTACATGAAGAAGCTCATCTACCTTTCTGCAAAATATACTACAATCTCTTATTTCATATCGAGCTATCTCCGTATGCATGTCGTATACCATCTTCCTATATATGTATATACATACACATAAGCACAATAAAACACCGACCCTGTGTGTGTGTGTGTGAGCCATGTATATTATGTACATGGCGCACACATCACATTCTTTACTTTGGTCTACGTGATATATTTGTGTGAAAATGCTAACGTGCGAACTATGTTTATTAAAACAATAACTTTAAGTCAATATATATATATATATATATTATATGTGTGTGTGTGTGTGTGTGTGTGTGTGTGTGTGTGTGTGTGTGTGTGTACATAAACAGATGTATGTATAGTTTTACCCAGACAATGGATGGAGGCGATGTACCATTGAATATAACAACATACACACGGACACACACAATGTGTATATAAACAAATATACACATAGTTTTACCCAGAGACTCCCATGACAATGGATGGAGGCGATGTACCATTGAATATAACAACATACACACGGACACACACAATGTGTATATAAACAAATATACACATAGTTTTACCCAGAGACTCCCATGACAATGGATGGAGGCGATGTACCATCATTGAAAATACACCAATTATCCTTAGTAGTTCTCAGCAGGCGCTCCTCGATCCATAGCTGTTCAATGATAGGAAATCCACGGAGCCTCAGAATGCGCATTGGATGCCTCAGCATTGTGTAAAACCCTAAAACAGAGAAAACCCTAAACCACTAGATTTCAAATTCAAAAATATGTAAGTTCCTCTGAAGATAATTTTGCCAAATGTCGAGGCACACATTACACATGTAGTGTGTATGTGTACATATAAGGAATGTGTATAAAGTGTGCATGTATATAGAATGTAAAGTTATGTATGTATATACACGCATATATTGTAGGCGAGTTCCAAGTGTCCACAAATGTGAAGAACAATAATTAACAGTGGACGTATTTGATTAATTACCAAAATGACCATATAATCGTATTTCTTATATTGACCTCTATCTTAGCTATGGCAATGGCAGGGGCAGTAAACTATCAATATCCTACAACCAATACGATTTCATCCACAAATCTTCGCTCGGGCTTTCTTGTAAGTTCATATTTTAAAATTATTTTTGCTTATTTTGAAATTTAATACATAATTTCAGGCTCCCATAAGTTTTACAAAGAATAAGAGATTACAAAGAGTTACATTTCGAACAACAGTGGCTTCCTGGGACTTTGGAAGGTTTGTGAAGACCTTGTTCTTCTTCAATCAACCATCTATCCCGAAGGTGTGTGTATATGTGTGTGTATGCATATGTAGATATGTAGACATTCTCTCTCTCTCTCTCTCTCTCTCTCTCTCTCTCTCTCTCTCTCTCTCTCTCTCTCTCTCTCTCTCTCTCTCTCTCTCTCTCTCTATATATATATATATGTTTTATTTCAGTTGGTGCGGTCAATTATAGGATCTCCTCCTCAAGAAATGGCAAACCCAAGCTATGGAGATTTAGTTCTAGTTACTGGTGCAACTGGAGGAGTGGGTAAAAGAGTGGTGGATGTCCTTAAGAGAAAAGGAATACCTGTTCGTGTCTTGGTAAATAGCTATCTCTGTATGTACACACACATACGTACGTCTGTGTGTGTGTGTGTGTGTGAGAGAGAGAGAGAGAGGTTTTGTAACAAATGTGTGCTATGAAACACACGATGGTGATAATCCCAAAGTTTGGGATATGTGTAGAATGGGGATAGTATATCACGTATATATTATATCACGTGTATATCTTTATACACACACACACACACAAACATATATATAATATTATTCAATCATACAGGTCAGGAATAAGGAGAAAGCAATTAATCTACTCGGACCTGATACCAACATTGTAAGTACACACACATACATGCATGTGCTTGTACAAACCTCTCTCTCTCTCTCTCTCTCTCTCTCTCTCTCCTCTCTCTCTCTCTCTCTCTCTCTCTCCAACACACGCACGCACGCTTACATGTGTATTATTTTCTACAAGGTTTCAGGTTGTAGGGGACATAACAAAGAAATCGACATTGTTACCTGACTATTTTAAAGGTGTTAAGAAGGTGATAAGTGCAGCTTCCGTTATCGTTGGCCCAAAAGAAGGAGACACCCCAGATAGACAGAAATACTCTCAGGCAAGATTTAAATATAAATACTGCAATATTATACATTAAATTAAATCTATAATGCTTAATTATAAATATTATAAAATTATATTTTATTTGCTTTGCAGGGGATTAAATTTTTCGAGCCGGAGGTAAACTTAGTTAGAACATTTAATATATCCAGTTTCACACCGGTTTCAATAACAGATTAAGGGAGATTCTCCAGAAACTGTAGAGTATCTGGGAATGAGAAACTTAATTGAGTCTCTGAAGGAACAGATTGGTTTACTTGACGGTAAACTTCTCATTGGGTTTGCAGGTATGTATATACGCATATATAACTTTGTTACACACACACACACACACGATATGCAGATAATGGGATTCCTATTGGTCCTGCTTGGGGTCCGTTGGATGACGTTGTAATGGGAGGGGTTAGTGAAAGTTTCTTACAAGTTGGCCGAGAAAACAATGAACCTGTTGGTGTATTTAGAGGTACCTAAACATCTCTCTCTCTCTCTCTCTCTCTCTCTCTCTCTCTCTCTCTCTCTCTCTCTCTCTCTCTCTCTCTTCTCTCTCTCTCTCTCCTCTCTATATATATAATATATATATATATATATATATATATAATTATATCCCAGGGGTTGTTTCTACGGCTAATAACGGAGGTTTTGCAAGCATAAGAACAAAGGTATGTATAATATGCATGTACAGTTCATGCGTATGACTGTGAATATTCTCAGAATTTTGATCCAACGGTGGATCTTTCTCCATATGAAGGCCTGGAGCTGAAGATCAGAGGCAATGGTAAACGTTACAAGCTCATAGTACGAACATCTACAGATTGGGATGGAATTGGATACACTTCGAGTTTTGACACACCAAACGACCAATGGACAAGTGTACGTATATTCATATTATAATTTAATATTTTAAATATTTGTAATACTATATTAATATATAATTAACATTTAACTTCAGGTTCGTATTCCCTTTTCTAGTTTTGTCCCGGTTTTCCGAGCCAAAACTGTGAAAGATGCACCTCCTTTGAACAGGTCGAGTATTACCTCGTTGCAAGTAAGCATTTTTTAATTAACATGATCAATCTAAATAAATTATAACAATGTTTTTAATATTTATTACAATATTACAATATGTATGTATATTTTTGTAGCTTATGTACAGCAAGTTTGAGTATGATGGGAAGTTAAACCCTACATTTGAGCCTGGTCCATTTGAGCTTCCAATATCAAGCATTAAGGCCTACTTAAAAGAGCCTGTTACACCGAGGTTTAATATTTTTAATTATTTATTTAAATTAGTACTATATTTTTACTTAAATAATGCTAAAAACTTATTTCATATGCTAAACTACATGCAGATTTGTTCATGTGAGTTCAGCGGGTGTCACAAGACCTGATAGGCCTGGTCTGGACTTGAGTAAACAGCCGCCAGCGGTCCGACTAAACAAAGAACTTGGGAATATACTCACGTACAAATTACTGGTATGTGTACACACATATGTATATGTGCATGTATGTATTTATCAAAGATACATTGACACATACACGCATTAGAAAGATGTCTTTGGATACATTTACATTTATATATATACAACACAGAGAGGTACACACCGGGCATAAATGAATCTCTATCTCTCACACACACACGCACGCACGCACGCACGCACGCACACGGCTAATGATGAATGTATCCAGGGAGAAGATCTTATAAGGGAGAGTGGGATTTCATACACTATTATTCGTCCATGTGCACTTACAGAAGAACCAGCAGGAGCAGATTTACAATTTGACCAAGGAGATAACATAACAGTAAGTGTTTAAGGTTTAGGGGGTTTAAGGTTTAAGGTTTAAGTTAATTAATGGTCTGTGTAGGGAAAGATATCTAGAGAGGAGGTTGCTCAGATTTGTGTTGCTGCTTTGGAGTCTCCATCTGTCTGCAATATGACATTAGAGGTTATAAACACACACGCACACGCACACACACAACACATACACACACACACTATATATATATATATATATTGAAATTTGTAGGTTAAGAGCACAGTCCCATTCAGTGAGCCTTTCACAGTGGATCCCAGTAATCCACCTGCTGAACGCGATTACGAAGAGTATTTTAAAAACCTGAAGCCAGGAATCACTGGAAAAGAATCACTTCCCATGGAAGCTGCCTTAAGTGCATAATATAATAATATACTTGGATGTATACGTATTCGTATGTATAACACTTATATACAGGTTCAAATATATTCCAGAGCATATTCTTTAACTAATATATTTTAATATAGCACTGTCC
Source organism: Selaginella tamariscina (assembly GCA_003024785.1). Taxonomy (NCBI): domain Eukaryota; kingdom Viridiplantae; phylum Streptophyta; class Lycopodiopsida; order Selaginellales; family Selaginellaceae; genus Selaginella; species Selaginella tamariscina. The sequence continues at coordinate 408,739 of PUQB01000022.1, read as the reverse complement.
AATTTTATTCCTTTAAAAGGAAATCCCACTACCACCAAAGTCAATATTTTCCAGACGGCCAACGTCGTTGGGACACGTACACCGACAGTTGCCCATGTACAACTGGCTCATACAAAGTACTTTGTACGACGACTGATTAGTTTAGTTAAGCACAAAATTAATTTAAAATGCGTTTGTCTCCACATGAAAATAATAGTTTATAAAAACGCATCGTATAAAACCATATAAAATAAAATCTAATATAAGCTCAACCATGAGCAATTAAGTGCACGTGAGTCCCGTTAATAAAGCTGAGTAAACCAAAGCCAATCAAAAGCGTCCAAGTGATTGTGCACGCAGCACAGCCACTCGTTTGCCCACATACGGCGTGACACGTGGCAGAAGCCTGATGGTTCCGGCTATCAACAGCCACAATTGGCTCCAGGTCAGCCCACATCCATGACCGTACCCATGCATCCGTATGCTCTGCTGCTCTGTGTGTGCGCAATGTGGCCGCATTTCAGGCTCTAGCGATGGCGGTTTAGTACAAGGTGGATAAGAAAGCTATGGCGGATAAGGTAAATTTAGGGATGGACACTGTAGAATAGTGAGGAACAGGTACAAAATCAATTGAAATCCCGAGATTAAGAGGAGTTCTTTCACAATCTCGATAAACAGGGCAAAATCTGGTTTAAATCTTAGTTAGGGGGTTTTAATCTGGTTTTGGTTCAGAGATGGTAGTGCTGTGGTTAGAATGACAGATTTTGATAACAAGGGAGGCGGCCATGTACAGATTCGAGGGTTTGAGGCGCTCGATGCAAAGTCTACATGGTCGTCGGTATGTGCTATTTTCTGTGTTTGGCCATATACGGACACATTGTATATGTACATATACGTATATAGGCACTGTATATAACGTACAATACACCACTATTGTGCGATTATATATATATATTTATGTGTATATGTATAAATCCATATCTATGTATGCATTTTTTCTTATCTTTGGACTCCGCACACACATATATACGTGTATCTATGTATATTTTTGATATTTTGTTTTATAGTTTGATGATATAGCCTGGGACGACTTCGGAGGGGATGACCACAGTGTGCCAGATCCCGACGAGTCTGCGCCGCCTCCGTGGCTATGCAAGAAGCGGGATTCTAGTAAGCCCACAAATCCCCTTGCAAAGGAGGAGATAAAGATGGAGAGCCCCATGGACGGAACAACAATGGACGTGGACAACTGGGACAGCCTGAACATGATCGACCTCGGTACAGTCCCGGACAAGGAAGGCGCAGCCGGTTTCGGTTTGTGCCTGGATGGTCAGGCGTATACTCAAGAGGATGCCAGCATAGTAACTTCTTCGGGCCATTTTTCGTTCACGGACGTGCCCACCGAGGAGGAGATGAGGATGTTTAGTGAGGACAAGGGGGGAGGAGGGCCACTGCTGGAGTACGCGTGGGAGAACCTCGAGGACATGGACAATCTATTTCAGTAAGGCTATACACGATGCTCTCTCTATACGTAGGTTAGTGCACGTTTTAAGTGCTGGCTATTAACACCTTGTTTATCTAATTGGGTGTTTTTCAGAAACGAGGAGTTTGCTGCTCAGCAGGCTGCGGATGCTCTCCTCCAGTGGCCTTCTTCATCTTCCTCTCCGGAATCAAACGTGAGCCCTGAGTTACGTGCCATGAAAGGGAAGGCCCTTGAACAGGATGTGAAGATGGAGTTTATTCCCTGTGAATCTTTCGAGAAGAGCTCGAATGAGGTCTGTGCCAGTAACTCTGAAGTTGATAAGGTGTTGGAGGAGCAGCTTATGGACCCCAAAGGCAATGACAAGGTATAGATATATACAATATGCATGTTATATAGTGTATATATACACGTATGTGCAAGACATAATATTGTTTGAATTCAGCTGTCAGTGGATGATACTATGGAGCCTTTGACATCTCCAGAGCCGAAAGTTGAGACAGACAAGGTCAGTGAGAAAAATATAGTAGTAATAGTAACTATTGGACAACTTAACCTGATTAGATATTGTGTGTGTGGGTGGGGGTGTTTACGAGGTGTATGTACAGGTTCATGCAAAGCGACAAATACCCACTAGAAAACGTAGCGAGGATCGAGCAAAGAAGCCGATATATCCAAAGAGGCCTGTACAGATTATGCACCATGCAAAACAGACGCATTATCCTCCTACACAGCCTCTGCAATTGAAACCTGCAGTAGCTTCAACTCTACAGGTACTGTCTATGTACATTTGTGTATTGGTACGTGTATTTCATGTGTATGTGTATAGTCTACATAATATATAGATAGACACAAGGGATGTATAGTTCGTAGGTAGATATGTGCATCAGTCTGTATATAGATATGTGTATATATGCCGTGTTGAACTCTAGCTGCAGGTTTTATACTCAATTAGCTGAGAATGCACACATATACACATACCTACATTACATATATATTCTCCATGCAGGTATATCCACAGGTTATTGGAACCACAGTTCCTCCACCGATCTTGCCGCAAAGGCCTCAGTATATGCAGCATTCTGGAATGGGCACTGCTCATCACTCTGCATACCTCATTCAGGGGCAGCAATCTCAACCAGTTATGATGTGTTATGATCCTGAAAGACAACAATATGAACAGCAGGTCTCTCTCTCTCTCTCTCTCTCTCTCTCTCTCTCTCTCTCTCTCTCTCTCTCTCTCTCTCTCTCTCTCTCTCTCTCTCTCTCTCTCACACACACACACACACACACACAAATGTATTAACTGTTTAAGTTACACAGAAGTTGGAAATTCTGGCACCACCACCGGTGTCAGGAACGAATATGACACCACAGGTATCAACGTATTGATAGAGTGTATATAATTCAAACTCATGTACACACACACATCCAACCACATCTATACTTGTATTTACGATGACAAACAGGAGAAGATTGAGAAACTAAGGTGGAAACAGAAGATGCAAAGGCTTGCCTCGGAACAACAGATTTCTAAACAATCCATTCCCTCAGATAAACAACAAGAAGGCAAGTTAAAACAGATTTTAAACTCCAAGAACACTCCTGTTAAGGCGGAAGAAAGTGATGGGCGTGTGGTTGAAGCTGCTGTACTTAATCAGCTTCTTGGTATAATGTCTAAGGTACTCTCTCTCTCTCTCTCACACACACACACACACAAATACATAAACTTAAATTATGTTAATGCTATATTAGTATAACTCTTTAATTGTTATTTATAATTGTTTTTGTGCAGCTGGATGTAGGAACAAGAATATGTATACGGGATGCCTTATACAGGCTTGCACGTAGTGCTATGAATCGTCACACATCTGATGTAACGAGCAGCAGTGAAGGCTCAAATTGTTCTCCAAGTGACAAGAATATAAATAGAGCCATCAGGTAAGCATATTCTCGGTCGTGTGTGTGCGTGTTCTGTATGTATACATTTACTCCATGCTATGACGATACTAGCATATAACACACACACAGGCACGCAGGCACGCAGACTCATGACACAACCACAGGAGTGGTATACATGGCATGGTGTGCATGTGTTTGTGATGATATAATATGTATGTACGATGGACTCGCTATAATATATTATCCGTTCCAATACATTTCAATGAATAACGAGACTGTACCGCTGTAGTAGCATTCTGGGTGCAGCAGTGTAACACTTGTAAGTGCATAGCAAACTGGATACCGTGTGTGTGTGAGAGAGAGAGATAGAGAGGAAGCACGTGTATAAATATCTCAATTAGACATATAGTAAGAAATAAACATACATTTACAGCGTGTGTATACATGTGACTGATATATAAACTTCAATGCAGATACCCTATGCTGGAAACGGAGACCAATCCTATTGATAGATCAATTGCCAACTTGCTATTCCACAAGAGGAGTACAGGCTCAACAGTTGCGCTTCCGAATACGCCGACGACTACATACACGTGGCAACAACAGCAATCATCATTTGAGACAGCCTCTGGACGGGATGGATCCATACAGCAGCCAGGCACCAGGCCGTACAAGAAAGCGAACACGAGAGGCTCAGCAAACGGAATAATGATTTCTACGGTGAGAATGTAGAGAGCGACGGGAGTAGTAAGAGACCCAAGCCATTAGATCTTGATAAGTTGGAGGTGATGAAGACATCTGATACCAAAATACCTCTTAAGGTGCACATACATGTATACACACACAGATATATATATATATATATATATATATATATATATATAGAGAGAGAGAGAGAGAGAGAGAGAGAGAGAGAGAGAGAGAGAGAGAGAGAGAGACGTCTGTATACATATACACATACATAGTCATATGTACTTGTTTTTACATACTATGAAGACGCAGATCAAGCTTTTATGCTAACTATCAAATAATATATACTAACATATATAGATAATTACTAATATATACGTACATGATACATTAGCTTAGATACACAAAAACACCTTGATATCTACTGTTTTTAGATTCTTCACATTTGCTCTGTTGGTTATTGACTCGGGTACTATCAACATTTCAGAACGTACTCAGAGCACTTATGACGTCATTCTCTCTCTCTCTCTCTCTCACACACACACACACACACACACACACACACATACGTACGTACATTATACGCATCCAATTAGTGTTATAGATGGACATGTATGCAATCAAATGTGTACAGACGTACACAGAAAGCATGCACACACAAAGAGACACATAGTCACACTTTTATGTTTTAAACAGGGAACACCCCGAAGTGGCTTGAAGCGAGAAGCAAGTTGCAAGATTTTGCCAGTACGAATAGAGGTACGAGCAGTAGCAGCGATACTAGAGACGAGAAAGCACCAAAGACAGGCATCCAATAGTAGTAGCAGGCAAACTAACTATTCAAGACTTAATATATCGAGTTCACAAGTGTATACTGTGTCTTCTTCATGGTCCAATCCAAATCAACAAGGTAAGCTTAATTAATTGTTTTATTAAACATATTTATTTGATATATAACAGTACTCATATGTACACTTGACAGAGAGCTTGATGAAGAGCACACGTGTTCTATATGGTTCATTACCGGGTCTGGAAGCGTAGTTTATCAAGTTTACATGGAGATGAGATTGCCCCGGGTGTATATGCGACGATCATACGCAAATGCGGGACTACAGGTCCCTCAAGCTCATCCACGATCAAGTGTGTTCAAACAGGTACTGTGCAAGCACATTCCTCGCCAATCTCCTTGTCGAGAAGTACGGGAAGTTTGGGAATCTCTACCAGGCGTGTACGGTCTTCAAATCGATCCAGCACAGGAACATCTTCTCATGGAACATCATGGTATCGGCTTTCGTTAGAAACTCTCAGCACAGGCAGGCTCTAGAGCTCTTTCGGTCCATGGGCTTGGAAGGTGTGAGGCCGGATGCTATCACGTTTATCAACGTTCTCGGTGCTTGCTGGAGCGTGAAGCAGGTCAGAGAGATTCATGCGCTTGTTGAATCTGCCGGGCTGGAGTCCGATGTTATTCTGGGGACTGCACTGGTTAACATGTACGGGAGAGCTGGGAGAGCCGATGTTGCTACGACTTTCTTCAACAAGATGCCTGTAAGAAACGTGGTTAGCTGGAATGCGATGATTGCTGCATGTGCCCAGAATGGGGATTTCCATGGGGCTCTACAGACTTACGAAAGCATGGAGATGGAGCCGGATGAGATCACGTTTGTCAATGTCTTGCCTGCTTGCGGTGGTAAAGAGGGAAGGAGGATCCATGAACGGATCATTTCGTGTGGTCTCGAGAACGATACTGTGGTAGGGACTTCACTGGTGACTATGTACGGACGGTCCGGTCTTATAGAGGATGCACAAAGGGTGTTTTCAAAGATGGAGAATCGTAATGTGGTAACATACACGGCAATGCTATGTGTATATGCTGAACATGGTTACTACGACGAGGCTGTGGAGGTGTACCATGAGATGAAGCGTATGAAGCTCAAGCTTGACTCCATAGCTTTTGTTTCAGCGTTGAGTTCATGTTCCGGATCCAACAACCTTGCTGTGGGGAGAGAAGTACATGAAGATGCAATCTCTTCAGGTGTTAAGCTTGACGGTGAGCTTGGGGCGTGCGTTGTGAATATGTATGGTAGATGTGAAACTGTGGGGAAAGCTAGGGAGGTTTTCGACTCTCTATCAGGGACTAGAAGGGGAGTTACACTGTGGAACACGATGCTTCTCTGTTATGCCCAGAACGGTGATCGAGATGAGGTTGCAAAGTTGGTCAGTGAGATGGTTTTGGATGGAACTACACCAAATGGGGTAACTCTGATTTGTGTGCTACATGTGTTCGCTCATGGAGGGGTTGCTGAGGAAGGTTTAAGGTGTTTTGGGGAGTTTAAGGGGGATTACGGGGTGTCTCCCACAGGGCAGCATTACGGGTGTTTAGCAGATCTTCTTGCGAGGATGGGCAGGCTTGAAGATGCAGAGGAGTTACTGAAAGTGATGCCGTACGAACCTGGATGGGCTTCCTGGACGGGGTTGCTTGGTGCTTGCAGGAACCATGGAGATTCTCAAAGGGCTTTGCAGCTCGCGGACGAGGCTGCGGTTGACAAATCCTCCACTTATATATTGTTGTCTACCACTTTGTATGCGACTTAAATAGGAACCATGCGGTAAAGGATTTTATAAGCTGAGTTTTCTATTAAAATACTACTCTGATTCTAAGTCTATGATTACACACAATATATATACAGGGGTGACTCATCTGTATGCATGCTGCGAGTAGGGCCGTATTGGTATTTTCCTTAGTGCCCAAGGTAAATTTCGTTACCTGTAAATAATTACATAAATTACTCCTTTTGAAAAGCGATAGTGTTTCAGAATAGAGATTAAGTTTATCTGAAACAGTAATGTGATTGTATTTTAATTATGCTAATGAAAAGATAATCTTGGCATTGTTTTCATTGTCGCGTTGAAAATATATGAAGTCAAGTATCATTAACAATGTTGAGAATGCTATGAAGTTGAAAATTATGAAGTCAAGTATCATTAACAATGTTGAGAATGCTATGAAGTCAAGTATCATTAACAATGTTGAGAATGCTATAAAAAAATCTTGTAAGAACGTGATATTTACATTGTTTACAAAAATACTTAAAAAGAGACTTTTATTTTACAAGTTAACAAAGTAATAAACTTAGTATTTGGTAGTCTTATGATCACCACCGTTTTCCTTTTCCATCTTTTATGTCTTAAGAACCTCTGAGATTTGATTTGCAAAACGAGTCCCTTGTGATGTTTTATGTGTTACAGGAAGTGCTTTTCTTCTTCTTATTTAGTGGAGCTTCTTTTTTAATTTCTTGTGAATTCTTTCGATCTTGTTTACTTTTAATTTTCTTCTTAAATAGAGGCTTTTCACTCAAATGAAGTTCACAACTTCTGCACACTTATTTTTTTCATATGCAAATTTTCACTTTGGAACTAATTTTTTAGGTAGTGGTCTTATTTGCCTTTGATCTTTTCCTCTATCACTCTTTCTCTTCTCCTTTATATTATCACCATTAGTTAATGTTATTCTAGGCTCTTATTTAAACTTTAAATTTTCAGTGGAATGCAATGGCTCGAAAAGGTCTCACATGCAAACAAAGTACCACATTTATGTTTATTCTTAAAACATTTTTTTCATCGAATGTAGCATTTTCCCAATTCTCATGAACAAGTCTAACACATAATCATTTAATTTAATGAAATTGTTAAGTAGCATTATGATTAGTATAACAAATTTCTTTAAGCCCTAGCACATGTTATAGAATGCTCTAATTATAAAAGGAAAGCTTGTTTAACTTTTGAAATACTTATTTCTTAATATTCGATATTTTTTATTATTGTGTTAGTATCCAATGGTTTAGAAATAAACTCGTGGTTTCCCCTTTTTACTATCACAAGTAAGCACACATCAACACACTACAATGAAAAATATATATCATGAATATCAATACATAGTGTCAACAATATTTTATAGCCTTGATGCTGAAGTTGTAATTTATTATCACCCTCGACACCAAATAATGTTCCATAGTACTTTCAGACAGCATTAAACATTCCTCCACGTTGAGGATGTAATCATTAAGGAATCCTTAGCACTAAGATATATTTTCAAATATACCTTGGTGACAAGGTTTTAAACATTAATAAAATTTTGGGACCAAAGATAGAATATTATTAGTGAAAAGTGCTTCAACCATATGTTCCAATCTTGCATGGTCCAATTAAGCCTTTTTTATGAAGAAATTCATTACAACAAGTAAAGAATGACCTTTGCAGTAAAATAAATGTGTAACTTTATTCCAAGTCTATGCTTAGCCTCTAGGCTGTTAAGAGAGTCTCGATGAAAAGTCTCCCATTATGAGATCATAACCCACTATGTGGTTGTTTGTATATTGCTTGTTCGTGCCTTGAAATTGGAAATGTCGATCAATATATTTTGGACTTTAAGAGTTTTACCAAGCAATAAAATGTCACAATAAAGAACTTGTACAAATTTTTCAAAAGCATGGTTGAGTAGCTAAGCAACTTGTCATCAACATAAAATTTCCTTTTTTTTCCCATGCCCTTTCCAATTTTAGTGCCACTATTAGATTTATTGAGTAACAACTTACTCTTTAGTTCTTGATTACTGACCATCTAACAATCTGACTTCATTGTAAATCTACACTTCATCATCTAATAAACAACTTAGTTCTAAATATAGTGGTACATCTTTAATCTTTTCGTTAGTGATATTTCAAGAAAACTTCAAACACAATTTTAAATTAAAAGTGAATTAGTCAGCTTGCTTGTTCATTCTTGATTTCACCCATTGCAAGAACCTTTGGTTTTCATATGCAAAACTATAAAATAGATAGAAGTTAATACTGATGCAAGACTAAAAGAATAAGTAATACCTGAGAAGCATGCGATCTGCAACTTTGATATTTGAAAAGGTCATCTTTATATTGTTTTGGAATGGCAAATATCTTTGTTATGTATGAATACAATTCCTTCACAAGAGCCTTCTTCTTTATCTCCTCGAGAAATGTTAGCATGAGTTTTCTTAATGAATCAATGTTAAAGTTTTTACTTGGTGCCACGAAGGCACCTTATCAAATGCCAACCCTGAAATACCTTTTATAGAAACCCCACAAAATTTGGTAAAGTAACCCATATTAAGAACTCATCTCCTAGGAACTTAAACCCCCAATTGACTAAGTCTGCAAATGAAGTTCACCTTATGAATTAAGATACAAGGGCCAGCCGAGCTACAGGTGCCGTTCCTAGCTTGGCATAGTTGAGGTGGCTGAAGCAAGGCCTCAATCATTAATTCTGTGAAACATGAACTTGGGCAATACCTTTGAACTTGCAAACAATATTTCAGATTAAAGAATTTGATTAACTTATTGGAAATGATGTACCTGATCGCAAAAATAAAATCCTATCAACGATAAGGGTGAGATGTATCCCTATCGTGTCAAAGTTGGGGCGGCACAATAAAAGGTTACATCTTGATGACACAAGCTTAGGTTTCATCTATAAGAGGTTAATGAACTCTCTTTTAAATCTAGGAAGCCTCACTACATATACTTTATATGACAAAATCCTCTGTTTTCCTAAATGAGTAAGTGGGTTGGCACGAAAATGCCAACCCTTAACGAAAATGAGATGCCCTGGGGTTGCAACCCTAGGGTAAGGTCAGCCCTACCTTTTGACAAGCTATACTTTACCAGAAAACCTACTTTGGAATATCAAATGGAGGGAGAGTTTTATAAAAGGTGAATTTTAACTTCACCTAGAGTTTCTTACAAATATTTAAACCCTCAGCCAAACCATCACTAAATATTTAAGTGCACTAAACGGACATTCATCACACAATTCGATAAGTAATAACAATCAAACCCCAAAGTAAAGGGTCGAGTCATAGTAAAAACTATGACAATAAATTTCATCCTTATTCTTTATAATCCTTATCACACTATGTGAGCACATGCTCTTTAACATTTAGTTTATCCACATTATAATTAGTCAATGTTTAAATTCTTTGTCGACCCTAAGAATGACATATTCTTGAAGTGGGCAAAATGCACTTGAACATCTTAGTCATGACCTTCATCTTTTAATGCACATCCTTATGAATTGTCCATGAATAAAAGCTTTAATAATGAGGTCCACTTCTCCAATCCAAGGCATTTTCGTTTAGTTGAACTTTACGACTTTGTCGACAAATTCTACACATTCAAATCTTTATTTATTATTAAGAAGTATTTTCCCACGGTCATCATTTAGTTATTTATTATGTTCAACTTAGCCTTCAGTATGTTGCCCCACGCCTTTCCACAATAGACTGTCAATCCTGCTTTTCTCATTCTTTCCGTACTGGGTCTACATGCAAAAACACTTTAAAATGTTTGGGAAGGGGAAAAAGAGATAATAATGTTTAAAAAAATGGGTGAGTTTTGAGTTTTTCAATTTTATTTATTTAACTAAAAATGGTTATTTTATTTGTTATGTTCTCTCTCTTTTATTTTTATTTGACTTTTCATCTTTTGTAATTAGTTTTGAATTATAAAACAATTATAAAATATTTTATAAAGTTCCGACTGTGAAGGTGCCTAAGGAAAGAAACGTGAAGGAATATAACGATGTTGACACGTTCAATGGTGTGACACCGTGATAAAAATGCTACAGAAGAGTCACAGAGGAACAAAAGAACAAACACATAAATACACCACAGGCAGCGAGCTTTATTGAAAACTAAAGGCAAAAGTAGTTCGTGTGCCCTCTCTAAGAGATACATGCGCTTGTTGAATCTGCCGAGCTGGAGTCCGATGTTATTCTTGGGACTGCACTGGAGAGCCGATGTTGCTACGCGGCTGTTCAACAAGATGGCTGTAAGGAACGTGGTTAGCTGGAATGCGCATATGCCCAGCATGGACATTTCCATGGTGTTCTAGAGACTTACGTAAGGAGCCGGATGAGAGATCACGTTTTGAATGTCTTACGATCCTTGAAAGGATCATTTCATAATACTTCGCTGGTAACTATGCGTGGACGGTCCAGTCGCACAAAGGGTGTTTTCCAAGATGGTGCTGTATGGCTGAACATGGTTACTATGATGAGGCTGTACCATGAAATGAAACGTATGAAACTCAAGCTCGACTCCATAGCTTGAGTTCGTGTTTCGGATCGAACAACCTCGCTGTGGGGACAGAATACACGAAGATCAGGTGTTAAGCTTGAAGGTGTGCGTTGTGAATATGTATGAAACTGTGGAGAAAGCTACTTACACTATGCCCAGAACGGGCATTTGTAAAGTTACTCAGCGAGATGGTTTTGGAGGGAACTACGCCAAATGAGATAACTCTGCTTTGTGTGCTACATGTGTTCGCTCAAGGAGGGGTTGCTGAGGAAGGTTTAAGGTGCTTTGGGGAGTTTAAAGGGGATTACGGGGTGTCTCCCACTTACGGGTGTTTAGCAGATCTTCTTGCGAGGATGGGCAGGCTTGAAGATGCAAACGAGTTACTGAAAGTGATGCCTTACGAACCTGGATGGGCTTCCTGGACGGGTTGCTTGGGCTTGCAAGAACCATGGAGGGCTTTGCAGCTCGCGGTTGACAAATCCTCCACTTATATATTGTTGTCTATCACTTTGTATGCGGTAGAGGATTTCATATACCGATCAAACATAGTTTTTTCTATTAAAACTTGTTCGTAACACTCTGATTCTAAGTCTATGATTACACACAAAACCATATACATATAAAAAGTGGCTACCCAGTACAGTGCTACAAAATCAAGCTGCTTTAGTCCCATGTCTACATTCGGCCTCACTTTGTTGTCCCCTGTTCTACTCCTTCTAAAGCCTCTCTCCTCCTATCCAACCCCAACATCCTACACACACGCTCCCACGCATGCTAACTTGTACACTCTTTCATTGATTCTGCATAAAACGGGTTTAATAACAAAGTGGAAGCATATATGCATTTGTGCATCCATACGTAACAGGTTGCCATAAACAAGAAACCCTCCCAATAACTCCAGCAGTATCGATCCTTCAAACTAATATCAAAACAAAAGGTGTGTATATATACACGTGTGTGTCCAACACATAATCATTTTTTTATAAGCTTAACACAATTACACTCGTGTATATGCACGTCTAGTAAAATGATTATCACATAAGAAATCTAGACGGGGTTATCTGTACATATAACACCACACACTCACACGTTATATATGTCTACGCCAATCTACCTATACACACAAGTCCCCGTGTGTATGCAGGAGTATTTCACATAGTTGTTTATGATGAGTGTTAAAGCTCTCGCTCCATTCATTAATTCTACGCATGTACATGCTCTAAATAATCGTGTATCAAATAATACATCAACAATGGTCCTATCTATACCTAAAAATCCAACAAATGCGTCTGTGTATATAGTGTAAGTGTTTTGCATCGTTGCTTTGATGATTGCAAATATGCAACAGGTGTATCTAGGATGGTTCTTTATAATTCTTAGTATTTAAGATGATTTCAAGAGATGCAGCAAATGTATGCATAGAGTTTATACACATGTAGACGTCTAGAAAGAACACGTATATGATTATTTATATAAAACTAAATGGGCTAGTCTTGACCATCTGAAAACATGGAACTGTGTATGTATCTAATTAAGATGGTAGCATCCATACACAACGGTATATAACACAAATTGATGTGTGTGTGTGTGTGTGTGTGTGTGTGTATGCGCTTCATCTCATGGTACACACACGCAAAGGAGAATCGTAATGTGGTAACGTACACCGCGATGCTGTGTGTATACGCCATAGTTACTGCCGAACTTCGGAATGTTGCATACGTATGTGTTACAAATGGCATTACGACGAGCAAATTTCCATTCAAATGCAACGTTTGAGTTCAGACCAACCCAACGTTGAAAAACCCTCGAAAAAAGTGAAAACATAATAGATGAACTTAACAGAAATATTAATTTAAATTTGGAATATAGATGAGACGTGACTAGAACCTGAACGTGTATTACGAACACGTTACTAACGGCAAATTTTCACCCGAACGCGTTAATTAGTAACTATGGTATATGCTGAACATGGTTACTACAATGAGGCTGTGGAGGTGTACCATGAGATGAAGCGTATGAAGCTCAAGCTTGACTCCATAGCTTTTGTTTCAGCGTTAAGTTCGTGTTCCGGATCAAACAACCTCGCTGTGGCGACAGAAGTACATGAAGATGTCATCTCTTCAGGTGTTAAGCTTGAAGGTGAGCTTGGGGCGTGCGTTGTGAATATGTATGGTGTGGGGAAAGCTAGGGAGGTTTTCGACTATCTATCAGGGACTAGAAGAGGAGTTACACTGTGGAACACGATGCTCCTCTGTTATGCCTAGAACGGGCATCGAGATGAGATTGCAAAGTTACTCAGCGAGATGGTTTTGGAGGGAACTACAAAGAATACATTAATAAAATAATTAAATAAGCAAAGCATCTCCATGGTTCCTGCAGGCCCCAAAGCAACCTTGAGTAAATCGTTTACATCTTCAGGCCTGTCTCATCCGAATATAGACATGGGGCTAAAGCAGCTTGATTTTATAGCACTGTACATTCTTGTAATTTACTGGGCAGCCGGCTTTGTGTGTAATCATTCACAGATCATGGTGCTTTACAAACAAGTTTTAATACAAAACTTGATTAGTATATGAAAACCTCTACCGCATTATGTCGCATACAAAGTGGTAGACAACAATATATAAGTGGAGGGTTTGTCAACCGCAGCCTCGTCCGCGAGCTGCAGAGCCCTTTGAGAATCTCCATGGTTCCTGCAAGCACCAAGCAACCCCGTCCAGGAAGCCCATCCAGGTTCGAGTAACTCTTCTGCATCTTCAAGCCTGCCCATCCTCGCGAGAAGATCGTAATGCTGCCCTGTGGGAGACACCCCGTAATCCCCCTTAAACTCCCAAAAAACACTTTAAACCTTCCTCAGCAACCCCTCCGTGAGCGAAAACATGTAGCACACAAATCAATTTGTTTTGTTTTTTAGGTATCCTTTGTTGCCAATTTCTGCTTAACGTATCCATCCCGCTTCTCCTGTGCGGATTCTTGGAGGTCCCAAGCTACAATGTCTAAGTATCTTCTCAGTGTGTAGTCGTTGTTCGAAATCGGATCGGATTGGAGGTATTCATCGAGCATCCGAGACGCCTGCGAAACAGATGAATGCGGGATGTCCACTCCTTAACCCCTAATCCCCTGTTTAGGCTTAAAAAACCTAATTAGGGTAAAAACTATTAATGCAAAGAGTATTTCAAGTAAGTTACATATACATTTTCTTTTATAAGTACATAATAGCTAGAAGTTTTAATATTATGTTGAGATGCACGGAGATTTTTTTAATTTTCTTTTTTCATATCTTTGTTAATATATTTAAAAGAAATAATAATAAATCATTAATATGATACTCTGATTCTATAGTTTTGACTTTTGACATGAGCAACGTTGTTAAGATGTGAATTAAATTTTCTCGGATATCTTGTAAATCATTTCAAAAGTTATTGCACACACACACACACACACACACACACACACACACATATATATATATATATATAGAGAGAGAGAGAGAGAGGAATATGTCAATAAAGTTGATCTTATTCTTTACAATTCTCTCCTTAACGTATAAGATATTACGAGTGTGTGTGTGATATTATATAAATAAATAATGATTACATTACATAATTATGGTTTTAATAATTGATTTTTAAATATTCATATTATAGCTGACATTGTTAAGAGTTCGATACTACCCATAAATTAAATGAAATTTTAATTTATAAATTTATTAGAGTGTGCTTTTTCCATGTGGCCAGCATTCATTCTAATCATAATTATTTTATTTTTAAAGTATACATTATAATCATAATTTATTTATTTTTTAAAAACATTTCATGATTTTTCTTTTCTTTATTTAAATTATTTTTTCTCGTAAAGATGATTATAAATTCACCATAATTAATCATCTTTAATTACTTAATTATATATGTTATTTACTAACACAAACATTCATTTAAAGAGATTACATTAAATATCATATGTATTTTTATATATATTATGATTTTCATATTCACTTTAATAAAATATTTTTTTTCTAATAATATTTTTTTATTTAGTTTGTGACACTTATCTATAATAATTATAATTATAACTTGGCTCTTAAATTTTAAAAATATTACTTTCTTTATTTTATTAAGAAATATTATATACATTAATTTTATTATGAAATTAATATTCTCTACTTAAACTGACTAACACATGATTTACATTTATTTTCACTTAATTATTCAATTTTACATGAATATTCTCATATGCAATTTACTTAATTTTTTTATATAAAAGTTTAAACTTTTTAAATTCCTATTATATTTTGTTTAACTTAAGAATACATAATTATAAATGAAGTTGAATATGTATATGTTATAATTATTTTTGAAACATAAAGACATAATTAAAAAATATAATTTATAAAATTTTCAAATTCGACTTAATTATATATTATACACATGTTACACATGTAAAAATTATGATAAAAATCTTTAAATTTTTTTTAATAACCCAAATGACTTATTTAATTTTGATAAGAACACACTTTTAATTATCGATATTCTTAAGGGTACTTTAAAGTTTGTTTTATTTCTTTATTTTAGTCTTTTAAAAATCTTTTTAATTTTAATTTAAAAAATGATTATTTCATTGGTGTGTTCTCTTTATTGTTTTTCATTAATTATTTATGTTTTTTAGGGTTTTTTAGGAATAAAATCTTTAAGAAGATTTTTATTCATTGCATTTCTTTAATTTTTTTTTTTTGTTGTTTATTTTAAGAACACAAGTGATTTTATTTTTATTTAATTTTGTGTTGATTTACTACTCGTAATAATTTATTAGTTGTATTTTTTTATTCTTTAATTTATTTGAGATTTCATCAAAAGAAAAACTCAAATGAGTTTTTATTTTTTTAGGAATCCAAGTGAGTTTTTAATTTTATTTATTTAATTTTAAGAAGAAAAAAAAGAAATTTATTATTGGTGACATCCGCTTTATTCTTTTTATTTATCTTTTGAATTTTATTTTTTTTAAAATAAACTAAATGAGTTTTAAGAATCCAAGTGAGTTTTTAATTAATTTATTTAATTTTGATAAAATAAGTTTTATTATTTATTTTAAATTATTTTCTTTAAGAACCAAGGGAGTTTTTAATTATATTCTTTTGATTTTAATAAGAAAAAAAAGAAGATTATTTTATTAGTTGCATAAGCTCTCTTTTTCTATTTTATTTATTAAGAGAGCTGAGTTTTCTATTAAAACTCGACCATGATATGTGAATGATTACACACACAAAGCTATATATATATATATATATATATATATATATATGAAATGAGGCTACCCAGTGAATTAGAAGAATGTACAGTGCTACAAAATCAAGCTGCTTTAGCCCCATGAGCATGAAGGTCTACATTCGGCCTCACTTTGTTGTCCCCTGTTCCATTCCTCTGTTGCTCTTTTAAAGCCTCTCTCCTCCTATCCAACCCCAACATCCTACACACACACACACACACACACACTAAACACACGCTCCCACACACACGGGCATGCTAACTTACTGCTTTAGGAGATCAGTACGGAGAACATTCATCAGATCCACCGGATCCCTAAAAACCAAATATGTGAAAAATGTCGTCTAACTTGAGAAAATCATGTATTTACCGAGAAGAATCTTGTTCTTGTTCGGTAGGGCACGTTTTCTTCAGCTGCTTGTATACATAGCTTCGTGCCTGAGACCGGTTCTTGTACGCATTCTTCCGAGCCTGTGATTGATTTCTATAATATATAGAGACAGAAAGAACATCAAGTACCTGATTTGAGATGTCTAGCCCCGCAAGACAAAGCGGCAAGCCCGATCCTACCCCCATTCTTCTGTACAATCAGATCACTTTGGATCTGCAGATCATTCACTAGAACCCTAATGGCGCCAGTCCTCCCGCCGTTCTTGATTCTCTCATACGCGTTCCGTAATGTTAAAGCGCCAGTCCTCCCACCGTTCTTGATTCTCCGTAATGTTAATCACTTCGTTGGTTAATTCTGCACTGGAATATGTTACAATCAACGGCTATTAATTAATTTAGAATACTTTTACCAGATATTCTAGGTTTAAGAAAAACCCTAATCTAATGACGCATGGCTATGGACGCTGGCTGTGGCGGCCGCTTCAAAATGGGCAGCAATCCATCTAAATGACATCAACAGGAATTGGCCTGTGAAGGAATTCAATATGACTCACAAAACAGTAGATTCTGTGTGTCCAGGTGTGCATATGTGTATATGTGTATGTATGCTTGACTTTAGAATTGTAGGTGGGATTTTTCAGTTCGTATCCACCGAACGGGAGATTTAAGGTACATAGTAGTTCCATGGGTATGCATACTAGCTGTTCATGACGATCTGCTTAAGAAGAGAGGAAAACATGGGATAACATGTTCCTCCCACAACTAGAAATTGCAGGTAAGGTTTGACACACCCACGCACACTGTGTATAAACATCTATATACTCATTATGAATGTGTTAGATATTAATAATAACACCTTTCAGGGAAGCACCTCCTGGCGGACGATGTAGATTTGGACGTGTTCTTCACTTCCAAGCCAAAGCGTCTCCCGTTTAAGACCGGACTGAACAGGACCGACTACCAACGGGTACGGCACACCTCATCGGGGGCTCTCTTCAAAGTCTCACTAGATGGTTCAACTGTTGTACCTGTAGATATCTCCCGTGCGACGGGATCCGATGGGATTGTCCTCCTAACGGGGAAAAGCTGGTTGTTGCTGGGATTCCTGGGGCAAGGCTGGTGGAGAGTGACGAACTGCCCGTGTTGCGCATAAGTATGTGGGACCTTTCTACCGGATTCCGACTTCTGTTGCTATTAAGGATGGTAAGGCCTTTCTGAACCATTAAATAGGCTCATACCAGTTTCTTCAAAGTAAGAAAGCTGCTTGTTTCTATATATCGTGAGACCTTATGTAACTTACGTATCTCTCTCTCTCTCTCTTCTCTCTCTCTCTCTCTCTCTCTCTCTCTCACACACACACACACACACACACAGAGTACAGTAAATGTGTACCTGTAGTGATATTGAACAGACTAAGTCGAACTCCTCGTATAATTTGAGTTTTAGTAAGGATATATTAGTAACTTAAACCTGCCGAGAACAAGCTCACCAGTGAATCAAAACATATCTTAACTTACACATTTATGCGCTCTATATACGTTTGATGTTATCCAACATACTGAATAATAATATCTATGTATATTGGTCTTATGTATGCATAACTCACATTGTTAGCGTGTGTTTAGGGCTTATAACATTATTTTAAGAGGAACAAGCTTGTTAAATTTTTTATCTACAAAATTGATATGATTTTGATTTCATATTCTTGTTTAAAAAGGTTTTTGTTTCATATTTTGATTTAGAAATATGATTTATAAGCTAATTGTATATAAAAGAATGTTAATTAACATATAATAATTATTATAAATCCTCAATGCTAAACTATATATCATAAATAAATATAGTGAATTATCTCTGTTTACATTGATTAATAATATTTTAAGTTATAAACTATTATCCCATTCGTTTTATAAATGACATCCATGTTAATAAAGGTATGCAATCGAAATTTTGTCTTAAACGCAAATATATCAGACCATGACAATGTGTTACACATAGTAAATATTAAACATTTTAGGCACATATAACATATTTGATTTTTGTAAAGAAGTATGTGTAAGAAATTTGCCTTATTTGTTTTATTTTAATTAATATAAATGTTAGATAATAGTATGAACTATTTATTTATTGATGTTGATGCTAAATTATATTTTTCATAAACTATTTTACATTGTATCACGATGATAACGTTAAAATATTCTAGAATAGTTTATATATAACTAATTAAAATAGATATTTAAATTTATTATGCATTCACAAGAAAATGCCATTTTATATAATTTCGTATATAAGAACTAAAATATTATTTTTAACAAGGCTTATTTAAAACGAAATTAAAATAAATAATTTAAATCATACCACTTACTAATGCAGCGGGCATCCTGACAAGAGTTTCCGGGGGAAGTGGCGGGTAATGGCGTCCGCCCCTCCATTGCCTTTCGTAAATGGTGTTATATCTCAAAGCAGGCCAAGTGGTCAAACTCAAACTGCTTGACAAAGAAGACCAACGGCATGTCCTGGGGCAAGGAGGCAGCCTGTACGCATCCTGCAAAACCCTGCTGCAGGAACCTCTCGTCTGTGGCACACCAGTTGCTGGGTCATACACACGCGCCCGTTGCCTTCGTAGACAACGAGCTTGTAAGTACCAGAAGCAGCATCCACGTCGCACAAATCTGGCATAGAGCGTAAAGAACACCACGGATTCGCCACTAACCTAAACTGGTTCGTCAACGGGTTCCCCACATAGTAGCCCCTTCCCAGCTTTTCCCTTGGTATTGCCCCCAACTGACGTACAAAAGACCTTGGGTAAATAAGATCGATGGTGCCAAGACTCCTCCGTGTCAGATACAGAGAACCAGAGCTTATAAGCATTACCCTCGAGAAGAATCATCCACGGTTGTTCTTTGTTCCATACAGGAGACCAATCGTGGTCTCCAATGGATGCATGCCAAAACTTGGAGACCATCCGGCTCCTGTAAATGGTTCTCACGCTCCAAAATGCTGCACAGCATATCGGCAGTCAGATTTCACAAGGTTTCCGAGCATCATCACAGTGCCTAATCCTCTTACGCTTCCGACCATCGTCCTGCTCCATCGGCCCTACTTGATCCTTCCTCTTCTTCAAATAGCCTTTCGATCTTAAAGGTGTCGCCAAGCCTTTTCGATCTTCCCATTAAAGAGGCTATGTAAGAAACCTGTCATGAGACCTCACATGTAACTTACGTCTCACACACACACACACACACACGAAGAGACTAACAATACAGTAAATTTGTACCTGTAGTGATATTGAACAGACTAGTAAATTAACCTGCCGAGAACAAGCTGACCACGGTGAAGATAGAGTACAGCCCGATCAAACACATCCCCCAGAGCCTCGTGACACGGAATCTGGATAGAGCAACGACAAGAAGAGAACCCACGAGGCTCACCAACAGAAAGCCAAATGCAATAAGTAAACTCGGATGGTACGTAAGATAATATTCGGCTGGTTGTGCATACGAAGTATGTAACACCAAGGCAAAGCCAAGTCCGACCAGCATGTTGAACATCGGACCCGCAAAACAGCCTGTATGTAACGTATGTCTATATGTATGTGTGTGTGTATATATATATAAGATACATGCCTGCTATTGCCATCTCGGGTTTTCCTGCTTTTGCAATCGCGATATCTGCTACTAAGTCACCCATAGAGTTCCCCCAAGCGAGAACTGTAAGGCCAAGTAACGCCGGAGAGATACCCAACACGATGCCAAGTCCTGCTAGGCAACCCAGAAGCTCTCCAGCTATGAAGGATATCCAGAAAACGCTCATCATGAAAGCCGTGAATGCTGTTGGGATCTGTACACTCTCTGAAGGCGGCTTTGCAGTGATAAAGTATGCCAGTGCAAGGAACATGTTCTGCACGAGAATGAGGGACCATAGCGGGAGCTTCACTGACAGAAATAGGAACACTACCGGGTAATCCAGGGAAATTATCGACTTGAACATGACGAGTAGCAACAACGGGCAGAAAAGTACGTTAGATGTTGCATAATATCGGTTCCACTTCGAGGAGTTCGTCTCTGGAATTGTCGCTCGAAGAATAACGTGCAAAGGTGCCCCTATAAGAGTTCTCGCCTGTACAAGATATCCTCAGAACGTGTGTGTGTGTGTGTGAGAGAGAGAGAGAGACAGAGAGAGATTATAACCCACCTTGATTGCTTTCAAACTCGTGCATGGGTTGAGCTGGAGATACTCCCAAAATTTTGGTGAAGGCAAATCATCATATGTCTCTTCATCACATACGTAAGTTTCTGCTTCTATTCCACAGTTTGCCTGCTCGACTTCCTTGTAACTTGTCTCTATTGCAGCTTCAACAGACTTCTCCGTGGGGCTTGCTACAGCCTTTGCCTGTTAAACAAGTTCGTTGATTGATCATCTCTCTCTCGTATGATAGATAGATATACATACAAGCTTACCTGATCCATGATAACAACAACAGAAATGAATACTGCGTAGAACAAAATGAGACAAACAGATTGCCAGAACGTGATGACCCCCTTCATGTAAATGAGAAACAGGAGACCCACAGCCGTAATGTAGAAGAGAACATCTCGGACAAACGGAACCGGCTTGACACTGAAAGGAGCCGATAGAACAGCAACCGAGCCGACTACAAAGGCCGAGACAAACGTACCGGCGCTGACTATGGCTCCAAGTCCGATTCTAGAGTTGCCTCCTCCAATCGCCGCCATGGAAGCAAATACGTCGGGTGCCCCATTGCCAAGAGCCAGCAGCGTAACACCTCCCATTGTGGGAGACATACGTAGAATCTCCACCAGGAGAGTTGCAACGGGAGAGAAGAATTTCTCAGCAGTCTCAGCCAGATAGAAGAATGAGAGGATTATCGCCCCGAACAGAACAGGGACCGAGATCCATGATTGCTCCTCGAGGACGCAATAGTGTAGAGAGATGTAATTCACCACGCTCCGTCCCGTTTTGCAGTGCCTACGTGCGTGATCACACCTCTGCTCCTGCGGGAGCTTCTTTATATCGCTGCATCTAGCATCATTCGGTGCAGCATTGTCTCCTAGACGCCTTCGGAGGGCTACATTGTGTGATTCAGCTGCTGCCGCTGTGCAGATCCTGTATAGAAGAAGAATGCATATCACCATGAGATGTGTAGCGAAAAGCCGCCGCCTGGAGCGCTTTCTGTGTTCCTCGACAGCATCCTCCATGGCTCGGACAAACCCTAAAAGCCCTAAAATGACAAAAATAATTAATATTATTAGGTAGAAGCCACGTGGATATTCCAATATAAACTATTTTAGAATATTATAAGAATATTCGAAAGCAATTTAGGGATTAGGGTTCTAGCGATGTTCAAGAGGCAGCAGTACAATGTTTTTCACGGATCCTCTTCGTCATCGTCTTCTTCAGACGATTCGGTGCTTTCACAAGATCTACAAGACGACGCTGAATCTCCAGGTGGGTAATCGTCTATATATTATAGAGAGAGTGTGTTTTCTGAAATTCCTCGTTACTTGCAGCATCCAGCCACGAGACCTCGGAAGTAGAGGAAGCTTCAACAGGTACGTTACTGTGTTATGGGATATAATGCATGTGGGAGCGTGAAACTGTGTGTATATGGGCTGTGGGAAAACCTGAGGATGTATGTTTTGTATATGTTACATTGTTCCTTGTATCGAATGCGTTGTAGAATAAACGAGCTCCTCTTATTACTTCTGTACGCACACGCAAACATTTGGGTATCTGAAATGTGTAAGTAATGCGTGATTTTTGCAGATGAAGAGCAGCTGATTAGCAAGAAGAAACGCAAATCTTCTACTAAGAATGATTGGGCAGAAATCGTGGAGGACACAGAGAGGGAGAAACTTGATGACTCAATGGCCATACAGATGAAAGGTGTTTTCAAATGTAGACTGTGTCCCAAGGTCGTCTGGCCTTTCAGAATCCTCAATTGAGGCTCATTTCCAGTCCAAGGTATTATTGCGTACACACGGAGGTTCACATGTGTGTAGAGAGAGAGATACTTCTAAGAATATATCGTATACAAGTTGCAATTTGTGTATATTATATTGAAGTACTTATCAAACTCACGTATATCAACAATACACTCACAGGTTTAACATACACACAGACGTGCAAGGGTATGTGTTGGTTTATAAATTGATGTTATGTCATACACAGGGTCATGCACGTTGTTTGAAGAAGTTTGAAGCAGGGAAGATAAAGGCGATTCTAAACAGTGAAGGTGAAGAAGAAGAAATGGAATCTGACGGTGAGACACATGCTGAAAGATATGCCCGGACAATGGCTGCTCTTGAGGTGTGTGTGTGTGCGTGTGTGTGTGTGTGTTTTGAGCCATGTTTCATTTCAGGACTCCAAGAACTCGGTAACCAAGAAGAAGAGAAAGCGTGATTCCGGAAGACAGCGTCAGAGAAAGCGAGCCCAGAGGAAGGTAATGTTTTATTCATACATACTACACATACAACACACACACGCATGTAATATATATATTATATATATATATATATATATAGGCCCTTCCTGAGAACAAGGAAAAAATCACGGGTAAGCAAAAGGTGAGAAAAGAGAACCGGATGGGAGCAGCTGGGAAGGTGAACAAGATTAAAATTAAAGATAAAAAGGTTAGAGATACAGAAATGAGTTTGAGTCCTACATTGTATGAAACTATATTAAATATTTAACATAGTAATATATATTTTCTAGCAAAATATCCATTTTATATATCATAACATAGAAGTAAATTAAGTTTATTTAAAATCATATGTACTTTCATAAACTAAAATTTACTATTAAAAGTCTTAGAGAGACTATTCTTAGACTTAATGTAATATATTAATAACGTCAAATTGGACTGACCAAATGGTTTATTTTATTTGAAATGCTCATTTAATAATAATAAACTAAGATTCTTCAAGAAACAAAATTAAATTAATTTTTTAAATGCCTTTAATAAGCATACTTTTTAAATAAACCACACTCACTGCTGTTTCTCTACATCCTTCTTTGTAAAGAATCTTAGTGCAAAAGCAAGGGCCAACAGCAAAAGAGGCAATATAAATCTCCCCAGTTTGGAGCCCTCTGGAGCAACAACTTGAGCAGTCACAGGTCTCATAACTGGAACATCTGCTGCTGACTTATTTGCTGTGGTCTCTACTTTCTGGTACCCTCCACAACACCGACAAGAAACTGCTTCATCTGCTCCTTTGCACTGTCGCTGTGCCCGACATCTTCGAAATCCTCGGTCCCATCCTTTCCTGTGTTAACAAGAATTGTACTAATTTACACACATCAGAGAATATACACACCTGCTCATTCAGTAACGCATCTTCTCCTCCGGGATGATCAAGAAGAAATTCCGTAACATTGTACACCTGAAATTTTATTTGAGAAAATTTTCTTTTTAAAATATTTAAACAAAATATGTTAAATTAATTACCTTCCCACTGATAATAAACCAACAATCTGAGGATGTAGTGTGTTTAGCAACCTCTGATGGGAGACGACCTTCAGATCCGCCATAGCCAGCAAATAGACTTAAAAATGAAAATGCAAGGGTTGAACAGGACTATATAGTGATATTTATATTTCAGCCGTAGATTCCAGGGCATCTGTTTTTAGGGCACGGGCATGATTCCCCTGTTTTTAGGGTTAGGGTTTAGGGTTTAAATGCGTCTATGCGAGTTCTTCCTGGATTGTGGCGATGGCGGAAAAGAAGACGATGAATCTGTTTGCAGCTCACAATCTTCTCTCCTTATAGGACCATCGCGCAGGTATTCAATGCATATATACATGAATTTGATGTGTATAATATATGGTTTTGCAGTGGGAAGACCACCTTACTTTTCAACTATGCATGCAAGCTTGTGATGGAAAGAGGCTACACAAATGTTGTGTTCATGTGCAAGCGAAGTAATATGGAAGATGGTCCTCCGTTTCTACCAGAGGTACGTAAGCTCTGAGTTTTAATTAATTATATTTCTCCAAGCAGGACTTTAATACGACTTCAGAGCATTTACGAAGAATTTCGTTCAAGTAAGAAGATATATACAGTTATATTATTTTACATTAGTATACAGTTTGTGTTAGTATACAATCGTGTTGTACTTGGACTTAGATATGTGAACGATGATGTGGACGTCAACAAATACTTTGCAGCATTTCATTTGTCGAACCCTATGCCACAGGCCGTCATCATAGACAGCTTGTCAGACTTCTTCGAGGAATGGTTGGTACAATAGTTGAGAGTTTTTAGTAATCGCAGAACGTTTGGCAGGCTCTATGAAGAAGACGATGACCAAGAGAGATCTTCTGAGCGTTCTATGATCAATACTTTGTCTATTTGTTTGGATGCCATGGAATATTCAAGGTAGATGTGTGTGGATGCGTATACTATATACGATATATATACGTAGACGTATGTAGGGAATATATGCACGTCTATGTGCGTGGGGACGTCGTTTTTTGACTTTTTGGCCTCTTTTTGACTTGTTGGTTAAGTATACAGTGGTTGTCTTGTCTGGCTAACGTCATTAATGCAATATACACTGACTAAATGCCATATGCGTATCACTCATGTGTGTACGACATATATTCCACACTGGTTTAACGTCTTCTTTTGTAGCCGGAGTCTGCCACCTGGACAAGCTCGTAAGCTGCTAATTGCTGACACGCAAGAGGACGCTCTGAGCTACATGTACATCTACAGGAAGTACCTTAAGCAGTTCTTCTTTATTAAATGTGAGTATAAGACAATAATAAACATTATACATACGTAGGCACACAGTAGAAAATTATATCAGCTATTTCACACACACACACATTGATTTCATGTGCAGCTCGAGGCTCCTCCAGATTTGTTCTTTCTGAGCAAGGTCACCAGGGGGTTCCTATGCTGAGTACACATTTGATGCCAGTCCTATACAGCTTGATACATTAAAGGACTAACCAGGTAATCTTTTAAATATGTAGTAACTGATAATATGGTGAAATTGAAGCATTGAAAGATGCGTTATACAAGCATATATAGATATTATAATGTACAAGTGACATTTCAACTATCCATGAGCACATTCTAGAATGAATGATACTTATCGTACTAGAAAGACAAAGTTTTTTCATTCTACATGTCATAATATATATGTCCCTGCAAGTCTATACCTAATGATACTCTAGTGATACTATCTACTTATATTTTAAACTATATAAGTACATCTGTATGATGCAACATGATATGTGTCTATAGCGTGTGTAACATACACACTTTCTTAAACCCAGTTCTAGGCGGGTTAATCTTTGTTCAGAGGTGAAATGTTTATGTATAGAACTTAAAACTTCTATGTCTTATACAGTATATTTTTTATCCAGCCATGTTCCAGACCACTGCATGAACACTCAAACGAAGAAAACAAGTCTACAAAGTCACACGCTTGTGCATGCGTGCGTGGGCGTGTGTATGTAGATGGTATGACAGAATTTAGTAATAGCAAATACGAAAATATATCTGAATCACTTTCATCCTCCTCAACAATGACAGATTCCGTATATTTTAAAAGATCTAATATATTATAAAAGATTCAGAATATTTTAAAAGATTCTGTATTTGCATTAAGAAGGTTACGTACGCTCGTACGTGTTCAGGTATGTGTGTTCGGAGGAATGCGTTCGGGTACAAATACAACTATAACGGGAAAGTGAAGAAAGTAATTCAAGTTGTGACAATATATCATACTTTAAATTAAACATGTTTTATTCAGCATCAATAAGCCCTGCAAAAAACAAACAGGTCCGACAAATTCTCCACAGTTTTATGTCTCTCTCGTATACACACACACTTATACAAACATTTATGTATTTTAATATTATTTTTATTCATTTTTATTAAAGCATAAACTGTAGTTATTATATATAATATAAACATTTACCAATGGTTTAAATATTTGCATTTAAACCATTGGTAAATGTTTAATATTATATATAACCAACGTGTTATTAATTTTAATTCAAGACCAATTTGGAAAACAATTTAAAAAATTTATAATATTAGAGGGTCGGTTTAATCATTTTCCTTAGATTTTATACATAAAATTTAATTGTAAATAATTAGTAAACCTGCATGAATGATTTCAGCGCATTTACGTATTTATAACAAGCTTTGTTAATTATATACTTAAGCAGGAAGAACCCTAAAACGGGGGTTTTAGGAGAGAGATGGAGAATGTGTGCGTGTTGATGCAGGGAGACGGCGATCTGAGCGTGGAGCGCACGAATGTGAGTTTGAAAGACATGGAATCTGGTTCGATTCTCCTGCAGATGCTGGGGGCCGAGGTATGTGGTACAGATGTACACCTCAAGCATTCACGGCTCAACACTGTGCCCTATCCAATCATTCCTGGCCACGTTGCTGTTGGTAAAGTGATTGCCACTGCGGGTTGTGTACAGGATGTTGATGGTTTACAGGTACTCAACATTTTATATATTGTTTAATTAAATGATTTATGAATGTCGTAGTTTTCTGATGGTTTCGTCGTTTTCTCACTCTAGATTGAGAAAGGAGCAGTGGTTACATATCTTGATGTAATTGATACTTGCAACTCTTGTGTTCCATGCTTGGTATGTTACACACACACATGCACGCACACACACACGCACACACCGCATTGTTTTTGAAGGTGGACAAAGAATCAACACGATGCTCGAAAAGACGTGTTCTGGGGATTACTTGCACCGCGGATCCCAACAATGTAAAGGGGCTTTTAGGTGGTTGGTCTTCACACATTTACCTTCCTCCAAAGACTAAAGTTATTCACTTACCTGAAGCCCTTCCTCCACATATATTCATGGCTGGTGGATGTGGGTAAGATGCATATGTATTATACATACACAGACTATAGAACGTTTATATACTTACTGATGTTCAATATTTATTATATAACATGTCTGACAGATTGCCAACAGCATTACATGCAATTGAGAGAGCAGGCATTAAGCTGATGGACCGTGTCGTAGTTCAAGGCTCAGGTCCTGTAGGATTAATGACAGCTTTGTTAGCACGATTAAGTGGAGCAATGCAGGTACACATGCATATCATATATACATACTATATTGTCTGTCTGTTAGCTTAAGCTAGTACTAAGTGAATAAATAAATACAGGATAAAGCATTTGAATATATGAGAATATACTTTGCAGGTGATTGTCACAGGAGCACCTGCCCATCGTCTTGAAGTTATAAAGAAGTTTGGGATTGACTCTACTGTCAATATCGAGGTAAAGTTTAACTATTTGCTCATAATATCTTTTCACACACACAACACACACACACATCCATGCATGATACATACTTATGATTCAGGGAACTACAGTAGCAGAGAGATTGGCTATGATTGGAAATCTGACATGCTCAAGAATGGCAGATGTTGTGATAGAGGCCACCGGAAGACCAGAAGCCATCTCAGAGGGCATGGGCTTCTGTAGAGATGGTGGAACATACATTGTTGTTGGCCAGTACACTGACAACGGCGATTCTATCATCAACCCTCATCAACTTATCAACAGGAAACATCTCACAATCAAAGGTGTATGTGTGTGCGCGCACGTGTGTGTGATGTATAATTGTGCATGACAACTATGTATATTTATGCATATGTGTGTGTATGGGTGTGGGTGTACAAGTCAGTAGTAACAGGAAAGGTCTCTCTCTCTCTCTCACACACACACACTTACATTTGATTGTATAAGGTTGCTGGGGATCAGATTTTAGTCATTTCTATAAGGGAGTCCATTTGATGGCTAAGTATGTGAACTTACCGTGGGAGTATGTCATTTCAAAGAGAGTTCCTCTGGACCAAGTGGAGCTTGCATTAGAACAGGTGGAGAAGCTCGAGATCTTCAAAGCTTTGGTGGAGCCAATTTGAAACCTTATATTCTTGGAGGTAAATATAATGAATTAATATTTATACAATATCAATCACTCAATAGTATACACACATATGTAACTGCTGTCTCCATCTCCAAATGAGTACATACATACTATCTATACATTCTTTAACAACTCAGTCTTTAACAACGAGAATCACCTTATCTACAATAAATTGTAGCCTCTCTCTCTCTCTCTCACACACACACACACACACACTTCGCAAGTTGTTTCAGTTGATAATCTGATGCAGGTCGATGATAGAATCCCATGTTTCCAATAACTGTGTAGCTCATGCCTTCTGGAAATCTGCCACTGTGCTGCACCTAGTTTTGGACTTATGAAGTTTCTTTTTTCTTAAAAGAAAATCTCTCTCTCTCTCTCTCTCTCTCACACACACACACACACACACACAGGTTCTTTTTATACAGCTGTATACACACATATACACACCATATAAGATTATTTAAACAGCTGTGCTATAAATACAACCATATATTTCTTCTTGTTTACATTAAGTCACATTGTCATTGTACAAAGATAGAAGAAAAAATGTTTTAATGGCACAACAACCTATGCTCTTCACGAGACCCGTAGTACGGACTACGGGAATATCCTCATATCGCCCTCTGACTAAAGCTGTATGAGCTTGTGTGTATGCGTTCCTCTTCACCAAAGTTTTACAGGTATGTTAGTGAGTTTTATTAAGATTTAAATCTATTATTGCATCTTGTATGTATATTAAACATCTTAAGTATTGCATTTAACTGTATCAAGAAAAAAAAAATACTGCAATGAGTACATATTTGTATTGTTTTCTCCAGCATACATATCTTGTGGGTGGAGTCTTCAATATTCTATAATTTAATAGGATTCGAGAAGCTTTTTATTTATTACCTTACAGATTTTGTAAAGATATTATCTTGACGAACAGTTCTCCAGAAACACTGTACTATGGAACTCGAATAAGGAGTTCACTTCTGATCAGTGGTACAACATATCGTCTTCCAGTGTAAGCATATATATAAACACTAGAAAAGAAAAACTGCAGTTAAATTCATATAAATTATACAGATTGATCAAAACTTTGCACAATTACACTCTTCCTGGCAAGGGGTTACTGCAGTTTCCAGTGACTATCTTAACCTCGGCACGAGGAGTGTACCGGATCCAACACGGTTCAATCTCGGATATGGAAATGCACCGAACGAGAGCCTGCAATTCAGTAGTTTCCAGAATGAAGCACTCATACAGGGCCTTCCTACACTGGCTGGGTTACCAAGGCAGAGCCAGAACTGCAATACAAATGCGACTTATTCGAATCCGAGTAGCTCTAGAAATGTAATGAGGGAGGAGGAGAATGTTATACAATTGATGCAGCAACCACCCAAGAAGAAGGCCAAGTCTACAAGATCTTACACGAAGGTATGTGTGTATCTGTGGTGTAGTATATGTATGTGTATGTGTGTGTGTTCCATTAGGTGCATTGGTCCTTGGGTGAATTATAATAGTTATATTTTGGATATTTATGTAATTTTTTTGTATTTAGACATGGTCTCGTACCAACGTGGAAGTACATGTATATTTGTATACGGAAAATTTCCACGTGCATTTTGCATGCTTCCACTTTAAGTACACACACAGACACACACACAACACACACACATAGACTGTTATAAGAAAACAACGTACATGCACAGATGTCTCTCTCCCCCCCTCTCTCTCTATACACACACACACACACGTGTATGCTATATGGATATATTGCACACATACATATATAGAAGATTATTACTCACGACAGAGAGAGAGATGGACATGTAAGAGGAATGGACTATTATGGTAGAACCATATAATGTGTGTATATAAG
This sequence comes from Selaginella tamariscina, assembly GCA_003024785.1. Lineage (NCBI taxonomy): Eukaryota > Viridiplantae > Streptophyta > Lycopodiopsida > Selaginellales > Selaginellaceae > Selaginella > Selaginella tamariscina. Next base: position 378,116 of record PUQB01000022.1, on the reverse strand, counting down.
ACTTAAATCTTGTTTACATATGCACATAGATACGTTAAACAGTGTGCACACACACACACGCACACACATGTTTGTTTGGGAGGTTAACATGTATGGATTTTGTTTTATGTAACTGTATGTACAAATATAAGTCTCCTATGTGCTTATAAAATTTATACATAAATACATAACACGCGCGCGCTGCGCACGCACACATGCTGAGGAGATACATGATGCTAGGTATTAAAGCTTGGGTCCATTGGAAGATCTGTAGATGTAACTCGTTTTAGAAATTATTCCGAGCTTAAGAGCGAGCTTGCAAGGATGTTAATCTCGAAGGCCAGCTTGATCAAAACTCCGGATGGCAGCTTGTTTATATGGATAATGAAGGGGATATTCTTCTTGTTGGGGACGACCGCTGGGAGTAAGTATATACATAACATACGTGTGTGTGCGTGTGCGTGCGTGCGTGAGCTAATACTCATATTCTTATAGGGAGTTTGTGAGTTCTGTTCGTGGAATAAGGATCATGTCACCTTCTGAAGTTGCAATATATGCACACAGCGAAGAATATGCGGGAACACCCTTGTCGTCCTGTTTAAACATGAAAAGATAGCATTTGTCAAGGTAATTTATTTATGTTGCAAGACATTGTTTAAAAAGGACATATTTATATTCATTGTTATATGCATTTTGCTGTACTCTCTCTCTCTCTCTCTCAACCATACTCACTTGTACGAAGGTACGCTTTAAAATACACACATATTTAGACATGACGTGTATATATATATATATATATATATAATTGTTTATAGTATGACCCATTCGATTTCAAACTTTATCTGCTGTGATGTAACATTTCAGATCTGCATACAAATTCATTTTCTGAACCTATTTTTCTGTTGTATGTCGGTGATGTATATCATGTTTTATATATTTCTAATAACCATTATTAATACTTGTGTGCGTGTGCGTGCGTGCGTGTGTGTGTGTGAGAGAGAGAGAGTTATCAAGTGTCTATGTGTGTGTGAGAGAGAGGGGGAAGGGAATACAGACATTCTGGGGATATATCAAAGCAGTTCTAGTGGAGACTTATACTCACATGCATACACACGCAGATACGTGTGTGTATGTGTGCGTGCGTGAGAGAGAGAGAGAGAGAATGCGCATCTTATCCTTTTCATGAACAAGGTAAGATGTTATTCATACACATCAATTTTATTTGTGTTGCTGTCACGTAACACTGATGTCGGTGGGTTAGTAACGTGTATCGAATCCAGGTTACTATGTGTCTATATGCGTGTGTGTGAGTGAGCGTACACCATGTATGTGTATACACCTACACACTGCATACACATGCATAGATACATCTCTTAACCTGTAACCAAAGTTTAAATGTGCAATCAGATCATAATTATTAGCAGTCAACCATATGTAATTAAAATTAAATTCCCTTCTGTCCTACAAATTTTCTTATACATAGCCGTACGTTAAACAGCCGAAATGCAATGTTCCATCCTGTCCAGCGTGGTGTGCGTGCATACCGTATTGTAAGATACGGAGGGAGCCAGCCCAACACACAAAACCAATAAAATTAAATCAATCACATTAGTACCATCTATAGCCTTTTTCCACATAAACGAGACCTACATAGCTGCACACAAAATCATTGCCATAGTTCCCTTGATACTTAACAACTGACTTACCCTTAAATCTCACTTAGTTTAGCTTCTAATCCCTCTCAGCACTTGATATATACCTCTCCCATTTTGTCTCTTGAATCCCATTCCAACTCATATAATTGTCTCTCCATCCCGCACATATATGTGAATATTTTGTAGCTTTTCTCCTTCTTCTTGTGACTTTCTAAAAAAGCAATGGATTCCGTATCTGTGACTATAATGGAAGACGTGTGTGTGAGAGAATTCGATCCTGTGACAGACTCTGAGAGAGTCGAGGAGCTGGAGAAGCTCTGTGCAACGGGGTCTCTCATTGCTGACTCAATGGGGGATCCCCTGGGCCGAGTTCGTCACTTCCCCGTCTTCACAATGCTGGTTTCTACTCTCTCTCTCTCTCTCTCTCTCTCTCATCTGTGTCTCTTCAGGTAGCAGAGATCAGCGAGGAGCTTGTTGGAGTGATCCGAGCAGGGGTGAAAGAGATGGTGTGTGGGAAGAGAAAGTCTGTCGCAATTCTTGCCAGGGCTGCCTACATTCTCGGACTCCGAGTCTCCCCAAAACACAGGTAATCAAGAAAGAATTTCTTGGAGATTGTATCTTGGAGTGCGTTACAAAATCTCTCTTGGAACGCGCATACCCAGATGAAATTCTCGAGTTTCTAAGTAGAATCTGTTGCAGGAGGAAGGGGTCGGACTGGAATTGGGACGGAAGACGCTCTCCTGGTGCAAGCAGCAAGGATGCACATATGCATACATGGCCACCGAGAAGAGTAATAAGGCATCGTCCGGCTTGTTCATAAACAAGCTCAACTTCCGTCCGGCTCGGACTCCGAGCATCCTCGTGCACCCGGTTTTCCAACACACGGAGCTTCTCCCCAGCCACGTCAGTGTGACACGTCTCACGCCGGCTGATGCAGCGGCAATCTACATGGCATTTCACGGCGGCACCGACTTCTTTCCGGCCGCTGACGTAGCGGGAATTCTCACTTCACCCCGCTGCGCTGGCACATTTACCGCGACGTTGAAATCTGAGTCATCCGCCACGTCATCGACACGGAAGCTGATTGAATCCGGCTCATACACGTCATTTGCAGTTGTGAGTATCTGGAAATGCCATGAGATTTCCGGCTCCAGGTCAGCGGTGCCAAGTGGCATGTCCGAGCTCTGGCGGCTGCATCTCGGGCTCTAGATCGGGCTCTTCCCTGGCTACGGATTTCTTCCTTCCCGGATGTGTTTCAGCCATTTGGGTTCAATTTCTTGTTTGGATTCTTGCGATTGGGGATCAGGGTGGGGATTTACTGGGATCTCTGTGTGCGAATGCCAGGAATGTAGCGAGGGAGATGGGATGTCCGATTGTGGCATCCGAGCTCGGTGGGGATGATCCGCTGATCGAATATGTACCACATTGGAAGAAGCTATCGTCCATGGATGATCTGTGGTGTGTCAAAGATCTTCACAAGATTGAAGAAGAAGAGGATGATAATGCAGATGATTGGCTACACTCTCCCATGGGCTCTCCTGTGTTGTGGATCCCAGGGATGTGTGAGAGTGTGTGTGTGTCCATTAACTTTGTATTGTATGTTTACTACTAATGAAGCTACTAATCTCTTTATTTGTGTGTATGTGTGTATGTGTGTGTATCGTTGTGTGTATACACATGATATAGTAATAATTAATTAATATTTAAATAAAAACTTAAAACGACAGGAAACGACATTTTGCGTTTCTAAATGTAGAGAAACAACTGTTATTTGTTATTGACGTGGCATTCCTTTCTGGCTGAAATTTTAAATTATTACTAATTAGTATATAATATATATATATATGGGTTGGACTCTGACCGCCAACTTTTTGACACCCCAATTTGTCGTTGTAACCTAGACAATAGGGGTGTTTGCCACTAGGTTTAATTTTTAATTAGATTTTTTAAATTATTAAATAATTAAAATTATTTCATAGTCGTGCTACACAGCTGAGGCGTGCAAGGGATCTACAAACAGGCGTTTCGGTTTCATTCACGCGCGAAAAGATTCAACTTTATAACGAATAATATTATTATTTAAATATAAATTATATTAATTTTAATATTTTCTGTTTTTCGTTACGAATTTCCACCTAGTAATAGTGTAGTCAAGCTCATGTTCACAAAGCTTTAATGTGGATTCTTATTCCCGTGAGAGTATTCATATGAATGAAGAATCTTTCACCTTCATATGATATAGATGTGTGGATGTGTGCGTATACGTATGTGTGTGTATACATACGTGTATTATACGGAGGTGGCGTGTACGAAAGCAAAAGGTGGCAATGAAAGCATGCAGCCGCAGATGCGCACGTTACAAATTGCATGCATGAAATAGATAAAGAAGAATCAAGTGATGAATAAGATGGTGAAGTACCATACGTGTATTAAACCGACTTAGTAACCCATGTGTTAGGGTTAGGGTTACTTTAATTAATTAAATTTTTTTCTAATTATTTACACATACATATTTACAAGTGATTAACTTATGAAAACTAAAATAACTATGACAGTTACGCTTAATTATATATAAAGAAAAAATATATTAGTTTTTATAATTTTAATTAACGGTTTTAGCACAAGTATATTTAAAGAAACATTTAATACTAGATTCCTTGTTGTAATGAGAGGAATATATTTTAAATAACTTCTGCATATCTCTTTCATTCTTTCAATTTAGTTTTCTAACGACTTATGCATTTATATATGTATTTTGGCGGCGTTTTATGGCACTTGGACACACTCGCTTAAACAGTCGAGAAGTTCGCATGTAGTATTACATGCTTCACAGTAGTTAGTACACACCGAGTGGCAATACATCTCTTTCACACTCACACACCCGTTGGAACGTAGGCGATCGAACGAATATAATCCAGCGACCATTACTTAAACGAATATTCTTATTAAGCATAAAGCCCTTTACACCATAAATGTTTCATAATTTTGCATATATTACATAATAAACATTATGCTATATAATATTATATAGCTTATATATATATATATATATATATATATATCAATCTGTCACTGTACATACATATATACGTTTTAAAGTTTTTGTTTGTATGTTCAGTGTCACATTTACAACTTTAGCCTGCACAAAGTCACAAACACTCAATTTGTATACATATATGTGTTCTTTTTGGCTCTTTCGTGTCTGATCAGATACACAGTACCATTTTTGTAATGTGTGGAGCCCTAAAAATTCATAAAATAAGAGAGGGAAAAAGGCAGGATTTCCCGCCAGGTTTCAAATATTTAAAAAGAGAATATTCCGGAAATCATGTGGCTTCCACCACGTCATTTCGCGGGGCGTTTTGATAGTAATGATTAATACGCCACACTAAATATCTTATTCGATTTATAGTACTAATTATTTTCATGCATATATATAAATCGAATATTCTGTTTTATACCCCGCCCAATTGTCATTTAACAGCCGACAACACATGTGAACAGCTTAGCTTCACAATTATGCACTCTTAGTTGTCATGTACGTGGGTGTCTATGTGTAATTATGTGTGTACTATACACACATAGTCTCTCTCTCTCACACACACACGCATGTACAAGGACGTATACATATATATAAGGAATGTAATTAAGGGCGAAGGGCAAATAACGGACTTAAATAGCCGCTGGAATACAACTTGAGAATAAAAGGCTGTCTCCTACTCAAGTCGATAGATTTCAGTCCACCTAACATATCTAAATATAACTAAATAAATAAATGAAATAAATATTAAATATATAAAAGAATGTGGGTACCTTTCATGTATCAATCAAAATTTCAGACTATTCACCAGAGTTAAAGGATGTCCGGAGATTGGTCCTGAAATAGTGACATATATATATTGGTATTATATATATATATATATATATATATATATATATATATATATATATAATACCAATGTATATAAAATACAAGAGAGAGAGTATGCTTTACCTTGTTGAATACAATGTTCCAAGTCTTCAATCGTTTTCGGAATGGACTGAGAAAGAACCTGAAAATATCAAAAACTTAGTGTTCATAATTCTAAGTAAATTAAGTTAAAATAATGTAACCCAAATCATGCGTGTCGATTACCTCATATCCACTGTCGGTGATGAGAACTTCATCTTCAATACGTATTCCAATGCCTTGGTACCTTAATAATCTCATGTAAGTAATAAACAAAGTATATAAAATTATAGTTCATATTATAGTATAACCTTAAAGTGTATGTCCTTTATTACTATATTTTATGTCCGTTTGATGTATCAAATTTACCATGCGTATATTTGTCACAAATATACGAGAGATGTTGTTTACGTTTTGCAACAAAAGAAGCAGTTCATATACAAGTGAGCTTTTCTAAATTTGTGTAAACGTAAGCACGTGTGACCAAGTTATACGATATACTATTTGCATATACGTGTATACATATATCGATTCACCTATGTGGGTATGTGTGTGTGTCTGGCTGTCTGTGTGTAAGATAATATACACACACAAAAGTCAAACTTTTAATTACCTCTTGGGAACATCTGCAGACAGTGGGAAGTACAATCCTGGCTCAATAGCAATCACCTGAAAAGACACCAAAAATGAAGTTTACATTAAACATACACACAACCACGCACACACACAAAGCATTATATTTCCAGAGCACGATAAGACGTACAACTCCCGGACAAAGTGGCTCTCCTCGCGACACTCCACCAGAATCATGAACATCCATGCCAAGGTAATGTCCTATCAAAAGTCACATGTCAAGTATTATATAGGCTTTTCGGTATAATAATCTAGAAATTCCATATTAAATCCCTAATACATAATGTGTAGTAATATATAATAAAGAATTATGTTAGCGTACCAATAGCTGTAGGATTGTACTTTTCATAGTCTGGCGAAGAGTCCCCTTGCCCTTGTGCAATACCAAGGGAAGTAATGGCCCTAGACAACAGCTGCACCTGCAACATAAATGTCATATTATATATATTCTGCTATAGTACAATGATATCAATGAAAACTTATATCTATAATTATATAACTTATTCCAGTCGTAGTACAAAGAAACACTTACAGAGTGTCTGTGGATTTGTAAGATATTTGCTCCAGGGTGACAGAGTTTCAAGCATTCATTCAATGTTGATAAAACAATCTCATAGATTTCCCTCTGCCACAAGAGTATTGGTTATTCAAGGACTATAGTATACATGTTATATATGTGTATGTGCATATATAAGTATAAACGTCTTACGAATCTATGCATCTGCATGTATCTGCGTTCAAGAATGTTAATACATGCTTTAGTTTGCAACGGCTAGATGCATCGTACACAAGAACATATTAACTAGATATGTTCATACATATACATGCATGTCCACACATGCACAACATATACATAGAACACACACAGGCACGCACATAAGGGGCATAGATACATAACATGAATTATATATTCTTTAGTATACGCATGAATATACGTAAAACCAGTTCATTAACAAAATCATATTTAAATCTGAAAGTTAAGTTATATATCAAAACAAAGACATACCTGTGCTTCACTAAAGTAACCGCAAGGTGGCCAAGTCCTCGTGATATCACTTACGTATCCATGAAGTTCGCACCCCGAATCCATGAGAACAAGGTCCCCATCGCGAATCTGCAGTCATAAATAATATTATATAACACAATTTGTGTGCCTGTTCGTGTGTGTGTGCGTTAGTGTGTGTGTGAGAGAGAGAGAATATAGATGACGCCCAAGCACAAGTTTAATAAAGTGGATTCCACATTTGTATATTATATAGTTTTATATACGTCTTTGTAGACAGGTATACATCTTACGTGCATACAAATCATGGCCATGAGTAAGTTACGTGTATATGCATACATCCTACGTGCATACAAATCATGGCCATGAGTAAGTTACGTGTATATGCACAAAACACGCAGTATAAATATGCATTCCATACCCGTTGGTCATTACGGGAATAATGAATTACACTGGCATTTGCTCCACCTCCTACTACCGGAGGAAACCTTTAGTTACACAAAGTAAAACTAGTAAGCATAAAACATTATATGTATGTGTAAACAACATCCTATATGTTGCTCACACAAAGATAAACACACACGCACAATATATGTGTGTGTGAGGGCGTGTGCGTGTGTTTATGTGTTGATTTTAAGTGAAATTGTAAAAGAAAGATGAAAGAGTTTAAAGTTTACGTTAGAGAATTAGTTCTTACGCCATGCGTTGTGCTCCTCTAATCTTTGATTCGTACTCCACGGTAGCAGCCAGAATATGCTCATGTGGCCACTTTCTTGACGTCTTCATAGTTTCTATGAATGCCTGCTTAACAAATATATCCTACTATCAATTATGCATACTGTATGTTAAGATATAATATACACTCATTAAATTGCAGAGATCACATTGTATAATAATATACACTATCAAGCTATATATCAGGAGACACTCACGCACGCTCGCAATGCCCACATACAACAAACCTGTGAAGTTATATCTGCAGCTTGCTTCATTAAACTAATCTCTACAGGGGATTTAATAAACCTGACTCGGCTTGAAAATGGAGTTACGGAACGTAGCTTATTTTGCTCAAATGCTTCCTGTATCCTGGTAACCTTTCTGAATGTTGGACTTAATAAACTCTCGTTGCAAAACACTGATTTTGCATTGTTAATCATTTTCCCAAGATGCTGCACAACAAGCAACCATCTGTAATAGATAGAGAGAGAGAGAGAGAGGGATAAATGTATATAGCACACATCTGCACACACAAACGCATAATACACACACACAACCTTTTGAATTTCTGCCATGGTGTACGTCTCACTTGCTTGGAAACATCCAATGCTGCCTTTGTATCTGCTAAAGTTCCATCCCACACGGAACGCTGCAAACAAAGTAAATGAACACACAAACACGAGAGAGAGAGAGAGAGTTGTTTGTAACATAAAGCAGAAATAATATATTTGGCTTACCTCAGGATCTGGATCAGAAACAAAGAGACAAAGGTCTGAATTTTCACGGATCACCTGAAATAAACAAGACATTAGTATAAAGTTATATATAACTATTAATACAATTATACAAAAGATTTATCATCAAAACTATGTAGAAAACGCACACACGCGAACATGCACACGCACATTACCGCAATTCCACCAGGTTGTTGGCAGCCCGTGAAGTATAAATAATCAGAATCTGGGCGATATGGGTAAGGTATAATATCAATCATTGTTTTAACTGGTGCAGATGCGAGTACTACTAAACTGTTCTTGGGTAAAACAGACATTAAACTCTGCCTTCTTTGTTGAAACTCGGATGCTAAAATCCCTGGCATTATTTGCCCTCGGAAAGAAGCTACAACAAAATAAAACAGCCATATAAGCATACACATAGAACATACGCATGCACACATCACACGTTGTACATGTGTGTAGTTAGACTATACGAGTACACCAAGTACGAATATAACAAGTTATTTGTTGTCTGTGTGTATGCGTCCACCATGCAGTTTTATGTAAGAGACGAACATTTAAATATCTATATATCGACAACGTCAATTATTGAGGCCTTAATGATTGCACAGTAAAAAAATACAAATGCATTGTGTGGCTATGCTGTACACCGAATGAATCTGAGTAAGAAACATATAGATATCTACATCCATGCGCACACACATAAGTTACACACACACACACACACACACACACACACACATATATATATACGAGAAGACACACCAAAAATGTCTATGTATGAGTTGCACACACACATACACACATAGTTACATGAGGATGCGTTTCAGGAGTGGGCTGGCCAGCATCAAAAACAGAGAATCCGCGCCTGGGAATGTGTGTAGAAGCCTGTATTTTGCACTTCCGGAATGCCGCTAGCAGCCGCCCTGTCGCCATAGCCGCTTTCTTCCTAGAACCCTAACCCCTATACATATGCCCTAAAACAGGGTCGTTGAATACGCTAGTGTATCTGCAATTGTGTATGCGCGTATGTGAGCATAAAATATTCAATTGTTATACCTGTGATATTTTTTAGGGAAAATTTCATATATATTCTTAAAATTTATCATATTTATATATATATCTTATATGAAAGTTTTAATTTATATATACTTTTAAAAAACTTTAATTTATGTATTATAATTTTAAATCATAATACTTAATAAAAATATGTATTTAACTTATAATATATGAAGTTTATAATTGTTAAATATTAAAAATGTCATAATAATAAATAATAAGAAATTTTAAATAATTATATTATATTGCCTATATATATGGTTTTAATGATTGCATTTTTAAAAAATATGAATTAATCATAAAATTATTTTTGATTTCTTCAAAAATATATTTTAATTTAATTTTAAAATGTATAAAGAAGTTTCATGTGATATATATGGAAATTTAAAATTTAAAGGGATATATATAAATATGACAAATTTGAGGGATATATATAAAATTTTCCCTAAAATTAAATTAAATAATATATTTTTTAAATATCAAGAAAAATTTATGATTAATTTATATTTTATTATATGTAATTTCAAAATGCAATCAATTAGACACATGCATGTATATATTGCAGTATAATATAATATTTTAAAAGTATGTTATTTTTTAACATTTGCTATTATGACATTTTTAACATTTAATAATTAATAATTTTTATTTTATTTTAAATACATAATTTTCATTAAGTATTATTATTTATAAATTAAAATACAAGGATTGAAGTTTTTTAAGGGTAATATAACTTCATATAAGTATATATATGTAAATTTAAAATTTATAAGGGTATATATGTAAATATAATAAATTTTAGAGGTGTATATGAATTCTTTTTTTTCTTTATAATGTATTTCATTAAATAGAATTGTTAATTACATTAGGTAAGTCTTTTGCTATATAATAACCTGATTAATTTTTATAGTAATATTTAATAATGTTGTTAAAATGTTCACTTATTTAACAATACCAAAAAAGTATGAGTATTTAATTGAGACATGTATTATTATTTATTTAACTCAAGATTTAATTAATTATCTCATTAATTATGTAGTTCTTACATTTTATCATTTTGGACATTTGATAATATACCTAAAAAATTATAAAAAAAGAAAAATAATCTATGTAATGCACTTCATAATTAATATGTTAATTATTCACTCTTTATCAATTTACTCTTTCATTGTTAAAATTATATGGTTAAATAATTTATTTTTAAATTAACATTTAAAATTAAGATTTGGGACCAACCCAATAGAATAAAAAAATATATATTGACCCACTTAAGAATTAAACAAAAAGGAGATATTATCATTTATTCATAAATAATATACATTATAATATTTAAATAATGTCATTATACATCATTTTATTTTGTGCTTGCACATTAATTTAATTAAATTTATTTAAACATAAAAACATAATATATCTGTATTTAAAGTTTATTAACGTTTTTTATTAAACACTTTAAAATTTATATTTTAATTAAAAAGTTGTAAGTTGAGTTTTGAGTTTTTATAAGGTTTATAAATAAATATTTATATATTTTTTAAAGAATCTCTATATTCTTTAATTTAAATCTATTTTTGTGATTATTAATATAGTATTATTAAAAAGAACATATGTATTGTGAATATTGTAAAAAATGCATTAATCTTTTATGGACTCTTTAAGTAGTTTTAAATGAAGTTATTAAAGAAGTTATACATTTTTTAAGCCTACACATTTTATTTAAAATAAATATTCTATAGAAATTTTCATTTAAAAAGTAAAGGTTTTAGGTAAACTTAAAAAATTTATTATGTATTATATAATACCAAATTATGCATTGTATAATCCAACAACATATAATATTATTATTGTCACAAATATTGTTTTTGATGATAATAATTTATTCAAGAATAAAAGCTAACATTATATAGAATTATTATCAAATTAGGAACCTTGAATTTTATCAAACATTTTTATTAACTTCACATTTGAATTAATTATACCAAATTTATCATTAATTTAACTTTTAAATATTCATTTAAATTTATTTTACCTTCAAATTTAAGGTTGAACATATAAAAACAACAAAAGGCTATTAACATGTGCAACTTATAATGAAAATTTCAATAAATATATGTAAATATCACATAATATAATAAAGGTCTATATAATAAGATTCATAAACTTAATATCATTACCACATAAATATATTATTTATTTAAATATATAGTCACTGCCGTATTCGATCGACAACATATATGCACATGTACAATGTCTAAATGTAATGTACACCATAAACCTTAAAATGGATGTACAATTTATAGGTCAATTTAAATCACACTTATGATTATTCAAATTGACTTTAATGAAACATTAATATTAATTATTAAAATGATTATTGTTGTTGTTTTGCTTTAAAGTTAATTTCTTAACGAAGATTTGAATGAGGAAAATATTTACACGAGATAATTACAAAGTTTTACAAGAGATAAAAAATTACATAATATGTTGGTTTAGACAAACATAAATAAATGAATGAAATTCATTAATATTTATTAAACAGTAAGAATAGAACATTAGTTATACATACACAAAAAATACATAATACAGTAAAGTGATTAGTACTGTTTGTGTAATACTAACCTTACTAATGTAAATGATAAATATTTAATATTCTTTCCCGCATACTCAGAGCAATTTAATTTTTGATGATCAATCTAAAGTATTAGAATTAAGTAATAATATTGAACGGTTTAAAAAATTTAAATTTAATATATCATTATATTTAGTAATAAAAATATTTTAAAAAGGTTTAAATATAAGACTAGGGATTTGGGAAGGAAAATGGCGCAGATCTATGGCGGGTGTGATGATGCTCGGAAACCTTGTGAAATCGAGCGTCTGACTGCTGATATGCTGTGCTACATTTTGGAGCGTGTTTCAGTGAGAACCATTTACAGGAGCCGGATGGTTTCCAAGTTTTGGAATGCATCCATTGCAGACCACGATTGGTCTCCTGTGTGGAACAAGGAAGAACCGTGGATGGTTCTTCGCGAGGGTAATGCTTTGGTACTCTGCATCTGGCAAGGAGGAGTCTTGGCACCATCGATCTTATTTACCCAAGTTCTTTTGTACATCAGTTGGGGGCCTTATTGTCTATTTATTCATCACCAACGGAAAAGCTGGGAAGGGGCTACTATGTGGGGAACCCGTTGACGAACCAGTTTAGGTTGGTGGCGAATCCGTGGTGTTCTTTACGCTCTATGCCAGATCTGTGCGACGTGGATGCTGCTTCTGGTACTTACAAGCTCGTTGTCTACGAAGGCAACGGGGCGCGTGTGTATGACCCAGCAACTGGTAAATGGGATTTTCGTGCCACAGACGAGAGGTTCCTGCAGCAGGGATTTGCAGGATGCGTACAGGCTGCCTCCTTGTCCCAGGACATACCGTTGGTCTTCTTTGTCAAGCAGTATGAGTTTGACCACTTGTCCGGCCTCGCTTCACCTTTGATGGATAAGACCATTTACGAAAGGCAATGGAGTGGCGGACCCCATTACCCGCCACTGCCCCGGAAACTTCTGTTAGGATGCACACTTTCAACTGGAATGGCCGCTGCATTAGTGGTGTCTTAGCGATAGAAAAGGAATGTGGATTGGTGATCAAAGTGTACGAGCTTCTGACAGGTAAAGGGACATGGACGTTGTTGGGCCACATGGTGTTGGATCCCCATTGTAGCGGGGATGACATTCTTAAATATTTTATTTCATGTGCTGAAGGTCTTGTTGCATTTTGGTCATGGCTAGATGACGGTGATCTCGACGAACCTCCTCCACGTCCACCAGCTGTTTTCAACGTTGCAACCCTCACATGGAAGAGACTCAAAGCCGGGACTAAGGTGATATCCATTTTCAAGCCCAACCTTCTTCTCGCCCCGTGACATATTATGTCTACTGTGTTTTAACAGCTTTTGAGTAGAGTGTTTCATTTACAATATTAATGACATTAAATATTATTCTTGTTATTATGATGTTTACTACATGCAAAGTCGAATTCTTAATTAGTTCTATATAAAATGTTCTAAATTATTTTACCTGTTATCATCGTGATGCAATGTAAAATAGTTTATGAAAACTATTATTATCAATAATATATTTTAGTATCGAAATAGTTCATAATATTATTTAATATATATATTAACTAAAATATCTTACACATACTTCTTACAATATAAAATATGTGTCTATAATGTTTAATATTTATTATGTATAACACATTTTCATGGTCTAATATATTTGAAAATGGTTATATTTGTGATTCAAAAATACTTGGTATGAAGTCAGCCTCTCTAATGGCAAACGTCTTGCACCAACCGACTATATGGTTCAGAAAGGCCATCCAGGTTCATAAGGCATCACTTTCAGTAACTCGTCTGCATCTTCAAACACCCATTTGGTGTACTTCCCTCCAAAATCATCTTGCTGAGTAACAAATGCCCGTACTGGGCATAACGGAGGAGCAGAAGAATTAGAAATACACTACCAAAATTAAAGCAAAATAACAAAATATACATTTAAATTCTATGCAATTATAACGAACATTTTTTTATACATTTTAAAGATGCTGCCTGACTAATAAATTATTCATTCCAAAAAACTAAAATATATAACCATTATGGATAATTACCTTTATAAATGTTTAACAATATTTTTAATATTTATCATTAACATAGAATAACACATGTATATATAATATAGTTTCTTTCATATAGCTCTTTACTTCTTAATTACTTGCAATGAAAATATTTTATATATTCTTTTGCACACACACACACACATATATTGGTGTATATATTTTCTTCGTCTTAATTTACTAATACATCGTTACAAAATTTTGATATGCTTATTAATTTCAAATAAAAAATAAATCTTAGTTAGTAATGTAGATTCTTGAAATTAAATGTCAACCGTTTATTGAAAATAGAACTCTGCATGTAAAGAATGTATATACAAAATTATATACATCAACTCTGCTCTCATAGGATACTGTCATTGTGTTTTCTTCGAGCAGGCCATATATATATATATATATTATATATATATATATATATATATATATCTGTCACTGTACATACATATAGTTTTTGTTTGTATGTTCAGTGTCACATTTCAACTTTAACCTGCACAAAGCCACAAACACTCAATTTTTTGGCTCTTTTGTGTTTGATCAGATACACACTACCATTGAATGGAGCCCTAAAATTCATAAAATAAAAGAGGGAAAAAAACAGGATGTCCCGCCAAATTTCAAATATTTAAAAGAGAATATTCTGGAAATCATGTCATTTCGCGGGCGTTTGGATAGTAATTTTTAATATGCCACACTAAATATCTTAATCAATTTACCAGTATTATATATTTTCATGCATATATAAAACCGAATATTCTGTTTTATACACCCAACATTTAACAGCTGACTTAGCTCTTAATTGCCGTGTACGTGGGTGTGTATGTGTAATTATGTGTGTACTGTATACACATAGAATCTCTGGGTAACAGCTCTCTCTCTCTCTCACACGCACATTCCTTGAGACTATATTAAGGTACATATATATATATATATATATAAAAGATTGTAATTAAAGCCAAAATGTAATTAACGGACTTGGAATACAACTTGAGAATAAAAGGCTGTCTCCTACTCAAGTCGATAGATTTCAGTTAACATATCTAAACATAGCTAGATCAATCAATAAATAAATAAAGTAAATAATTAATATATAAAAGAATGTGTGCACCTCAATCAAAATTTCCGACTACTCACCAGAGTTAAAGGATGACCCTCCATTGGCCTAGGGTCTCAGCGAAAAAGAGGAGGAGGCTTCTTATTATTCTAGTATATTCGCGGATATTCCAGGTATATTCTAGCATATTCTAGAATATTCTCAAGAATATTCTAGAATATTCTAGAATATATAAGTTTTTTAATATGCTTACTGGCTTAATAAAGCATTATCCTAAACCCTAAACCATTTATCCTTGTAGCACCGGTGGGTCATGAACTCTGTTGCAATTCACTAGCAAATGGTGGACCTCCATCTCATTGAGCAATTGCCTTTGTAGAAAATATGTGACGTCCGAGTTCAAGCCAAGCACACGGTTGTAGACGAAGTACATGTGTACACATAGGCTCCAACTTATGCTCTTTTGAAAGGTAGAACAACTGCATGTCAGGATAAGTATTAATAGTCACCTTTGCAGAGTCATTTCCTGCCGACACAACGAAAGCCTCCTTCCGTCCTCTAACTGTCACTTCAACATTTCTCACACGACCTAAAAACGTCTTGGCCTTGTGGAAATTCTTCTCTTGTCCCTTAAACATTTTTGTTGGAGTCCGGATCATACGTCCTTTGAAAGGTGGAATTGTTGTAGATCCAGCTCCACGTGGTGGTGATGGTGTTTTGTCCTTCTGACCCTCATCTACTTTTCCTGCCATCCCCTGTAAACCTTCTAGAACAAAGCTTGCATCCTGTAGTTCTCTGACCTTCTCACTTGTCAGCTTCGTTTCCTTGAGCACAGGCCAAACCGTTGGTGGTGTCGGAATTTGTGACTGAAGAATTTTGCCGTTTGGCCGCGTGAAACACCCTGAATCTTTTGGGCAGAACCACATCATCTGTTGTACATACTCCTCATTCCCCAAGGCATCAATGTACATTCGTTTTCCATAGAATCCTGGTGTTGGCACTCTGCTTGGATAACCGATTGGTTTTCCACACATAGCAGTTCCTTCCTGATTCATCCCCAAACACTTAACCTTACTAGATGCTCCGATTCGTCTGATGGCCCACTCTGTTTGAGCAATCTCTCTCTCCAAAACCTCTTCAAACCTTAACCTCTTTCTCCTGTTGTTTTGGACCACTCTACATCATGTCTGTGTGAACGTCGAGCATCAGACTGTTCTGTTCCTGTGACTGTTCTCCTAACAGTTTGCACTCGAACGTTAGTGGTACTCGTGAACTCCGGGCTGGTCAAGTGTTCCTCGCCTTCCACCAGATTGATAATTGTTGATGGAGATACACTTTTCCCCTTAGAGAGTTTGCGTTGCACTCGTTTCAACAGAGTTTCCTTCGAAGCCCTGACCCTGTATACCTCCCTTCTATTGCCGCTTTCACCTTCGCACTCTGCATAATTGCATCGGTGAGATCTAACATTGTCGCCTCCGACAGTGGTACTCTTTTGGCCAATCTTGCTCTTCTGCTCTTGCATGAATCACTTCAGCATTGTTTGTGCTCGCGAGTCCTTCTTTCTGTCATGTCTCCTAGTTCCGCCATTGAGATGTGGTCCTCATGCCTGATCCACCAAGACAACCATGTCTTCAAA
Organism: Selaginella tamariscina; assembly: GCA_003024785.1. Classification (NCBI taxonomy): domain Eukaryota; kingdom Viridiplantae; phylum Streptophyta; class Lycopodiopsida; order Selaginellales; family Selaginellaceae; genus Selaginella; species Selaginella tamariscina. Next base: position 361,032 of record PUQB01000022.1, on the reverse strand, counting down.
GCTCGAATGTTTAACGCTTGTCCTTCCCAAAAGACTCGAGAATTGCTAGTTGTTCTTTCTTAGATTGTTCATTCAGTGCTACAGGCCAGGCACGAGCAAGCTTCATGTTGGTTGACGGTGGCCCGTCATCGCGGCTATCGGGAAGTCGCCACTGGTGCGACAAGCGGCTTGGACAGAACGCCGGATAAGGGAGGTACTTCAGGTACGAATTGATGGCGACCGGTGTCAGGCGTGCATATGCGGGCGAAGATCCGATCGTTCGGACTAATATCCAGGGTACATAGGACAACAAACGTTGGGAGGCGCATAATGTGATAGGCAAGACTCTGTCACCAGGCGGCAGACCAGTGAGAAGAGCACCACCTGTAGCTAGGGACTAATGGTAGGTACCCACTATATAAGCCAGAAGGCTGGTAGTGGGTCGGGGTCTTTTTGGGAGTCAAGTCTGCGTCTTATAGATTACTCCACTGTCAAAGAGATAGTTGTACTTAGGCAGTAATATATATATATTTCCTTCTATTCTCCCCACAAGCGGGTGTTCCCCGCTTGCCAACTCCTGGGCCCGCAATCCTCTCTGCCCAGTCATCTCAGTAGAACTCCCCTCTCACATGTACACGGACCCTTGCAGCATCTAGGTAGAGGCCATCCCAATACATTCCACCATTCCTGAGGTAAGGTCGGCATTCCGGACCGAACCCCGGGGTTGGACGCTCTCGACAGCGTCCTGGCGACCACTGCAGCTTCTTGAGAAGCACCACATTGGCCTGTGGAGTCCCGACGACCATTTGTGGCGACCACGGAGGGATAGATAGTACATAGATGGAGTTCACTGTAGCAAGTAGAGTGGCGGCCCAACGAAGAGCCGGGATTAACTCATTCGAGCAAATAGAGATTGACGAGCAACAGCTGACAGGAGAATGTGACGGGCCGGCCGAGGGAGATTGATGGCGCGAGGCACCTCGGTTGCCACAATCGGCCCCTACCTCACCTACTCAAGGAAACGATGGTAACATCGCATGGCCAAATCTCCGAGCAGCGGTAAACTCAGCACACCAGCGACAGAGGCGTCGCACGCTGCTGACAACGACGAAGGATATGAAGGAACTGCAACGTCCGGATGACAATCCAGGCACGGCAGCATGCGGGTATGATCAGCACCCGGACGGGCAACTTCGCCCGACAGTAACCTACGGTGCAGAGTGGGACGGATGGCAAGACGACGAAAGCCCTCCGCCTCTCGACGTAGGTGAAAGTGACGGCCACGAAGATCCCCATACCAACAAGCAGAACCAGTGTTTGACGAGTACCCCGAAGGAGGAAACTTCGCCCAGGACAACCCAGGAGAGGGCAGCCCTGCGACGGAGGCAAGAATCTCGAAGGGGCGAAAGCAACACGGATAGCGACGGGGGACGTGAGCCAGAAGCCCAGCGTGACCAGCGCCACATGGAGGTAAGATAGGAAACCCAGGGCCATCGTCACCCATGGGTGACGAGGGGGCCCGTGTTGCCCGGAAAGAGGGGAGGAAGAGCCTCATCCGGGAAGCCCCGTAGGGAGGGGCATCGATTGCCAACAAGGCAACCTCTGCACCAGGAGTTCAGCCGATCGGACGACGCAGCAGGTCAGGGTGGTTACCAAGATGAGAACCCAAGGCTTCGGAAGGCCGGGGTACACATGGGACGACCGCCTTGCGCAGAGGCGACTGGACGTCGACGAGCTGACGGACTGGGAGGAGGCACCAGAAAGAGGGGCACAGTGGCTACCTTGGAGAAGGGACGAGAGGAATTCGTCCAAGGGCAGGAGAGATTCGCCCGAGCTAGTATCGCACCGACCCCGTGAGGGAAATCGCCAGGGCACATGGTAGAGCCACAACCATTACCAGACGGGGGATACCGTCTTGGGGCGAGGAGGAATCGCCCCATCGATCACGACCGTCTAGACGTCGCGAGGGAAATCCGTGCACGGTCATACAAAACTACTCGCTGGAGGAGGGAAAACCGTCCAGCCAAGGTAAGCCGCACCAGCGTCAGGTGGTCCCGTGGCGGGGGCCCCGAGGGACAGCGGAGGAGCCCGTCCTTGTCACCAACCCTCAATGGGAGGGCAGGGCCGAGGAAGGAAAAGGGTGCCCGCAGAATACCAGGACGTGGACTACACCACGTCCGAAGTGGAGGGTCCAGATCGGAACAACTCTCAGGCACAACGGGACGCCAGGGAGCCGACCCGGTCACCTTATTAGCCCAAGCACTCAATCGGATGCAGGAGAGCACTGTAACAGTGCCCTTACCGCGTTCCGTGGAGGAAGGGGGAAGACGCAGACCAACACGTCCACAAGTTCGAACAAGTGTGCAACTCCGGAGTGTGAGCGACAATCACAAGAAGTGAGTGCCTTTGCATGCACTCTGGACAAGAAGGCACAGCCTGGTGGATGCGATTCCACAAGGCAACGAAGGAGCCCTAGGAAACTACGAAGGGCATTTCTGGATACCTTCCGGGAAGAAAAGAGTGAAGAGGAGGTGATCCACAAGCTAACGAGCTTGAAACAGAAAGCAGGGAGTCGGTCGACGAGTACACGGTCCGCATGTTGGGTATATCGCTCGGCTAAGAGACGCCCCAGTTGACCTGACCAAGAAAATGTGGTACCAAAGGGACTGCGGTCGGAGATCCGCAAGTGGATCGGCTTGGACGACGACCGGACGTTCGACAAGTTACTCCGGTACGCCAAGAAGGCCGAAAAGCGAGAGGTGAAAGGCGCCAAGAAAGGAAGGCACAGGATAAATCGGATGCAGAGGAGGTGAACGATACCGCATCGGATGAGGAAAACCTCTCAGCTCCAAGGCCACCAAAAAAGAGCCGGTCGGGTACCAAGGGACACAGGCAGCTGCAGCGGGGGAAACCCTATGAGGGGCCACGCGGAAGGAAGACTTATCCACGACACTGGCTCAAATGGGATACCACACGGGGGGATAAGTACTGTCGTGTGTAACATCTGCGGATCTCACAACACGGACGATTGCTACCGGCTGGCCGAACTCCTGAGCAAAAGGCCACCACAGGTAGCCACACTGGCAGTAGAATGAGGAACCAAGAGGGTACAGATGGCCGAAGGAGTTACGGCCGCAGGACGGAGGGAGACAACCAACCCCGTAGGAGGTCCCATTCAGGGGACCAAAATCGTAGGCCCACTCCGAGAACGGCCACGTACCACCCAGGTATGGCGACAGAGAGAGACAACCGGAACGCAAGGAGGTGTTGTGCGCACTGTGCGGAGGCCCACACCCTCTACCGATGTTCATGGGTATCATTGATCAAACCAATGCTAGAAGCGCAAGCAGCCGCGTGCCAGGACGAGTAACGGGCAGATCCCTGCCAACCCAATTCCAAACTCCACACCGCAAGTAAACCAAGTAATGGTGGTACTACCAGAACAGGACGGAGGACAGACATAGTACCAGGCTCCCTTGGCAGACGAAACAAGGGAAACCCAAAGGCGGAGAACCAGGGGGGCGAAGGCGCGAAAAGAGAAGACAGGCAATAAACACCCCGGTTTTAAAGCAGTGGGTAAGGAAGCAAACGCAAGAACTGACAGCCTCGAACCTGTGGAGCCACCGAGGCCAGGAATCGCTAAGAAAACTAAGGAGAAGGCGAAACCGCACACTAAGGGGGGAGGCCCAGAGGTCAGAACAGGAAACGCCGTGTTCCCACGCACAATGGGAGAATCGGTACGACCAGCAGCAAGACCCCACCAAGGCACTGCAACCACAGTGGACTACGTGAACGACGTACCGACTATCCCGGTTCGCATGGCGGGACACACAATCACGAAGTAATTATAGATGGGGGGTCAGCAGTCAATGTCATGTCAGCAGACTCCACAGGAAATTACATATGCCAACTCCGGAACCCACCCCATTTCAAGTACGCATGGCCAATCAGGCCGAGGTGGCGCCCAAGGGCATTCTGAGGGCAGTGGAGGTCGAGATCCAAACGGTCAAATTTTGGATCAACGTTGTGGTCCTGGATATGCACGCAGGGGGGATTCGACCTACTCCTCGGTCGACCCTGGCTCAGGGGTGCAAAGGTACAGCACGATTGGGAGCACCAACAGATACTTCCGCACCAGACGGGCGATAAGGTCCATACCCACAGGCAAAACCCAGGCCCCCGCACGGAGATTCGGGGCGATGGAGTATCAGGGCCCGGCGGGCTGGGGATGGAGCAAGGGCGTAAAGCGACCTCCGCAGGCCGGCCCCGGGATTGGGTCACGCCAGACAGGAGGCCTCGCATCAGAGGCAGGCCTACGTAAAGGAGCTAGGGATCGCAGAAGCAACCAAAGCCAACTATCCGGCACCGGAACGTTGGTTCCCCACCACCAAGACAAGTCCGGAGGGCCTATGTGGACATACCCAAGCCAGGGGCCACCCAATCAAGCGGAGCCACTCCAGAGCCGGTATCGAGGGATCGGCAGCCCTTTTATGGTCCTAGTCCCAAGGAGAGATATCCTATACCTGGGCCAATCGAGATCGGCCCGGGAAGTGGGGGGGGAGAAGCCCGGCGTAGACACGCCCGGGTGGAAGTAGGACACGGAAACCTAGACAGGGGACATGCGGGGCCAGTATGGGGAAGAAGTGGCAGGAAGGGATCAACAGGTAAAACTGTGCAGTTAGAGCCACAAGGGATCTCACCAGGCGGCAGCAAAACAACCACAGTCTACGTTAACGGACAAGTACACACGAACGGCCGATAGTAGCAGCGCTGGTCACCCAGATGGAACACAGATTGAGGAATCCCGGGGCAGAACCAGCGAACCATGGGGCGAAGAGATAGGGAGGACGGAGGAGCCGGAAGCAGATCTCCAAACGCACGTGTGGCCAGCTCACAGGACACATGGTCCACGAGGTTGGACCACAGGTGAGGCACACACTACGAAGGCAATGATGGCAGGCGCGCCATCATTGCATATCCAGGCGCAGGGATAGACGCCAACACCTCGGAGGACGCCACAAGGACGGTCACGGCACCTACACTCAGAAAGGTGGTGCACAATGCCACACCTCCATTACCATGACCACGGGGTGGACAGAGAGAAATCGGCCAGTGGTGATCAGAGAAATTCGAGTGCTCATCAAGGGCCAAGAACGAGCAGCGGAGCTAGTATCGCCCAGGTACTCCAAGTTCAAGGAATTAATCGGGCAACCCACGTCCGGCGAGTCAAGAAACAATTACGATTGGATGAATTCTTCAACCTTCCGTGGGGAGAAGTAGAGGACCCAGGATTTGAGGAGAAGGCCAGACAATTCCTCCAGTCAGCGGAATTAGTGGCTAGTCAAACCGGGCGTAGGGGGATACAATTCTGCACGGATGGGAGTGCCATCTTCCGCATTATGTTCGATGAACTGGTGATAGTCTTCCGGCTACCAGGGACGGCCTAGCCCTAGGGAATGCTCGGACGCGGAGGTTCAACGGCCCGCCACCACAGGAAGTCATGGACTACGAGGCATACAAGCAAAGGAAGAAGCAGCCGAGTTCGTAACGCTAGTGGCTTTCATGCTCACAGGAAGAACAGGGAGTCGGATCACCAGACATTAGCGAACGGTCTTTGTAGGGCGTGGGAAGGAGTCGCAATAAATTGGGCTGACTGCCTTAAGCAGTACTTGATTCCGGCTCTAACTAGTGGGATTCACGGGGTTCGAGCCGGCACTGAGCAAAGGCTACCCACGGCTGGACACATTGCTATTTTGACCACGGGCTTGTTCGGCCGAACGGTAGTAAGAGCACCACCACCACTCCAAATGGGGGAACAGCTAGAACCCCGGCGTCTACAAAAGAACAGGGCTCAACAGATGAACAAGCGTCAACAGAGGAACAGGCGGAGGGTAGTCTCCTTCCGAACCAAGAATCACCAGGGTATGTACCGCGGGAACCCATCCACGCGATTCCCCTGGCTATAGGACCCCCACTACAAGAATCCCGTCAAACGCAATTGAGCAATCTACCGGACCTAGCCAGGGAGGGAAGAAGGACAAGCCCGAGGACGAATATGAGAGTAACTATCAACACCTCCAGGCCAACGGACGATGGACCTCCACGGTCTATACCAGGCTCGCGGGGGTCTTCGACCAGTTAGACGAAGCCATGGCGATATACGACGGCCTCGACCTTCCAGCGGTGGCAAGGGAACACGACAACATAGTGACAGAACTCACGGGGCGGCGGCAAGAAGCCCGGGAAGTCGCCCAAAGGGCTAAGGAGCTGCTGAGAAGGAGGCCGGCTGTGTATGATGACAATGAAGAGAACAAAGGACGCCTGGAAAAGCTGGAGCGAAAGGAGAGCGGACTTCCAGTGGTTGGACAGTGAGTGCGAAACTCTCCTAGGACTACTCAATGATGACCAGCATGCCCATAGCCAGATCATAGCCGGAAGGGAACAACAGATACAGGAATGCAAAGCTCGGTTAGAACGAAGGTGTAGGGAGCTTGCTGAGGCACACGCGGAACTAACGGCAGTCAGACGGGAATTACTGACAAAGACGCAACTATCCAAAACCAGTACCGCACCTACAGCCGTCCAACTGGAACCCCTACTCAGGAGGACTGAAGTGAGTGCCCCCGGACCAGCCAGCCCAAGTCAGGACTCGGCACGGACCATCAGGGAGCTAGAGCTATAGGCCCAACTCCTCGCGGCAAAGGAACAAGAATTACAATGCTCCCGGAAAAGGATGCAGGACCTGGAGGATCAGCTCCAGTAGGCCCAGGAGCAACAGACAGGGTCCGAGGCAAAGCTCCGAAGGGTGATCGCACTTCGAGAGGCGACCATCACCACATTAAAAACCATGCTAGCGGCAACAGAGAGTGAGATCTCCATGTCCAAGGAGCAGATATTAGGGCACATGGCCGAGGACGTGCCAACGAATAAGCCCGGGCATCTAGTTGATGGTGGCCTGTCATTGCAGCTATCCGGCAAGTCGCCACCGGTGCGGACAAGCGGTTAGACGGAATGCCGGATAAGGGAGGTACTTCAGGTATGGACTGATGGAGACCAGTGTCAGGTGGCAGCGTATGCGAGTGAAGATCTGATCGTCCGAACCAACTACCCAGGGTACGTAGGACAGCACACGTTGGGAGGCGCATAAATGTGATAGGCAAGACTCTATCACCAGGCGGCAGACCAGTGAGAGAGCGCCACCTGTAGCTAGGGACTAGTGGTAGGTACCCACTATATAAGCCAAAAGGCTGGTAGTGGGTCAGGATCTTTTTGGGAGTCAAGTCTGCGTCTTATAGATTACTCCACTGTCAAAGATAGTTGTACTCAGGCAGGTAATATATATATCCATTTCCTTCTATTCTCCCACAAGCGGGCGTTCCTCGCCTGCCGACTCCTAGGTCCCGCAATCCTCTCTGCCCAGTCATCTCAGTAGAACTCCCCTCTCACCTGTACACGGACCCTCGCGGCGTCCGGGTAGAGGCCATCCCAATACATTCCACCATTCCTGAGGTAAGGTCGGCGTTCTAGACCGAACCCCGGGGGTTGGACGCTCTCGACAGCGTCCTGGCAACCATTGCAGCTTCCTGAGAAGCACCACAATTGGCCTGCAGAGTCCCGACGACCACATGTGTTCTTCACGATGTTCTTATGCGATCCATTTTTTTTGTCACCTGACGCACAGATTGCATAAAGTGAAACAGACAGCTTCTTTCCCTTCCTTTCATCTTTGCTCCGTTGTTGAATACTTGGCGCAAGGCTATCCATATTGCTCCAGCCTCATCCGACATGAAACCAGCATAATCCATAATATGCATAATCCATAATATGTACTGATGTTATAATATTATGTACTATGTATGTATATCTGTGTATAATATGTGTATGTATATATGTGTACTAATATATGCAATGTGTACAAAATTAATTTTTTAACACTCTCTTCTCTCATACATACACACCATGCATGATCCATCCTAAACTTAAACCCTAAACCCTAAACCCTATGTAACACATTGAATTTACACATATAATATGTATGTATGTCTGTGTGTATACACGTGTGTATGTATATATGTGTACTAATATATGCAATGTGTATGAATTTAATTTGTTAACACTCTCTCTCCTCTCATACATACACACCATGTATGATCCATGTTAATATGTACTGTCTCTCTTCTCTCAAACATACACACAATGCATGATCCATAATATGTATTGTCTCTCTTCTTTATACATACACACCATGCATGATCCATAATATATACTCTGTTTCTCTAATATTATGTACTAATATATATGTATGTCTATGTGTATAATACTATGTGACACTGTGTATATGTATTGCTACACGTGAAACTTTAACACTCTCATGGACACACACATGTTAAACCCCTGCATGATTTTTATTCTTGGGGTGTATATAATACACTCACGCATATGTACACGCTGATAATATAATGAAAGAATATTTGTTTAGGGCGAATCTATCTTTTATTCTTTTTTGGGTTTAAGTATATTCTTGGAAGGAATATTCAATTAGGGTTAATATATATTTTATTCCTTTTAGGGTTTAGGTATATTCTTAGGGTTTCAAGAAGCAAGGCGGCGGAGGCGGCAGTTGTGAATTCTCCCTCTCTCTCACACACAGGTGAGATCTCTCTCTCTCTCTCACACGCACACTCCTGAGTTTATTTATTTATTTATATTCACATATACATTTATATGTGTGTGTATCTTAATAATATAATTTATTTATTTATCTCTTGCACACACACGCACACTCCTATACATATATACATACATACATACATATATATATATATATTATCTCTATGTGTGTGTGTGTGTTTGTGTATCTGTATAATTTTATTAATTTATTAATTTTATCTTTTGCACACACGCACACACTCCTGTTTATTATTATGATTTTATTTGTTTCGCTCACACATGCATACACACGATATACATATACACACACATATATATATATACCTATATACATATATACATACATATATTATGTGTACCAGTATCTGTATAATTCTATTTATTTATCTCTCTTGCACACACACGCACACTCCTGTATATACATATACATATACATAAATATACATATACATATACATATATATACATATATATATGTGTGTGTGTGTGTATGTATAATTTAATTTATTTAGCACACACATATGATATACATATGTGTGTGTGTATTAGTATAATTTTCTGATTTGTTTATCTCTGGCACACACATGCACTCTCCTACACACATATATACATATACATATTTATGTGTGTGTAGAGGCGGGATTAATCTCGCTTCTCTTTGGTTAGCCCCATGAGTGGTGGGATTAATCCTGCCGCTATATGGTTAGCCCCGTGGGCGGCAGGATTAATCCCGTCGCTATATGGTTAAAGCCTCGACGGCGGGATTAATCCTGCCGCTCATCCGTTACCCTCATGAGCGGCGAGATTAATCCTACCGCCCTTTAGGCAAGTTATTCGGTTAGCCTCATGAGCAACAGGATTAATCCCGCCCCCCATGGCCTGCGTGCTGGGCCTAGGCGGCGGGATTAATCCCGCTGCCTATGCATGCCCTACACGAAATTCGATAGGATTTATCCCGCCATCAATGGCTTGTCTGAAGGGCCTAGGTGGCAGGATTAATCCCACCGGATTCTGCGCAGGGCATGGGTGTGCGGCGGAATTAATCCCGCCGTCAATGGCCTGCGTGATGGGCCTGAGCGGCGGGATTAATCCCGCCACATACGCATGCCCTGTGCAGAATCCGGTGGGATTTATCCCGCCGCCAATGGCCTGTTTGAAGGGCCTAGGCGGCAGGATTAATCCCGCCGAATGTCGTGCAGGGCATGGGTGTGTGGTGGATTAATCCCACCGCCTACGCATGCCCTGTGCGGAATCCGGTGGGATTTATCCCGCCGACAATGGCCTGTCTAAAGGGCCTAGGCGGCGGGATTAATCTCGCTGTCCACGGCCTGCGAGAAGGGCCTGGGCAGCGGGATTAATCCCACTAAGCCTTCTATGCATGGTGGAGGAATGAATCCTGCCACCTTCATTTTTTCCTCCATTGGTGGGTCGAACCAATCCCAAACATCTCTGTCTGAGACGTAGAAGGTTTACAATATACCAATGGAGGGGACTGAGAAGGGTGGCGAGATTCATTTCATCATCCCTTACATGGTGGGCGAGATTAATCCCACTGCCTTTCTGGAGCCCCTGAAGGGGTGTACCAAATAAATCCTGCCCAGTTCTCTCTGAGACCGAGAAGGGTGGCGAGATTAATTTTGCTGCACTTTTTATGTGAATATATATGTGTATTAGTATATATAAGTTGCATATCTCATTTTATTTACTTTTATCATCTTATCATAATTTTTCGAGTAAAAGCCAGGAAACTATGTAAAACTGTCCAAAGCTCACATTTGTGGTGGTTCTAAAACCAAATGTTATCTTTCTTTTGCACTATCACAAACGTGAGCTTTGGACAGTTAATCCGTCCAATTCTCTCTCAGACAAAGCAGGGTGTTGAATTTATCAGTGTATTTTTTTGTATATTCAGGTTTATACAAGTGTGTGTGAGTTTTTATATGATTTGTATTCATAGTGTATTATTTTGCAAAAGGACGATTTAATCAAAAGGAGATTTAGTCATTAGTATGGAGTCATCGTCAAATTCTGGGTAAAATTAAAATAAAATCTGTTATATTCGGATATGTGCTTGAAGAACTAATTATTTTTATTCAGATATGGAATTGAGGTGACATTGAAGATGAGAGTAGGAGAAGAGATGGGTAGGGGGATTCTGGAATCAACTTGGCCATATTTCAAATTAAACGGGAAGCGCATTAGAACAACCATGGTTGCTGTCAAACTAACCTCTGTCACATCGTGGACAAGCAAAACAATGGAAAGTAGATTCGCTAGTCAAGCATCCGAAAGCATGCTGCGAACCCAATTGAATGATGCTCGACACATATGCCTTGTTCCATCCAATGTCACGTTCTCATCCAGAGGTCGCCAGTTACAACATTAATCGGGTGGTCTTGTTGACTTGTGGATAATAATGTTCACATGTTCACTAATGATGTTGACCATGGAGTTCTTCTTCAACTCAACGAAAGCCATTATGGAGGGGATCCAATTGATGTTTTTTCAAAGATCTTCAACTCATCGAGTAGGTGTATTCTCAGTAGAGATTGCTTCACAATACAGAAATCCACAAGTGGAGCAATTGTCCCTCTTCACATTGAAGAAGAACACATCGACATCATAAGGGAGATTGAGAGGGTGGCTCGGTCTCAGGTTCTTTACAGATCACGTTCAATTTGCTTAGAAAACTTCGGGAGCTAGAAGAGTGTAGCGAGAACATTAGAACAGCATCAATCGGGGATCACACATGTTGATTCGGATCGTAGAAGAAAATCATCAGTCATTTTGTCAACTGCACCTATGGCATCCCATGCTGCAATAAGCCACAAGGAAATGATGTTGAATGATAAGATTTATGAGTGTAGGGTTAAGTATTAGCGTCAACCCAAACTTCAATTACAGGCCACTCAACCAGGAACGTGTAACTGAGCTCATGGAGAAGATGAAGGACGACAATTCTTATACCGTTCCACATAATCTGTTTTGTGCCCATACTATCAGAGAAACAAAGGCGCTGACAAAGTGTGGATCACAACACCAGAACAAATCATGAAGATTCAGATGAAAAATAGAAAATCAATCAAGTATTACATCATTAGTGGCTAGCACACAATAACGGCAACCAACGACTTCTCGATGAACACAACAAAGGAACGATGGCAACAAAACTTTCTGAGCATACCCGTGAGAAGCTGATGAAAAGATCACGTTTTTAGCTAAGGCGAATCTCACAATCGAGTAGTACCACAAGTTATTGGGGAATGGGACGTTACAACACCAACCACTACAACAGCAAAATATGGGAGAAGTTCAAACACATGCGAACCGTGTGAATCTCTTTAGCGACCACAAAGAGCTACTGCAGGGAATACACAATGTGCGATGTACCGGGTAAGTAAATTGTCTGGGTGGGATTTATCTCGTCAGTATATTAATTTGTTTCTTTTTTTTCAAAGAGTTGAAGAAATTGTAGCAGTTGATTTTGCCCAGGTGGGCGGGAAGGAAACATCCTTTTTGATGATGTTGATTTCTTGTCCCGAGGATAGGATCTTTGCCAAATGGTTAGGGATTATGGAATCCTTTTCAAAAGGAACACTGAAGAAGAAGCAAACAAGTGAAGGGGAGCCCTCAAAAAGTTTACAAGAAACCCAGTAAGATGCGAAGGCTAAGTCTATTCAATCTACAAAGGATGTAGACAACGATTTCAAGCTCACATGGTTGAAGCCTTTAAATGGAACAACGATGGAGGAGATGGAAGTCTTGGCTGATTTGGTGATTGATGAAAACTACAGATTAATAACAGCAGCCCCACCTCTCCTTTTCATCTCAAGGCAATGGAGTTGAAGATGGTCAGGCACTTCAAGAAGTGGTTGGGAATACATGCCACAAACTGGGTTGGACCTCAGCTTCAACATACGAAGAGGTCAGCAAATATTTGCATGTGACAAACGATGATATGCTTGTCGAATGGTGAATCAATCGGAAGATCTGGGCAAGAATCTATTGCACGCCAACGCCAAAAAGGAGAACAGTGATGATGCCTTCTCTTATGGCAGTCCTTCAGCAGCGGAGAACTGAGTTGAACCTTATAAAGAAGGATGCTACAATCACGACAAGCCCTACAGATGTTTGTTGTTGGATTCGGAGACTTTATGGGGTAACATCACTGCTTGTAGGAAACCGTTTCAATTGTTCGTGATGGATCGCAGGTGTCAAAAAATCCTTCGACAGACAGGACACTAGAGGATTTGGTGGAGAAACTTAGCCGTGCAAGCATGTACAAAGAAGGTATTTATTATTGAATTCATGCTTGCACTCTTCACTGATACCTACGTTTTCAGGTATTTATTTCTTGATTCTTGCTCATGTCACCGATACTTTTGCCTTCGCCTTCACCAAGAAGAATAAACATCGTTGGATAGGATTTTATATGAATGATGCTGATCCGAAGTGCTTGTTCACTTGGTTGTTAGGAATGCGCCAAACAATTTTAAATTTCCAAATGACTGGCCAGCATTTGTTTGCACTCCAACGGGCCTAAACATCCATCCAATACACTGATAGCTGAGAGGGACGTATTTGGCAATGTACACTTATCCAAACATTACAAGTCAAGCGGCACGGAGCATTGTCAACTTGATCAGGGGTCCTCACAGTGATGCATGGGTTTTTTACTATTGCACTAGGGGGTTCGTCTTGAAGGAGTGTTACCTTCGGGATACATGTGTGTTTGCTATTGAAAAGGATAAGACCATGGTTGAGGACCTGAAACAAGTGGATAGAGAGGTTCTCAACTTACTACCCCAACAAACCCATACAGGAGTATTTGGGAAAGTTCCCTCCCGAAAGTGCGATAGCTCTGAAGACGAATCTGGTTCAATGTCGGAGTCTGAGGAGAACTTTAATCAGATATTAGACGGAAGTTATCTTGAGGAGTACAGAATATTCACACACTCCATTACCCATGGAAACATCAACAGAAGATACGGAAGATCATGAATCATCTCACAAGCGGCCTAGACCTTCTTCGCCTCACTCAAAGGTAATAGCAAAGAAGAATTGTTAATGAGTTCTTAGAGTGACAATAGTTGTAAATGAGTGTAACATAAGGCATTTTTGTATATTTCGTTTATATTTGTACAGAAAATAAATTCTCAAGGATTAATGAAGCTTTTAGTTCAAACATGGGTAATATACCTTAATAATTATAAGGTCAGCTAATTATCATTTTGCAATGTAATGAAACAGTTGAGAACATGGATTTTCAGCATTGCCATGAGGTAAGAGAGGGGTTTGGTGAAATTTCTTGTGCCACATGTCAGAATGACAGATTCATGCAGGAAATGGATAATAATGCAGTCAAAACATCGTTACCATGGGGACCACTTCAGTTTTTTCATCACATTTTATTGGCTTCAGTTCCGAAATCACTTTCTTCAGCGCCTGCAATATCTAATCTTGTAAGGATGATGTACAATTAAATGATAAAGGAATAAGCAATGATATAGTGTCAATAGATAAATGTGAAAGGGAGCAAACAAGTGATTGCAAAGATTCAAGAGGCAACGCTACCCATGTTACCATGGCCATATTGTGTTGTTGGATGTCAATGGTGTTCTGCTTCATCACAAAGGCCCGAGGATAGGAAAAAAAAATCAAACAAGGAGATTTCATTCCTTGTCATGGTAAATTTCGATATGATATTATTTTTTGTCCAGGGTTGAACGTCTCTTTCAAAAGTTAAGGAGATGGGTGCACTTGTGGGATTTGGTCATGCATGCAGATTCACAACTTGACACACCGTACTAATTTGCTTAAGAAACATTGTAGTGTTGCAGAAGAGGTGATTCGTAAAGATTGGATTTTTGACCAAAAGTATGTTATAAACCTCTCGAATTTCACAATATAAAAAGAAAGCAAGCCATACTTCTTCAAGAATGAAAGATTAATTGGGCTCATGGGGAGATCAGTCACTTAAGATAATGAAAAACACACATATCTTAGTGGTAGACGACTCTCCTCAGAAGGCTATGCTCAACCAAAACATTGCTTGTATTCATCCAATCACTTTCGACCCATATTTGATACCTATACATGGATGAGCTAGTGAACTACTTGGATACGTGCCTCAGAAAGAAGAATCTTGAAAACTTTTGTGAACAGTATCCACCATATCAACATTTCCTAAAGCTTTTCTTTCTCGTGATTTTGAGTTTTATAAAATGAAGGATAGCAACGGGCGCTTTATAATATTATTCTTAAGGAACGTCATTTTTAGATGAGCCTTTATGCAGACCTTGGTCTTATTACATCTTATGTATTAACAAGGATGGCAACTCCCAATTGCATTCGTGAGAGTGTTAGGTGGTGGCAACAACATCAAGATATTGACCAAAATGATTCGATTAATCCGAGAGTGATGATTTAACAAAATGAGGAGATTTCTCTGTATGGTTAAGAAGAAAGTATTTATAAAAAAATTAACATGTTGATAAGAAATGATTTCATTTGTAATTATGTTTGATAGTATTTTTTAATTATTATAAACTATTTTTAGAATAAGAATAATATGAATATTCTAAGATATTTTAGGAATATTCCTTACTAAGTAAGGTTATTGAAGGATTAATTTATTAATTAATTAATATTTAAGGCTTAATTACATATTAATTAAATAATTAATTAATAATTAAAACTTAAGTATTAATTAGTAATTTATTTTATATTCCCATTTTCACGTATCATGCCCACTTTAGTTATAATGTGCATACTTTAAACCAGTTATGTTGTTGACTTCCATTAGTCCTCATATATCTAAGTGCACCAACTCCAAGATATCTTGAGCACCTATTTCTACAATGGTGTACAACCTTCTTGTATAGGATACATGACTCACAAAGATGGTGAGCATTTTTGTGGACCTTCCACAAGCTTTTCTTGGTGCATCTTGTGAAGAGCCTAAAAGTTGACATGAGTGAACCTCTTGTGCCACAATAGAGCCTCCTCCTTTTGCTTCTTGATAGTGAGCAAAGCCTCAGAAACAGTTGGAACTTGCATTTTATACAAATTCCCCACTTGAGCACCTTGAGATGAGGCTTCTCCAACAACTCATGCTCCTTACTGATAGAAGATAACATTGTCCTTATCAAAGATAGCTAGCAATCTTGCATCAGCAAGTCTTGCAACTGACAACAAGTTCTTCCTTAGGCTTGGCACATACAATGCCTCGGGCATCTATTGCACAACTCCTTGGATCAAAGATAGCTTGAAAGTTCCCCTTGCTTTGATTGATAGCTCCATCTTTGAGCATAGTTGCACTTTTCCATGTCCCAATCATGTAGCAATCGCTTGTCCTTAACCATCATTGAGGTCCATGCAGAATCAATAGCCATGACTACAAGAGATTCACTTACATGTGCAACTTTTTCAACCAGACAATTTTCTTCTTGTATGAACGAGGGTTCCACCATGTTAACCTCCTTTCCTTTGCCTTTGTTAGGACAATTGAAGGCCCAATGTCCAACACTTTTGACACTGGTTCTTCCACCTTTTGCGATTGCCTTGCTGCTATGACTACTGCTACTACTACTACTTTCCATGAGGTTGTTGTTGCTAATGTTACTTACTTTGTGCATAGCAAGCTTGATCTGGTACTTCATGCTTCCTTTCGTGCATCAGCTCAAGCTGCTCGATGTGAATCATGACCTCATCCCAAGTTGAACTCTTCATGCTAGTTAGCAGCAACTCAATTATGTTTTTCCATGACTTTGGCAGGGACTTGTAGAGCTTAAGCTTCTTCTACATAAAACTTGTACTTGGCCCCAGCATTCACCAACATGCAAATCGACTAGTGCATCTTAAGAACATGTGCTTTGAGATCTTCACCGTTAGTGTACTTGAGACTGTCTAGCTCCAAGAGGATCTTCATCACTTTTAGGTCTATCTTCTTCCCATGTTTGGTGTGGAGAAGATCCTAGAGGTGCTTGCTGCCTTGCCCAAGTTTGGATTGTACATCTCCCGCTGCGTTGTTGCCAAGGAGATGGCAATACATGCCAAGGCATAATTGTCCTTTTGCTTCCATGTTGGTGGCCCTCGACAATGGTGCTTCCATCCACGATCTCATAGACGCCCTCTACAAACACAATGCCATGAGCTGCTTCCGCCCTTGCCATCGAACATGGCGGCCTCTCAAGAAACCTTGTGGCTACACCAATATCACTTACAAAGAGGTCAATACAAAGAACTAAGCTCCAATACCATGATAAATATGAGAACATGAATTATAAGAGAACGAAAACGGATTACTATATGTACTACCCATCGCAACTATATATATATATATATATACACTTGCTAATCAAATAATCAAAGTGTGGACCGTTGTTGACCTGATCCTTAATTAACAATATCAGCTAGTCAATGAGCTCGATCATAAACATGCGCTAAGGCCGAGCCTGCAACAACAGACTAAGTCAAGGACCAAGCCTCAAGCAGCAGCTTGTGCCAAGCATACAGCAACCAAGTCTGCAACAGCGGCATACACTGAACATCCAACTATCAAGCCTGCAAGGATAGCATGTGCCTAGTATTTAGCAACCAAGCCTATAATTGTACAATAGCAACCTGCATCGAGCATTCATCAACCTGCTCAAGTATTCGACAACATTTGCTACAATGACAATCTACATTGAGCCTTACACGGGCCAGTGGCAACCTCATGTAAACCTAACCTGGTGCTTTGGTTCCTCATTGCAGGCTTGGTCGCTTGATGTTTGACACCTATTGCCACTGCATGTTTGGTTGCTGAAGCTGTCTTCAAACTTGATCATTGGATGTTCGATGCATGATGCCACTACAGGCTTGGTTGTTGGATGCTTGGCACAAGCTGTCACTTGACAGGCTCAATTCTCAACGCATGCTTGGTCATTGAATGTAATCTAAGGTAAAAATAAATATCATACAAGGGACGATTGACTTTTGCCTTATGAAGTGAGGTAGTAAGGCTACGAAGTGAGGCATCAAACCCAAGAAGTGAGACTTTCTTATAAAGTGAAGCGCCAAGCTCACGAAGTGAGACTCTTTCCCTACAAAGTGAAGCACTAAGCCCACAAAGTGAGACTCTTTTTCTACGAAATGAGGCAGCAATCCCACAAAGTGAGGCATCAAACCCCGAAGTGAAACTCCTTCCTTACTAAGTGAGGCAACAAGTTTGCAAAGTGAAACTCTTTCCTTGAGAAGTGAGGCACCAAACCCACAAAGTGAGACTCTTTAGGCATCAAGCCCTTGAAGTGAGGCTTGACGGCCCACAAAGTGAGAGTTATGCCCCACATAGTGAGCCAAAAGCCCATGAAGTGACATTGCATGCCCACAATGTGTGATTTCCTTACCACATAGTGAGGTTCATGTCCAACTAAGTGCAGGTCATGCCTCATGAAATGAAACCCCAAGCACATGTAGTGGGAACCCAAGCATATGAAGTGAGCCTCCTAAACCACAAAAAGAGACTCGATGCCCGTGAAGTGAGGGTCTTGTCCCACAAAGCCCCAGGAGGTGAGGTGAGGCTCCAAACCCATGATCTGAGATGATGAGCGGCTCCAAGACCATAGAGTGAGACTTGAAGCCCATGGTTTGAGACCACAAGAGGCTCCAAATCGACGAAGCGAGACTTCAAGCTTGTCGAAGTGAGACATTGGTCCATGAAGCAATAATTTAACCTCACGAAGCGAAACTTCATATATGTCATAAAGTAGACAAAGAAATAAATTTTTCAAATTTAAATTAAGGGAGAACAAACTGCTTTAAAAGTTTAGTGAAAATGACATAGTATTAATTATTTTTTTGCATTGTTAATGAACTTAAAGTCTTTACCATACAAGTGCAATGTTTACAAAGCCTCTCATCATAGTGGCCATGATTAAACTCCAATTGTTAATTAGATGTTGAGACATCAATTATATCATCTTCTGCATAATGTTGAACAACATGAGTATATACATGGATGTCACTTACATTATTTATGTTGGCTGCTTTATTTTCTTGATTTGTAGATTCTAAAACATTTAGGAGTGAAGAATTGGGTCCCTCATAACGCATGCCCAAGTATTCTATGGCTTCCTACATAATAACAAATCTTTTATACTTGGACCTTATGAATCCATCCACTTACACGTAAAAGATTTTAATTAATTTCACTTCATATGGAATATACAATAGTAGACCTTGACTTTTGCCTTCATCCATATGTTGCAAATGTCCATGTTGTGTCCTTGCCTCACTACATATAAGTTCTTTCTTCTTATGTTTTGTTTATAAAAATGGGGTTTATATACAGAAACTGGGTGCAATATGTATTAACCATGAAGAGTACGACCTTTACTTTTACTTTGAAGTTGACTGTTGTTACTTACCAATACATTAACAAGTCCTAGGTGTAAAATAAATAGGCCCGCTTAGTGCACTTGAGTATTTAATAATGGTTCGACTGGGTGTCATTAGGTATTTATAAGAAACTCTAAGCGAAGTTAGCACTTTCATTTATAAGACTCTCCCTTCGTTTTGATATTCCAATTGGTGAGTTTGTCAAGCCACGATCCAGGAACCAGGAAAAGAGCAGGATTCCAAGAACAAGGAGGCTTGACTCAGGAACAGGACAGAGAACAGGACAGGAACTAGGAACTCAGGAGCAAGACTGGAATCGGATAGGATTCGGGAGAGACAGGAACAGGATAGGATCCGGGAGCCAGACAGGAAGGCGCAGGACATGATCTAGGAACAAGACAGGAACTGGATGGGATCCAGGAGCGAGACAAGGAGAAAACAAGAAGCAAGAAGCAAGACAAGACAAGATTGATCGTAGTAAGACTGGTGTTGATAGTAACTGATTGTACAATAATTAGGTCGGAGCTTTTATGCTCGCAACTTCAAGCTAATCTGGTCATGAGTCTAATCTAGTCATGAGCTAAGAATAGTGACCCTTATCCTCTAGGCATATCATGTAGTATATCCTATAGGCATATCATGTAGGTATATCCTATAAGAATATCCTGCAGGCATATCCTGTAGGTATATCCTGTAACCCGTATCTTGTATTCAAAATCCCACGACCACGACATGTTGACCAGCAAAATGGCCTCAGCCCCTCCTGCAGCCTAAGGACTTGTCCTCCATTCCTGCTCAACTCACTACTCTCGGACAAACCATTCCAGATATAGACAAAACCATGGTGCTTCTTGGGGTAAGTTGGATGCAGGTTCCCAAGTGCGATCGGTAGGCAAATAACCTTTCCAATCCACCAAGTATTGAAGTTGGCAGCGATGAAGATGAGAATTAAGGATGGCTGCAACTTCGTACTCAGGTTCACCAGCAATGACCACAGGAGGGGGAGGAGAAGAAGCACGACCAGGAAGAGAAGAAGGATGATACGGCTCCAACAAGGAGGTGTGAAACACAGGATGAAGTTTCACCGTAGATGGTAACTCGATCGGAAAGCTACAAGATTAACCTCCGCCACAATCCTGTAAAGGCCCAATCGTTGAAAATCCAACTTAGAAGAAGGCCTGTTGGTGCGAATGTGTCGACAAAGAAGCCACACGAGATCACCAATCTTATATGCAGGTGCCGGCTAATGGTGAGCATCAGCATGATGCTTGTATCGTTCCTGTGCCTGCTGAAGATGAACCCGGAGATCATCCTGTACCTGACGAAGATGCTAGAGATGATCCTGTACTACAGAAGCGGAAGAAGGAGAAGCAGGAGGAGCAAAGTTAAAACGTGGATGGTGGCCTGTAAGAGCAAAGAAAGGTTCTGGCCTATAGATGCGTGAACGGAGTTGTTGTAGGCAAACTCCGCCATTGGAAGAAGGTCTAACCAGTTGTCCTGTTAATAACTGATGAAGTAACGAAGATACTGTTCCAAGGTCTGAATTGTGCATTCTAACTGCCCATTAGTTTGCAGATGATATCCTGAAGAAAGATCCGCTTTAACCTGTAGACTCTGAAGAAGCTCTCGCCAAAACTTGGACATGAATTGTGGACCTCGATCGGAAACAATGCTCTCAGGAAGACCATGATGTCGGAACACTTCATGGATCACCAATCAGCAGTTGTCTATCCTGTAGCTGTCTTGTTGCAGGGTAGGAACTGAGCCTGCTTGGTGAAACGGTCAACCACCATAAGAACTGCATCAAATCCACGAGAAGAAGGAAGATCTGTGAGGAAATCCATAGAAATGGATGTCCAATGAACAGAAGGAATAGGAAGAGGACGAAGAAGAGAGGGTGCATGATGAGGCAACTTTGACCTGTTATAAGTGTCACAGCTCTGTACAAACCTTTCCATAAAACCTCGCAACCCAAGCCACCAATAGTTGCGAGTCACCAACTCCACTGTCTTGGCACAACAAAATGTCTGTAGCCGGGGTACCATGACAATCTTGTACCACACGAATCCTGGAAATACCAACAGGAACGTACAGGAGACCTTCCCGGTACAGGAGTCCATCCTGTATGGCGAACAACTTGTAGTTAGAATGGGAACTGGAGGAAGAGAAACTTGCAATGTCAGGATGAATATGTGAGAACACATTCTTTACCAAGTCATCTGTAGCCAACTGCGAACGGATGTCCTGTAGGAGTGTTGAATTTGCTGGAGCCTGATGAACCTGTAGTGTTGCAAGCCGGAGTCGATCAGGACCCAACAACACTTGTCTTTGACAGTCATATGTAGGATCGCCCGGGACCGATCACCGGAAAATGTAAACCCCTAGTTTTTGGCATTTTTAAGGTAAAAACAACACTAGAAAACAAGCCTTTGTTTTTGTAAAAAGTAGTTAACATACTAGGGGTCGAACATTGGTTTATTTTTTAACATAGTTAATATACATTGTATTATTATTTTGTTTTACCCTTGTTTTTACCCTTGTTTATACAGTAATAATTTCTTTTTGTTTTCTATATAATTTATTTTATTTAATTTTAGATTGATTTATTGATTTTAATTGTACTTAATAAAACTCTTTAACTTTCATTAATTAAATTAAAAATAATAAACATTATTAATTTCTGGTGATCTCTCTGTGAATCCCTCTCTCTCTCACACACACACCAGTCCACCTTTCGGAAGCGTTTCTTCATGCGTGAGGTTCTGCATCAACGAGGACTCTGCAAGAAAAGAAACTAATGTAAACAAGATTCACCAGTTATACTGTGTGTGTGTATAACTAGATAGATAAATATGCTATTATAATATTATTGCAATAAGCACAAGCCTATACGTATATTGTCAATCCTGATATATATGAATGCATACACATCTAGAATACATGTATGTATGCTATATAGGAATATATATAATAGGACTCGGCTGAAAACTGTTGTTCTTTTAAGCTACATGTCTTGTGTTCTTCCGTGTGTATCTACTATGAACGTACGTACATAGGTTATAGCTATCTATATGTACGTGTATACGACTATGTGTACGTCGGTACATAAAATATACGTTATGTACCTCTCACGCACAATATTGATGGTCTGGAGACCTTTTGCGTGTGCAATTTGTATGACACATTGTCCAACCATACTCGTAGACCCGTTCTGAACAACCACATCCCTGCAACGAACGCGCACGCACACACACACAAATATAAATACATATATTAGTTTTTAAACGTAAAACTTCAAAAATAACAATTAATAGAAGTTTTAGTAAGTTAATATTTAATTAATTACCAGCTTCTAACGAAGCAAAATCTTCGAGCATTCTGAGTGCGGTGCAGGGGTTGACAGAGATGGTAGCCAGGTATTCCATGGGCACATTATCAGGAACTTTACACCATACACTCTCCTCTTTTAGCACATGTGTGCTCCACGTTTGCACAGATACGTGTGTAACTTAAAAGCTAAGTTTTATAATGTTCAGTAACTTCGGTTATCTATGTATTTATTTAACTGGATTAAGATAAAGTATTTATATATAAATTATATACTTATTATACTAACCGATTCCGGAATATGTTGGAATGACCCAATCTCCTACTGACAAATGTTTAACATCCGATCCAACAGAAACTACCTGTCCAACACCTTCACCACCGGCAACTGCAGGAGGTGTAGGTCGCATCGGATATACCCCTGAAAACAAGAAAAAGACAAAAAAATTAAACTTTTATAAAACATGTAAAATTAATAAACCATTGATAATGTATGTATATCTACATGTGTCTGCCACATATATATATATATATATATAAACTTACAATCAATATATATAAACGCAAATAAATCTCTCTCTCTCAAAATCCAGTCCAATTCTAACACATAAAATGTATGTACATGTACATACAATACATATAGATTATAATCAAATGCTAAACCATAGTAAAGTGTACAGCGTACAACATTATAACTTACATACACTATTGAGAACACTGTATGATACTGAAGTGGCTATGTTACGGGTACACACACGTTCAACCTTCTATTCTGTTGATGTCTGATGGGTTGATAGGAGCTGCCAGCATCTTGACGCATACTTCCCCTTTCTCAAGAGGACGACCAGGAAGCTCCACTATTCTTTTTATATAAACATCCATTTGTATAAAAGAAACATGTATGTATATACATACATACACGAATTTATGTGTGTGTATCTATATACACAATATACATATGTTGATGACCCTGTGGTTTATGTTTTTATAATATACATCTACACCACATTTTCATATAATTAATTGAATCTGTAACTTGTATATCTACAATACACACTTACTTGTGGACATCGATAAATGTGGTTGATCTTACCATCTTGTTGATTCTCTCTGTTCTACTGGGACGATCGAAATTGGGTCTTCTCCGGGGCCTGTCCATGGACCTTAGACCACCCATTGCACAGCTTATCCTTGTTGGCATTGCATAGAAATCTGTACACAGGCATGTCATGGATGGCCAAGGCCATGGAGATGATGCTCCTCTCATTTGTTGGTCCTGCTGTCCAGATGGTGTGGAAAGTCCGCTAAACAAGAGAGCTTCATTACGAGTGTAGTATTCGCTGGGATGATGATCGGTGCATATTCTTGGGGTAGTGTATAACCATGAATCCACTCACCAGATTAAGTGGCGCCATATGGAGAGCCAAACCCATGCCGCCGGATCTGCGGAGCACGCTCCACCGCTTCACAGAAAGAACCCTAAAGCATATTCTAGGATCCCGTTAGCTCACTATATTTTAATGAATTATAACATAATTTTATACATGTTACAAACCCAAAAACCAACCCTTGTTCTTGGACCCTTAGTACTTCCCCTAGTATGTTAGTCAAATTTTTTTTACCCTAGTATTTATAAAATTAGGCATAGTTTTTTTGCTTTGTTTTTTTACATTTTCCGGTGGATGCAAGGTAAGAGCACTTAGACAATGCGTCCGCCTTGCCATTCCGAAAACCGGGCCTGTAGATAATGATGAAATCAAAACGTGATAGGAACTCCGCCACCTAGCTTGTTGCCGACTAAGAACTCGAGCTGTTTGAAAATACTCCAGGTTCTTGTGATCCCTAAGAACTTGTATAGGATGCGCAGCACCTTCCAGGAAATGCCGCCTCCTCGAACGAATCCACAATGGCCTTGAGTTCCTTGTCATGAATCTCGTAATTGATTTCCGCCGAAAGGAACTTACGAGAGTGAAAAGCTACAGGATGAAGCAACTTGTCTTCTCCAACTTGTGATAGGACGGATCCTACTGCAAAATCCGAGGCATCTGCTTCAACAAAGAAAGGACGAGAAGGATCAGGATGTGCTAAAATTGGAGCTGTCGTGAAGGCGTCCTTGAGTGTTATGAATGCATATTCCGCTTGTCGGACCAAGAGAAAACCCCTGTGCGCTTGGTGAGTTCCGTGAGTGGAAGTACACGCTTGGAGAAGTCCTATATGAACCACCTGTAGAAGTTTGCAAAGCCAAGGAAACATTGTACATCTCATACAGACTTGGGCCTCTCCCATTCCATGATGGTCTTCACCTTGTGCATGTCCATGGAAACGCTAGCAAGAGAGATGATGTAGCCGAAGAACTCCACAGAATCCCTATCGAAAAAACACTTCTCCAACTTCGCGTATAGGCCATGCTCGCGAAGCCGCTGTAGAACTAATCGTACATGCTTGTCATGTGCCACCTGGTCCTTGGAGAAAATCAAAATGTCATCGAGGTAGATCACCACAAACTAGTCTAAGAAGTCACAAAAGATGTCATTCACCATGTGTTGGAACACGGTTGGGACATTGGTAAGGCCGAATGGCATCATCGTGTATTCGAAGTGTTTATACCTTGTACGAAAGGCAGTCTTCCACTCATCGCTGGACGAATCCATACAAGGTTGTAGGCCCTCGTAAGTCGATCTTCGTGAACACCTTTTCTCCTCGCAGCCAATCGAGAAGTTCTGGGATCAATGGCAACGGGTACGATTCCGAGTGGTGACTTGATTCAAACCCCTATAGTCTACAACCAAACGTAAACTCCCATCCTTCTTCTTGACAAAGAAAATAGGTGCTCCTGCAGGGGACTTTAAGTGACTAATGAAACCGGATGCCAAGTTGTTCTCAATGTACTGACAAAGAACCTCCAACTCTATGGGTGACAGTGCATAAATCGGTCCGAATGGTGGAGTCTTTCCTTCCGCAAGATCAATAAAACAGTCGTAGGACCTGTGAACAGGAAGAACTGCAGCCTTGTGCTTGTCAAAAACGTCCTGAAAGGAGTGATACTTGGATGGTAAGGAAGAAGGAGGAGAAGGAAAAGGAGCAGGAGAAGGAGATTGAAAAACAAGAGAGTCAAACACAGGAAAGGTAGAAGAGGATGTAGGAGTTACTTAAAAGGCAAAAAGGTGGAAAGGAGCAGGATCAATGGCAAGTTCATGCATGGTAGTGGTAAGAACTCGGAGAGGAGAAGGAGGGAGCTGTGACTGAAAAAGAGGAAGGATCTTGGGGGGTGGAACAAAAACAGAGTAACAAAAGGAGGCAGGATTGGGAGAAACCTGTGTGGATGTTGACGAGTGTACAGGATTGGAAGAATCTTGTACAAAAGTCCGTGGTTGCACAGGAGTGAGGGAAGCCTGCGAGTGTGCTGACGAACCAACAGGAGGTGAATCCTGTTGAGGAGGAACCTTTGACACTGATACAGGATTGGAAGAACCTTGTACAGAAATCTGCAAACTTACAGGAGTGGAGAGAGCCTGCGGATGTAATGAGGAACTGACATGAGGTGAAACATGTCGAGGAGGAGTCTTCAATACTGATACAGGAACAGGCACGGTCAATCCTGTAGCTTGTACTACCTTAGATACTAAGGATGTATCCTGCACGCAGGATGGTATAGGATTGATTCTAGCTGTCGGAGAGGAAAACGTGAGCGTCCTAGCCCTCCAATCGATCTGCGGATTTGCAACAACGAACCATGGCATACCCAAAATTATGGAAGTTGACCGAGTCTTGATCAAGTTGAAAGAAATTGAACAGTTGAATGTGTCATGACTGCAAGAGAAAGGTTCAGTAGCATGGGTAACTGCGCCACAAGCAATTAGACGCCCGTCGGCCACCTCTACAAGAACTGCACGCTTTAACTTCACCACCGAAATGCATGTTGAGTTGCAAAAGTGTCATTCATGAAACATGCATTTGCACCAGTTTCTAACATGGCAAACTCCTTGAGCTCTCGATTATTAAAATGAATGTGTACAGAAAACTTGAGTGATGGAATGGTATGAGCAGCACCAATGGAGCCTGCACTTACGTCCAACTTCGCGGCTCCTAGACGAAGTGGACATTGAAGTTTTTCGACTGAACTCCAACTTCAACTTCACGCGTCTTGAACTTCTTGGCTTTAATAGGACAATCTGTCACCTTGTGTCCTGCTTCACCACAATACAAGTATAGGTTCTCACTGCGGCGACGCAGTAGCGAAAAGAGAGCCACGCTTGGATTTTTTGACCTCCATAGGAACTACTCCAAAAGATGGTGTAGGAACATGTACCACAGGTGCAGGATTGGTTTGCATGAACTGCTGACTGGATCTTTCCTGACGACGCTCAAACAAATGGTTGTCGCAACGAACGGCTTGTTGCATGATCTCTGTTAATGTTTGGGCATCCGGTAACGTAAGAAGAAGGTCCTTCACGTCATCCCTCAACCAAAACGGAAGTGTTCGATCAATGCAGTCTCATCCCATGGAATGTTCGTGCAAAGTTGCTGAAATTCGGATGCATAGACAGAGGCTGGTCGAGATCCTTGGGTGAGCTTTCGTAACTTCGTGCATGCGGAACGGTACTTATCAGGATCCCCAAAGTAGGCTTCAAAGGCAGCCACGAAACCTTCAAAGTCTTCCATCAATGGGTCGTCACGCTCCAGCAAGGGGCAACCCAAGCCCGTGGAGATCCACTTAGTAAGGATGCCAAAAGGCCAACCTTTTGTGCATCCGTCGAGTAGCGGCGTGGTTGCATGCGGATCAAGAGCCAGATTTGATTCAGAAAACCTTGGAAATCGGCACGATTGCCATTGAACTTTTCTGGCATGCTGATCTTTGGCTCTGAAGAAAAGTTCGATGAAGAGGGAATCACCGATGCCTAAGAGAGAGCCTGTGCAGCAGCCTTGGAGGATGCATCAGCAGCTGCATGTGCCGCATTGGTGGAATCTTGCAGATCGGTGACCACTTGGCGCAAAGTGGCCAGTTCATGAAGCAACATTTGGTGCTCGCGTTGAAAGTGCTCAAAATCACCATGATCTATGAAAGAAAAAAGGAAGAAAACGAAGGAAAAGATTCAAGAAAAAAAGTAGCTAGGAAACGGAGAGCTATGAAAGGAGTTACTATCAAACTGTCAAGCCACGATCCAGGAACCAGGAAAAGAGCAGGATTCCAAGAACAAAGAGGCTTGACTCAGGAACATGACAAAGAGTAGGACAGGAACTAGGAACTCAGGAGCAAGACTGGAACCAGATAGAATCCGAGAGAGACAGGAACAGGATAGGATCCGGGAGCCAAACAGGAAGGTGCAAGACAGATCCAGGAACAAAACAAGAACTGGACAGGATCCAGGAGCGAGACAAGAAGAGAACAAGAAACAAGGAGCAAGACAAGAATAAGACAAGACAAGATTGATCGTAGTAAGACTGGTGTTGATTGTAACTGATTGTACAACAATTAGGTCGGAGCTTTTATGCTCACAACTCCAAGCTAATCTGGTCATGAGTCTAATCTAGTCATAAGCTAAGAATAGTGACCCTTATCCTCTAGGCATATCATGTAGCATATCCTGTAGGAATATCCTGCAGGCATATATAGGTATATCCTGTAACCCGTATCCTGTATCCGAAATCCTGTATCGGGTTGTGACAGAGTTCAGTATTAGAAACACCCCTAAGGTTGACCTAACCCTAGGGTTGCCTTCCTAAACTCCTCATGTTAGGGTTTAGGGGTCGATGGGTTGTTAGGTTAAGCTCACCAAATATATTCCTATTGTAAGTATAAAGTTCAATGAATTTATTCTTACTCAAGTACTTGGTGTGTGTGTGTGTGTATATGAGAGAGAAGAGATTATGTTATATTCTCATGTAAAGGACACACACACACACAAAACCCATTGCATCCTTATGATGATGAATTACCAGGGGAAGATATCAGCTGCTTCGAAGATGGGTTTGGCATGTGTACATTGATGTGTGTGTGTGTATGTGTTGATGATATGTTTCAATATGTGTTATTAATGTCTGTATTTGTGCAATCTGGTAAACACAAGATTGAGGCTATTTTATTAACTCACAATGTTACATACTGAGGTTACTTAAAAGCTCATACTTTTTCAATTATACCAACTTTTATAAGACACAAAGTCTTCAATGTGGAAATTCTAGTTGTAAAGTTGGTAGGTATACACATTGTTGTGTATTTTTACACTAATACTTGCTGATACATCCAACTTTGACTCTCTCAAGGTTGTAGCCAAGGGTGTTGATGTAGTTGTACATAAAGTAGTTATTGGTTGAGAATACAAAGTATATCAACCACACACAATTACATACGCTACATTGTTTATGTATGTATATATTAATAAGCCTCACTCAAACTTGTTGGTGGAATCATGCCTTAAGTGTCCATGGATACAAAGGTGTTTGTGTGTGTATGTATACACACACACATAATATTGTCTCACACACACACACACACCACACACAATATTATATATTATGTCTCACACACACACACAATGTCATGCTGCATTTGCCCCAAGCACAAATCAAAGCAACATATAAGAAGAATAACATTAGTGTGAACAAAAATAAAAAAAGCATAAACAACTTTAAAATACCTCCCTATATGTTAAAGAACTATATTGAGCATGATGATATTGTTACAAAGTGTTAATAATGTAATTATTATCAGTAATATTAATTTAATTATTAATTCTTTATATCATTAATTAATATACATAGTATCATTATCAAATAACTATATTTTTAATCACCATTAGTGATCTAAATAACTAAACAAAGATAGTTACTATATCACTGTTGCTATCTTAGTATTTTATGTTATTTACTAGCATAATAAATTATATGTAGTTTCTAATCAAGTTTACCAAAATAGACTATATTAAAATGGATATAAAACTATAATTAGTTAATTTGGTGAAAATTGGTTATAGCTTTGCTTTGGTCCAGTCCCAACTATACTTCATTTTTAAAAATAATAAGTTTGATTATTAGTTTATGAGTTAAGTGTAGTTTGTTAATTCAAGTTTATAGTGAAAGTTGATATCATAAAGTACTGTAAGACTTATGACAAGTGTCAACAAGTAAAGGTACCCAAGAAGAAACTAGATGGGTTATTAGTACCATTGCCTATTCCAAACAGGTGGTGGGGCAATAACTCATTTGCCAAGGACATAAAGGCAAAATGAGTAGGTAGGGCTCATTGTGGACATGTTGACAAAGTTTGTCAAGTTAATTCCCTTAAGGAAGAATGTGAATGCATCAAAGCTAGATATGATGTATCGATAATATATATTTCCCATTCATGTACTTCCAAATAATATTCTAAGTGATTGGGACTCCAAGTTCTACTTTTTAAAGAGGCTTTTCTGAGTGTATAGAAGTGAAGCTTAAAGATAGGCAAACAAAGAGGGTAACCAAGTTCTTGAAGATATGTTGAGATGTATTATCAAATAGAAGAATAAGTAAGTTTCGTTACTCGAGTTTACCTACAACGATAACCCATAATGGAATTGGGATGAACTTGTACTATATTATGTTTGGATAGCATCCCAAGACAACTTTTGAGATGGGGTTAGTAAGTAAGAAGGCTAAAGGCAAAATGAATAAGGAAGTTAAAGATATGAGTGTTGAGTTTGAGAATATTCAGAGTTTATACAAAAAGAACTTACATGTACTCAGAACAAAGTTATTAAATTTATTAATGAACACATAAACTTCTAAGAGTTCCAAATGGAAATTATGTATATCTTCAAGTAATGTAGAACACTATTGTGGCCTTATGGAAAGGACACAACGATAAGTTGTCTCCTATGTACTCAAGTCCTTATCAACATATCGGTAAGGCGGCATATTGACTATGGTTGCCATAAAAAGTGAGGGTGCATCCAATGTTTCATTACTCAAGTAGATTCGTTGTGGATGCACAAGGCTAAAAAGGACAAGGACTTGTTAATGAGAGGGGGACTTGTTATGGCTTGTATATAAATATAGTTAATATATTTATAAGTTAGAATATTTCTCATCTAGTGTATGGTAGGGTGGTCATGAAAGGGTCTCTAATATTGTACATGTTGGTGATTAACAAATTTGAATAAGTCTAGAGTTAGCATTAAATTATTATTATTATTATATTATAATAGTTCTAATTATTCTAAAAATTAGTTGTGGTTTGCTATACTTTTTATTTATATTCACATTATCGTGACTCTTTTTTAGTTTGGAGTCGTCTCACTCGTCAACACATATTAGAGAAACTTCTTTATTCATTTTATTAATTCAACATACGTGCCAACGTGAGACCTTTTTCACATTATTAATATATTATTGTGGTCTTTGATTATCTGATTTGTTAAATAAAAATTAATACATTTTTAAATGCTTATAATAGTTCAACTTTGATTGCAAAAAAGTGTTATGGATTAAACACTTCACCTTTTTATATCATATGTGCATGCGTCTAACTAAATCCTAAATATTTAGGGCAAATTGTTTAATATTGTATTTTCTATATATGTACCTATATGCATGTATATATATGTACTCATGCATGAATCTACATACCAGGGAGAGTTTCTATATTCTAAGCTTGCATACTCAATATATTTAAAAGATAATACAATGATCTAGGGGCTAACTTTTCATTCTCAATCTTACATAAATGAATGATTTGCTAAAATGATTTACTCGGACATTTAAAAATTTAATTTTCAATTATGTAAACTTAAAGTATATTAGATATTTGAGGTGTTTAAGATTTGCATATGTGATAGGTTTAAGATATTATATAAATTTAATTTAAAATTACTTTATGAATTAAGGTTACCATATGCTGAGATGTTATCTTATCTCCATACGAAGTCTATTGAATATCTTGGTTGTACACAAACTTTTTATGATATACAGAATCAAGACCGGGATGGTAATTTAATAATAATAGTTAGCCCTCAAATACACCGTGGGACTTCATGAAAAGGGAATTATTATAAAGATTTAATAAAAAATATTTGGACACACTATTAAGGATTTGTCTTGCAACAGGGCAAAGTTACATACAATTATGAGTGTGTGTAAGGGTGGTGACCTTGCCTGCCCGCATGTGCATGACTATATAGGATTTTCCAAATACAGAACATAAATTACATTATCTCTAATATGTCACGGGGCGAGAAGAAGGTTGGGCTTGAAATGGATATCACCTTAGTCCCGGCTTTGAGTATCTTCCATGTGAGGGTTGCAACGTTGAAGACAGCTGGTGGACGTGGATCCCGATCGCTCCATGGCCAGAATGCAACAAACCTTCAGCACATGAAATAAGATATTTAAGAATATCACTCCGGCTAGAATGGGGATCCAACACCATGTGGCCCAACAACGTCCATGTCCTTTACCTGCCAGAAGCTCGAACACTCTGATCACCATTACACATTCCTTTTCTATCGCTAAGACACCACTAATGCAGCGGCCATTCCAGTTGAAAGTGTGCATCCTGACACAAGTTTCCGGGGGAAGTGGCGGGTAATGGGGTCCACCTGTCCATTGCCTTTCGTAGGCAACGGTGGTATGGCTCCTCCGTGAAGTGAGGCTGGACAAAAGGTCGAACTCAAACTGCTTGACAAAGAAGACCAACGGCATGTCCTGGGACAAGGAGGCAGCCTGTAGGCATCCTGCAAAACCCGCCTGCAGGAACCTCTCATCTGTGGCACGAAAATCCCATTCACCAGTTGCTCGGTCATACACACGCACCCCCTTGGCTTCAAAGAGAACGAGCTTGTAAGTACCAGAAGCAGCATCCACGTCGCACAAATCTGGTATAGAGCGTATAGAACCACGAATTCGCCACTGGCCTAAACTGGTTCGTCAACGGGTTCCCCACATAGTACCCCTTTCCCAGCTTTTCCGTTTCTGATGAATAATGGACAATAAGGCCCCCAACTGATGTACAAAAGAAATTGGGCAAATCAAATCGATGGTGCCAAGACTCCTCCTTGTCAGATGCAGAGAACCAGAGCTTATAATCCTTACCCTCACGAAGAACCATCCACGGTTCTTCCTTGTTCCATACAGGAGACCAATTGTGGTCTCCAATGGATGCATTCCAAAATTTGGAAACCAACCGGCTCTTGTAAACGGTTCTCACTGGAACATGCTCCAAAATGTTGCACAGCATATCGGCAGTCAGACGCTCGATTTCACAGGGTTTCCAAGCATCATCACACCGCCTAATCCTCTTATGGGTCCGAAGCCTAGTTTCTTATGCCCACACTTACTTCTCTTATGGCCATTGACACGACAGCGGTTAGTTCTCTTATGGCGGCGCCTATGGCGATAACGATCTTGTCTGCTCATCGACCCTACTTGATCCTTCCCCCTTCTTTAAATAGCCTTTCGGTCTTAAAGGTGTCACCAAACCTTTTCGATCTCAAGGTTAATCCATTCAGTCTCACCTGACATAGATCTACACGATTCATTCAGTCTCACCTAACATAGATCTACACGATTTCCCCTCCCGCCGCAGATGCATTATGGAAGCTAATTCTATGACTCAACCGCCATAGATCTGCACACCCAAATCCCTAGCTGCGTTATGGATATTAGGGCCCTGTTTTAGGGTTTTTCCGCTGTCGACACATCTCACGGCGGTGATCATTCTTCTTTCTATACAGGATCTGCAGCAGCTGAATCATACCATGTAGCCCTCTAGGAGAGAATGCGGCACCGAGATGCAGTGAGCTCCCGCAGGCGCAGAGGACTGCAAAACGGGGCGGAGCGTGGTGAATTATATCTCTCTACGCTATTGCGCCTTCGATCTTGGTCCCTGTTCTGTTTCTTGTGGTAATCCTCTCATTTTTCTATCTGGCAGAGACTGCTGAAAAATTTATCTCTCCCGTTGCTACCATCTCGGTGGAGAGGTTAGATCCTGGTCTGTTTAGGTGGTATCCTCTCATTTTTCTATCTGGCAGAGACCGCACCACATCGGTGGAAAGTTAGAGTCTTTACATTTTGAGTTCTGGAGTTCTTTTAAGTTTGAGTTCGAGTCAGAGTATTTTCAATGTTTTCGGTTCGTGACGAATTTTAGAAATGAAAAGCAAAATTTTAAATTTCAAATTTTAAAATTGGTAGAACTTGGTAGTTCATTAATACTATATCCCTAAGGTTGAGGGGAATTGGCATAAGAAATTTCTTATGAAAAGAAGTTAAAGAATTTTGGCTTCATAATCGGTTTTATTAATAAGGTTTGTAATAAACAAGTACATCGTCGATTCGAGCTTGTTCCTTTTCAGTATATTTTAATAACTTAAAATGTTTGTTAACATGGCTTATTGTTTAAGATGTTGGCGATAATGTTTATTGAATTCTTCTTATGAAAATTAAATTACTTAATGAATTTATATAATGGCATAGAATTAAATTTATAAATTTACAAATCAATTACCAGTGATGAGTCTAGTTTTGGAGAATTTTAACAAGTGAGTATGTCATTTTGAGACTGCATGTTAGTTGTCTTATGGTCACACAAGTTATAATTATACTTCCCATATCGATAGTAAAATTGACAATCACAACATGTGATAGGGCATATAACTCAAGCAGGAGTTACATTGACCTCACTAAACACTTCCACTTTGCTCCAACAGGTACACTCATAAACATTCCATTCTCCAAAACATTCAGAATAATGTTTGTGTTGTTATGTATCCCAAGAGAACAAATCTTGCATCACCATCATTTCGTGATCTCTTTGGCAATAACATAGTAACAACTTCAATATGAGTGCAAACTTAAAAACGTATTGTAAAAAAAATGCAATTTACCTTCTCTAATCTATTACTGACTTGAGCTTGAACACCTGTGTTATACACTAAAGAGCTTGATTCATACTCTTTAAAGTGTACACGCTAAAACATGTTTGCAAGGACTACAACTCAATACAGAGACATTAGAATCATGAAGAGGAGCACACCGATGGGATTGAGATAATTATTTGTGAGTTTTAATGCATGGGTGATGTGTTTCTCTATAAGTTCATTCTACTTCACATCGATCATTTTAATGTAATTGTCATGAATGATGTCGATTTTAGGATGGTGTTTGGATGTGTGAAAAATTTAATATGAAGGTTAATAAGAATGTGTAATTTGCAAGTGAATTACAAGGTAGGTTGACATCCATGGTGTTCGCTAGCAAACACCATACACCAAGTAAAATAATATTTAATAAACTAAGAATGCAAGGTATGTTATATAAAATTATTTTCATTTGAAGCTTAGCATTGCCAAGCCATCTCTTTTGCATCTTTGTAGCATTTGGCAAAAGCAATATGAATGTTGAGGCTGCATTATTTAAGTCCTCATTGTTCTCTACAAAAAAGAATTATCTATTAAATTAATGTTCACTTGTTGAACCATAAAATCCTACCCTCTACACATAGGTAAGATTGCCGTCAATAAACCCGTATTAAGGGTCTACCGGAATAAGATAAAGAAGAAATCAGACATCAGAAGGTCAGGAAAATGGTAAGGATGGCAAGGTGTATAGTAGGTAACTGTTAAACAGGAAAACCGGAAATCCCACCTTTTCCTGTTTAACCAATTTCCTTTCTCCAAACCTTTAAAAAAGGCTACACATTTTCTTTTTTCAACTCTCCACATTTACATATATTAAAACTCCTTCTCTCAAAGCCACAATGACTGGTCTCCGAAGTCAAGGGCAAGAACGGATTTTGGCTATTGCCTTGTTAGATCCATTTTGAGAGTACACATACATACACATACGATCTTATAATATGCACCTTTCATTATTACATGAATACAAGAGACAA
Source organism: Selaginella tamariscina (assembly GCA_003024785.1). Lineage (NCBI taxonomy): Eukaryota > Viridiplantae > Streptophyta > Lycopodiopsida > Selaginellales > Selaginellaceae > Selaginella > Selaginella tamariscina. The sequence continues at coordinate 325,814 of PUQB01000022.1, read as the reverse complement.
AGTGTAGAGAACCTCTATCTCCTGCTGGAACTTCAAATGGAGACCCTTCCCCTGTTACCCTAACTCCCCTTAACTACCCTTCCTCTTGCCACGTCATCATTTTCCTTTTCCTTTTCCTTTTCCTTTACCTTTTCTTTTTCCTTTTACTCTCGGTAAGGATTTTCCTTCTTTACAGCCTTTCCTTCCATGCTTACTACAGACCTTCCTACCCTTATTCTCTTTACAGTAGGATGTCCTATGCTCCTAATATTTTACCTTTAACACTGCCCCCTCCTTATTCGTTGCTGTGTCCTCACGGCAACACATTCTGCACATCATCCTGATACTCCACCTCCTCCTGATCCTTATACTTCTAAATCTCTGCCTTTTCCTTATTAAGTTCCTGCTGCACCATTGTTACCTGAAGGCAAAACGCCTGCGTCTCCTTCCTAAGCTGCTTGTTCTCCTCCTGAAGATGCTGGAATTCGTCCACCACCACCGATTATATGGTAGCAGTCTGCTGGGTTTCGTCTCGTGCTTGCACTAACCTCTGGAACAGTGTCATCGGCTCCTGTGACATCACCGTGGGCTTAAGCTTCACCACCGAGCTTGGAGTCCTCTGCTTAGCCGGTCGCTGAACGCCCTTACTCATCATCCCTTGAATGGCAGTCATCTTAGGTGCCATGACGCTCTCCACAGCCTGGACAATCAACCTCTGAATGTCTACCCTATCCTTAACAGTGTATCCAGCGTTGACCAAATGATTGAATAGGCTTGCCGCCATCTGAGTTGCGTCCTGCGCCTCATTCCCTCCTCCAATGACCTGTTCTACCATCTCAGACTAAAGTTGTGCCAGAACCTGTGCAAACTGAATCTGCATGTCCGTAGTTTGCACCTCCTTCCGCACAAATGCCTCCTACGCTTGAAGGAGATATCCGCCTGTACATTACCCTCCTACTGTTGCTGTAGCATATCCTCCTCATCCAAGCAAAAATCAGGAACTGCCATGCCCTGTGATCCATTCCACGATACACACCCCTGCCATGGTGATGACTGGAATGGCGGTGGATTGAATTGGTGTCTCGGAAACTTTGATCCTCGCACCATCTCTTCCACTTCCTTTGCAATTTCCACTACCCCATCATCGGTTATATCTGCCGTTGCTGGCGTAACCGTCAAAACTGGAGTATCAGAGATGACTCGAACCCCTTCTGTTTCCCTTCTTGCTCATCCGTCCGTTCATTCGTTGCTGCCTTACCTTCTCGCATATCTTCACTTCGTAAGGATCCACTGTCTCTAATGGCACAATCATCATGGGCTGCTCCTCCTATAACATTTGGGGTGACCTCCTATCCATTATCACCTGCTTTTGAGATTCTACTTAATCTCCTGCCTCGCTTTCGTCCTCCGCTCCTTATCCACTTCATGCACTCCTCTTCCTGCTGCTCCAGGTTCTTCCTTTCTCCTTGCTCAAATATTCTTCCTTCCTGCATCATACCCCTGACTGTTCATCCTCTTCTTCCTCCAAATCTACCACCAATCTCTGCTCCGGTCCTTCCTGTGCCCTCACCTTCTACTTTCCAGTCTTGCCTCCCGACCTTGTAGTTCTTCACCGGTGCCTGCTTCTCCACCTTAGGCTTCTTCTTCTTGTGCATCTTTTCTCCCTGTTTCTCTTCTTCCCCTTGCAGGTCCCTTCTAATTCCTTCCCTTTAGCTTCATCCTTTCCGCTTCCCCTGCTTCTTCTGAAACAGCTCTGTCTCCTTCCTCACCTGTTTCATCCGAGCCACAATTTCCGGCCCTGCCGGCTCTCCATGCAGGCGCACATAATCTGCAATTACCTGTACCCACGTAAACGCCATCATTAATGAAGGCTCTCCTTTCTTCTCCAATTCCTGCATGGCGCATAGGTGCTCTCTCAACCTCTTCATCAAATAAGCCACTCCCACCGGCCTCTTTGCCTTCAATCCATCATATAGGACATCACTGGGTTTGACGCCGTGATGTGTGATGTTCGAAACTCAAAAGCATTGACAATGAAATTCACTGCCAACTGCGTCTCCTCCACGAGATCGGAAAGCTTTAGACCTACCTTACTCACATACTGCTTTCCCTTCTTTCAGAAAGTCTGTAAGGTGAGATCTATCTGCCTTAACTTCTCCTCTGATCTCGGCAACAGGAAAACCTTTTCTAGAAGCTTCTCTGTAAAGAGGAGTTTCCTCTCCTCCGAATACGCTACAAATCCTATCTCAGGCTTATCCACCTTTTCCATCAGCATAACCAGTGTGAAACACTGCTCATCATGAGGCTCTCCATCCTTCAAAATCTGCACATACTCCCACAATCGAGCTCCCTCAACACCTTCTCCATCTAAGGAGAAATCCCACTTTGTATGTACCAGTTGTACCTGACCCAATCTCTCTCCATCGGGAGGATTAATCAACTCACGACAATTTCGAGTAGGCAAACATCCTTTCTTTGCCAATCTCTCTCTCGTTGCACACTCTGTAAAACCCTAGATCTACAGCCTCGTTTCGTGTGCACTGACAGACAGAGAATATGCTCCTCAAATCAATAAAAATAACATTTCTGCAACGTTCTCCTGCGATATATACTTCCTTACCTTATTAATTCACCATTCCCTCGATTTCCTCTCCTTCCAACGTTTCTAACTGCATCACTCCTTCCTTTACAGACTTAACCCGAAAAGGGCCTATCCATTTTAAATCAAGCTTTTGACTCATTTCTCCCACCTTACCTCTATACCACAGGACCAAGTCCCCTTCCTTTATCTCCTTTCCTCTTCTCTTCCTATCGAGCCAGCCTTTCTTCTCCTTTGGATAGCCTGTATAGTCCATAAGGCATACCTCCTTAACTCATCCAACTTCTCCAACTATTAAACGAGTTGCCATAGAGTCCTTCTCTCCTATATTATATTGTACCGCTATCCGCAAGGATGGCACAATAAACTCCATTGGGGTTATGGCCTCTAAGCCATAAGCGAGCTTAAAAGGTGTCATACCAGTAGTCACTTTATAAGCTGTCCTATAGGCCCAGAGAACTTCTGGTAGCCTTTCATCCCAATCCTTTCGATTATCCTGAACTACCTTCCTTAACACGTTCTTAAGGACTTTATTTGTCGACTCAGCCTGCCCATTACCCTGTGGGTAATATGGTGTCGACTTCTGTGTTTTATCACAAACTCCTTCATGAGCATTTCTATCGTTTCATTCACGAAATGCTTTCCTCTATCACTCACAATTTCCTTAGGAATGCCATAACGTACTATTATAGTATTGTATATGACCTTTGCTGTATTATATGCATCGGCCCTTCTCATAGGCTCTGCCTCTACCCATTTCGTCATATAATCTGTTAAAACCAATATGTATTGATTCCTTTTTGAGCTCAGGATTAATTGGTCCTATAAAATCCATTCCCCATTTCTGGAAAGGTTCTAGTGGGAGAACTGGATTATAAGGTTGTATTTGTTTCTTTGGAGGTAATTGTGCACGTTGGCATTTATCACATGCCTTACAATAGCTACCTACCTCCTCCATAAAGTAGGCCACCATAATCCTGCCTGAAGGATTTTCCTTCCTGTTATTTCCTCTGCAAAATGGCCTCCTGCAAGGCCTGAATGAGCCTCTTTTAAACCTCCGGGACCTCTAAAGGGTCTACACATCTCCGTAACACCCCATCGGACCCCAATTTGTATAACTGCCCTCCCACGAGAGAAAAGTGTCGTGTCCTCACGACAAACAACTTCCTTTCATCTGCTGTCCTATAAATAGGTGGTACTGTTCCAGTGGCTAGATACTGTTTTATATGATCTAACCACCTTAATGGAACATCGACACGAAATAAATTCGCATCAGGAAAATCATCCATAGTACATATAGGAACTTCACCTGTTTTAATGCGACTTAAATGGTCAGCCTGTTCATGCTGCCTTCCTGGTTTATGAATTATCTCAAAATTATATTCCTGCAAAAGTAAAAACCACCTGGCTAACCTTCCTGTAAGTACAGGTTTATTAAGTAAATATAATAAAGCTTTATGATCGACAAAAATCTTCACTTTATTAGCCAAAAGATAGTGTCTAAATTTATGGATAGCATATACCATCCCCAAAGCTTCCTTTTCTGTAGTGGTGTAATTTACTTCCGCAGGTGTTAGCCTACGGCTAGCATAATAGATAGGACGATCCTTTCCATCCTCTTGCATCTGTGTAAGGATGGCTCCTATTGCCATATCAGAGGCATCCACTTGTACATGGAATTCTCGATCCCATTTAGGACTAACTAATATTGGTGCTTTAGTAAGAGCCTTCCGAAGTTGGTCAAAGGCCTCTTGACACTGTGATGTCCAATCATATGGTACATCTGCCTTTAGCAAATCTGTTAAAGGTTTTGCGATCTCAGCATAATGCTTTATAAACCGCCTATGGTAACCTATTTTTCCTAAAAACCTACGTAACTCCTTTATATCTTGTGGTGGTTGTAAACTAAGGATAACCTTAACCTTATCCTGGTCCACCAATATACCTTCCTTACAAACAACATGTCCTAAAAGGACTCCTGATTTAACAAAGAAGTTACATTTTTCAGGATTCAAAGCAACTAAATTTTGCCTACATTTCTGGAAACACTTTTCCAGACAATGCAAATGTTCTTCCTTTGAACTATAAACACTAAAATCGTCCATAAAGACTTTCATAAAGTCTAAAAGGTATTCCCGAAAGGTATCTGTTATAATCCTTTGAAAGTAAAGGGTGCATTGCATAAGCCAAAAGGCATAACTCTATAAGCATATGCACCCCACGGACTTATAAAAGCTGTTTTATGTTGATCTTCAGGAGCTACCATCACTTGGTTATACCCCGAAAAGCCATCCATGAAGGAATACATTTCGTGTCCAGCAACATTATCCAGCATTTCCTCTGTAAAAGGTATCGGAAAGGTATCCTTAGCTGTAACGTCATTTAACTTTTTATAGTTTACACATACTCTTAACTTTCCATTTTTCTTAGGAACAATTACAAGTGGTGATAACCATTGTGCTCCTTGTATAGGATATATAAAACCAACCTGTAACTTATCAATTTCCTCCTTAACTAACTTTGCATAATTAGGATTCATCCTATATGCATTTTGTTTAGCTGGTTGGCATCCCGGCAAAAGTTGAATAGTGTGCATACAGAGTTCTGGGGGTATTCCTTTTAGATCCTTATAGGACCATGCAAATACATCCTTATACTTGGCTAACAATGCCAATCCTTTATCCTTAAAATCAGGATCCAGTTCTTGAGCTATAGTCAACATCTTAGGTTCCTTCTCTGTTCCTATGTTGACTTGCTCTAGAGGGTCATTAGTATATATGTAAGTATAATCCGCAGGTTGTTCCTGTAAGTTCATTTCATAAGAAACAGACTTATAAAATTTTTCCTGCAACCCCAACTGATCCTCTTCCTGTTCCTTTTGAGAGGCTTTCTTTTTCTCTTTCACGATTGCATATAAATCAATCTCTGCAAGGGCTTTTAGATCAGGGTATGTCTTCAAAATTTCCTCTTCCTGATCATCCAAGCCCTGCATCCAATCATATCCTTCTAATGCAACGGTCTATCCCTTTTTGCTAAATATCTCTTAGCATGAGTATAAATATCCACCTTTATGTCACCTTGTCTATTGTCATTTTTCCTGAGCCCCAATCTTGCACAACATAAGCAATCTTAAGCCAAGGTCGGCCCAATAACATAGTATAGGTTGCATCCTGTCCTTCCATTCGTAGGATATTAAGGATATTTTAAATTTAAGTCCTTTAACAGATATAGTAACTGCTCTTACTATACCTAATGGCCTTACACTTCGTTGATCAGCCATTTTAAGGTTAAATGGAGCAGGTTGGATCGGTCCTAAACCCATTCTTTTACATTCATTCTTCAATAAAATTCACACTGAACCTCCATATATATTAACACTCGTTTTAACTTGTTTCTTCCCACATATACTGTGATGCAAGGAACTTGTCCATCATAATCACCTTCATATAGTACTTCCTTATCCATTTTAAGACTGTATATCCTTCACTCGAAGGTGGTGTTTGCTGAACTAAGCTTAATGCATTTAATATTTGATTTCTTATATAAGGAGCTACCTTTATCAACTGTCCAAGCGTAACTTTTACCTCCTGATTTATAGCTTGGTGATACATAAAATCCATTGTTTTATCATGTAATGGTAATAATGAAAAACTTTATTCACCTTTGTCTATGTCACCTTTGTCAATACCTTCTGATTTGTTATCAGTCTGACCTTTCTAGTTAGGATTTTGCTCCTGCTCGTTTACATTTTCCTGTAACAAACTCTCCTTCTTGTTAGGAATAGTACCTTTCCTTCTCCATAATAAGAGGATTCCTTCTCATTCCTTTGAAGAGCTATAACTGTCCTTGCAATAGGTGGATACTCCTCCTTTTCCTCCTTTATTTGAATTAGCCGTGTTGTAGGCTGTACATTCATTCTGGTGGAAGTAGGAGGTTGTACATTCCGCCTAGGACATTCCTTAGAGATATGTCCTATTTCACCACATGTATAACAAACATGGGAAGGGAAAATTCCTACCATGTGGTCCTTGTCTATCATTGACCTAATTATATTGCTCATTTCTGCCTCTTTGCCCTTGATAAGGTCTTGCTTCTCCTCTATATTGTTTATCATTTCTTTCTATATAGAATCTATCCTTTTGTCGTCCATTGTATGGACCATTTTTTTCTTCATAATACTTATCCTCTCTATTTTCTTAAGGAACATTCCTTCTGTCATAATATCCATTGTTCCTATTCTGATAAGGAACTTCATTCCTTCTGCCATATATATTATTCCTGTTTTCATAAGGAATAGCATTATCATTCCTATCATTCCCACGATTCCTGTTAGGTGGGAACCTTCTAGGAGGTGGACGTTCATCCATTCTCCTCTCTCTCTATACCAGCCACATTCTGGTTTAGGAAATGTCTGCAGTTCCGGGCTACATGTTCTTCCTTTCCGCAGATTTGGCATGTAGGCAGTTGCAGCCTACATTCCTCCACTGTATGGCCCGGATTGTTACATTTAGTGCACCATACCTTTGCCTTTATCTCCTCCTTAACTGTCATTCTTTTTAAGGTTTTCATCATTTGAGCCAATGCTTTCTCATTTACGAACCTTTACTACATCAGCTTTCTTCCTCTTCATCAGAGGATTTTTCCTTTCCATATACTTTCAACTTTCTTCTGCAATCTTTTTATTTGCCTCCTCTTCTCATATATTTTTAATTGATCAATGAGATCCTCTCTATCCTTTTCATTGATAGTGAGTGCTAGATCTCTATATGGTTTTAGCAACCCTTGCTTATACCATTGCAATAAGGCATCCATCTTTACATATGCCTTACACTTTTTCTCATGTTTCTTAAAACGGTGTGTATATTCATTATCTTTTCTGTTTTGCCTTGAAGGATAGTCCTTAACTTCTCTAAATGTTCCTCGGCAATTCCTCCTTTCTGAAATATTCCTTAAAAGCATCAGTAACCTTTGATAATCCTCTGACTTCTAAATCATAATACCAGTCAGAGGCATTTCCTTTCAATGTATGTGGAAATATAAGCAGCTTTTGCATCCGTCACCTTATACAGTTTTACTACCTTTCAAACTGTTGTAAGTGCCTTTTCGGATTTTCTTTCTTTTTGCAGAGAATGTGGGATACATCACCGTACCCCCAAACATTCCCGGAAAAGTGCCATATTTGTAATAATCCTTTGCTCTGGTGTATTTCCTATTACACCTTCCTCCCTTCCTCTTCAGGAGTTCTCAGGAGATCCTTCTCCTTGCAATCTCGGTCTATGAACAGGCACTCCTTCCGTTCCTCTCACAATCTCCTCTAAACAAGCTGTTTGATACTACCTCCAATTCTCTGGATCAGCCTCAGATTTCTGTATTGTTTCTGCAATATCCTTTATATCTTTTCAAGAATATTTTGACGTCTATTTTCATCAGTTTCAGGTTGCTATTGGCAGCCACTCTATTGGCCTGCCTTTGGTTCCTTTGATCAGCTAAGGCTGGATCAGGACAATGGTTCCTCTAAGGTTTCATTCATTTCTTCTCCTTTACACATCCGACTCTACACCTTCTGAGCCTTTTTCAGAATGAGAATTCTATCTTTTTAACCTCTTTTCTTAATGAATGCTAACACTGCAATGGCGAAATCCCTCTGTGGTCGCCAAATGTTAAACATGAAAACCGGAAATCCCACCTTTTCCTGTTTAACCGGTTTCCTTTCTCCAAACCTTTAAAAAAGGCTACACACTTTCTTTCCTTCAACTCTCCACATTTACATATATTAAAACTCCTTCTCTCAAAGCCACAATGACTGGTCTCCGAAGTCAAGGGTAAGAACAGATTTTGGCTATTGCCTTGTTAGATTCATTCATTAAGAGTATACATACATACACATAAGATCGTATAATATGCACCTTTCATTACTACATGAATACAAGAGACAAAGTGTAGAGAACCTCTATCTCTTGCTGGAACTTCAAATGGAGACCCTTCCCCTATTGCCCTAACTCCCCTTAACTACCCTTCCTCTTGCCACATCATCCTTTCCTTTTCCTTTCCTTTACCTTTTTCCTTTTCCTAATATTTTACCTTTAACAGTAGCAGTACTATGGATCCCGTCACAGTACTGGAGGAGAGAAATAGTATACATCAATCAGAAATACGAGTAAGAGTTAGACGTATAGAGAGAAAAAGAAAACTTATATTATGTTCACGCACGGTACATGGTATAAAATAACAGTATACTCGAGATCCCTTCTAGTCCTAATCTAATCTATTTATACCCGTACTCTAGGTCCCATACTAGCAGTTATCACAACTGCCTCTCAACCTTATCCATTCAGTTACTGTAACTCCTTCTTATCCTTATCTAAACATGCCGTACTCCGCTGGTATCGTATTATGGTGATGACTCGTATTGCGGTATTACGTTAGTAACTGGTACTCCAATATATCCTTCCCACTCTCGATTTTCCACAATATATATTGTTTTTGATATTTTCCCATTATATTGCCCATAAAATAACAAGAAATTTTATCAATGTCTAACTATGATTCTAACATCCCCTTAGATTGGAAGTGTTGCATCACCCCGATACAACTTACGTACTTCGTCCACGTCATCTGATGTTGGAGTAGCTACCGGGTTAAACTCGCTCATCTTCTCATGGATATTATGGACTTGGTTAGCTAGTGTGTATACTTGATCCATGAGTACCTTGTTCTGGTCATACAGACACCGTATGATGTTCGATTGTTCCAAGAACTGCTTGTCGATCGCATTACAGCGGTCATGAAGCTGCTGACTGAAAGTAGCGTTTGTTCGTTGAAGTGCTACCTACTGCGTAATAGAATCAACGACACTACGAATGTGGGAAAGCTGACCTTTGAGAGTTGTATCATGTGGTGGGTCCTACAGTGGTAGTCCGGGTGAAGCAGTCTGATCACGAGTACGCTTCAAACCCTTGAAATGTCCCGCTCCTGACGATCCGAAGCGTGATGTCCCATTTGTTGTATTGGTGAATAGAGTTGCTGCTGGTGTTGTTCTTTATCGTGGATGTCATTCTTGGCAAATTGTCTAGGTGTCGGTTCTGCTGAATCCGGTTCTTGTCCTAACTGCCGTACTGCTGACTCCCATACTTGTTGTGCTGGAGGTACTACATGTGGTGGTATGATATGAGAAGATGTACCTACCGTGGTTTGATGTTGAACTGATGGTGGTGATGGAACTATGGTAGGACCCGTATTGTTGAATGGCGCCGAATCCCTGCACTCCATATGTGTCGTTGAAGTTGGTGGTGTGGGCTGACTAAGATCTGGTAGTGCTGTGTCTTCACACTCCGTATGTGGTACAGAAGTTGATGCCGTAGGCCTGTTTCGCATCCGCCATTGGTCTCCTCGAGGTAAAGGTCTCCTCTACAATACTCGATCATCGTCTTCCTCCTCGTCCACAAACTTGAGTATGATTTTGGGTTCCTTTGACTGCGGCTCCTCTGGCTTCTTTGCTTGCATACGTGGTCGTTTCTTTAGCTTAGTTGGTAGTGGCGCATCTAAATTACAGACGTCGAAAACATTATCCGGGTACTGATTGGTAAGACCTAACCAAAATCCCATCCTTGTTGTGAGTGCTGATGTACCTGTGGGTGCTAAATCTGCATACGTAATGTTGAGAGTTGTCAAAATGTGATGAAGCACCGGAAATACGGACGTCTCCTTGTCCTTGCTTTTGGGTTGTGCAAAGTGTTCAACTCACGTTGCAGCCCTACTACGACTAGCTCCCCCCAATCCGGTTTCTGTCCCTGTTCAGATAGATGATATACATACCCGATCTCCTTATTGAATCTTGCCGGCGTTTTGCGAAAAGCAAACGCAGTGGCGATAGCCTTAATACGACTTTTATGAGGTTCGCAGAGAATTGATGTTGGTGCCGCATTCACCGTCTTCTACTTTTGGTGAAACTTGTCCAAATTATTGGTGTAGTGATGAACGTATGTATTGACTTGTGGAATTGGATTGTAGGAGATGTCTGGCTCTGGGAATTCAAGGACATCTCGAATAAGCTTAGTTGTGAATGCAAATGCGCCGCTCTGTAGTTGTAGAGCCTTGTATTGTGGTAGGTATGCCTTGATCGTCTGGTCGACTAAGTGTTCACCGTGCTGATCCAACTATTTTTGTACGAACGTTTTGAAATATCGCTCCAATTGCATCCTCTGAATCCATTCTCGTATGTCCGAGATGAGTGTTGGTGCCGGACGAACAATACGATAAAGGACTAGCGTAAGAGGAATTAAAATCGCCAGTTTTGATTGAGACGCCGTATTGACCCCTGTTGCCGAAGTACTCGTCGTATCCATATACTCGTCCATCGATTCCATATGTGCCCGCCGAATGAAGGAAGAAAAAGACGAAAGACTTAAAGATGAGAAGGAGGAAGAAACTAAAGAAGAATTCGGAAACCCTAATGTGTGCTATCGGCAGAGGAGTGCCCCTATCTTATACTTAGAGAATTTATGGTCTGTCAGTTTCTGTGCAGCTGTCCACTTGTCGATATCAGATTGGTTGGGTGTGTGAATACCTTGGTTTTCGATAGATTTGGTAGGGAATATCTCATCATTAGATTTTGCATTCCTCGGACTTCCCGATTCCTTGGATTTTGATATTCGCTCGTGTGGGTGATCTTGTCGATGTTTCCAGAAGATTCTGCTAACGTCCACACACCAGGTGGCCACATGCTTTTCCATTGTGCAAATCATACTCTGGTTCATTGTCAAGATCTTCCTCTGGCTTTTTAGATGTATATTTCCGTATACGATTCGTATTTGTTGTAAGTAAGACCCGTGTTGTAGCATCCATCAGAGTGACGGTGTTGTTGTTTCGTATGTGGTAATAATATATGGTCTATACCATTTGGACTTGAATTTATAATCAATAGGTCGAAGATTCCCTTGATAATGCCATACCATTTCTCCGACTCGGAATATGGGTCGTCGTTGTACTCGTCGTAATCGGTTGTGCCACACATTAATACATGTTTGTATTGCTTGTATGTTAAAAACTGTTTGTTGTCGTTTCTCATCGAGTTTTTCGAGTTGTAGTAGTCGTTGTTTAACTTGCTCTGCTTCCCCAATGCCGTATTCGAGTGACATTTGCAATGATGGAATGATATACACTATAGGTGTAATAGCTTTTAATCCATATGTAAGTTGAAATGGAGTAAACTTTGTCACTACTTTATATGTAGTACGGTATGCCCATAATGCGAATGGAAGTTTTTCATCCCAGTTTTTGCAATTGGTGTTAACTATCTTGGTTAGTACGGTCTTCATTATTTTGTTAGTAGCCTCTGCTTGTCCATTTCCTTATGGATAATACGCCGTGGAGACGTAATGCTTTACTAAATATTCGTTGCAAAGTACTTTGATGACGTTGTTGACGAAATGAGTTCCTTGGTCACTGATAAGTTCCATTGGAGCACCAAATCGTACTACAATATTCTCGTAGATAAACTTAGCTACACGTGTTGCTCGACAATCCCGTAATGCGATAGCTTCTGCCCATTTAGTAACATAATCCATGAGTACCATATATACTGATTCCTCTTGCTGCTTTTAGGATTGATTGGTCCCATAAAATCCATTCCCCATTTCATAAATGGAGCTAATGGTTCCGTTGGATGTAATGGTTGAACTTGATGGTGTGGAGTTGGTTGATGTTCGTTGCACTTCAAACATTTTTGACAATATTCGATAGCATCCTTGAATAACGTGGGCCACCATAATCCAGACTGTAATATTTTTCGTGCTGTTAACGTTCCTGTAAAATGTCCACCATGTTCCCCTGAATGAGCTTCCCATAATACAGTTTGAACTTCTTCCATTGGCACACATCTCCTTAAAACTTCATCTTCGCCCTTCTTATATAGTATACCTGACACTATGCAATATGGCTTACATCGTAATACGAGTTGTTTGCGTTGTTGTGTTGTTGCGTACTTATCTGGTGATGTTCCAATAGTTAAAAAGTATTCAATATCTTGAAGATATCCTTTGTGATTCCACTGTTTTGGTTGTTGTTCTTGTTGTATCTGAAATAAGTTAGCATTTGGTAGTTCATTATTCACTCCAACACCTTCTTCTTCATTCGTAATACGACTTAGGAAATCTATTGTTGGTGTAATTTGCCTGGGATTTGAAAGTTGAACTTCTGCAATAATAAAAACCAATATAAATCTTCCTTCGAGCTTAGTCTTGTTTAACAAATGTGTCAAAGTTGATGATCGACAATAAACTTGACTTTGTTTGCTAGCAGATAATGTTGAAATTTCTTAGCTGCATAAACCATTCCAAGTGCCTCCTTTTCTGTTGTCGTGTAATTTTCTTCTGCAGGTGCTAACTGCGACTCGCGTAATATAATGGTCGATCTTTTCCGTCTTCCTGGGTTTGCATTAATATGCATCCAATAGCGTATGACGATGCGTCCACTTGTACATGAAACTCTGCTGCCAATTTGGACTAGCTAAAATAGGAGCCTTCATTAATGCCTACTTTAATGTATTGAAACTCTGCGCATTGCGCATCCCATTTGAATGGTTGAGTTTTCCTAAAAGCATAGTTAATGGCTTCGCTATTGCTGCGTAATTTTTGATAAATCTTCATGATATCCCATTTTCCCAAGAAGCTGTCGTACTCCGCTTACGTCTTTAGGAGGTTGCATTGTTTGTATGACCTTGATTTTATCTTGATCCACCATTATTCCATCCTTACATATAATATGCCCAAGCAAAATTCCTAATTTTACGAAAACACGCATTTTTTTGGATTAAGAGCTATATTATTCGACCGGCATTTCCAAAACACTTCGTTAAACAATCCAGGTGTTTTTGTTTGCTCCATAAATACTAAAATCATCCAAGAAAACTTTCATAAACGTGGTCAAATAATCCCAGAATGTTTCACTAACCAAACGTTGGAAGGTAAATGGTGCATTGCATAGCCCAAAAGGCATAACGCGATACGCATATGTACCCCAAGGACTAATGAATGCCGTTTTTGGTTGATCCTCTGGATCTACTTGTACTTGATTATATCTAAAATCCGTCAGAAAGGAGTACATTTTGTGTCCTACTACTGTATCCAACAATTCTTTGGTGAATGGTATTGGGTACGTATCCCACTTCGTTACATCATTCAATTTTTATAATTAATGCAGATACGTAATTTGCCATTCTTCTTTGGGACTACGACAATTGGTGATAACATTCCAAGTTTTCAATTGGATATATGAATCCGGCCTGTAATAACTTGTCCACTTCTCTAACTTTCGCCAAAAATGTTGGATTTATTCGGTATGCTTGCTGTTTCCTAGGGACTGCATGTGGTAATAGTTTATCTTATGGTACAAATCATAGGTGGAACTCCCTTGAGATCTTCATAACTCCATGCAAAAACATCTGCATTTTGACGTAATACCGCTATCAATTCTTCGGTATTCTGGCTCAAGATCAACTGTTATTCGTACTTTTCGTGGTCCATATTCACTTATTTTAATTTTAACTTTTTCAATCTTTTCATTCGTTGTAATTTCCAGTTTTTGTTGAGTCTGTATTCTCTGTTCGTGCTCTATCTCAAATTGTAACTGTTGTTGTAGAAGTTGTTTAAACTTATCCGTCAGTCTGAGAGTATCCATATGTTGCTGTTGTTGATCACTAGTAGCCACCTTTTCCGAGTTTTCTTCTTCCGGAGTCATTGGTATAAATCTGCTTGTGCTATCTCTATGAGATCTGGATTACTTTCAATAGGAGTTTTTCTTCTTCCTTGTTCAAGCCATAATGCCAGTCGAAATCCTCCATTTGTAATGGTCGAATTGGTCTCCGATTGGCTTTTTCTGCTGTGTTCGAACAACTGACTTTTATAAATATTTTTGTCTAATTATTTATACTTTTTATAAATGTATTCCACTTTAATAAATTTGGTATATGGTTTACTCGTCTGCTCGATACGTAGTACGACCAAAGATACCTTAAACTTGATTCCTGCAATTTCCATACATACAGATCTGATTATACCAATGGGTCTTACTTTCCTCTGATCAGCCATCCGTACCAAGAAGGGCATTTTCAATAGGCCCAAGACCCAATTGTTTGCAAGTCTGCTCTTCAATTATGTTCACTCCTGAACCTCCATCAATAGGTATATTCTGAATATTGTTTTTGCCAATCCGAGCCGTAATCATTGGTACCTCTTCATCCCAGTCCTTCTCGTTTGTAAGAACTTCCGTTGTATTCACTCCTACTTGACTTGTATCGGTTTGAATATTATTCATGTCCAAAGCATTTGTTATCTGCGTTCGCAAAAATGGTGCTAATGTTAGTAACTCCCTTATAGTTAACTGTACAGGTTGTTGCAGAATCACAGCAACAATGATCTCCAAGTGGTACTGTTATGTGGATTGCTGTGAATGCATGCTCATTTCATTAGTCATAGAGTCTTGATTTTCCCCTTGTTGTATTTTCTAATTTGATCAGTTACTCGCTGTACTGTAGCCTTTTCTTTCTCCCAATTCTTGTGTATTGGTTCTTCTTTGCTTGGTTCCATCCGTACTCGCTTGGCTTGTGTTACCGCATACGTCTCAGTGAGGGTAGTTCTGTATCTTGCTCCCATTTGCACTCGTAATTTTGTTCGTGATGGTCATCTACTAGATCATTCTCTTGTTGAACTTCAATTCTCCGTGTCGCTGGTTCAGTGGAAGATGTTCCGGTGTTAAATTTGTGTTGCGGACATTCTGGTGAATAATGTCCCATCTCACCACATTGTAACAGCAAATATTGTTAAGTCGATTACATTCAGTAGAATAGTGTCCTTTTTCTCCACATCTAAAACATGTCACATTGACCTCGTAATGCTGGTGGAGGTGGTATTGGTGGTAATAATGGTTGTTCTGGCAGTGTTGGGGCTGGTAACAAAGGCTGT
Organism: Selaginella tamariscina; assembly: GCA_003024785.1. Classification (NCBI taxonomy): domain Eukaryota; kingdom Viridiplantae; phylum Streptophyta; class Lycopodiopsida; order Selaginellales; family Selaginellaceae; genus Selaginella; species Selaginella tamariscina. Next base: position 310,277 of record PUQB01000022.1, on the reverse strand, counting down.
CCTCTACGTGCTACTTCCGTATTATTACCTTGTCGGTAGAATTCTCTGGATTCATGGGGAAATCTCCTTTCATTACCATTCATGCGTTCCCCATATACGCTCTTTGTGAATAGCCGTATGAATTAACATTTTGTGGTTGTGATAATCGTATGGGTTAGCATTCTCCATCTGGGTGGTGGTGGAAAATTGTCAGTACGTCCCATGTTCCACATTGTCTCGCTTCATGGCCTATTCTTCCACACATCTGACACTTGGGTACTTTACATTCAGAAGCATTATGTCCTTCATTTTTGCATGTTGTACAAAATATTACTTTAGTTCTTGACCGTATTTTGCTCTCCTTCCGGTATTGTCTTCTTAATTCTCGTTCATCCTCATCTACGTATTTTGGAGGTATCAACACTTCAAGTTGTTCTACTTCTTTAATTGCTTCTCTAAGTCAGGTGGCCTTTCAGTCATACTTGAAGCTGTAAGTTGTCCCGTAGTCTATTTATATACCATTTCTTTGCTAATTTATCACTGACATCTCCGACCTCGCAACGGTTGTATAATCTCCAGAATCGTCGAGTGTAATCTTCCACTGCCTCTATAGGTCCCTGCTGTATTTCCTACAACTGCACTGTCGGGTCTCGCTTCTAATATTTTCGTACATAATAATTCTTGAATAATGCAAGTAATACGTTGTACTTATCGATTGTGTTAGCATTTTTGTAATACCAATCGCTAGCATCTCCCTTCAACGTAAATGGAAATATTCATAGTTTCTCATCTTCATCCTTGATTTCGTTGGCTTCACATGCCTTCTTAAATTGCTGAATATGCCGATTCATATCCTCATTCTCAAGACCTAAAAAAGTAGATGGTATAACCTTCCCTGTAATTGTTAATGTTCCCATCTCGTCCAGTACTTCCACTGACAATAGTTCCCAGTTTCCTTGCATTGATATTCGTGGATCGTGATCGTCACTCCCCTGATTAGTATCCTTTTCTTCTGTAACCTCGTCGTACTTCGTCGTTTGTTGCTCATGTCCTCGAGCTTCGACTTGTTCCTTTCTTCTCTGTTCCTCACGCTCTTCAATCCTCTTCTATGTCTTTATTACTGCTTGTCGTCGTAAATATCGCTCCTCGCGCTCTCTTTGCTGTCTCTGCTTAATTTCTTCATATCTTTGGCGTTCTACAAGAATACGTTGATAATCATCCATTCACTTACTACTATATGCTGCAAGTCCATTCTCACGCGGTCTTCGATGCACTATTTTCCATTTCCACAATAGCTGTGCTGATCGTATTAAGGACTCTCGCCTAACCTTAATCTTTTTCCTCCGTCACAACTCCTTTGGGTATCGGTCTACCCATCCTGATACATTCTACAAACACATTATCAATTACCTACTAACATGACCATCCCTCCGTGGTCGCCATATGTTGAACCGTAAAATACTACCCTCTACACATAGGTAAGATTGCTGTCAATAAACCCATATTAAAGGGTCTACCGGAATAAGATAAAGAAGAAATCAGACATCAGAAGGTTGGGAAAAGGGTAAGGATGGCCAGGTGTATAGTAGACAGCAGTACTATGGATCCCATCACAGTATTGGAAGAGAGAAATAGTATACATCAATCAGAAATACAAGTAAGAGTTAAACGTATAGAGAGAGAAAGGAAACTTAATTATGTCCACGCACAGTACATGGTACAAAATAACAGTATACTCGGGATCCCCTTCTAGTCCTAATCTAATCTATTTATACCCGTACTCTAGGTCCCGTACTAGCAGTTATCGCAACTGCCTCTCAACCTTATCCATTCAATTACTGTAACTCCTCCTTATCCTTATCCAAACATGCCGTACTCCATTGGTATCGTATTGTGGTGATGACTCATATTGCGGTATTACGTTAGTAACTGGTACTCCAATATATCCTTCCCACTCTCGATTTTCCATAATATATATTGTTTTTGATATTTTCCCATTATATTGCCCATAAAATAACAAGAAATTCTATCAATGTCTAACTATGATCCTAACACCACTGAATGATGTAAGGATACTCACATGAAATTTAAGAAGCCTCTTTATTGGGAAATTGTAAGAATTTGCAACTACCACAACTCTTTGTCTTCAATATTTTGTACATGTTGTCCAATTAGACCATGTACTTTAGAATGTACTTGTCCCCTTGAGCTTGACAAAGGATCTTGATGTTCTTCATCAATTATTCTCTTGTCCTCCAATGAAATTAATTGTAGATAATACTTAAAGTTTCCATATCTTTTACATTGCCTTAGAACATACAGTCGCTGTCAGAGTTTTAACTCAAAGGGCCAACACGTGGCTGCCAAGTGGCCTTCCAATGTCATTACTCTGTGTGAGCAATGCCAAGTCTTTCAGTCTTCCAAGATGACCCAAGAGTTTGACTCAGATGCTTAATTAGGCAGAAGACTTAGGGTCCTATCCTAAGTCCCTTAGAATGACTATCCCCCGAACCCTAGAGGATAACCAGAGTAGACTTTAGGATCCTGTTAAAGGTAAAATATTAGGAGCATAGGACATCCTACTAGAGAGAATAAGGGTAGGAAGGTCTGTAGTAAGCATGGAAGGAAAGAAAGGCTGTGAAGGAGGAAAATCCTTACCGAGAGGAAAAGGTGCGTAAGGAAAAGGAAAGAAAGGCTGTGAAGGAGGAAAATCCTTATCGAGAGGAAAAGTGCGTAAGGAAGAAAAAGAAAGGCTGTGAAAGGAAAATCCTAACCGAGAGGAAAAGGTGAGTAACGGAAAGGAAAAGGAAAAGGAAAGGAAAAGGAAAAGGAAATCTCGTAAAGGAAAAGGATGACGTGGCGAGAGGAAGGGTAGTTAAGGGTAGGGAGCTCCAGAAGGGTCTCCACAAGAAGTTCTAATAGGAGAGGAGGGTCTCCATTTGAAGTTCCAGCAGAGATAAAGGTTCTCTACATTTGTCTTTTGTATTCATGTAGTAATGAAAGGTGCATATTATAAGATCTTATGTATATATGTGTACTCTCAATGAATGGATCTAACAAGGCAATAGCCAAAATCCGTTCTTGCCCTTGACTTCGGAGACCAGTCATTGTGGCTTTGAGAGAAGAAGTTTTGATATATATATGTGGAGAGTTGAAGGAAAGAAAGTGTGTAGCCTTTCCTAAAGGTTAGGAGAAAGGAAACCGGGTTAAACAAGAAAAGGTGGGATTTCGGTTTTCCTGTTTAACATTTGGCGACCACAGAGGGATTTCGCCATTGCAGTGTTAGCATTCATTAAAAAAGAGGCTAAAAAGATAGAATTTCATTCTGAAAAAGGCTCGGAAGGTGTAGAGCCGGATGTGTAAAGAGAAGAATGAATGGAACCTTGGAGGAACCATCGTCCTGATCCAGCCTTAGCTGATCAAAGGAACCAAAGCAGGCCAATAGAGTGGCTGCCCAACAGCAACCTGAAACTGACGAAAATAGACGTCAAAATATCCTTGGTAAGATAGTAGAGGATATTGCATAAACAATACAGAAATCTGAGGCTGATCCAGAGAATTGGAGGCAATATCAAACAGCTGGTTTAGAGGAGACTGTGAGAGGAACGGAAGGAGTGCTGTTCATAACCGAGATTGCAAGGAGAAGGATCTCCTGAGAACTCTCGAAGAGGAAGGGAGGAAGGTGTAAGAGGAATACACCAGAGCAAAGGGTTATTACAAATATGGCACTTTTCCCGGGAATGTTTGGGGGTACGGTGATGTATCCCACATTCTCTGCAGGAAGGAAAGAAAATCCGAAAAGGCACTTACAACAGTTTGAAGAGGTAGTAAAACTGTATAAGGTGACGGATGCAAAAGGCTGCTTATATTTCCACATACATTGAAAGGAAATGCCTCTGACTGGTATTATGATTTAGAAAAGGAAGTCAGAGAGGATTATCAAAGGTTACTGATGCATTTAAGGAATATTTCAGAAAGGAGGAATTGCCGGAGGAACATTTAGAGAAGTTAAGGACTATCCTTCAAGGCAAAACAGAAAAGATAGATGAATATACACACCGTTTTAAGAAACATGAGAAAAAGTGTAAGGCATATGTAAGATGGATGCCTTATTGCAATGGTATAAGCAAGGGTTGCTAAAACCATATAGAGATCTAGCACTTACTATCAATGAAAAGGATAGAGAGGATCTCATTGATCAATTAAAAATATATGAGAAGAAGAGGAGGCAAATAGAAAAGATTGAGAAAGAAAGCTGAAAGTATATGGAAAAAGGAAGAATCCTCTGATGAAGAGGAAGAGGAAGCTGATGTAGTAAAGGTTTGTAAATATCAATAGATGAGAAAGCATTGGCTCAAATGATGAAAACCTTAAAGGGAATGACAGTTAAGGAAGAGATAAAGGCAAAGGTATGGTGCACTAAATAACAATCCGGGCCATACGGTGGAGGAATGTAGGCTGCAACTACCTACATGCAAATCTGGGAAAGGAAGGACATGTAGCCTGAAACTGCAGACATTTCCTGAACTAGAATGTGGCTGGTATAGAGAGAGAAAGGAGAATGGATGAACGTCCACCTCCTAGAAGGTTCCCACCTAACAGGAATCATGGGAATGATAGAAATGATAATGCTATTCCTTATGAGAACAGGAATAATATGTATGGCAGAAGGAATGAAGTTCCTTATCAGAATAGGAACAGTGGATATTATGAGAGAAGGAATGATGTTCCTTACGAAAATAAAGAGGATAGGTATTATGGAGAAAAGAATGGTCCATACAATGGACAACAGAAGAATAGATCCTATACAGAAAGAAATGATAAACAATATAGAGAGAAGCAAGACCTTATCAAGGTCAAAGAGGTAGAAATGATCAATATAATCAGGTCAATCATAGACAAGGACCACAGGGTAGGAATTTTCCTTCCCAGGTTTGTTATACATGTGGTGAAACAGGACATATCTCTAGGGAATGTCCAAGGCGGAATGTACAACCTCCTACTTCCACCAGAATGACTAATGTACAGCCTACAACATGACTTATTCAAATAGAGGAGGAAAAGGATGAGTATCCACCCGTTATAAGGGCAGTTATAGCTCTTCAAAGGAATGAGAAGGAATCCTGTTATGATGGAGAAGGAGAGGTAGTTACTATTCCTAACAAGAAGGAGAGCTTGTTACAGGAAAAGTAAGCGAGCAGGAGCAGGATCCGGACCAGAAAGGTCAGATTGATAATGAATCAGAAGGTATAGACAAAGGTGATATAGATAAAGGTGAACAAAGTTTTTCATTATTACCATTACATGATAAAACAATGGACTCCATGTATCACCAAGCTATAAATCAGGAGGTAAAGGTTACGCTTGGACAGTTGATAAAGGTAGCTCCATATATAAGAAATCAGATATTAAATGCATTAAGCTTAGTTCAGCAAACACCACCTTCGAGTGAAGGATATACAGTCTGTAAAATGGATAAGGAAGTATTGTATGAAGGTGATTATGATGGACAAGTTCCTTGCATCATAGTTGTTAGAGGCCAAAATATAGCATGTAGGAACTGCATACATAGGACTTTCCTACGGTGGAGAAGTAACTTGTAGGAAAGTAGTAGTAGGAAATATCCTGTGTACAGGAAAAATCCTACAGCAGTAGGAAAAATCCTACAGGGTAGGAAGGATCCTACGGTTGCAGGAAGCAGACAGTTATGACGGTTGGAGGAGGATAGGATTCGGTTAGGGCAAGGAAGGGCAGCAAGAGAGAGAGACTATGAAGACTAAGAAGGCTATGGAGAGCAATGCATGAGAGAGAGAGTATCTTAGGGAGAGAAGTAAGTCTCCACACTTGCTATCTCTTTGTATTTATATAGTAATGCAAGTGCATATTTATGGTGTATTGTGAATGCTTATACATGGCAATGGCCAAAGCAAAATCCTATCCTTGACCTTAGAGACGAGATAAGTGTATATTATAGAGCTCTTTATTGGACGAAATCCCTACACTTTAACTTGCAAAGCTTTTCTTACGCTGTGAACAGTGTTTTCTGTACACAGGAAAGTTTTGTATGTTAACACATGGCGACCATAGGGATTTCGCCATTGTTGTGGAGGAATTTGTTGAATTCCTAAGTGAGAAGTGATATAGCTCTGAGAGAAGTAGAGCTTAAGTGAAAAAGAAGTGTGTATATATATGATGATGGATGGAGCCTTGGAGGCAACATAATCCTAACTTATCTCTAGCAAGAGAGAGAGATAATAGGCAGGCCAAGAGAGGCTGCCCGAGCTGAGCAAATAGAGCTTCTAATAGGCAAGAAGCTTTATAAAACTCATTGATCAGATAGGAGAAAGTGCTGCTAAAGGTGTGGAGGATATACAATACGGTGACTATCAAACTGCAGAGAAGAGGAGTTGGAAGGAACTCCTCGGAGAACAGGATTCCTATTAGACCAGGAGGAGTATCTCCTGAAATTCCCCTCTTGGTGAGGAGGAAGGTGGTAGAGAAAACCCACCGAGCATGTCTAATATGACACTTTTCCCCGGAATGTTGGGAGGCACGTTGATGTTCCCAATATTTTCCGCAGGAAAGAAGGAAAATCCTAAAAGACATTTATTGCAGTTTGAGGAAGTTGTAAAGTTGTATAAAGTAAGCAATGCAGATAAGTTGCTTATATTTCCTCACACATTAAAAGGAAATGCATCTGATTGGTATTATGAGTTGGAGAAAGAAGTGAGAGAAGATTATGAGAAAGTTACAGAAGCTTTTAAAGAATACTTTAAAAAGGAAGAGTTGCCTGAAGAGCACTTAGAGAAGCTCAGAAATATCCTACAAAAAAAACTGAAACTCTAGAGGAATATACACACCGTTTTAAAAAGCATGAAAAGAAATGCTCACTATATGTTAAGGAAGAAGCTTTGCTTCAATGGTATAAGCAAGGATTGCAGAAGCCATATAGGCATTATGCAATGACAATTGAGGAAGTAGACAGGAAAGATCTTGTAAAGCATCTTAAAGATTATGAGAAGAAGAGGAGACAAATAGAAAACATAGCAGAAGGAAAGATAAAATCCTCAAGGAGAAAGGGGATAGTTCAGATGATGAGGATGAACCTATCAAAGTTCGGGATTATAAGGCTGATGAGAGAATGTTATTACAGCTAGTTAAGTCCTTGAAAGGTAATCCTGTGTATAAGGAATTAGATGCCAAAGTATGGTGTGCCAAGTGTAAAAATCCTGGACATACTAAGGATGAGTGTAGACTACAGTTGCCAAAATGTCAAATATGTGATAAAGAAGGACATTCGGCAAAAGACTGTAAGTATTTTATTAATCAAATGTGGCACGTGTGGAAAAAGAAAGGAGAAAGGAAGGAAGAAATGAAGGTGGTATAACAGGCGTTTCCTGTGAACAACCACCTGTTACCACATTCCCATCTCGGAATAGGAAGCTCTATTATGAGGAACAGCCTGGGAGTTGGGAAGAAGGAAGAAACAGAATCCTTTTGATAACAGAAGGAATGTTCCTTATACAGGAGGAGATATAAGGGAATCAAACTAGATATGCTCCACCATATAAGCCTAATATGGGAAGGAAGAGACGTCCTATAGAGGACAGAAAGATATCCAAGAAAAGAAAGTTATGGAGATCAAAATAACTATAGACAAAGACAAGTACAAGGAAGAATTCTATTAATCTTACTTGTTATACATGTGGAGAGAAAGGACATATTTCTCCAAATTGTCCTAAGAATCAGCCTTCCACCTCAAACAATGCTCCTAAGAGAGAGCTTGGAGCTCGGTTCATTGACGTGGACAGAATGAGCTGGAAAACCATCCTGCCGTGAGAGCAGTAATCTGTACAAAAAGAAATATATGTCAGAAACAGGAATACCTTCCAGCAGAAGAAGGAAATTTTGTGAATCCATTGCGGATAGTACGCAAACAATGGGAGAGATGGACACTCATCTCCAAGAACGAGATCTCCCTGAGTATATCTCGGATGATGATATACAACCGACGATATACCTAAAGATCTAAAAATAACTGATTCTATTTTAGGGAAGAATATTCAAGAGAAAAAGAATATTCCTGTAAAACAGAGTAACCCTAGAAAACAGAGTATTCATGTGAAACGGATTCAGGATGACGTGGCAGAATCAATGGCTCAAAGTGCATTGAGCCAAGAAATTACAATCACGTTGGGACAATTAATACATATTGCCCCATATATTAAAAATCAAATCCTTACCTACCTATACAGGAAATGAAATTCACCAGTAGAAAAATATTATGAAAAAGAAGGTGATTATGATGGGTATGTGCCCAGCATTACTGTATATATTGGTAAAAACAAGATAAAAGAAGTTCTTATAGATGGAGGCTCAGGAGTTAATTTTATTAGGAACATGCTTGTAAGAAAATGGGTTTAGGACCCATTGAGCCTGCTCCTTTTAATTTAAAAATGGTAGACCAGAGAAGTGTCAAGCCTACAGGTATAGTGAGAGGAGTGACTATATCTATAAAGGGTCTTAAATATAAAGTGTCCCTTATTGTCCTCCAAATGGAAGGAAAAGATACTGTATATACTATGTTATTAGGTAGGCCTTGGCTGAAAACTGCCAAAGTTATACAGGATTGGGGAACAGGAAAGATGACGCTGGGAGAAGGAGAAGGAAAACCAGTGATATACAATCATACAAAAAGGTATGTTAAAAAGGAAAATAGACCTCTTATTTTAGAAGGATATGACTGGTTTAATGGCTTAGACGATCAGGAAGAAGTAGAAATCCTGAAAGCATATCCTGACTTAAAAGTCCTGACAGATATAGACTTAAACGTAGTGCTGAAAGGAAAGAAAACTATTCAGCAAAAGGAAGAAGATAGGCCCGGATTGTAGGAAAAAGTTCTATAAGGCAATCCCATATGAGATTGATTTACAGGAACAACCTGCAGAGTATACATATGTGTATACTACAGATCCTTTGCAGCAAGTGAATATAGGTACAGAAAATGAACCTAAAAACCTATTCATTGCTCAGGAATTAGATAAAGAATTCTAAGAAAAAGGATTGAATTTGCTTCAAAAATATCAGGATGTTTTTGCCTGGTCCTATAAAGATCTTAAAGGCATACCTCCTGAATTGTGTATACACACTATACAATTATTACCAGGAAGTGAGCCTGTAAAACAGAGAGCATATAGGATGAATCCTAATTATGCACAGCTTGTGAAGGAGGAGATAGATAAGCTGTTAAGTGTGGTTTTATTTATCCTATACATGGTGCACAATGGTTATCACCACTTGTGATTGTTCCTAAAAAGAATGGAAAGTTGGGAATATGTGTAAACTATAAGAAGTTAAATGATGCCACAAAGAAGGATGTTTTTCCTATTCCGTTTATAGAGGATGAGCCTAAGGAACAGGAAGGAAAAACTATTCAGGAACAGGAAGAGAAAGCAAATAGTGAGCCTAAGGAACATCATGAAGAAAATCAAGTGCTACAACTCAAGGTATCAACTTCCAACCAAAAACTAAAGGAAGAGAGGAACAACTTTCAAAAGCACAAAGAGGAGAATTATAGTACTATGAAAATTAACATCATAAGGAAGGAGTAGGATAGTTGCAATGAGGACATTGCAAGGATTCAAGGTGGGGAATAGTGTTAGAGGCCAAAAATATAGCATGTAGGAACTGCATACATAGGACTTTCCTACGGTGGAGAAGTAACTTGTAGGAAAGTAGTAGTAGGAAATATCCTGTGTACAGGAAAAATCCTACAGCAGTAGGAAAAATCCTACAGGGTAGGAAGGATCCTACGGTTGCAGGAAGCAGACAATTATGACGGTTGGAGGAGGACAGGATTCGGTTAGGGCAAGGAAGGGCAGCAAGAGAGAGAGACTATGAAGACTAAGAAGGCTATGGAGAGCAATGCATGAGAGAGAGAGTATCTTAGGGAGAGAAGTAAGTCTCCACACTTGCTATTTCTTTGTATTCATATAGTAATGCAAGTGCATATTTATGGTGTATTGTGAATGCTTATACATGGCAATGGCCAAAGCAAAATCCTATCCTTGACCTTAGAGACGAGATAAGTGTATATTTATAGAGCTCTCTATTGGACGAAATCTTTACACTTTAACTTGCAAAGCTTTTCCTGCGCTGTGAACAGTGTTTTCTGCACACAGGAAAGTTTTGTATGTTAACAATAGTATATGTGGGAAGAAATAAGTTAAAACGAGTGTTAATAGATGGAGGTTCATGTGTGAATTTTATTAAAGAAGGTGAATGTAAAAGGATGGGTTTAGGAGCAATCCAACCTGCTCCATTTAACCTTAAAATGGCTGATCAACGAAGTGTAAGGTCATTAAGCATAATGAGAGGAGTCACTATCATAGTAAAAGGATTCAAATATACGATATCCTTGCTTATCCTACAAAAAGAAGAAAAGGATACTGTTTATACTATGTTCTTAGCCAGACTATGGATTAAGTCTAATAAGGTTATTCAGAACTGGAAAATAGAAAAGATGATGGTAAAAGAAGGAGAAGGAAAATTAGTGATCTGTAAACATACTAAAAGGTATGTTAAAAAGGAAATCCGACTAGAAGGATATGATTGGTTTAATGGGATAGATAATCAGGAAGAAGTAGAAATCCTGAAAACATATCCTAATTTAAAGGTCTTAACATATATTGACATTCACGTAATGCTGAAAGGAAAAGAAACTGTTCAGCAAAAGGAAAACGACAGACCTGAATTACAGAAAAAGTTCTATAAGACAATCCCATATAAGATTGATTTGCAGGAACAACCTTCAGAGTATACATATGTGTATACCACAGATCCTTTAAAGCAAGAGAATATAAACATAGAAAAGAAGCAAAGGAACATGAAGGAAAAACTAATCAGGAACAGGAAGAGAAAGCAAATCCTGATCCTAAGGAATAAGATGCAGGAAAGCAAGTGCTACAACTTAAGGTATTAACTTCAAACCAAGAACTTAGGAAAGTGAAGGACAACTTTTGGAAGTATAAAGGAGAGAATCAGTACCATGAAGATAAACATCCAAAGGAAGGAATAGGATAGTTGCCGTGAGGACACATCAACGAATAAGGAGGGGGCAGTGTTAAAGGTAAAATATTAGGAGCATAGGACATACTACTGTAGAGAGAATAAGGGTAGGAAGGTCTATAGTAAGCATGGAAGGAAAGAAAGGCTGTGAAGGAGGAAAATCCTTACCGAGAGGAAAAGGTGCGTAAGGAAAAGGAAAGAAAGGCTGTGAAGGAGGAAAATCCTTATCGAGAGGAAAAGGTGTGTAAGGAAGAGGAAAGAAAGGCTGTGAATGAGGAAAATCCTAACCGAGAGGAAAAGGTGAGTAAGGGAAAGGAAAAAGAAAAGAAAAAGGAAATCTTGTAAAGGAAAAGGAAAAGGAAAAGGAAATCTCGTAAAGGAAAAGGAAAAGGAAAAGGAAATCTCGTAAAGGAAAAGGAAAAGGAAAAGGAAAAGGAAATCTCGTAAAGGAAAAGGAAAAGGAAAAGGAAAAGGAAATCTCGTAAAGGAAAAGGAAAAGGAAAAGGAAAAGGAAATCTAGTAAAGGAAAAGGAAAAGGAAAAGGAAAAGGAAATCTCGTAAAGGAAAAGGAAAAGGAAAAGGAAAAGGAAATCTAGTAAAGGAAAGGATGACGTGGCGAGAGGAAGGGTAGTTAAGGGTAGTTAGGGCAACGAAGAAAGGGTCTCCAGAAGGGTCTCCACAAGAAGTTCTAACAGGAGAGGAGGGTCTCTATTTTGAAGTTTCAGCAGGAGATAAAGGTTCTCTACACTTTGTCTTTTGTATTCATGTAGTAATGAAAGATGCATATTATAAGATATTGTGTGTATGTATGTGTACTCTCAATGAATGGATCTAACAAGGCAATAGCCAAAATCCGTTCTTGCCCTTGACTTCGGAGACCAGTCATTGTGGCTTTAAGAGAAGGAGTTTTGATATATATATGTGTGGAGAGTTGAAGGAAAGAAAGTGTGTAACCTTTCCTAAAGGTTAGGAGAAAGGAAATCGGGTTAAACAGGAAAAAGGTGGGATTTTCGGTTTTCCTGTTTAACAGATCCTATCCAGTAGACCTAGACATGCTCATGCCCTAACCCCACAAAGAAGATGTGTCTTACACATACCCCCGTGACAGAGCTAAGGCATCGTCACTTACCCTTGAGGAATCACCCTCATCCGAGAGTACAACCCTTTTAGGGTGACAAGAGGTACCTTGAACCACGACTAACCCTTGAGGGTTTGAGTGGCTTAGACATACCCTAGACTTAGGGCTAGTACTTAGTGAGATCATGAGTGTGTGCCGTATGCAAACAAGAGTGTTCTGTTAAGCCAACTCCCCAAGGCTGGGTTTGGATAACCCCCTAGCCAAGTGTGCCAAAGCACACCTAGTTACAAGACCTAACCTCCCTTGAGCCGATGCCCAAGGCTTAGCACCCTAGTGTGAGCACCAGCATGCTTGTTTACTAAAGTATTCAACCCCTTGGTGACAAACCCATGACACAACCCCAAAGGGCGTGCCTTAGGCGTTGTACTGTGTACCATCTAGCCTAATGTCACATGAAGATGTGACATTGTTTCCCAGATATGGGCTATCATGCCATAGCCCCTTGGATTTAAGAGTTGCACCAGGTGCCATGAATGTGGCTCTCAATGCCAACTCTAGAACCCCTTGGTTATCCCTCGGGAACTCAGTAAGGAACCTTGTCAACTAAGAACCCATGACCTCAGTTTAAACAAGGACACGAATGTGCCCTACTTAGCTGTGAGTGTTGCTCTTAGCTTGATATGGAGGAGGAGGCTGGAGACAAGCTTCAACCTTTGACTCTTGAAACGTGCATTCCAACAAGACATCCCAAGCATGGATTCACGAAGGTGGGACGTACCCTTATTATTTGGAAGTTAGGGGCACAAAAAAGGTTGTACCTTAACAACACAAGCTAAATCTTGCACTGGCAAAAGAGCAACGAACTCAGCCATGAACCTAGGAGCTCTCATACTACATACTTTACTTTATTTATGTGACGGAGCGCGCCCCCCCCCTTTCCTATATGTGTAAGTGGGTTGGCATGAAATTCCAAGCCCTTAGTTAATGAGACAAGTTTAATTAACCTAACTCCCACCCTTAAACCCTACATGAGGGGGTGGGAATTTGATCAACCCTAGGGGTGTTCCTAACCCTACTTGACACGCCGAACTCATCTGCATTAACCAATCAACCTAACTGGGACGTCAAAATTGGGGGTGGGTTTTTTAAAATGTAAGTTCTAGATTCGCCTAGAGTTTCATGCAAATACTTAATGACACCTAGCTGGACCATTAACAAATACCCAAGTGCACTAAGCGGGCCTGTTTTCTACTACATCTAAGGTCCATCAACATAGTACAGTAGGTAACAAAAATAACGTCCAAAGTAAAAAGGAGTCATAAGTAAAACTAACCCTAGTGTTGACCTAACTCACACCCTTAAATCCCCACCCCTAAGGTAGAATTTAGGGGTGGGATTTAGGTTAATTAAACTTGTCTCATTAACTAAGGACTTGAAATTTCGTGCCAACCCACTTACACATATAAGAAAAGAAGGGGGGGGGGTCCATCACATAAATAAGGTAGAGTATGTGGTAGGAGAGCTCTTGGGTTCATAACTAAGTTCGTTTCTCTTCTACCGGTGCAAGCTTTAGCTTGTGTCATTAAGGTACAGTCCTTTATTGTGCCGCCTCAACTTCCAAACAACAGAGGTACATCCCACCTTCGAGGTAGCCTACCCTTAACCTTGGTGAATCCATGCATGAGAGGTCTTGTTAGACTGCACATTCCAAGAGGCAGAGGTAGAGACTTATCTCCAGCCTCCTTTTCCATGTCAAGCTAGGTGTAGCACTCACGGCCAAGCAAGGCACATTTATGTCCTTGTCCAACTATGAGCATGGATCTTGTTTGACAGGTTCATGAGGGGTTCTAGAGTTGGCATTTAGGAGCCACATTTGTGGCACTTAGTGCAACTCTTGAATCTAAGGGGCTATGGCATGATAGCCCACATCGTGGAAGGCAGTGTCACATGAAGATGTGACACTGAGTTGGACATCACATAATATAATGCCCGGGGCACACCCTTTGGGGTTGTGTTATGGGTTTGTCGCCAAGGGGTTGGATACTCTAGTATGCAAGTTGTAATAAAATGGACATGTTTATAGTCCTATTTCTTAATAATTAGCAATTTTAGTGATTTAATTAGCAATTTTTAATATTAAAGGTATATTCTTTAAAATAATATATGTTTAAAGAAAGAATATTCTTTAGAATATATGTTTAAAGACAAAATATTTTTTAGAACATTCCATTTTTGTAATTAACCCTTTAATAAATTATAACATTAATGGACAAAAATTAATAACATTATAAAAGTAGAAGGTATTAAATTATATAATATATATATTTAAGATTATATGGGCTTAATATAAATGTTATAAAGAGCATGAGAGGTACATTATATAAATATTTATGTTGTTATTAAAATACTAATATTTAAATATAACATTAATTAATAATTTGTACTAGTAATATTATATATATATACAAAATCTTATATGCAATCTTCCATATCTTTTTATAAATGTATATAGTTAAGGAAATATTTGGTACTATTATTAAAGAGTTCATTATAATTATGAATATTAAATATATTATTTTGTAATTGCTTTAAGCATCATAAGACATCCATTCTCTTATAATTTTGCCAATTGTGACTTTATCAACATTTCTTAACATCCACCTATATCGAATAGATTTAACATTTATAAAACATGTTGGGTCTTTATGATTAGAAGACCATTATACCTTTCACTCTTTTTCTCATGTTACCTTTTATGTGGTTTGAACCATGCAACCTTTACCATACTGTTTTTTATGATGACTTTAAATATGTCGATAATTCAACCCATCCAAATAGGTTGGTTATATGACACATCTAGAGTAATGAGGACAATCATTAGTTTTTGAAGATCCTTACAATAAAATTATGATTTAGGTTTTTGATTTTTTTGTCCAACAAAGGGTGGGATTTGCACTTCCACATCACTATTGACTTTTATGTCAACCACATGCTTATATAGATCTAAGTAACTAGTCGCCTTATTACATCTGTAAAATGATTGTTAACTAGCCTTAATTACTAAGCTATATTATTTACCTTGTTAATGTGTGACCCATGTTTGAACTAAAGCTTCATCAGTCCTTGAGAATTTATTTTATGTACAAATATAACTAAATATACAAAATGTTTTATATTACACTCATTTACAACTATTTATTACTTTAACAATTCATTAACAAATCATCTTCACTGTTATGTTTTGAGCCAGGCAAAGAAGGTTTTAACCGCTTGGAAGATCGTTCAACATCTTTCGCTTCTTCTGTTGATGTTTCCATGCTCAGTAAAGTAATTGAATGTTTTGTGCTCCTTAAGATAACTTCCTGTGTGATATCTGGTTGTCGGGAACTCCGCAGGCCAGATGTGGTGCTTCTCAAGAAGTTGCAGTGGTTGCCAAGATGCTATTGAGAGCGTCCAACCCCGGGGTTTGACCGGCAAGCCGGGCCTTACCTCAGGAGTGGCTGATGGTGGCCCGTCATTGCGGCCATTCGGCAAGTCGCCACCGGCGCGGACAAGCGGCTAGACGAAATGCCGAAGAAGGGAGGTACTTCAGGTACGGACTGATGGAGACCAATGTCAGGCGCGGCGTAAGCGGGCGAAGATCTGATCGTCTGGACCAACTACCCAGGGTACGTAGGACAGCACGCGTGGGGAGATGCATAAATGTGACAGGCAGGACTCTGGTGGACCAGTGAGAGAGCGCCACATGTAGCTAGGGACTAGTGGTAGGTACCCACTATATAAGCCGGAAGGCTGGTAGTGGGTCGGGGTCTTTTTGGAGTCAAGTCTGCGTCTTATAGATTACTCCACTGTCGGAGATAGTTGTACTCAGGCAGGCAATATATATCCATTTCCTTCTATTCTCCCACCAGCGGCCGTTCCCGCTTGCCGACTCCTGGGTCCCACAATCCTCTCTGCCCAGTCATCTCAGTAGAACTCCCCTCTCACCTGTAACGGACCCTCGCGGCATCCGGGTAGAGGCCATCCCAATACTTCCCATTACTCTCGAGGTGAGGCTGGCGTACCGGCAGAACCCCGGGGTTGGACACACTCAATAGCGTCTTGGCGACCACTGCAGCTGCCTGAGCAGCACCACATTTGGCCTGCGGAGTCCCGACGACCATTTGTGGCGACCATGGAGGGATAGATAGTACACATAGATGGAGTTCACGGTAGTAAGTAGAGTGGCAGCCCAACGAAGAGTCGGGATTAACTCATTCGAGCAAATAAAGATTGACGAGCAACAACTGACCAGGAGAATGCGATGGGCCGGCCGAGGGAGATTGATGGACGGCGGCGAGACACCTCGGTTGCCGCAATCGGCCCCTGCCTCACCTAACCGAGGGAACGACGGTAATGCCGCATGGTCGAATCTCTGAGCAGCGGTAAACTTGGCACACCAGCGGTAGAGGCGGTCGCACGCCACTGATGACGAAGAAGGATATGAAGGAACCGCAGCATGTCCGGACGACAATCCAGGCACGGCAGCATGTGGGCATGATTAGCGCCTGAACGGGCGATTTCGCCTGACAGTAACCTACGAAGCAGAGTGGGACGGATGGCGAGACGACGAAAGCCCTCCTCTCGATGTAGGTGAAAGTGATGGCCACGAAGAGCTCCCATACCAACAAGCAGAACCAGTGTTTGACAAGTACCCTCGAAGGAGAACCCCAGGAGAGGGTAGCCCTGCGACGGAGGCAAGAATCTCGAGGGGACGAAAGCAACACGGATAGTGACAGGGGACATGAGCCAGAAGCCCAGCGTGACCAGCGCCACGATGGAGGTAAGATAGGAAACCCAGGGCCATCGTCACCCATCAGGGTAACGCTGGGGGCCCGTGTCTGCCCGGAAAGAGGGGAGGAAGAGCCTCATTCGGGAAGCCCCCGTAGGGAGGGGCATCGATTGCCAACAAGGCAACCTCTGCATCAGGAGTTCAGCCGATCGGACGACGCAGCAGGTCAGGGTGGTTACCAGATGAGAACCCAAGGCTTCGGAAGGCCGGGGTACACATGGGACGACCGCCTGCGCAGAGGCGACTGGACGTCGACGAGATGACGGACTGGGAGGAGGCACCAGAAAGAGGGGCCGCACAGTGGCTACCTTGGAGAAGGGACGAGAGGAATTCGTTAAGGGCAGGAGAGATTCGCCCGAGCAACTAGTATCGCACCGGCCCCGCGAGGGAAATCCGCCAGGGCACACGGCAAGCCGCAACCATTACCAGACAGGGGGATACCGTCTCGGGGCGAGGAGGAATCGCCCCATCGATCACAACCGTCTAGACGTCGCGAGGGAAATCCGCGCATGGTCATACAAAACTACTCGCTAGAGGAGGGAAAACTGTCCAACCAAGGTAAGCTGTGCCACCAGCCGTTAGGATGGTCTCGCGGCGGGGGCCCTCAAGGGACAGCCAGGAGGAACCCGTCCTCGTCACCAACCCTCAATGGGAGGGCAAGGCTGCGAGGAAAGAAAAGGGTGCCCGCAGAATACCAGGACGTGGACTACACCACGTCTGAAGCGGAGGGTCCGGATCGGAACAACTCTTAGGCACAACGGGACGTCATGGGAGCCGACCCGGTCACCTTATTAGCCCAAGCACTCAATCGGATGCAAGAGAGCATGTAACAGTGCCCTTACCACGTTCCGTGGAGCAAAGGGGGAAGACGCAGACCAACACGTCCACAAGTTCGAACAAGTGTGCGAACTCTGGAGTGTGAGCGACAATCAGAAGAAGATGAGTGCCTTTGCCTGCACTTTGGACAAGAAGGCACACGCCTAGTGGATGCGATTCCATGAGGCGAATGGAGGAGCCCGCTAGGAAACTGCACGAAGGGCATTTCTGGATACCTTCCGGGAAGAAAAGAGTGACGAGGAGGTGATCCACAAGCTAACGAGCTTGAAACAGAAGGCAGGGAGTCGGTCGACGAGTACATGGTCTGCATGCTGGGGTACATTGCTTGGCTAAGAGACGCCCCAGTTGACCTGACCAAGAAAATGTGGTACCGAAAGGGACTGCGGCCGAAGATCCGCAAGTGGATCGGCCTAAATGACGATCGGACGTTCGACAAGCTGCTCCGATACGCTAGAAAGGCCGAAAAGCGGGAAGCTGAATGACGCCAAGAAAGGAAGGCGCAGGACAAACCGGATGCAGAAGGGACCAATGGCACCACCACAGATGAGGACGACCTCTCATATGTCCCCAATCCGACCTGGAGAGAAAGACAGGAGGGGACCAGGGAGCATGCGCAATCCCAACGGAGGGGATGTACAGAGCGGTCATAAAGCAGGAAGACCTAGTGGCAACTCTTGCTCAGTTAGGATACACAGTGCGCAGGGACAGGTATTGCAAAGTGTGTAATGTCCATGGATCCCACAGCTAACCAAGCTACTAAGCAGCGCGCCACCCCAGGCCGGCGCCTGGGCCGTTGAGCGTCAGGAGGTGGATCACTAGGAGACTGACGGTATGAGAGCCGTAGGGGGGCCAATTTTGCCGCAGATCGCGGTCAGGAGACCGCGACCAGAGGTCATGTTCCTGGGAATGAAAACAAAACTGACCCAGATATGAACAGAGATAGACGGTCGGAACGCCAAGAGTTGATATGCATGCTGTGCAGCGAACACCATCCACTGTATCAATGCCCCTGGATTGCGATGCTCAAACCCATGCTGGAAGCACATGTACCAAAAGCCACATGGGTGGCCGAGGGGCCAGCCCTGGCCACAAAGCACTAGGTTCCACACTGCAGACCCACCATGTAGAAACGTTGACCCCCGAGCTGCAATGCAGGGCAATCATGAGATCCCAAGCCCAACAGACCAGATGACTAGTCAACTTGGAGAAAGACAACGGGGAGTCCAGTGAAGAGGAAGTGGCAGCCAAACCTGGGAAACCAGGCCAGTGGGAGCAAAAATGTGTTGAAGTGGAGACGGCTGCAGAACAGGTAAGACGGGCACAAGGCGCAGAGGCCAGGGGCACAACGGGGATGCACGAGGCCCTCGTTGGGAAGATCCGAGAAACCCACGTGTCGGTAACCTTAGGGGAACTGCTACGGTTATCCCCAGGCCTGTATGAAGTCCTCACCTGAGAACTGCACGGAGCCGCAGTCACGGCCCCAAGGGTCGCAACAACAGTGGTAGACTTTGTGGACGACCATACCTGTTCAGATGGTAGGACGTACAGTCCACAACGTAATCATAGATGGGGGATCATGCGTGAACATCATGTCCACAGAACTTCATCACCAACTGGGAATGCCACCTCCAGAGCCCTCACCCTTCCTCATACGCATGGCAAACCAAACCAAGGTGGTTCCCAAGGGAATCATGAGGAAGGTAAGCATCAGGATCCAGAGCATTAAGTTCTTGATAAACGTGGTCGTCCTCGACATGCACGCCAAAAGGGGGTTCGACTTGCTCCTAGGCCGGCCGTGGCTCCGGGGCGCAAGGGTACAACACGATTGGGAGAAGCAGTGGATTCAGTTTCCCGTCAAGGAAGGAGTCATATCCGTCGCTGCAAGACAAGTCTCGGCGCCACCCTTGGAGTCCCAACCCCAAGAATACCATCTCCCAGACTGGGGGGAGGGGCTGGATGATGAGGACGAAGCGGCCATCCTAGCATACTTGCTAGAGCTATTCGTCCTAGGAGAGGTGGACCCTCGACCGAAAGTACGAGAGTCGGTCGCTACATACCTAATGACTCGGTTAGAAACCGATACAGACACTCCGGAAGCTCAAATCCCGAAGTGGCCTGTTCTGTGGAAGGAAATAACGAGTCTAGCCCCCTCGGCCCAGGAAGAGTACCGTAGCCGACCAATGTATGGGTGGAACATAACGCCCGAAGCAGCGGTCAAGCAGGTCAACATAAGCTCTGACGAAAACCCCCGACTAGTAAATATTAACGCTCACATTGGAGCACAGCTGGAAGAATAGATCACCGACTGTCTCCAAAGATACAAGAAATATTCGCTTGGACCTATCACGACCTAAGGGGGGTACCGCCGGAATTGTGTCAGCATCAAATTAAACTGAAACCCGACACTCGACCCAGCCGGCAACAACGCTACCGCATCAACCCGAACTACGCCCGAAAGGCCAAACAAGAGATCGACAAGTGGCTCAAGCGGACTTTGTCTACCCCATCGAAAACCCGGAATGGCTGTCACCAATTGTGATCGTGCCGAAGAAAGACGACCGGATGAGATCTACATAGATTACCGAACGGCTGAATGCCGCCACAGAAAGGACCCATTCCCTATTCCATTCACAGAGGCCATCAGATAGGCCATGAGATGTACTCGTTCATGGACGGCTTCAGTGGATACAATCAGGTGAAGATCGCAGCAAAACCAGGCCAAAACTGCCTTTATCACGGATTGGGGAGCTTATGCCTTTAGAGTTATGCCGTCCAGGCTTTGCAACGCTCCAGCCACGTTTCCAAAGGTTGGTCCAGCGGGTATTCCCGGACAACCTCACAGACTTTGTCCGAGGCATTTTCTGGACGACTTCACAGCTTACGGACCAGCGGAAGACCATGTGACGTGCTTGGAATGGGTATTCCGACGCTACAAGGAATATGGGATATCTCTCAACCCTCAAAGTGCGTATTTGGCATGACCGCGAGAAAGTTGCTGGGGCACATTGTTTCCAAGGAAGGCATCATGGTGGAACCCAGGTTCAGTACGAGCACTGGCCAAATGCCCCTCCACAGAACGTCTCGGAACTCCAAAGGTTCCTGGGGAAAGTAGGGTTCTAATCATAAGTTTATCCGGAAATATGTGGATAGGGACCAACCAATGACGGAATTACTCACCAAGGGAGTTCTGTACAAATGGACCCCCACCGGCAGGCAGCCTTTGAAGACATAAAGCGTCAACTGGTAGAAGCGCCCATCCTCATTCCACCTGATTGGAACCGCCAAGTCCACCTGCAGACGGATGGCTCAGAGCGTAGCGGCAGGCGTGGTCCTATCGCAGGAGGATGACGAGAGCATGCTTCGACCCATAGCATACGGAAGTCGACTCATGACGCCAGCTAAACGCAACTACTCGGCGACCAACAAAGAATGCATGGAGTCATCTACGGGGTATCCAAGTTTCACCACTACCTTCTGGGCAACCACTTCATATTGATCATAGATCACCATGCCAGTTGTTGTAGGCAAACTCCGCCATTGGAAGAAGGTCCAACCAGTTGTCCTGCTGGTAACTGATGAAGCAACGAAGATACTGTTCTAAAGGTCTGAATTGTGCGTTCGGACTGCCCATCGGTTTGTGGGTGATATCCTGAAGAAAGATCCGCTTTAACCTGTAGACTCCGAAGAAGCTCTCGCCAAAACTTGGACATGAATTGTGGACCTCGATCGGAAACAATGCTCTCAGGAAGACCATGATGTCGGAACACCTCGCGGATCACCAACTCGGCAGTTGTCTGACCTGTAGCTGTCTTGTTGCAGGGTAGGAAATGAGCCTGCTTGGTGAAACGGTCAACCACCACAAGAACTGCATCAATCCACGAGAAGGAGGAAGATCTGTGAGGAAATCCATAGAAATGGATCTCCAAGGAGCAGAAGGAACAGGAAGAGGACGAAGAAGACCAGAGGGTGCATGATGAGGCATCTTCGACCTGCTACAAGTGTCACAACTCCGTACAAATCTCCACAAAACCTCGCAACCCAGGCCACCAATAGTTGCGAGTCACCAACTCCACTGTCTTGGCCACACCAAAATGTCCTGTAGCCGGGGTATCATGACAATCCTGTACCACACGAGTCCTGGAAATACCAACAGGAACGTACAGGAGACCTTCCCGGTACAGGAGTCCATCCTGTATGGTGAACAGGTTGTAGTCTGGACGGGAACTGGAGGAAGAGGAACTTGCAACGTCAGGATGAATGTGTGAGAACACATTCTTTGCCAAGTCGTCTGTAGCCAACTGCGAACGGACGTCCTGTAGGAGTGTTGAATTTGCTGGAGCCTGATGAACCTGCAGTGCCGCAAGCCGGAATCGATCAGGACCCAACAACACTTGCCTTTGACAGTCAAATGCAGGATCGCCCGGGCTTGGTGCAAGGTAAGAGCGCCTAGACAATGCGTCCGCCTTGCCATTCCGAAAACCGGGCCTGTAGACGATGACGAAGTCAAAACGTGATAGGAACTCTGCCCACCTAGCCTGTCGCCGACTGAGAACTCGAGCCGTTTGAAAGTACTCCAGGTTCTTGTGATCCGTAAGAACTTGTACAGGATGTGCAGCACCTTCCAGGAAATGCCGCCACTCCTCAAACGAATCCACAATGGCCTTGAGTTCCTTGTCATGAATCTCGTAATTGATCTCCGCCGACAGGAACTTACGAGAGTGAAAAGCTACAGGATGAAGCAACTTGTCCTCTCCAACTTGCGATAGGACGGATCCTACTGCAAAATCCGAGGCATCTGCTTCAATGAAGAAAGGATGAGAAGGGTCAGGATGTGCTAAAATCGGAGCTGTCGTGAAACGTCCTTGAGTGTTGTGAATGTTTCCGCCTTGTCGGACCAAGAGAAAACCTGTGCGCTTGGTGAGTTCTGTGAGTGGAAGTACGCTTGGAGAAGTCCTGTATGAACCGCCTGTAGAAGTTTGCAAAGCCAAGGAAACATTGTACATCTCGTACCGACTTGGGCCTCTCCCACTCCACGATGGTCTTCACCTTGTGCATGTCCATGGAAACGCCAGCAGGAGAGACGATGTAGCCCAAGAACTCCACCGAATCCCTATCGAAAAAACACTTCTCCAACTTCGCGTACAGGCCATGCTCGCGAAGCCGCTCTAGAACTAGTCGTACATGCTTGTCATGTGCCGCCTGGTCCTTGGAGAAAATCAAGATGTCGTCGAGGTAGATCACCACAAACTGGTCCAAGAAGTCACGAAAGATGTCGTTCACCATGTGTTGGAACACGCTGGGGCATTGGTAAGGCCGAAAGGCATTACCGTGTACTCAAAATGTCCATACCTTGTACGAAAGGCAGTCTTCCACTCATCGCCGGGACGAATCCGTACAAGGTTGTAGGCCCTCGTAAGTCGATCTTCGTGAACACCTTTGCTCCTCGCAGCCGATCGAGAAGTTCCGGGATCAATGGCAACGGGTACCGATTCCGAATGGTGACTTGATTCAAACCCCTGTAGTCCACAACCAAACGTAAACTCCCATCCTTCTTCTTGACAAAGAAGATAGGCGCTCCTGCAGGGGACTTTGAGTGACGAATGAAGCCGGATGCCAAGTTGTCCTCGATGTACTGACGAAGAACCTCCAACTCTGTGGGTGACAATGCATAAATCGGTCCGAATGGTGGAGTCTTTCCTTCCGCAAGATCAATAGGACAGTCGTAGGACCTGTGAACAGGAAGAACTGCAGCCTTGTGCTTGTCAAAAACGTCCTTAAAGTCGTGGTACTTGGATGGTAGGGAAGGAGGAAAGGAGAAGGAGAGGAGAAGGAGATTGAAAAACAGGAGAGTCGGATACAGGAAAGGTAGAAGAGGACGTAGGAGTTACTTGAAAGGCAAAAAGGTGGAAAGGAGCAGGATCAGTGGCGAGTTCATGCATGGTAGTGGTAAGAACTCGGAGAGGAGAAGGAGGGAGCTGTGACTGAAAAAGAGGAAGGATCTTGGGGGGAACAGAAGCAGGGTAACAGAAAGAGCAGGATTGGAAAAAACCTGTGTGGTTGTTGATGAGTGTAACTGGGATTGGATCAGAGAATCACCTGTACAGGGCCGTGGAGAGTGTGAGTGTACAGGATTGGAAGAATCCTGTACAGGAGTCTGTGGTTGCACAGAGTGGGAAAAGCCTGCGAATGTGCTAACGAATCAACAGGAGGTGGATCCTGTTGAGGAGGAACCTTCGACACTGATACAGGATTGGAAGAACCTTGTACAGGACACCGCAAACTTATAGGAGTGGGAGAGAGCCTGCGGATGTGCTGAGGAACTGACATGAGGTGAATCCTGTCGAGGAGGAGTCTTCAACACTGGTACAGGAACAGGCACGGTCAATCCTGTAGCTTGTACTGCCTCAGATACTAAGGATGTATCCTGCACATAGGAAGGTACAGGATTGATCCTAGCTGTCGGAGAGGAAAACGTGAGCATCTTAGACCTCCAGTCGATTTGCGGATTTGCAACAACGAACCATGGCATGCTCAAAATGATGGGAGTCGACCGAGTCTTGATCAAGTTGAAAGAAATTGAACAGTTGAATGTGCCATAACTGCAGGAGAGAGGTTCGGTAACATGGGTAACTGCGCCAGAAGCAATCAGACGCCCGTCGGCCACCTCTACAGGAATTGCACGCTTCAACTTCACCACCGAAATGCCATGTTGAGTTGCAAATGTGTCATCCATGAAGCATGCATTTGCACCAGTGTCTAACAAGGCAAACTCCATAAGCTCTTGATTATTAAGATGAATGTGTACAGGAAACTTAAGTGATGGGAGCAACACCAATGAAGCCTGCACCTACGTCCAACTTGGCGGCTCCTAGACGAAGTGGACATTGGAGTTTTCCGACTGAACTTCAGCTTCAACTTCACGCTTCTTGAAGTTCATGGCTTTAATAGGACAATCTGCCACCTTGTGTCCTGCTCCACCACAATACAAGCACAGGTTCTCACTGCGACGACGTTGCTTCTTAGCAGCGGAAAGAGAGTCACGCTTGGATTTCTCAACCTCCATAGGAACTACTCCAGAAGGTGGTGCAGGAACATGTACCACAGCTGCAGGATTGGTTTGCAGGAACTGCTGACGGGATCTTTCCTAACGACGCTCGAACAAACGGTTGTCGCAACGAACAACTTGTTGCATGATCTCCGCTAATGTTTGGGCATCCGGTAACGTAAGGAGAAGGTCCTTCACGTCATCCCTCAACCCAAAACGGAAGTGTTCGATCAATGCAGTCTCGTCCCATGGAATGTTCGTGCAAAGTTGCTGAAATTCGGATGCATAGACGGAAGCTGGTCGGGATCCTTGAGTGAGCTTTCGTAACTTTGTGCATGCAAAACGGTACTTATCAGGATCTCCAAAACATGCTTCAAAGACAGCCACAAAACCTTCAAAGTCTTCCATCAATGGGTCGTCACGCTCCAGCAAGGAGGCAACCCAAGCCCGTGGAGATCCACTTAGTAAGGATGCCAAAAGACCCACCTTTGAGCATCAGTCGAGTAGCGCCGTGGTTGCATATGGATCAAAAGCCGGATCTGATTCAGGAAACCTTGGAAATCGACACGATTGCCACTGAACTTCTCTGGCATGCTAGCCTTCGACTCCGAAGAAAAGTTCAATGAAGCGGGAACCACCAATGCATAGGAGAGAGCTTGTGCAGCAGCCTTGGAGGATGCATCAGCAACTGCATGTGCCGCATTGGTGGAACCTTGCAGGTCGGTGACCACTTGGCGCAAAGTGGCCAGCTCATGAAGTAACATTTGGTGCTCGCGTTGAAAGCGCTCAAAATCAGCCATGATCTAGGAAAGAAAAAGGAGGAAAATGAAGGAAAGAATCAAGAAAAAGGTAGTTGGAAAACGGAGAACTATGAAACAGTTACTATCAAACTGTCAAGCCACGATCCAGGAAACAGGAAGAGAACAGGATTCCAAGAACATGAAGGCTTGACTCAGGAGCAGGAGCGAGAGCAGGATAGGAACAGGAACAAGACGGATCCTGAAGTAAGACAAGATTAAGATAGGATCCGGGAGCAAGACAGGAAGGCGCAGGACAGGATCCAGGAACAAGACAGAATCAGGACAGGATCCGGGAACAAGACAGGAGCAGGACAGGATCCAGGAGTAGAACAGGAAACAGGAGCAAGACATGAGCAGGACAGGAAACAAGACAAGAACAAGACAAGACGAGATTGATCATGGTAAGACTGGTGTTGATAGTAACTAATTGTATAACAATTAGGTTGGAGCTTTTATGCTCACAACTCCAAGAGCTAATCTAGGCATGAGTGCTAAAAGTGGTTGCATGCATGCAAAAGTGACTGCATGCATGCAAAGGCTAAGATGAGTCCACATATCCCTTATCCTCTAGGCATATCCTGTGGCATATCCTGTAGGAATATCCTGCAACCGTATCCTGTGTCCGGAATCCTGGTAGGAATATCTTGTAGGAAAGTCCTGCAACCCATATCCTATATCCGTAATCCTGTATTCTGTATCGGGTTGTGACACTTGTCACATTTATGCGCCTCCCTCACACATGTTGTCCTTCGTACCCTAGGTAGCTGGTCCGGACGATCGGATCTACACATGGTTACGTCGCCGCCTGACATCGGTCGCTATCAGTTCATACCTGAAGTACCTCCCTTATCTGGCGCTTCGTCCGTCGCTCGTTTGCGCTGGTTGGCGTCCCCGCCGGCTAGCTGTGTGACGGTGTCAAACCACCGTCAACCAATATGTACTAGCATACTTGTCAATGCTTATTGCCAAGTTTAAGACAATCACGCTCAGTTTCTTTATGGTTGGTCACATTCATGAAAATATTGATGCATTCTTCAGCAAGGTCTCCAACTCTACAAAAAGGACAAGTGCACTTACCTTACTGCATATGATGGATCTTTTTGAAAATTGTATCTCCAAAAAAGTTGTGCTTTGCTTGTGACTAAGGTGCCAAACTTCAAAAAGTTTATCAAGGAATATATCAAAGAGGGGAGCGATTCTTTAACTAATCACCTTGTGCCACTACAATTCTTTTTCTTCATAAGAGATTGTATACCTATTATGCAGTACAAGTTACGACCATCAGAGCATGAGTGGTTACTGAAAGAGGGCTTAATGCTCTTCAAAAGTGGAGAGGCTGGAAAGCCACTTCTCCCAAAAGAACAACAAAACCCTATTCTATTGAGTGCCCAGCTCAAGAAACAAGAGCTTATTATTGATGGCATCAAAAAATATGTGGCATGGGTTCAAAAATTGATGTTAAAGAATTATGATAAGGCAACTGGTTACTCAGAACTATATAAGCATCTGGTCGACTATTGGGAGACTGTTGTTCAAGAGTTATAAGGGCCTATTGTCACAAGTACAGAATTACAACACACCTTTTTGGCCTGGTGAGAGGAGATTAAAATGACATCAATGAGCACAGATGACATAAAAGTCAGTAGTGATGTGGAAGTGCAAACCCCATACTTTGTTGAACAACGGAACCAAAAACCCTAAACCATACTTTGATTGCTGCAAGGATCTTCAAAAACTAATGATCATCCTTATTACTCCAAATGTATTATATAATCAGCCTATTTGAATGGATCAAATTATTGACACAACCTGAAGTTATCACAAAAAATAATATGGTAAATGTTGCATGGTTTAAACCACAAAAAAACGGCATGAGAAGGAGAGCGAAAGATATAATGGATGCCTAGAGAAAGCATGGTCTCCCAATTCAAAAAGAACCTAACATGTTTTATAAATGTTTAAATCCATTCGATATGTGTGAATGTTAAGAAGCGTTGATAAAGTCACGATTAACAAAACTGCAAGAGAATGTATATTTTCAGAAGCTCAAAGCAATTACAAAAT
The DNA here is from genome assembly GCA_003024785.1 of Selaginella tamariscina. Taxonomy (NCBI): domain Eukaryota; kingdom Viridiplantae; phylum Streptophyta; class Lycopodiopsida; order Selaginellales; family Selaginellaceae; genus Selaginella; species Selaginella tamariscina. Next base: position 282,576 of record PUQB01000022.1, on the reverse strand, counting down.
TATAAAATATAGTATATTTAAATTCATAATTATAATAAACTCTTTTAATAATAATACTAAATTGTTTACTTAACTATAAAATTTATAAAAAGATATGAAAGATTGACTATATAGGATTTTGTATATTATATTAATATTATTCTAGTACAAATTTTTAATTAATGTTATTTTAAATATTAATTTTTAATAACAACATAAATATTTATATAATGTACCTCTCATGCTCTTTAATAATTTTTATATTAAACCCATCAATCTTAAATATAATATATTTATAACTTAATACCTTCTACTTTTATAATGTTATTAATTTTTGGTCAATGAATGGTATAATTTATTAAAGGGTCAATTACAAAATATAATGTTCTAAAAATATTCTGTCTTCAAACATATTCTAAAGAATTTCTTGTTTAAACATATTATTATTCTAAAGAATATTCCTTTAATATTATAAAATGCTAATTAAATAACTAAAATTGCTAATTATTAAGAAATGAGACTATAAATATTCCCATTTTGTTACAACTTGCATATATGATGGTGATGAACATTGAAGGAAGGAACAATTACAAGACTACAATAAGACAAAGGTGATACCATTTGTCATTTCTTAGGAAGGTTGGAAAATGTCTGCATTGTACCATGGATGGGGACATTGATGGTCTACACAAACCAAAAACTTCATTCATAATGGGAAAACACTAGTCAATGCTATCAATGCTACTTCAAGAGCACTAGTTGCTAGAAATAAAATGATCACAATGAATCATACCATAGATGTTTGGAAGTTTCTACCACATCAACAACATGGGCATGTGTTGGAAATGTAAAGAGACAAGATCAACAAAATTGAGTTGTTGTTCAAAGGCTAGCAAGTAGAAAAGTGCAATGCTACCTTTCTATCTTGAGAGTGTAGCCAAGAAAAGTGCATTCTTTGGGGACATAGGTGTACCTAGAAGTGGGGCATTGTATATGGAATCTTCATGTCTCTAACAAAATCAATTGCAGAGAGAGTAGTGACTGCATCAATAGTATCCTTCTTTTTCAAGTTTGGTTTTATTACCTCCTTTTGTTTTTCATTCTTATTCACTCCAGACTGTGGCTACTCAACCATTTCTAGTATAAGCTCAAGGAAAATTTTGTGAGCAATGAGTGTTTCATAGATATTCAAATGAATACCACTTCATTGTGTTCTTGGTGAAGCTCTTTAGAGATAAGTATCCTCTAAGGCTTCCTTTTGCTTTTACATGCTCTGATGTTTGTGAAAATGTCTTCAGCAATGTTGGCTCTCAACCACAATTTGAGAGAACTTATGATGGTGATCGGTTCATTTCAACTATTGGGAACATGAACCAAATAGTAGAGTTGAAAACAACATAGAATGTATTTATACCATCAAGACACATGAGGTAAGAATGCATTTTGGTCAAAGTTGCAGGAGGATTTTTGTGGACATTAGGTTGATCTTTACAATTTACGAGATTATTAGTGAGTAGAGACAAATTAGGAGCATATTCAGGCACTAAAAAGGGGCTTGGTTGCAGCACAAGAGAAGTGTGAAACTCTTGGTATGAAATCAACAAATGCCTAGTGGGATGCACCTGTTAAATGAGGACTTCACTAAAGTGTTTGGTCGTCGGGGACTCCGCAGGCCAGATGTGAGGTGACTTTGGGTAGTCTCGGTGATCGCCAAGACGTTGTTGCCAATGCCCAATCCTAGGGTTTCGAGCTGGGGGTTTGGCCATTACTCAAGATGTAAAAGGGAAGTGTAATGGTGGCCTTTACTCGAATGCTGCAAGGATCCATGTATTAGTGCACTAAAGCTCTCCTCCTTCTAGTGTGCAAGCTCCATCTAAGGAGGGAGCAAGAGAAGAGAGAAAGGAGAGAGACCAGAGCAGACAACAATAGACAAAAGAGATGTATATATATTTTGCCTCTTATAGGTACAAGGTGGCCCCAAGACACACAAAGAAGATGGACTAGAAGGACCCGACCCACTACTCGCATGTCTGCTTATATAGTGGGTAAGGATGTAGGCCAAGTGGCACTCCCTTCATTGTGACTTGCTACTTTAAACTCTTTGAAGGCCATCATAGTTGCACAATGTTTTTGAAGATGAGGCTCTATAGATGCACGTTGTAACTAAAGTGGGCATGATACGTGAAATATTAATTAATTAATTAATTAATCCTTCAATAACCTTACTTAGTAAGGAATATTCCTAAAATATCTTAGAATATTCATATTATTCTAAAAATAGTTTACAATAATGAAGAAATACTATCAAACATAATTACAAATGAAATCATTTTCTTATCAACATGTTAATTTATTTATAAATACTTTCTTCCTAACCATACAGAGAAATTTCCTCATTTTGTCTAAATCATCACTCTCCGGATTAATCAAATCATTTTGGTCAATATCTTGATGTTGTTGCCACCACTTAACACTCTCACGAATGCAATTGGGAGTTGCCATCCTTGTTAATACATAAGATGTAATAAGACCAGGTCTGCATAAAGGCTCATCTAAAAATGACGTTCCTTAAGAATAATATTATAAAGCGCCCGGTTGCTATCCTTCATTTTATAAAATTCAAAATCACGAAAAGAAAAGCTTCAGGAAATGTTTGATACGGTGGATACTGCTCACAAAAATTTTCGAGATTCTTCTTTCTGAGGCACGTATCCAAGTATTCACTAGCTCATCCATGATATCAGTATCAGAATATGGATCGAAAGTGATTGGATGAATACAAGCAATGTTTTGGTTGAGCATAGCCTTCTGAGGAGAGTCGTCTACTACTAAGATATGTGCATTCTTCATTATCCTTAAGCGACTGATCTCCCCATGAGTCCCAATTATTCTTTCATTCTTGAAGAAGTATGGCTTGCTTTCCTTTCTTATATTGTGAAATTCGAGAGGTTTATAACATTCGCTGGTCAAAAATCCAATCTTTACGAATCACCTCTTCTGCAACACTACAATGTTTCTTAAGCAAATTCAACAGCGGTGTTAAGTTATGAATCTGCATGCATGACCAAATCCCACAAGCGCACCCATCTCCTTAAGCTTTTGAAAGAGACGATCCAACCCTGGACGAAAAATAATATCATATCGAAATTTACCATGACAAGGAATGAAATCTCCTTGTTTGATTTCTTTTTTCCTATCCTCGGGCCTTTGTCGATGAAGCAGAACACCATTGACATCCAACAACACAATATGGCCATGAGTAACATGAGATAGCGTTGCCTCTTGAATACTTTGCAAATCACTTGTTTGCTCCCTTTCACATTTATCCGTTGCCACTATCTCGTTGCCTATCCCTTCATCATTTAATTGTACATCATCCTTACAAGATTCAGATATTGCATGCGCTGAAGAAATTGATTTCGGAACTGAAGCCAATAAAAATGATGATGAAAAAACTGAAGTGGCCCCCATGGTAACGATGTTTTGAGCTGCATTATTATCCATTTCCTGCATGAACTCTGTCATTCTGACATGTGGCACAAGAAATTGTCGCCAAACCCCTCTCTTACCTCATGCCAATGCTGAAAATCCATGTTCTCAATTGTTTCATTACATCTGCAAAATGATAATTAGCTGACCTTAAAATTATCAAGGTATATTATTTACCTTGTTAATGTGTGACCCATGTTTGAACTAAAAGCTTCATTAATCCTTGAGAATTTATTTTCTGTACAAATATAAACGAAATATACAAAAATGCCTTATGTTACACTCATTTACAACTATTCGTCACTCTAAGAACTCATTAACAATTCTTCTTCGCTATTACCTTCTGAGTGAGGCGAAGAAGGTCTAAGCCGCTTGTGAGATGGTTCAGATCTTCTGTATCTATTGATGTTTCCATGGGTAATGGAGTGTGCGAATGTTCTGTACTCCTCGAGATAACTTCCGGTCTAATATCTGATTGAAGTTCGTCCTCAGACTCCGAGATTGAACCAGATTCGTCTTCAGAGCTATCGCACTTATTGGAGGGAACTTTCTCAAATACTCCTTATGGATTCGTTGGGGTAGTCAGGTTAGAACCTATCTATCCACTTGTTCAAATCCTCAACCATGGTCTTATCCTTTTCAACGGCAAATACACATGTATCCCGAAGGTAACACTCCTTCAAGACGGACCCCCTAGTGCAGTAGTCAAAAACCCACGCATCACTGTGAGGACCCCTGATCAAGTTGACGATGCTCCGTGCCGCTTGACTTGTGATGTTTGGATAACGTACATTGCCGAATACGTCACTCTCAGCTATCGGTGTATTGGATGGAGGTTCAAGGTCGTTGGAGTGCAAACAGATGCTTGGCCAGTCATTTGGAAGTTTGAAACTGTTTGGCGCATTCTTAACAACCAAGTGAACTACCGAATCAATGCACTTCGGATCAGCATCATTCATATAAAATCCTGTCCAACGATGTTTATTCCTCTTGGCAAAGGAGAAGGCAAAGGTATCGGTGACATGAGCAAGAATCAAGAAATAAATACCTGAAAACGTAGATATCAGTCAAGAGTGCAAGTATTGAATTCAATAATAAATACCTTCTTTGTATATACTTGCACGACTAAGTTTCTTCACCAAATCCTCTAGTGTCCTGTCTGTCAAAGGATTTTTTGACACCCCCGATCCATCACGAACAATTGAAACGGTTTCCTACAAGCAGTGATGGTACCCCATAAAGTCTCCGAATCCAACAACAAACATCTGTAGGGCTTGTCGTGATTCGTAGCATCCTCTTTTATAAGGTTCAACTCGGTTCTCCCTGCTGAAGGACTGCCATAAGAGAAGGCGTCATCACAATGTTCTCCTTTTTGGCGTTGGCGTGCAATAGATTCTTGCTCAGATCTTCCGATTGATTCACCCATTCGACAAGCATATCATCATTTGTCACATGCAAATATTTGCTGACCTCTTCGTATGTTGAAGCCGAAATCCAACCCAGTTTGTGGCAGTGTATTCCCAACCACTCCTTGAAGTGCCTGACCGTCTTCAACTCCATTGCCTTGAGATGAAAAGGAGAGGTGGGGCTGCTGTTGTTAATCTGTAATTTGCCATCAATCACCAAATCAGCCAAGACTTCCATCTCCTCCATCGTTGTTCCATTTAAAGGCTTCAACCATGTGAGCTTGAAATCGTTGTCTACATCCTTTATAGATTGAACAGACTTAGCCTTCGGCGTCTTATTGAGTTTCTTTGCAGACTTCTCTGAGGGCTCCACTTCACTTGTCTGCTTCTTCTTCAGTGTTCCTTTTGCAAAGGATTCCATAATCCCCAACCATTTCGCAAAGATCCTATCCTCGGGACAAGAAATCAACATCATCAAAAAGGATGTTTCCTTCCCGCCCACCTGGGCAAAATCAACTGCTACAATTTCTTCAACTCTCTGAGAAAAAAGACAAATTAATATACCGGCAAGATAAATCCCCCCAAACAATTTGCTTACCCGATAGTCCGCAGATTGTGTATTCCCTGCAGTAGCTCTTTGTGGTCGCTGAAAGATTCCCACACGGCTTGCGTGTGTTTGAACTTCTCCCATATTTTGCTATTGTAGTGGTTGGTATCTGCAGTGTCCCATTCCGCTGATAACTTATGGTACTGCTCATTGTGAGATTCGGCTTTGCTAAAAACGCCGATCTTTTCCGTCAGCTTCTCACGGGTATGCTCGAAAAGTTTTGTTGCCATCGTTCCTTTGTTGTGTTCATCGAGAAGTCGTTGGGCTGCCATTATTATGTGCTGGCCACTAATGATGTAGTACTTGATTGATTTTCTATTCTCCGTCTGAACCTTCCTCATTTGTTCCGGTGTTGTGATCCACACTTTGTCAGCGCCTTTATTTCTCTCGTAGTATGCACACAAAACAGCATTATGTGGAACGGTGTAAGAATTGTCATCCTTCATCTTCTCCATGAGCTCAGCTACACGTTCCTGATTGAGTGGCATGTAATTAAAGTTTGGGTTGACGCTGCAATACTTAACCCTACACTCGTAAATCCTATCATCTAACATCATTTCCTTATGGCTTATTGCAGCATGGGACGCCACAGGTGCAGCTGACAAAACGACTAATGATTTTCTTCTATGATCCGAATCAACATGTGTGATCCCCGATTGATGTTGTTCTAATGTTCTCGGCACATTCTTTCAGCTCCCGAAATTTGCTAAGCAAATTGAACGTGATCTATAAAGAACCTGAGACCAAGCCACCCTCTCAATCTCCTTAATGGTGTCGCTGTGTTCTTCTTCAATGTGAAGAGGGACGATTGCTCCACTTGTGGATTTTTGTATTGTGAAGCAATCTCTGCTGAGAATACACCTACTCGATGAGTCTGAAGATCTTCGAAATAAACATCCAGTTGGATCTCCTCCATAGATGGGCTTTCGTTGAGTTGAAGAAGAACTCCACGGTCAACATCATTAATGAACACGTGAACGTCATTATTCACAAGTCGACAAAACCACCCGAAATTAATGTTGTAACTGGTGACCTTTGGACCGAGAACGTGACATTGGATGGAACAAGGCATAGTTTTCGAGCATCGCTCAATCTGGGTTTGCAGCATGCTTTCGGATGCTTGACTAGCACACCACTTTCCATTGTTTTGCTTGTCCATGCGATGTGATAGAGGTTAGTTTGACAGCAACCATGGTTGTTCCAATGCGCTTCCCATTTAGTTTGAAATATGGCCAAGTTGATTTCAAATCCCTTGCCCATTTCTTCTCCTGCTCTCGTCTTCAATGCCACCTCAATTCCACATCTGAATACAAAAATGATTAATTCTTCAAGCACATATCCGAGTATAACAAATTTTATTTTAATTCTTACCCTGAATTGACGACGACTCCATACTAATGACTTAATCTCCTTGTTTAATTAAATTGTCCTTCTGCAAAATAATACATTATGAATACAAATCATATAAAACGCACACACACTTGTATAAACCCGAATACACAAAAATAATACACAGAGAGAAGTGGACGGAATTAACTGTCCAAAGCTCACCTTTGTGCTAGTGCAAAAGAAAGATATATTTGTTTTTAGAACCACCACAAATGTGAGCTTTAGACAGTTTTACATAGTTTACTGGCTATTTGATCGAATATAAATAAGATGTAAAAATAAGAGATATGCAAACTTATATATACTAATACATATATATATTCATATGGAAGGTGCAGCGGGATTAATCTCGCCACCCCTTCAATGCCTCCTGAAAGAGTGGGCGGGATTAATCTCGCCACCTTTCTGGAGGCCCTGAACGGGAGTGCGGGATTAACCCTGCCACCCTTCTCGGTCTCAGAGAGAACTTGGCAGGATTTATTTAGCACACCCCTTCAGTGACTCCAGAAAGGCGGCAAGATTAATCTCGCCCACCATGTAAGGGATGGTGAAATGAATCTCGCCACCCTTCCCAGTCCTCTCCATTGGTATGTTGTAAACCTTATACGTTTCAGACATAAACGTTTGGGGTTGGTCTGACTCACCAAAGGAGTAAAAAAGGAAGGGTTGCGGATTCATCCCTCCAACAGGCATTGAAGGCTCGGCAGGATTAATCCCACCGCCCAAGCCCTTCACTCAGTCCCTATGCGGCGGGATTAATCCCGCCGAACGCCAATGCCCTACGCATAATCGGGTGGGATTAATCCTGCCACCTAGGCCCTTCAAGCAGGCCTTTGGCGGCGAGATAAATCTCGCCCAATTCCGCGCAGGGCATGCGTACGCGGCGGGATTAATCCCGCCGCCTAGGCCCTTCACTTGGGCCTTAGTTGGTGGGATTAATCCCGCCGGACGCCAATGCCCTATGCGGAATCCGACGGGATTAATCTCGTTGCCTAGGCCCTTCAGGCAAGCCTTTGGCGGCGGGATAAATCCCGCTCGATTCTGCACAGGGCATGCGTACGCGGCGGGATTAATCTCGTCGGACGCCAATGCCCTGTGCGGAATCTGGTGGGATTAATCCCACCGCCTAGGCCCTTCAGGCAGGCCAATGGCGGCGGGATAAATCCCGCCCGATTCCGCACAGGGCGTGCGTAGGCGGAGGGATTAATCTCGCCGCCCAGGCCCTTCACTCGGGCCTGAAATGGCGGCGGGATTAATCCCGCCGCTCATGAGGGTAATGAATGAGCGGCGGGATTAATCCTGCCACCGAGTGGCTAATTATATAGCGGCGGGATTAATCTCGCCGCTACACACGTCTCACCATATAACGGCGGGATTAATCCGCCGCTACACACACACACACACAGATATATATATATGTATATGTGTGTGTAAGAGAGTGTGTGTGTGTGCTAGAGATAGTCAAATCAGATAAAATTATACAGATACACACACACACATATATATGTATATGTATATGTATATACGCGTGTGTGTGCGAGAGATAGATAAATAAATAAAATTATACAGATACACACACACATATATATAGATAAATAAATAGAATATATATATATATATATATATATATGTGTGTGTGTGTGTGTGTGTGTGTGTGTGTGTGTGTGTGTGTCACACAAATATATATATATATGTATACGAGTGTGCGTGTGTGTGCGAGAGATAGAGATCTATAGAGAAGAGAGAGAGAGAAGGAGATATATATATATATATATATATATATATAATATATATATATATATATATATATATATATATATATATATATATATATATATATATATTTTGTGTGTATATGTATACGAGTGTGCGTGTGTGTGCGAGAGATAGAGATCTAAATTATATTATTAAGATACACACACATATAAATATATATGTAAATAAAAATAAATAAATAAACTCAGAGGAGTGTGCATGTGAGAGAGAGAAAGAGAGATCTCACCTGTGTGAGACAGAGAAGGAGATTTCGCCGCCGCCGCCTTACAAACCCTAGGAATATACTTAAACCCTAAAAGGAATAGAATATATATTAACCCTAATTAAATATTCCTTTTAAGAATATACTTAAACCCTAAAAAGAATAAACTATAGATTCGCCCTAAACGAATATTCTTTCATTATATTATCAGCATGTGCGTGTGCGTGGGTGTATCACATACACCCCAAGAATAAATATTATGCAAGGGTTTAACACGTGTGTGTCCATGAGAGTGTTAAAGTTTCACGTGTAGCAATACATATATACACACATAGTATTATACACATAGACATACATACATATTAGTACATATTAATATTAGAGAGACAGAGTACAGGATCATGTATGGTGTGTATGTATGAGAGAAGAGTGATAATACATATTATGGATCATACATGGTGTGTATGTTTGAGAGAAGAGAGACAGTACATATTTACATGGATCATGCATGGTGTGTATGTATGAGAGAAGAGAAAGAGTGTTAATAAATTAAATTCATACACAATGTCATTGCATATATTAGTACACACATATACATACACACGTGTATACACACAAACATACATACATATTACATGTGTAAATTCAATGTGTTACATAGGGTTTAGGGTTTAGGGTTAGGATGGATCATGCATGGTGTTTATGTACGAGAGGAGTGAGTGTTATACACAAATATACATTATACATATTACATAATATTGTAACATCAGTACATATTATGGATCATGCATGGTGTGTATGTATGAGAGAAGAGACAGGCTACATATTATGGATCATGATCATGCATGGTGATGTATGATAGAGAAGAGGCAAGATTATGGATCATGATCATGATGGTGTGTATGTATGAGAGAAGGGATTATGCATGGTGACACTATGTATGTATGAGAAAGAGATAGAGTGTTAACAAATGAAAATGTACACATTGCATATATTAGTACACATATATACATACACACGTGTATACACACAAACATACATATATATTACATGTGTAAATTCAATGTGTTACATACACACAGATTGAGTACATATAGATCATACATGCGTTGAACATGATGTTTTTCAATAAAGAAGCAACATATAATTTCTCAAGTTTGGTTTAGGCAATGTGCATGTGTGTGCATATGTGTCTTTGTAAGTGCTTCTAATGCGTGTGCACGTGTATATATAAATTTATGATTGTGTTTATATATAATATGTGCAAAACAAACATCGAATAATTAAGAAAATAATATTAATATACACACTATGAACATATTTTAAATTATACATAATAATATATGATTTTATCTAATATATAGCCATATATAGTTTTAATAATATATATTAATTTAATATTGATAATAAGGTTTAACATTAGAATATTCTTGAAATAATAAGAAATTAATTGAGAAAATCCCATTAATATATACAAATGTAGATCAAGTACTTGAAATAATTAACTAAATTAATTATGATAATCATGTTTAATATTGAAATATTCTTGGAATAATAAGAAAATAATAAAGAATATCATTAATATAAAGAAGATTAATTACTCAAGTAATTAAGAAATGAAATTAATATACACACTATGAACATATTTTAAATTATACATAATAATACATCATTTTATCTAATATATATCTATATAGTTTTAATAATATATATTAATTTAATATTGATAATAAGGTTTAACATAGGAATATTCTTGAAATAATAACAAATTAATTGAGAAAATCCCATTAATATATACAAATGTAGAATAATTACTGAGATAATTAAGAATAAGACTAATTTAATTATGATAATCAGGTTTAATATTGAATATTCTTTCAATATTAAGAAAATAATAAAGAATATCCCATTAATAGTAGGAAATGTAAATTAATTACTCGAGTAATTAAGAAAATAATAATAATAAACAGACTATGAATATATTTTAAATGATACATAATAATATATCAATTTATTTATTGTATTAGTGTATATATATATATAATATAAACTTAATAATATATACTTGAATATTAAGAATGTAGAATAATTACAAAAATTTCGTAATATTAAACAGCTTGAAGCACTTGAATAACATTAAATGCAATTTTAAAACACTCATTGGAATTGGAGAGTATATATGTCAGACTCGGTTATTTGTTTCAACTCATCTTAAATTTTCTTTTTGTTATTTCAAAAATTTCGAATTTCTGACATAAGTATTATCTGACATGTAAATTTGAAAATAATTTAATTTCCCACTCAAATTCAGATCTGGTTCTTTCTCCGGCAAGGGTTTCTTCATTTTCACTCTTCAGATTTTCTTTTTTCTTCTTAGTGATCAGCTCAGGAGCGACATTAAATTGGGTGCGCTATTGTTTATAGGAAAGCACGGCGCCTTCAGTGCTGTTTACAAGTAAGTATTATAAACAAATTTAGATATATTTATAAAGATTCACTCTCTTACATTCTCTCTTAAATTTTAGAATTTAGGGATTTAGGAATGCATTAGGATTACAATATATTCTGTTAGGGATTTATCCCGTTTAAATATACTTTAACTTAATATTCTCGGTTAGCCGGGGCGGCGGATTAATCCGGCCATTTTTTTTCGCCTCTT